>JAOEGL010000002.1:117534434-118134434 GCA_034509955.1 Urosaurus nigricauda
CTGAGCAGGCCCCCTGCTGCTGCTGCAACAACCACCAGGTCTTCCAGGACAATATTCAGCTCCAAGGCTCCATCCAAAGCCCATATCAAGCTTAGAAAGAGGGAAAAGTTCAAAAAAACGCCCGACCGCGCGGGCTCAGCAACAAAAAAAACAACGACAACAAAGAGCGCCCGGCCGCACCGCTTTCAACGGTCTTCTTCGCACAGACCCTCTCTCTTCTTCTTCTTCTTCCTCCCAACGTCTCTCCATGATGATGATGTTGATTCTAGCCCCGCCCTTTTCCTCCGACACCGACCATTCAGCCAGCAAGGAAGCACTGACGTCACCTCTATTGACATCCCGGCCCGCCAATGGGTGGTGGCGGCGGGCCGAGGGTTGCTCCAAGCCCCGCCCCCTTTTCCTCTCGCCCCCCCTCCCCCGGACTCTTCCTTTGTTTTAGCTGTTACGCGGAGACCACCAAAGGAGGAGGGGGAGGGGAGGTGGCCTCCTTTACGTCGACGCGGTGACGTAGGCGGGTTATCATGATAACGCGCAGGCGCAAAAGGATGTTTTGTGTTTTCTTTTTTTTTCCCAAAACAAAGCCCTCCCTTCCTCCTTTCTTTCCCTCGCCCCGCCCCTTTTGTGGCGCCTGCGCAGAAGGTTCGAGGCGACCGTTGCGTTTAAAGGGGACGCAGCCCAATTTTGATTTTTTTTGTGTGTGTGATTTGTTTGTAGCTAGTCCCTGGTTCTTCTTCTTTTGTGTGAGTGTGTGTGTGTGTGTGTTTTTTTGAGGCCTTTTTTTTTCAAGGCCTGAGCAGTGAGAGAAAGAAAAAGAAAAAAGCTGCCCACACAATGTAATAAAAAGCAATAAAAATAAATAAAAATAAATAATAAATTAAAAAATGTACATTTCACACACAGAAATGAGACCTTTGAGGCTAAAATATTTTATATACATATATATAATATATATAATATTATAAATATTAAATTATAGATAAATATAATCTATATATATTAAAGAGCAGGGTATAAATAAAAAATAATAATGAGCCTGAGAAGCGAGAAAGAAAAAAGGCTGCCCCACAAAGTAATAAAAAGCAATAAATAAATATAAAAAATAAAAATGTACATTTCACACACAGAAATGAGACCTTTGAGGCTAAAATATTATATATATTAATTGTATATAATATTATAAATATTAAATTATAGATAAATATATATATATATATATATATAAGAGCAAGGTACAAATAAATAATAATAATCAGCCTGAGCAGTGAGAGAGAGAAAAAAAGGCTGCCTCACAAAGTAATAAAAAGCACTAAATAAATAAATATAATAAATATAATAAAAAATTTTTAAAAAATTAAAAATGTACATTTCACACACAGAAATGAGACCTGTGAGGCTAAAATATAATATATGTGTGTGTGTATATATATAAATATTAAATTATAGATTTTATATACATATATATATATTAAAGAGCAGGGTATAAATAAAAATAATAATGAGCCTGAGTAGTGAGAGAGAAAAGGCTGTCCCACAATGTAATAAAAAGCACTAAATAAATAAATAAATATAATATAATTTTAAAAATGTAAAAAATTAAAAATGTACATTTCATACAAAGAAAAGAGACCTTTGAAGCCTATATATATATATATATATATATAGTGTGTGTGTATATGTTTATTTATAAATATTAAATTATAAATATTATATATATATATATATATATTAAAGAGCAGGGTATAAATAAATAATAATAATGAGCCTGAGCAGTGAGCGAGAAAAAAAAGGCTGGCCCACGATGTAATAAAAAGCACTATGTAAATAAATATAAAAAGTATAATAAAAAATAAAAAATGTACATTTCACACACAGAGAAGATATCTTTGAGGGTAAATTATAAATAAATTATAGATAAATGATATATATATATATATATATATTATATGTATATAATATAATATAATATTTTATATATATTAAAGAGCAGGGCATAAATTATTTATTTATTTATACACCACTTTTCAGCCAAAAGGCTATATATTATTATCATTTATTTACTACCATAAACCAAAATAAAATGTATTATTTGTGGTGGTTGTGTGTGTAATTTTCCACTCATGGTGACCCCTATCATGGGGTTTTCTTGGCAATTTTCCTCAGAGAAGGGTTTGCCGTTGCCATCCTCTGAGGCTGAGAGAGTGTGACTTGCTGCCCAAGGTCACCCAGTGGTTTTTTTAAAAAAAATATTCCAGCAGGGATTTGAATCCTGGACTCCAGAGTCGTGTGAGTGGTTTGAGTGTTTTGTGGATTGAGTGTTGGGCGATGGCCCTGGAGACCAGGGTTCGAATCCAGCTCAGCCATGGAAACCCACTGGGGCATGTCACACTCTCTCAGCCTCAGGAGGTGGCAATGGCAAACCCTCTCTGAAGAAACCTGCCAAGAAAAACCCATGATAGGTTAAGCCTTAGGGTGCCTATAAGTCAAAAAATGACACACAACAACAAATAATATATTTTATTTTGGTCTATGACTGTAAGTAAATGATGATAATATATTTTAGCCTCAAAGGCGCACCCTGCCAGGTCTCTTTTCTGTGTGTAAAATGTACATTTTGCTATTTTTTAATACATTGTATTAAAACTTGAAGGCACAAAACAACAACAAAGCTACATTGGTTGAATAGGAGCCTTGCATTAACACAACAACGACCACAACAACAACGCAACAAGAACAAGTCATAGCTGAATGCTCAAACCACTATACCACATTGCCTAGACAAAACAAACAGCGGTGGGGTGCCATGGTTTCAGAGCTAGACTAAGGTTGCATCTACACTAGAAATAATGCAGTCTGACAACACTTTAACCGCTGTGGCTCCATCCTACTGAATCCCGGGATTTGTAGTTTCACAACAAGGTCTTTAGCCTTCACTGCCAAAGAGTGCTGGCACCTCACAAAACTGCAAATCCTAGGATTCTATAAAATGGGGCCATATGTCAGTCAAAACGGCCTAAATGGCCAGATGTCCTAACTGCAAGGAGGACAAGGAACTGCAAAATGTAGGACATTGAAGAAAAATGTCAGAAATTAATACAAGCTGAAAACATTGACATAAATATAAATTCATGCTTTTTAGTCATGCTCAAAATGGAGGAGATTTTGGCATTCTTCCTGGGTTGAAAGTTGAAATGGAGGGCGTTTCTTGGAAAAGCAGGACATATAGTCACCCTAGTCAAACTGCATTATTTCTACAGGGCAGCTACACCCTACGACTCTGGAGATCAGAGTTCGAATCCCTGCCGAGCCATGGAAACCCACTGGGTGACCTTGAGCAAGTCACACTCTCTCGGCCTCAGTGGAAGGCAATGGCAATCCTCCTCTGAAGAAAGATCTCCCGAGGATTTCCATACGTCAGGAAGGCACATAACAAGAACAAAAACAAGGTTTACAGGACCTCCACCATAGATTGTCAAATTTCAGTCTTTCCATCTCTAAGGAGGTTATCAGATGACGGAAATTGGAAGTATAATCTAATGTCAATCCAAACACAATCATGGGGTTTGCCGTTATTGCATATTAAAGTATCTCACGCAATTTCAGGCAAAAGGGAAGTCTTTCCGAACATAATCATGGGTTTTACGTTATTTCGTATTAAAGTATCTCACGCAATTTCTGGCACTGTGTAGTCATTTTCGGGCAATGGGAAGTCATTCTGAACGCATTCCAAATGCAACTGGAATTCACGTAAATTCGCTCAACTAGCGAATTCACGTGAATTCGAATTGGCTCCATTCGAAATAAAGAGAAATTCCTCCCGTCTGATAAACTCCAAAGCCACAATATTCTTACCTCCATTTGTGCAAATTTGGTGGAGGAAGATTGCCATGGGAGCTGTTTTGATTGAAATCACCTTTGCAACGAATCTTAACTGGCGACTATCTAAAATAGAAGGACAACGAAACCCAGAATTCTGGGAGGAAATCCAATCCTGTTTATCGGTTATAATAAAACCAGCTAGCTAAAAAAAATGTGTTTGTTTTTTCCATAGATACTTTAATATCACAAATTAAAACCAGGAACAAATTAAAACCAGGAACAGTACATCTAACCAAAAACACAAGGCTCTTAAGATGCCCCTTTCACACTTAGTTATTACTATTATAGTATTTTGATACCACTTTTACTACCGTAGCGCCATCATTTTTCTTTAAAAAAATTTTTGTATTGAGTTTTCACAACAAAAACGTAAACAAAAACCATAAACTGAAACAACACCAACCAACAAAACACAACCCCATTGCTCCCCCTAATGATTAAATACATAACTTCCTACACCTCCGTACATAAGACATTTATATGTATCTTTTGTGTAGTTAGCTAATATTCAATACATGTACTTCTTCCCATGTGTTTACAAGGAAAAATAGCTATTTCATACTTCAAAACTCAAAAGCTACTTCTATTGTCTTCCCTCCTCTCTTTTTAAGAAAGTGAATAGATGGATCCCAATCTTTCAAAAATTTGTCTGGTGATTTTTCTCAAATCACAATGGATAAAAGAATTGAAACTGGTCCAACACAGGTCCAAAACACACTGTAGAAACAATCCAGTTTAAGACCGCTTTAACTGGCCTGGCTCAATGCTAGGGATTTCTGGGAATTGTACTTTTGTGTGATATTTCGCCTTCTCTGACAGAGAGCGCTGGTGCCACAATGAACTACAGTTCCCAGGATTTCCTAGCACTGAGCCACTGCAGTTAAAGTGGTATCAAACTGGATCATTTCTGAAGTGTTTTCTACCATAGCGATTCCAGTTTAGTGCTGTAACCCTAAAGAGTCCCTCTTGTTCCCATTGTCCCTTCAAACTCCTAAATATCCCACAAGCCTGCTTAGGCAATTGACTAGCAAATATATAAATAACGTATCTATTCCACTGGGACGGAAGAAGCATCCATTTGCCTTTAATAATACCTAGATTTGACTATATATAGCTATACAGCAATAGCATTTACATTTCTATACCTCTTATTCTATACCACTAAACTAAGCAGTTTACAATGTGTAAGCCAATTGCCCCCAGCAAGCTGGGTACCCATTTTACTGACTTACGAAAGGATGGAAGGCTGAGTCAACCTTAGAGCCCTGAGATCAAACTCACAACCTATAAAGCTATATAACACTAAGTCTCACATTACGCCTAGTACTATGCTTTGAAGGGCTACGACTCCCAAAGCCATATTCCATGCTTCCCCTGCCCCACCAAAAAAAAAAAAAAAAAGCCTACTGGACAGCGAGACTTTTGTCGGAGGGGTGGACAAATCCAAAATGACTGATATGGGGAAGATATTATTGGTTGTAAGCCTCCCAATTGCAAATATCTCAGCTGGCATTTTATACGGTTAATTATTTCTGTCTGGGAAACTTAGCAATGCAAGAGCTAGAGTAAAGAAATTATAAGTATTTTTTTACATCGATCCCTTTGCTGATGTTCTTCTGTATTTTTATCAATTAATAAAGGTATTTTGTGGGGAGACGGAAAAAGAGTTACGTTCTTAGACTGATGTTACTCTGCAGACTAAAATACAACCACATGTCTAGATAACATTGCTTATCTGAAGAGGAGTGGGTATTGAATGCATCTGGAAAAATCATGTACATTAATGGGGATTAGTGTGGCATAGTGGTTTGAGTCTTGGACTATGACTCTGGAGACCAGGGTTCAATTCCCCATTCAGCCATGAAATCCACTGGGTGACCTTGGGCAAATCACACTCTCTCAGCTTCAGGGGAAAGCAATGGCAAACCTCCTCTGAACAAAGCTTTTCAAGAAAACCAAGTTGGAAATGGCTTGAAGGCTCTAAACCACAACAGGTTGCCATAAGTAGGAAATGACTTGAAGGCACACAACAACCATACCTTCCCACCAACAAACAAAGGATACTGTCATCTAGGGAGAAAACAACAATTTAGGGGACCTAGTCGCAGCCTGGAGGAGATTTGTACTCATAGATGTGCAGTTTGATAGGAAAGAGGGCAAGAAGTGTCCCAAGATAAGCTATCTCATGACACTAACACTGTCAGCTTATGAATTATTCAAAGTCTAGTTTTACAGGTAGCGATGCTGGTGCAAAAGCACAAATCCCGTGATTCAAAGGAAAGAGACTCATGTTATTTGGGAATATTTCTTTACTGTCCTTCATTATCAAAATAAGGCTGAATACAATATTCAATTAAAATTAACAACTTAGAATAAACGCTACAATTCCATATGAAATCCAACAAGTCCTGGGAAGCCAGGTATTAAACAACTTGGCCAGATGAGAGCCAGTGTTTTGGTAGTGGTTTAAGTGTTGGATTTTGACTCTGGAGTTCGAATCCCCACTCAGCCATGGAAATCCATTGGGCGACCTTAGGCAAGTCACACACTCTCATCGATAGGGAAATGTGATGGTAAAGCTCCTCTGAAGAAATCTTTGTCAAGAAAACCCCATGATAGCTTTGCCTTAGGGTTGGCATACATCAGAAATGACTTGCAGGCACACAGCGCCAACAACAACCATATAAATATGCTAAATCACCAACATTAAAATAAAAAGAATCGTTTGCTGAATGCTGCTATCAGTACCTGTGTGGGCAACAGAGTGACCATGAGGCCTTGATGTGTCCTTCCCTGTGAATGGACAGTTTAAGAATGCAGAAGGTGCCCCCTCAGATAATCGGGTCCCAAATTATTAAGGGTATTATGTTAAATGTCTTGGATCTGGCCCAGCTACACTGGCTGACATACCAAAACTGGTAAAAAAAAACACTCCCACTCACCAAGTCTACTTCATCCTGCATTGACAAGTGTAGTTCAGACTGTAGGAAAAGCTCACAAAGGTATAACCCCATTCAGCACAGGCAAATGGCTTAGTTCCCAGGCATAGGAAACACAGGGCCCTCTCTAGCTTGTCCACATCTTTTTTTAATTTTAATGCCCAGAACTGAACACGGTATTCCAGGTGAGGCCTGACCAAAGCAGAACAGAGTGGCACTATTACTTCCCTTGATCCAGACACTATACTTCTATTGATGCAGCCTAGAACTGCATTGGCCTTTTTAGCTGCCACATCACACTGTTGACTCATGTCCAACTTGTGATCTACTAGGACTCCTAGATCCCTTTCACATGTAGTCTCCTTAAGCCAGGTGTCCCCTCATCCTATATTTATGCATTTCATTTTTTTTTTTGTGGACTTAAGTACAGTACTTTACATTTCTTCATGTTGAAATTCACCTTGTTAGGTTTAGCCCAACTTTCTAATCTATTAAGACCTTCCCCAAGAGTACATGGAATTCAGCCACCTTCACTCATTCAAGCAGCTTACTCAAAAGAGTGGGCAGGATAAGCAGTCAATATCCATCACATGTGTCTAGGTCTAAAAATCTTCATTCAGGTAACCTCATGCATGTTCATTCCCTACATCTGAGGAAGTAGACCAAATCTATGGACACTTCAGATTTTGCTTAGTTAGTCTCAAAGGTGCTACAAGATCCCCTTGCATACTCATGCAAATAAATTTGCCACACTCTAGACATATTCCATAAAACTGTTGCACCTTGTTTAAACTGGCCAAGATGAGCAGGGGTTGAGAGGACATGGGATTGGCTGAGCTCCTACAAGTGCTTTGTTCATGTACTGTGGATCCAAAACCTGAAACCTATTTTGCAATTTACCCACCCAGCATACTGGGTTTCACCAGCTCACCAGCACACTTTGAAAGTTTGCAGACAAAGTTCAAGAACAGAAGAGAAGGAAGCTTGTTTCCATTCGCTTTGCTCTGATAAATTTCACACACTACGCTGCATTTTTAAAGCTCAACCTAAAAATTAACCAGCAGCTTTTATATGGAATATATGCAGTGCATATATGCAAAAGAAGGGTGGTTGGGGCTTTCTCTTTCAAAATGTATAAATAAATCTATATGAAAAACTGAGACAGATTAAGAATAGTGAAGGGTAACTGCAACAGACACTGGGGAAGTTGCAAGGAGATGGATGGAGGGCAAAGGAAGTTACCTATTTTGACTTACATGACTGAATCTCCTTCAGCGTGATTGTTTTTCTCTTTGGATTCTAACAATGAAATTCTATATAATTGGTACACGCCAAACTGATCCCTCAAATACTGCAGCATTCAGAGCCTGAACTTAATCCCCAAATAACCTATGTTTTATGAGCCTTCTCCATCCTGGCATCTCCCCAGATGTGTGCAGACCACAACTGCCATTATTATTAACCAGCACTGCTAAATGGGTATGTTTGCTAGGAATGACGGGAACTGAAGACTAACACATCCAGACAACACTATGTCAGGGCAGCAATATAAATATATTTCACTCTAGTTCCCTGGGACATCAAAATAATGTACTTCCATGGGAAAAAACAGCTTGTTGTTTGTACACAAGCAAGCCCAAGTTACACTGGTAATTATTATAAATTTGAAGAAACTGGGGTATTTTATGTAACTGTTGCAACATGCCACAAAAATCATACCTCATAATAGCAACCAGCAGTAGAGCAGAGAGCAGAGCAAGCCAAAAATACCAGGGTAGCAGCCTGGCTTTTGCTGGCAGCTGTAACAGAACATGGCATTATCTAATGCTGCTGCCAGTCACCATGGGAACCACAAGCATCTATATTAGTTCAGGTAGAAAGAAGTTGTAGTGAACAGCATGAACTGGGAAAGACCAGAAGCTGATCTGATCACAGAAGACATAGCTGAATTGTGACAATGGTATGAAAAAGTCAGGGAAGGTGACTCCTCGGCCAAACAGCACTGCAGTGAGTTTGAGTGCTGTTTTATTTTCCCCCTCATGACTTTTACAAAGTGATTATCCATAAGTATTTGGGGCATTTCCAGATGCTGGAAGTTTTCCAGATGTGTGTATGAACATGCGTACACATGCAAGCAAGTACAAACACATATGCGCACAGAGTTATATCTCCCCAACAAGCACATTCATTGGCAGGAAACTGATGCTTATCAGTGCCAAATTGCTAGCAATCCCTAGTTCTTCTTCTATCAAAAGCAAATTCTGGGATAAAAAAAAAAGTTATTGCATTTGCACTACAAGAGACATCTATTAATTACTGTTGGTCAATTCAAACTCTTGCGCTTTCCCCCATGTCCAGTGATGCACTAATATAAGCATTTAATAAAACATGTTAGGAGATATACATGCATGCAGAAGCTGTTTCTGACCTCTGCGTTTACAGGAGGAGTGAAATACTTACTGAATTTAGCTGACATTAGTTAAATGGGATGTTAAAACTGCACACTGAACAAAGGCCATAATAAAAGGCCCTACTATCACAGGTAATTTGGAAAAAAAATATTAGCCTGCTTGTTCCCTGTCAAATGTGTGGTAAAAGATTCAAGATGGCAAAGTATGGAAACTAAAAATATTGTCATCCTTGCCCCTTTGCTGCTGCCCCATCTCCATATCTGCTGAGTCTATCTCCTGAGGGAAAGGTAAGCAATATGTTCTCCCAAGAGAACAGCCCCAGAGAAAACTACGTAGCCAGTCACAAAACGCTGCCTAATGAAAGGGGAGCTCACTTTCTTTCTTTTTTTGGAAAAAGGTACACTTTCAAGTTCAGTAAGACATCTGAGAGCCAAATAATAATTTGCTCCAAAGGAATGTAACAAGAAGCAGCTTGACAGACATGGAAAAATATAGAGAATTTGCCTGTATTCATCAGGCATTTGAAGAACGCACTGCTGAAGGTTTTCTGGTGTAAAGTTTATGCCTGTGGTTGTCTAGCTTTTAACCTTTAAAAAGGGCCCACCTTACATACAAACTTGTTCACCACAGAATTCCTTGATACAAGAGATTTTCTGGGGTACATTTTAAACTGTATTCTCGAGGGAGTTGAAATAGTTAAAGATTTCTCATGCCTCGGATCAAACATTGATCAGAACTGAGAGTGCAGTTAAGAAATCAGAAGAAGATTAGCAGTTATGGAAAGGACTAGACAAAATCCTCAAGAGTAAAGATACACAGCTGAACACTAAAGTCAGGCCACTGTATTACCCATCACCATATGTGGATGTGAGACCTGGAGACTGAAGAAAGACGATGGGAAGAAAATTAACTCATTTGAGATGTGGTGCAGGCGAAGAGTGCTGAGGATACCATGGACAGTCAAGAACACAGACAAATGGGTTCTAGAGCAGATCAAGCCCAAAATCTCTCTGGAAGCCAAGATGATTTAATTGAGGCTGTCATACTTTGGCCACATCATGAGAAGGCATGATTCATGGGAAAATACCATGATGCTTGGAAAGGTATAGGGCAGGAGAGATAGAGGAAGACCACATGCCAGATGGATGGACAGACAAAATCAGAGAGAGACTCAGTCATTAGTTTGGGCCTACACATCCTGAGCAGAGAGATAGAGAAGAGGGGGGCTTCAAGAGGTCTCGTTCACAGGGTCACCATGAGCTGAGGTCAACTCAAAGGCAACTAACAACAAACAATAAAAGTTCAAGTGACATAGGGATTTACCCAGATCTTTCAGTCCTCCATGCTTCTCAATATGATTTGAGAGTATACCCAAGCTAAAACATACCTTATATTCCCTCAAATATATTTATGTCATAGATATATAACAATGACTGTATATCCTCTTTCATGTGGGATACATCCCCACACACTCTGAATAGATCTCTTCCTTACAATCATTTTTAAAAAGCTGTTTCACTATCTTTATCAAGGCATTTCACATCTACTGTATTCTCACTAGAGGGGAACATTCAAGAAGTTCACTTTAATCTAGAAATTTGCAGTTAAAACTCTAAAAGTACCTATATCCATGGACCATGAGACGTTGGATAGTTTTGCATACAACCTTTAGGCCTTGTATTATGCAACTGCAAAGCACGAAGCAAGAAATTTAGTTGTTCTAAAAGATACATTATTATCAATATTAGACAGCAAAAAGCAAACTTTTACAGAAGATGATATTATGCTGATTTTAACAGCAGCTGAATGTTCCTTAGAGGGGAACATTTGTTGTTGCTGCTATGTGCCTTCAAGCCAATGAAATAATTAAATACCAATGTTTTCATTTACAGTGCCCAAGTAACTTTGTGGCAATACTAGTTCAGCTCTGCCCTATACTGAAATGTCAGAAAACATGAAGATACGCATTGCCAGAAGTTATTGTTATTAGAGAGAGAACAGCTAGTTTTCCTTCTTTTACATACACTCAAGAATTCTACTCTCTCTTTGCAAGATTTGACAGGATGGAGTACATTAAAACAGCTTCATAAAAAAAATCACACCTAAATCCATTTGTAAATTAATCTCCTTCATCACAGGCTGTAGTTTCAGGAATCATCATACATCAGAAGAATGCAAGAAATAATCCTGTCTGATTATTTGAAGCCTGATTGCAAGATTTCCTAAATCACATTACCTCCTCTTCAAAGTAATGTAAGTGAATCAAATCCATGCATTTTAAGACTTAAGTACTCTGAATATTTAGAAATCCCGCCCCCCCCCGCCAGCTGTTATTACCAGTCTATTTTGCTCCTCATTTAAGAATTCATTCATGAATAAATATTCCAAGATCTTGTTTGAATTGTTGTTCATAACTATCTGAGCCAAAATCATAGAATCGCAGAATCATAGAATCACAGAGTTGGAAGAGACCACAAGGGAACTCCCAGTCAAAGCATCCCCGACAGACGGCCATCCAGCCTCTGTTTAAAGACCTCCAAGGAAGGAGACTCCACCACCCTCCGAGGGAGTATGTTCCACTGTCAAACAGCCCTTACTGTCAGGAAGTTCCTCCAAATGTTGAGGTGGAATCTCTTTTCCTGGAGCTTGCATCCATTGTTCCGGGTCCTGTTCTCTGGAAACAAGCTTGCTCCCTCCTCAATATGACACCCCTCCAAATATTTAAACAGGGCTATCATATCACATCTTAAACTTCTCTTCTCCAGGCTAAACATCCTCAGCTCCCTAAGTCGTTCCTCATAGGGCATGGTTTCCAGACCCTTCACCATCTTAGTCGCCCTCCTTTGGACCCGCTCCAGTTTCTCCACATCTTTTTTGAATTATGATGCCCAGAACTGGACACAGTATTCCAGGTGGGGCCTGACCAAAGCAGAATAGTGTGGCACTATTACTTCCTTTGATCTAGACACTATACTTCTATTGATGCAGCCTAAAATTGCATTGGCCTTTTTAGCTGCTGCATTGCACTGTTGACTCATGTTCAATAACAACAGCAGTTGTTGTTATTAAGTAATTTCAGCACCAGAAATCTTGGCCCTTTGAGAAAATGACTCTAAAGTTCTCCTGGCCAATTGGGAACTGTAATTAAGCAGGCAGGAATAATTAATAAGGAAGGAAAGAAATCCTTCCTCCGATGCTCCACCCTGCGTCAACCTTGGACACTGTCTAACCCTTTCTCTCTTTTCTTTCTTCATGGGAAGGCAGTCTTCATGCATCTCTTCATTCTTGAAAAGGTTTTCCAACTAGAACCTGTAGCTCTTCCAAGTCTTGGCCAAGCCAGGTTTAGCAGCTGTTCATCATCCTGAATGGTAGGCAATGCTTGAAGGGAGGACCCTGCCACCTTTGCTAGCAACCCCTCCAAATTATAGCTGAATCCCAGGCTGCACTTTTCCTAACTGGAGAAAGCAAAAGAGGAGCAAAGCCAACTCAGCTGCAGTTTTAAGGAACACTTCCCAAGGCTCTAGCTGAGTCCCCAGTTGGCTATGTTCCCCTTATTCTATCAGAGACAGGGGGACTGAGCTGTACCCCCAGCTAACATGGCTCCCTGTTCCTCCTAAAGAGCAAGGGAAGGGACTCATCTGAAGCTCTGTGAGCCAGGGATTCCTCATTCCTGATATAGATCTTTCTTCCCAAACCAGTAGCATCCGCATATGTACAACACACCGTGTACCCTACCAGTGACCAAGTTAGTAAGGTCATGTAACTGAAGTGGAAGCAAAGGAAAGGTTGTTTCTCTCAAGTATTTATCTCTGTAATTTACAGAATATTGTATTTTCTGCTTCACAAGAAATGCATTTTACCCTGTTATGAGACAATATTCCAGAACAGATGACCAAAGTTCATAGTCTCTAATTGGTTCTCAATCCATAGTCTGTGGTGACCTCTTTCCATACCCACGAAGTGGTATGTGTGAACAGACTGTATGACGCACTTTCTCAAAGGACAGTGCAAGGCCACTTTCACTAACGGGAAGAACAATGTTACCTTGCCTACCCTCTTAACAGGAAAAAAAAAAGAGATGAAATAATGCAGTATCAGCACATTTCAACATGAAGAAAAAAAGGTGCGAACTCAGAAGCATCCCTGTTCTCAAGTACAAAGTCATTTTTATTAAGCACTTATACTGCACCTGATTATTCAAGGATGCTATACAACTATCTTTTTTTTTTAACTCCTCACAAACACTGTAGGGGTGAGCTCTTTCCCACCATTTTATAGCTGTGAAACTGAGACAGAGAAAGAAATATGTCCCAAGATCAAGCCCACCTGCATCTATTACTGAACTGAAATTGAAACCCAGGTGCAAATTAGACCACAGGAACCAAATCTATGTTGGATGATATTATAAATTTCTGGAACCTGAGAGTGCTTTTCCCCTGACCTTCAGAAGAGCTGGAAAAGAACAAACATAGCTGCTGCATACTCTTAAAAGTCTAGAGCTCAGGAGCAACTATTTCCTCCCTCTCCCCAAAATGGGAAAAGTGTGCAAAATCTTTTCCATAGCCTCCAAGTGACAAAACTTTCTGCTTCGGCGTGTATTGTACAGATATTCCACAGAGATGCCTGAAAGCAACTCCCATCTCTCCTAGCTTAAAAACCAAATCTGAGAACTAGAGCAAAACTTCTCTTGGAGGAAAAACAAAAACAAAGGGAACATGCCCACATGATCCTTCCTTCTCCTCAGTCAGAGTGAATAGCCTTAGAGGCAAAGCGTTTTCTTTTATGATGAACCTTTTAAATAGCCTGTGGTGGCTTTCTCCCTTTCTGTAAAACATAGGAAGCCATGAAAATAATTCTTACAGTTCGAGTAGTGTGCAATGACGATAAAAGCCCATTTAATATATGCCGCCGACCTATGTGGGTGGCTATTTGCAATTTGTGCATGAAAGAGAAGTTCCACATCACATGTACTTTAAGCCAACCACTTCCCACATGGTTTGGGTGCACTTTCCCCGTAACTGGGGTGTTGTGCTGGTACAGTTAAAACCCACACAAACCATATGGAAAGTGGCTTATCACATGGAGTTGTATCCAAGAGGTTACATTACAACCACCTACTCATGTGATTTCTGTGTTTCAAATGCACCAAATCGAAGTTTAAGGGAGAAAAGGGGAAGAAAATCTACTGGTGACACATAAGGGAAAAGATAGCCCACTGCAACCTCAGGGTTTAGAACAATTCTAATACTGTTTTCATCATTTATTTAAATGTTGTTTACTGTGAGAATGAGCAAGGAGTTCTTCATGACACTGAAGCCCTATTGCCAACCAGCTGTTAAGAGCTAGACATTTGCTTATTCAAAATGAAAGCAGCAATTTCTAGGAAGGTCGGTTAAGTTTTTAATACTAATCCTGAATTGTTTCAATTATCCCACAAAACAGCAGTATATGTCATAGCTCATAGTCATTTGCCAGTTGAAAGTCAAGTGAAAGCTTTGAAACACCTTAACATGTGCACAGCCTGGGAGAAGAATTTCCATGCATACAAATTAAGTGTTTTTATTTATATCCCCAGCATAAATATCTTCATCTGTTTGCATCTCTAAACATTGATTTAAAAAAACACACACCACACCTTCCTTTCTGAATAGCTTCAGACTTGAATCACAGGGAAAACATAGTAAAGAAACTGACTGGATATTCCCCTTCAGCACTCCTTCATGTTCTACAAGTCAAAGGTAACTAAACTGTACTACTTTACTCTGGGAGAAGAAGAAAATAAATCCTTTGTGCATGAATGATCCATCACAGATCATGTAAGCATGTGAAAGCATGCACCAATAGTTCCTTCTTACGAAAAACAACATCTACAGTTTTATAAACAAAAAGCGTGTTCTGAACAGCAAATTCATCATAAGGTAAAATACATAGTTTTGCTATAGAAATTCATTTAAACTGGGCTTGCTATTACAGCAGACAGGCGTTTAAATAAATGAGTTCCCTTCAGGTATTAATTTCCATTACCTTGTCACTGTCATCAGTACAGATGTGGTCTTGATGGATCAACTGGCACTGGAAGGAAGCACCAATGCCACCTGCAAGGAAAGTGAGGAGAAAATTAGTATGTTTGAAAACACAAACAATTATAACCAAACCTAGCCCCATGTTTGCTGCTTTTAATTATAATTCTAGGACAGGTGGCAGACATTTCTTCACAAAGTGCCAAGACACCTTCTTGAATTTAACAATTTGCACTTGTTCCCGGACTTAATATTAGCATTCCCAACAAGATACACAAATACAAGTCAAGAGAAACTACTGTAAAACTGTACTCGTCATGATCAGTACTTTCTGCATTTGATTTTCCTCTGACCTCACCATTTGCAGTCCTATCTCTAAGCATGTGTACTGTGTTTGTGTGTACCTGAAATTCTAAATAAACAATTCATACATGTGATGAAGGGAGCTGTAGGCCACAAGAGCACATGTCATAATACATGTGTTAGCCTTTAAGTTGCCACAGGACTCTTGATTGTTTTTCCTGCAAAACACTAGTGCAACTACTTCTCAGGGAAGCCACAGTACAAAGAAAATGGTGCCAAATTGTGAAAACGTCTGCTTCCAAACCTTGTTTAGGCATGAAGGTTCACTGGATACTCATAAGCATGTGCCTGTCTCTCTGTGTGTCCAAAATGCACCTTCGTATGTGGCTGACAAAGCAGCTTCTTAGAAGAGAGAGTAAAAATGTCAACAAATAATGAACAGAGAGCAAGAGACACTTCTTGTGAGAATCTCCAAACTGCTTTCACTGTTTTAACATTAGTAGATATTTCATTTTCCACTGTCAATCTCAATGTAATGATTTAGCGCAGACAGAACCAAAAGTGCAGCAATTCTGCCATTTTTCTTCCTGAAGATTTCTGATAAAATTAATTCACGTATTTCCCATTTGTCACTTTCTAAGGAGTTTTTGCAGTAAAATTCACTCTCCCCACACCCCACTTCCTACCCCTCTCTTTCTGTGCTGTGTGTATTTTATGTATAATGAAAAATGTTAAAAATTTTCCTTAAAGAAAACCAATACATTCTTAATGTATACTATGTAAAATAAAGTAAAAATCTAGTATCCGTTTTAACAGAGACACATTAAAGCTACTTAAATCCATAACACATTACAGAAATAATCCAGTCTGAGAACACTGTAACTTCCTCGGCTCGGTGTTAGGGAATCCTAGGAATTGTAGTTTATTGTTGCACCAGAGCAATCTGACAGAGAAGGGCAAATGTCTCACAAAACTACAGCTCCCAGAACTCCTTAGCATTGATCCATGGCGGTTAAAGCGGTCTCAGACTGGATTATTTCTGCAGTGTGTATTGGACCATTGTTAGTAAAACAGGATAGTTTAACTGATTTTAATGTGTTTTCTTCTTCCAGGTATACATATTTATGGTGGTGGTGGTGGTGTGTGTGTTATTTTCTGAAATGAAATTGTCCAAGATCACCTTTACACAGAATCTGCCCCAAACTAATAGTAGTAGGATCTACACTGAAAAGTAAAACATGCCATGCGTTAGAATAATCATTGATTTTGGGTGTGTGTTCCAGATGTTTTAAAGAGGAAAAAAACGGGTTGCACTCAAAGAGAGAGAACTTCCATTCTTTCCTCCACCCATACACTTAAAATGCCACTTTAGTCCCTCAGCCTAAAGTATAGCCTGTGAAAGGTGCCACTGCAATCACTGCCAGTCCCATTATGCCACAGGAATTCTCTTGGATTAGACTTCCATCCCCTTCCCCTTCCCTCGTCCTTCTCCCCCGCAACCTCCCTTCCTCCATTCCTTTGCCTCCCTGATCAGCATGAAGTATGGAAAACACAGTGTTCTGGTATGAAGCCACTACTCTGCATTCAGTAAAAACATGTCAAGCCCTACCCAATACTTGGCCTCTGGATGCTGTTTGTCCGTGGACTACAGCCAGTTCACATCACTTGAGGCCTGAGTCACCACACTAGCACACTCGCTGGCTTCACCACAGCTACTGGGAAGCACTCCTTGTCATGGCTGCACAAAATATAAACAATGAGCTGCTTCAGGCAAGCCCAAGAACTTGCAAATATTTTTTTTGGGGGGGGGGGCTTGTTTTATTTCCATTAGGTTACTCCCATGCAGTACCACAAGCCTCTTTTTACAGCTGCTTCACAGTAAAAGGAAAGAAAGAAAGAAAGAAAGAAAGAAAGAAAGCTTAAAGCACAATGCAGAGACCTACAATCACATCTTCACCATTTTGCAAAAGATGTGGTCCCATGTTATACATATATAAATGTTTAGGGTTTTCAAATATATTCTTTAACATTTTCACATGCACGCTACCTTTCCACATTAAATGCTTATTTTCGAACTTGATTCTGAGTTTGTTGTTGTGTGCCTACAAGCAGTTTCCAATGTACGGCGACCCAATGGTGAATTGATCATGGGGTTTGCTTGGCAAGTTTTCTTCAGAGGAGGTTTAGCATTGCCTTCCCCTGAGGTGGAAAGAGTTTGACTTGCCCAAGGTCAACCAGTGGGTTTACATGGCCAAGCTGGGATTCAAACCCTGGTCTTCAGAGTCATAGTTCAATGCTCAAACCATCCTGGCTCATTGAATTATTATAAAACATATTTTCAGTGGTATATATGCAATTGCATTTCAATCAAGCCTTAGAGCAGTTAACATGCCAAATTGTGAATTTCAAAACTAATAATCTTGAACAATCTCAATTTTACTTTATTTTTTAAAATCAAGTATCCTGTTAATCCTCCAGATTTTGTTGACTAGCAGCTCTTAACAGTCGGATAGCCAATATTGAAAAGTGACAGGAGCTGCGATCTAACAACTCCTGGAGGGCAACAAATTGCCCACTCTGACTCAGAAGGATGATGCTGAAAAAGTTGCTTTGCTTTTGTAATGGCAAGTAGCCACCAAAAAAAGAAAAGAAAAGCTGGATTTGTTCATGCAGTTGATAGTTATCATGGTAACTACAACCCTCTTTGTATTTATGTAAGTACTTATGTAACAAAAAAAAAAATCTTATTTTAAACTTATCTTGGCCTAAATACATAAAGTTAATTCTGATTCTGATCTCTGGATTAACATTTACTACACAGTAATATTGGACAAGCAATACTGGGCAAGCATCTCCCTCCCTCCAAATCATTGCAGTTCCTAGAAATATGGCTAAGACATCAAATGGATTAATGTATTCAGAACGGATTAAAATTGAGAATTAAGCTTATTTTCATCTGCACTTTCCCTTTTGAAAGAGTGTTAACTGCTTTTTGCCCTTTTTTTATACATGCTGTTAAGCAGGTGGCTAAACTGTAGCACCAATCTCTCAGGAGCACAGGCAGTGTGCATTCGTAATATTCATTTGCAAGAGAAGGCCTCTGGATATTGTATTCCTGCAGTTCCCCAACTCAGTAGAGAAGAAGCAAAATCATTCCAACATAACTTAGAGAATGTCTACTTTTTAGTGGTTCACAACTTTTTAGCCCTTTAGCTGTTTTATCTATTCACTCCAAGAGGCCCCAGCCAACATGTGCCTTGATCAAGGACTTGGGGAGTTGAAGGCCAAAATATCTGGAGGGCCAAACACTGAGAAGCAATGGCCTAGTTCACACCAGCAAAGTATTTTCTGATATTCTGGACATGACCCGTGGCTGGTGACTCCCTTGACAAGACAGCAGATCATCAGTGGTTTAAGAGAAAGTAATAATGATGGCAAAAGAAGATTTAACTTTATTATGGGTCATTGTAAATTTTACCTTGCATTTTTAATTGTTGTAACCCGCTCTGGTTGGTTGACAGAGGAGTGGGCTATAAATAAAATATTATTATTATTATTATTATTAAATATCTTCACAATATCTCTTTAGGACAGATATGGTGAAGTTATTGCTTTTCAATTAAAATTATGGGTTTGCTTAAGCCACTGTCATACTATCTTATGAGTTTATCATACGACAGAATTTGGGGATATAATGCAATGGCAATCCAAACGCAATATCTCACACAATTTCGGGCAATGGGAAGTCATTCCAAACACAATCATGGGTTTCACGTAATTGCGTATTAAAGTATCTCACACAGTTTCGGGCAATGGGAAGTCATTTTCGGACAATAGGAAGTCATTCTGAATGCATTCCGAACGCAACTGGAATTCATGTAAATTTGCTAAACTAGCGAATTTATGTGAATTCAAATTGGCTCCATTCGAAATTGAGAGAAATTCCTCCCATGTGAAAAACTCCTTAGATTAGCATGGTTGAAGCTAAAGCATAGTGCTCTTCCTCAAGGTGGGTTGGCTTTGCCTAACTGCTACAAAAGTCTTAAGTAATGCCTTGCTGTCATGGGGAAAAGAAGAATTTAGAGTCAAGCAGGGGGTGATACTTTTAAAACATAAGTAGCCCTAAGTCTGTCTACTGGAGGACCAAACATAAACAGGAATAAAAAAAGATTTACACTGGATTTAAAAAACAGAATTCTAACATAAATAATAAATGAATCCCCCATTCCAAACAGCACTATTCAAAACTCTATTTGCAAGAAGCCTGAGTGCTTTAAAAGAAAGAAAGAGAATGATTTGCTCTGTGTTAACACACTACACTGCATGTTTTACCAGTTCATGTATCCAGGAAAGTGAGCTTTATTCCATGAAAGTTTATGCCACTATAAAATCTCTTAGTTATCACAAGACTCTCTGTTGTTTTTGTATCAATTAACTTCCATTGAGAAGTCAGATTTTCTTTCACCATCTGTTCAAATTTGTTGTAAAGAAGTGTCAACCATGTATCAAGGCGAGTGCAGGTAGGAACAGAACTGTTACCTAAAATTTACAGAATCCAAGCATCTACTCTTGGATTTTCTGCTTGCAAAGCATTCTATGTGAAAGCATGGTATCTGCCATTTAAGTGTGCAGCTATGACATCGTATCTGGAATATCAGCCTTAAGCAACCAACATAATGCTAGCTCAGATTTACCCTCTTTCCAACTTGGGATAGAACACCTGCCAGATGAAAGCCCAAAATACTCAACAGAAGAATCTGGTGGAAGCATTAAGTTTTAGAGCAGGGTGAGGAATGGGTGACTCTTCAGATGTTGGACTGCAACTCCCAAGAATCCTCTAGCATAACCAAGATTAAGAAATCGTGGAACTTGTAATCCAACATTTGGAAGGCCAAAGCTCCCGAGCTCTAAGAAAGGAAACTGCTGTGGTTGCATACTTCATTCTTCTCTGCTACTTTTCCACTTCAAGCTTTAGAGACAATTGAAGTATCTCCAAAACAAAGCCCTATATAATTAAAATAGCAGTACACTTAATTCTGGTTACTTGTTCCACAACACATTTTTATCCAAAACTTTGTCACAGACTTGGACATTTAAAAAATGCAGCATGCTAACAGTCAAAATTGATAAATTTCTTTGACTGTATTTTGTCCCATGTCCTTTTTATTTTTCTGAGAGAAATCTCTGCATGGAAACTTAAGTCTGCTCGATTATATGTGGTATGCTGAAAAAATCATATGAACATCTGGCTTAGATTCAGAAGAGGGAGAAGTGAAGGTAGAAGGAACGAACATCAGCAATCTAAGGTATAGCAAGTACATTTCTATACCGCTTATCAGTGCACTTAAGCACTCCCTAAGCGGTTTACACTGCATAAGCTACTTGCCCCCAACAATCTGGGTACTCATTTTAGCGACCTATGAAGGATGCAAGCCTGAGTCGATCTTGAGCCCTTTTTGCTGGTATTGAACTCACAACCTTATGGTTTGTGAGTGAGTGGCTGCAGTACAGGCATTTAACCACTGCGTCACCATAATCTACAGTAAGATATGTGGATGCACCATACTACTAGCAGAAAACGTCACAGACTTGGAACAATCACTAAAGAAGGCCAAAGATGAAAGCGAAAAGGCAGTCTTAGTGCTGAACATAAAGAAAACAAAAATAATGAACACAAAGGATCTACATAAATTCAACATAGACAATGAGGAATTTGAAACAGTTGAAGAGTTCCTGCACCTTGGATCAAACATTGATCACAATGGAGACTGCAGCCAAGAAATCAGAAGAAGAGTAGAAATGGGAAGGGCAGTTATGGAAAAAAATCACACAACATCCTAAAGAGTAAAGATATACAGTCACCCCTCCTTTCTCGCAGACTTGAGATCCGCGGTTTTCAATATTCATGGAGGGGTAACCTCTGTTATTTCCAAAGGGACTCACCCCCACAGCATGCGCCCTGCACACGTTCACGGACACACAGCCCATTCAAGTCTATGGGGTTTGAATATTGGTGAGTTTCCATTTTTGTGGGGTGTGTGTGTCTGGAACAGATCCCTCATGAAAACGGAGGGCCAACTGTACAATTGTACAACTGTAAAGTAAAGCTAGAATTGTCCAAGCCATTATGTTACCCATTACCATGTATGGATGTGAGAACTGGACAGTAAAAAAAAAGCAGACAGAAAGAAAATCAACTCATTTGAGATGAGGTGCTGGAGAAGAGTGCGAAGGATAGTGTGGACAGCCAAAATGACAAACAAATGGGTCCTAGAACAGATCAAGCCAAAACTCTGCCTGGAAGCCAAGATGATCAAATTAGGGCTGTCATACTTTGGCCGCATCATGAGAAGACAGAGATCACTAGAAAAGACAATGGTGCTAGGAAAGGTAGAGGGTGGTAGAAAGAGAGGAAGGCTACATGCCAGATGGATGGGCTCAATCAGGAAGGCCACAAGCCTGAACCTGTAGGAGCTGAATAGAGAGGCTGAGAATAGGGGTCTTGGAGATGCCTCATCCACAGCGTTGCCTTGAGTCAGGGTCAGTTCAGCTCAAGTACAGTTAACAACAACAACAGCATATATGGTTGAATGCCCAGTGCAGTTGATCCTTTGTGTTGCCAATGAAAATATGGTGCACAGGCACAAGCCCCCCCCCCCTCCAAATGCTTATCTTAGAAAAGCACTGACAAAGTTTATGCAGAACTTAAGAGATGTTACTTCTTTGGACTATAACTGCACCACCACTAGGCAAGAAATTCAGAGCTGATGACCAAAACAATATCTTTTCCTACCTCTAGTAAAGTTGTGCAAATGAAAGGCATGTGACGTTAAGTGATTACTGTCTGGGAAATCACACACACACACACAATTTTATCTCTCAGCAAGGCAGAAAGACAGACAGTACGGCAGCCCATGTGCACTGCTAATGCCATCTATGAAATCCAGATCTGTGTACAATAAGATCAGCCTGTGGGACAAATCAAAAATGTATTATGCTACTCTAATCTGGTGTACCAGCTTGCCCATTCTTAAGTAATTATTTCTCCACTTGACATTTCAAACTTTACCAACCTGCCACTTTTAATAATGGCAAATAACCAACTGCCAGAAAACTATTTCCTGGGCTCCCGGGAACTGTTCCTCTCATCTCAAACCCTGTCATAAGGTCCACAGAGAAGCCTCTTCTAATCAAGAAGCAATAGCCTGGTCATGGCCCAGAGAAAATATACTGCAACAATAGAATACACATCTCAAACCAGGAATCTGCCAATTATTATTATTCTTTTATCAGGAAACAAGAGGCCAGCATTCTAATGGGCATAAGGTTTGCTTAGGGAAGCCTCTAACTGTGCCATAGCATGTCAGCCCTGTTCAGAAAATAAGGTGCAAACATCTTATGTTGTAGAAAAGAAAACCCAGAATCACTTTAGAGGCGACGTTTTCCCACTCACTAAGGAGATGAGTCTTAGCATCTTGAGAAAATGGCAGCATGGTATTCTTAATGACTAAAGGAATCTGACAGCACTTTGGGAGAAAGAAATAACAACATCTGGCGTTCAAAAGAACTGAGGTGGCTGTTACTGTAGAAATACAATGTCTAAAAAAGTTGATGCCATCTTGTTTCCATCCTGCAGCCCCTCAAAAATCACTTTTAAAAGCTAATTTGTAGCTCTCCCCTAAGAATAAAACTGGAGCCGTCCCAAAATAGTTTGCTGCCTGTGGTTGAAGAGCAAATGGTGCCTGTTCCTCACTCCCACAGTAGTGAGGAATTATTTCCAAAGCCAGCCATATGATTTTGACAGCAAGAATCTCTATTCATCTTCCTAGCATTAGGGGGAAAAAATCAATAATGAATTAATAACAATTTGCTGCCCCTTCATACTACTGAAAATGTACTATAAAGGTGGCTGCTTCACTCTGACTAATGCTATGGCCAGATGAGACGTTCTGCATATTGAAGTGCTGTTGAATAACTTAATTTGAGACAATTTTGTCACTTGTTTCATGCACAATTTATATGCAATTACTGTACCAACCATTCCCAATGTACGCCAGCCCTTTCTGCAAAGCTGACATGATGTGGTGGTGGTGGAATAATGTAAAATGTTTCAGTTAAAGAATTATTTCAAAAGTGAGATGAGTCAACAGTGGAAAACTAAAATACATTTGTCTGCCAAAAAAAAACAAAAAACAAAAAAAAAACACATACACACACATGGGATTTTTTGACATTTAAAAAAATCCTTTCTCATCACTTAACAAAGTCAATACACAAAACAAAATGATGCCACATCAGTTCTATAAAAGCCAATCATGCTCTTCAAATAAAATCCATTTCAAAATTCCAGAACTGCAAAACAAGTCATCTTTAAAAATTTTAGAGTAGTTTTATGTACACTCAATACTATGTATGTAAAACCCATATATACTTTTTTTTCTTCTTGCTCGTATTGAACATCTGATTCATCTAAATTCCCAATGACTTGAAAGCCTACTCACCTAAACCCACAAGGATGGAATAAGAGTGCTGCTAGAATGGAGGACTATCTAGTCCAGCATCCTAAATCTTTCATGGTGAAGTTATGGGAAGTTCACAAGCAGGACACAACAGCAATGCTTTATTTCCCAGCAGCAGATATTTCAGAGGGATACTGCCTCTGATTATGACAGCAACCTATAGCAAAAATGATGAGTAACCATTGCTAAACTTGTGCTTGATTAATGTATCTGTTTTCAAGGTAACTAGAGTCCTACTCAGGGAGTCTCCTCATCTGTAAGTGGTACACATGAGGAGGAGAGAAAGAAAAATATCCAAACCCCATCCACACGTCACCCCTTCTTATAGTGAGGATTGTGTCATCCTCCGGCTGTTGTTGGCCTGCAAGTCCCAAAAGCCCTTGCCAAAACAGCAACATCTAGATGGGCCCTTGGCATCCGCTGGGGTTTGGTTCCAGGACCCCTCATGGATACCAAAATGAGTGGCTGCTCAAGTCCCAATACAATGGCGTAATAAAATGGGGTCCATTATATAAACAGCAAAATTAGTGATATGAGTTTCATATAATTGAATTAAAGTGTTTTGAAAAGTTTGCTTTTGGGAATATATATTCAAGCTAAGGATGCTTGAATCAGTGGATAAAGAATTCGTGGATATGGAGGGCCAACTGTAGTTTACAACATACTTCACACCTTGTATAAATAACACAGGTTTGCAATGAAAAAGCCTTTCCCCAATAATTGTAGCTGTTTTTAATGTATTCTAGATGCTGAATTTGAAAAACACGGTAAGAATGTCATACCACACACACTTCTTTCACACGTTTGATAATTTTTAACAATTCAGTTGTTATTCAGCTTTGATTGTATGTGGACACCGATGTTCCTGTGTCATTTCTTTCAGTGCTTTTGACAAGATTTTTGAGTTTCATATCATTGAATTAAAGTGCTTTGGAAGTTTATTAGAACACTTTCGTCCTTTTCTTACTCTTTGCAGGATGAGGTCACTCAGTCCCCTTTTAACAACATAAAAAGGCCAAAGCAAGCTGTGAAAAAACTATACACGATGGAGGAAATCTAAGGTCATTTTTGGGGTTAGAACACCAAATTCCTATAAAACTAGCTTAAAGTTTTTATGAGCCTCAGTTTACATCCATTTTTCTGTCCTCTCAGCCTCTGATCAGTTCATCTCACGACTCTTGATTCTAGTATTTTACCTAAACAGATAAATAAAATATAGAGCAAAATTCTTTTGGAAACAGAATGTTAAAACATGAATCCAGCACAATTTTCTCTAGAACAAAATTGTACAACCACTTAAACCCTCAGTTTTACAGCAGCCATAAGAAACTACACTACGGTCATTACACACTGTGATTATTCTACTCCACACTACCTTTGACTGTAAAGCCTATACAAGTATGGATACACAAATAATAGTCACAAAACAAGTATTACTACAACAAAGAGAACATTATTAAAAGGGACGCATTTGTTACATTTACATTTGTCCCTTCCGATTAATGGGGGATCCATTCTGGACACACATCCCACCCACAAATTGGAATTTTTGCAGATATTCAAGCCCCATTGGTTATAATGGTGGCGCGCTGCTTGCTCCTTTTGTCCCTCCTCGCTTGCTGTCTGAGAAGGACCAAAATCACAGACTCCAAATCTGCGAACGGGGAGGGGCTTCATCCTCATATCAGTCCTATGTGATTGATCAGGCTGACTGACCCAAAATCATCCGTTGAATTTCATGGTTCAATGTAGGCTTGAAGTAACCATGTATTTGTTAACATAATGACTCCGTCAAGAGGATCCTTCAAACGATGAATAGGACAAATATGGTTAACACCACAAACCTGTGAACCGTAGTTTCACAGAATCATAGAGCTGGAAGAGAACACAAGGGCCATCCAGTCCAGCCTCTAGGAATACACAATCAAAGCCCTCCTTGTAAGAGGGCCATCCAGCCTCTGTTTAAAAACTTCCAAAGAAGGAATACCACAATCCAAGGTGTGTTGAACTGTTGAACAGCTCTTACTGTCAGGGAGTTTTTCCTGATATTGAGGTGGAATCTCTTTTCCAGTAGTTTGAATGAATTGCTCCAGTTCCTAGTCTCTGAAGCTGCAAAAAAACAAGCTTGCTCCCTCCTCAATGTGACACCCCTTCAAATACTTAAACAGGGCTATCTCATCAACTCTTAAGCATCTCTTCTCCAGGCTAAACATCCCCAGCTCCCTAAGTTGTTCCTCATAGGGCATGGTTTCCAGACCCTTCACCACTTTAGTCACCCTCCTCTGTACACGTTCCAGTTTCTCAACATCCTTTTTGAACTGTGGTGCCCAGAACAGGACACAGTATTCCAGGTGAGCCCTGTTTGCCATAACATTACAACAAAAATCACTCTTCCATAATGTTACAATAAAATAATGATTACAAAAACCCCAATCCAGAAGGAGAGCAACTGCATGGAGCCCTGGTGATGCAGTGGTTAAATGCCAGTACTGCAGCCACAACATTGTGAGTTCGAACCCACAGGGCTCCAAGGTTGACTCAGCCTTCCATTTTTTAAAATTATTATTTTATTTTTTGGTGGGCTGGTAAAATGAGTACCCAGCTTGTTGGAGGCAAATTGTCTTACAGATTGTAAACCACTTAGGGAGTGCTTTGTTCACTATGAAGCAGCACAGGAATGTAAAGTGTTATTGCTGTTGCTATTGCATGGGAATCATGTGGCAATCCAGATGTTGGACTGCACCTTCCAGTAGCCCCTGGCCAGCATAACAAGGGAAACTAATGCCTCTCCAAGCATAGTAGTCAACCTGAGTAGTCAAGTAAAAGAAAGCTTCCTACAACATCTCTGGATCTTCTTTTCCCAATCTTGCACTTTCAGTCCCAGTTGAAAATAACTACTGGCAGGGAGTTGGAACCTACTATCTTAGTACAAAGAGTCTAGAGAAAGATGTCTAGAGAAAGGCGCACACACATATACCACAAAAGGAAGGATTGGAGGGGAGGAAAACCATTAAAGGAGGCATTTGGGAGGGGGGAGGGGAGGGAGAGATATAGGGCAGATAGTGGGGAAATACTTAAAAAGTAAAGGACTGAACAGTGAACACACCTAACTGAACTGTCATAATCCAAGTGATTACCAGGTGTACCACTTTTAAAGACACTCCCCACTTTTCAGGTAAGGAACAAGCTACTTCTGTAAAGGAAGGAAAATATCCCAAAACATAATTTGGAGCTTTGAAAAAACAGGAAGGATAATAACACACATCATTACACCTCAACTTATTTGCCCCTAGAAATAGTCCTTCTCTGGCTGCATCTGCACTGCGGAAATAATGCAATTTAACCGTCTTGGCTCAATGTTATGGAATTCAGGGAATTGTAGTTTGTTGTGCGCTTTGACAGATAAGGTTAAATGTTTCACAAAACTACAGTTCCCAGAATTCCATAGCATTGAGTCATGACAGTTAAAGTGATGTCAAACTGGATTATTTCTGCAGTGTGGATGCAGCCTCCGTGCTGCTGTCATCATTGTCCCCCCCTTTTTGCACAGGAAGCCCCCCCCCCCCAGATATCTGATGGGTTAGGGACCCATCAGAGGACTGCCAAAAAGTGCAATTGGTTGAAAACTGAAACCCAGCGTTTTTTTTTTTTTAAAGCTTCCAAATGCATTTTAGCCCCTGAAAATGTAAATAACACACTATATATCACTTTTGAATGTGTGCAAAAGCTACATTAATAACATCTATATAGATACATACACACACATACAAGCGAGGTTCATAGGCAAGAACTAACAAAAGAGTGAATTAATGGAATTTGTCTCTAATTTGCAAGTGTTTAAAGAGCAAGTTGTCAGAAAGTGAGGCATCAAAACATAGGGGAAGCATGTATTTCTTTTCCTGACATTATACCAGCTACCTCTCCACCAGCTTTACTGTGGTGATTCCAGACTGTTGTTATCCATCCACTCCAATTACTGCCAAATAAAATAAAACCTATAAGGCTGCTGAAAGTTGTTCTTTTCAGTAAATGGAAGAACTAGTTGGAAACTGCCAACTGTCAGAGTGTTGTTTTCATTATAAGACAGTCGGTCCCAGAGAATAAAAATACCAGGCAACCAGCTGTTCTTGCTGTCCATAATAATTTTCCTGCAAGTTCACTAGCGATCTTAAAGAATGTGCAGTTTCACCTTCAAAATTTGTATAATACTCGAAACGTTTCACAAGGTTAAATTTACCACACACTATACTTGAAGTCCCAAACTTTGCTGGCATACAATTGATGATGCCACTATTTAAGTAGGACATTTCCATACTCACACTCTCAGTGTTCATGCAGATTTATGTTTTTTCCTTGTCAGGTTCTAAGATCTGTAAACACACCTCCAGCATTATCACCTTCCATATCCAGAATGTCAACTGAATATATATCAACAATTTGTACATAAGAGTTACAGTACATGGTATATTCCTTTCTCTCAAACACCGCAGCAGACATTAATAATAGATTTATATAATAAGCCCATCAGTCACAAGATACCGCCGCATGTCACATTTGCAGAACTCAAGTCTATGCTGCTGAACAAGCTACTTACAGAAATCTTTATTGCTTCACTATAGGACACTAGTTAAATCTTCTGCCTCCGTTAAGTACTTCTAATTTCCCCAAACAAAAATTTATCTCAAAAATATTTTATTTCATACGTTAACTCAACAAGCACTCCCCGATATCAGTGTTTCAATGTGCCTATAGTACTCTATAGTACTGTTAAGCATTCATACAGCAACTGCAAGAATTGCGCAGCCCTCCAGGTGTTGTCGGACTACTCCAAAATAGAGATTCTGCACAGAAAAAAACACCTCAAGTTATTTTGGGGTACTCATACTTGATGGATTTTTTTTTCTTACCATTTTTACTTCTAGCAAGAACCTACAATGAAAATGAGTCTATCATCTTCAGGGCCATCCTGACAATCCCAAGGCGAAAGGTCAAGGTGGATTATCTATAAACTTAGCATGTGCCTGTTCCCATGCATGGCATTTTGAAAAGCAAATAAGTGTTTATCACAAGAGACCTCAATTGAGTTAAGCTCACAAAGTGGCTCGCTCACAAGTGCATACAACCTAATGCTGCATTTTACTTCACCGTCTCAAGGATGTTATAGAAGATGGAAGTGCTTAGTCCAGCAATTCACATTAACAGACATTAAGGCTAGCAAGCTAGGGCCAGAATGAAAAAGTTATTTCATGGCCCGTCAAACATAAATTAACTTTCACTCTCGCTGTCTGTCTTGGTCTCGCTCCAATTAGTGAGCATCTGTCCCAGTCGTGTTTTCATGAAGGCTAATATTCAAGCTCAGCATTTACTTTTATCAATATTATATAGCTATTATACTATTAGAAACTTTTAGCAGCTCACTTGGCCAAAAGTATTAGCTGTTTTAAGTACCCGGGGAAGATGTTTGAAACTGTTTTGACTTTCTGTTACCCCCATCCCAAAATATTCTAGACAGCTAACGTTAAATTTGTTCTGAATCAGAACTTCTGATACGTATTAAATAAATAAGATCCTTGTTTGTTTTGTGTGACACCGTACAGCTTCTCTTGAATCTGCAGGATTGTGTTCATTTCACAGATTACGACTATGTTTGAATGGTGTTGTTCTGTTTGTTTTGTTTCTAAATTCTGCTTAAGAAAGTATCCATAAAGTGACTTTCTAGACCCATTCCAAAATACTGTACACTAGCAGCTCCAAGAGTCAAATTTAGCCAAGATCTTAAATTTAAACCATCTTTCTGCCGCACACTCCCTCAATGGTAGAACAAAACCCAGGTTAGATCAGTGATCTGCTTTGTCAGAGGAATCATTAAAAAAAATTAGTTATTCCATTGTGACTTCTGCAGTCCGCAAAATTTCAAATACTACAATCCTTTTTATCAGTGATCTAACCAAGTTATTTCATTACAGAATTTCTTCCAAAGTATACTATTTATACATTCCATACTCTAGTTTATGTACAGTAAACTACAAATTATAAGGAACAAACATACAATGTATAATTGGAAGGGAAGATCAGTAAATCAAATGTTTCAAGAATTCCCTGAACGTTGGTTCTAATAATATGAATTTTCAAAGTATGTGCTAGCCTTTATGTGACACTGTAATTCATATCCAACTGCAAGCTTACATGTTGTGCCTATACACAGCAAAAGGCAAAAAAGTACAAGGTTTTAAATTTGAATAACAGAGGCAAGAATATGATATTTTTAATTTCAATATTTCCATTCTATTTCATACTACACGCATCCATCCACATTGGCAGCCTTGACTTTTACAGATTTTGATTATTCGTGGATTTTATTAATATATGTTCTCTAGGAATATTTAAGTCCTCCAGCGCAGCTCTATGGTCAATTAACCAAAAGTCGCACTGAAGGACCTAGAGATTCCTAGAGAAAACACTCCACTAGGCATTTGTAGCTCCTCCAGCACAATTCTATGGTCAATGTCTGGTAGATGTTGACCACAGAGTTGCACTGGAGGACCTAGAGATTCCTAGAGTGGTGTTCTCTCAGGTCAAAACATGGTGTTTTTGTTGTTTGCAATTTTTTCATCTACTACTTACTTTGCCTGTTGTAAGCTGACACATATGGCTACAGTGGGATCACCTAACACAGGATCTTTCCTAGTTGCTCTTTCTTAGTTGAATCTTGCTCTTTCCCAGTTAAAGTTGTATTGCATTGTTTGCTGCAGAAACGCTGTTGCAAAACAACACTGAAAGTCTGTTTCTCCAGCTCTCTTTCATCGTCCTCTCAATGCTGCTAAAGGCCTTCTAGCTGGACAGCAGACAGGAGGGAAAAAAGAGCTTGGTGGCCATAAGAAGACTTTGTAAAAAGGAGCTTCTTTGTTAACTGAGGTATGCCTGTATTTTTTTAATTTGTATCATTATAAAAGGGGATTGCTGTTCCTTCAGATTTCTGGAGCAGCCCGTTTCTTTTTAAATAGCCAATATACTGTATTTATTGAGACTTGTAATTATTATTATTAAAATGAGAAACAGAGAGTAAGGACCAACAGAATTAAAATGGAGTGCCAGTGACAGGGTGGCCCCCTAGAAAAGATACTGTAAGAAATCATAGGAAGCCTAGAAATTGTTATTGGAAAAGAAATGGAGAGGATGAAAACTCTACACTGGCATAATTGTCTACGAAGAGTACACTAGTGATACTACAGACAGATTAATTTAAATAAAGGTCACAGCGCCTCCCTAAGATACTTGGTGAACTTTAGAAAAGCCAAGAAGAGTGAGAACTAGGGAGTTCTAGCTAAATCCCCAATTCCCTCAGAAGAACAGTTCCCAGAGTCCTTTTATTGGTACACAGCTACAAGAAGTAATGGTTGCAAGAAAAATATATATATATGCACTGGCACTGTCAAATACAGGACACGCCGGAGTGGCCAGCTGAGAAGACATTATCCATGAGACACTCTTGTTAATGATACATAAATTGTGCACTCAGAATGCAACAAGCCAAGGATAAAGCAGAAAACGATGCAGCCAAACACACTTTTGTGCCTCGAGATAAATAAACTGAAAAGGACTTAGAGCAACAGAACTACACAGGCTATATTGAAAACTCATGTTTTTGAAGATGGAGCAGGAAGATGAAGCAGCATACACCTCTCCCGGAAAACAAAAAGCTGCTACATCCCAGGTAGTCTTAAGATCCTGGGAATTCTAACTTCCATTAAGGTTTCTAGCACTCAGAGCTGAACAGATCAATAATTTTAGATTCAAACATGAACAATTCAATTGCTGCTAAAAATGCAAGGCAAACTGAATTGCAGAGAACAAAAGCATTTAGATGACACACAACAAAACGAAACAGGACATATGAGCATCAGGTCTACAACAGCCTTTACCCACTTGATTTGCATTTTTTACTAGAGCTTCTGTGCAAATTTTTGTTGTTGTTGTTGTTGTATGCCTTCAAGTCATTTCCAAAGTATGATGACCCTAAGGTTAACCTGACATAGGGTTTTCTTGGCAAGATTGCCTTCCCCTGAGGCTGAGAGCTTGTGACTTGCCTAAGTCACCCAGTGGGTTTCACAGCCAAGCTGGGAATCAAATCCTGGTCTCCAGAGTCATAGTCTGACCCTCAAACCACATTCCGCACTGGTCCTCAAATTTAGGGAACACACAAATTTTTAAGTCAAAACTTTCTTTTAGCAGCAAAAATAAAATGATTTGCTAGTAGTATGACCTATGCATGCAAGTCCGACAGAACCAACACTCACAGAGACCTGCATTTTTCCAGGGATCAGCATGATCACCTGCTGAGGACTAGAAAGAGGGCTGGGGGAGCTAGAAGAAATGGGGCTCTGTTAATAAATGCTATTTCCCTCAGTCCTTGGCTCAGGACTTGGGGAAAGTTACTTACAATGTTCAGAATGTCTCAGCCACTGGCCCTGCTGCATGAAGAATTCTGGGAACTGTAGCAAAAAACCCCCCCAAACCACACAACACAACTTCTCCCGATTGTGTTTCAGATGTACTTTATCTGAATCATGTACATGTAACCCCAAGAACCTCACATCACCAGAAAAATCTGCATACATCAATTGCCCAGTGGAAAACAGTTATCAATTATTTGCCGTGACAATGTTCTATCTAACACTGTTCTTAAGTAAAGAAGATACTTAAAATAAAGTGTGCAGTTAATAATTAGATGACAGAATAAATGTAAAAAAATAGTTTAACGTCAAGCTAACAGCAAGTTGAATAGTAAATCTGAGAGAACTACTGTCTTCCTATCTATTAAACTTCACAGCAAATTTCTCCAGAAATATGGTGCTAGATATGCAGTTTGACATTAAATCATTTTTGCACTTTACAGACTTACTTTTCCCCTTGCTTGGCTTGCCTATCTATGGTGTGAGCTCTTACCTGTACTGACACTGGATGGTCAGACTGTGCTTATTGGGCCTTATCTGCTTGGGAACAAAGACAGTCCTTTTATCTTAACAGGGCATCATCTTTATAGGCCAGAAGATGACTTAGTAACTTGGTGTGTTGTATGCACTGGGGATCCCAAACCCATGTAAAGGCATTCCAAGCACTGTATTTTATAACCTGTTCCACTCTTGCAAGAACAGCTTCCACTATCACCAGACATATTCTTTATAATTGGGTATTCAGAAAACCTGGGCGCAAATGGTAGACCCTTTGACGGAACCCTTCATAACAGCAGGCTGGTGATATGCAGATTTTACTGTATATGGATTGCCTTACCCCATATTATTCAATGGCGGTGTGTGTACATGGAAGAACTGATGTGTCTGCACACACACCACTGCCACAGAATAATATGGGGCATGATGGTTTGTGGTTTTTGCCTAACAGTGGCTGTCTTGTTCCTGGGCAGGTAAGGCCCAATAAAGCACAGTCCAACCATCCAGTGTCAGTACAAGTAAGAGCATGGGGCATGACGGTTTGTGCTTTGTGCCATCTGTGGGTGGACTTGGGATTGGAACCAAACCTGCATGAATGGGAATGTTCCACTGTATACATATATTAAGCAATCTCAAAAAACAGAAGTAGCATGTTAACAGTAACAATATTACTACAAACATGTTGAGAGGCAATAAGTCTACATAGATGTCCCTCTTGGGAAATAATGAGACAATTGGAAATACATTCCTTCTTAGGTATAATGAATAAAGTTAACTATTTATTTCACAAGGTTGGCTTTGGAAGCCATTTATTACTATTATTATTATTATTATTATAATTAAGTAGTGCATTAGTAACATGGTGCTTTAGGGAAGTAATGAGTAATACCTAATGGGTTATTTTTAAAACAAGTTCCAGACTCTGGTCTACCTCTTCTAAAAGAAGAGAAGTGCCTGAGAGTATGAAACTTCTTTACCAATGGTCTTTCTCGGCAGGCTGCATTGTGATAACAAACAAAACAAACAGCTTCATTTATATACCGCTTCATACCCTTAAGGAGTGTCTAAGCGGTTTACAATTGTAAGCTATTTGCCCCTCAACAATCTGGGTACTCATTTTAGCGACCTCGGAAGGATGCAAGCCTGAGTCGAGCTTCAGCCCTTTGCTGGTCTTGAACTCGCCACCTTATGGTTTTGAGTAGTGGCTGCAGTACAGGCATTTAACCACTGCGCCACTGTGATGGAGAAGAGCTCTCCCTACTCTCAGATAGAGACACCTTTTCCAGCAGTGCTGTATGAAGACTCCTCCAGACAGGGCATACATGGCTGGAGACTACAGCATTTATGCCTGTAGTTTTTGGTTTTAAGAATGAACACAACATTTCTGTTGTCTCAGAGCGGTTGCTGGCAATTCCAAATGCCAGCAACAATATATTAGTCCCAGTTAGAGGATTAAAAAACATATTATACTAGTTTTCTCAGCTGCCCCACCTTTCTGCTATAGTGAAGAGAAGTGACTGGAAGCAGGGACATTCCTCTGCAGCTTAATGAATTGTTGTTGTGTGCCTTCAAGCAGTGTCTGACTTACAAACCCTAAGGCGAACCTATCAAGGGCTTTTCTTAGCAAGATTTGTTCGGAGGAGGTTTGCCTTTGCCTTCCTCTGAGGATGAGAGAACATGACTTACCCAAGGTCACTCATGACCAAGCAGGGATTTAAACGCTACTCTCCAGACTCCTAGTGCAATGCTTAAACCACTATGCCATGCTGGCTTCCACAGATATTGTCATTCCCCTGTTCTCTCAAACTGCAGGAGAAAGAGAAGGAATCAACATTACCTCCCTCATCCTCCTTTCCCTTCTTTCACAGCCAGACAGCAGCAGTCATACAATGGATGCTGAGACATACTACCCAGAAACAAGTGAGGATCTCTTGCTTCTTAACATCACTCTGAAAGAGACCTGAGATAAATTTCAGTTTTTGAGAAGTGCTGGGAATTGAACCAGTGCCTTTCTGCATATAAAGTCTGATCTACTCTTACCACTGAGCTACTAATTTCCTTTTGCCCCTGTACATTTCTTTCAAAGGAAAGGGCAGTAGACCACAAAAGAATCTTATCATGAATCTTTGTACTGTTGCTTGTGAAGATGTGGCAAGACTGAACATTTCCACCAGTACAGCTTGACAAGGGCAGGCATTTTGGCAAATAATTCTCTGCCAACCCAACCCAAATTTTAATAGTTCCAGTACTGGGGCCTGCAAAGATATTCAAAAATACTGAGATCTGTACTCCCTAGTACAGTGAACCCTTACCTTACGTGGGGATCCATTCCAGATTCTGCTCCGCCCCTCCGCGTAAGGCCAAAAGGTGTATGCTCGAGCCCCACTGAATATAATGGGGCTCGTGCTCATGGCACAGCAGAGTGCACGCGCCACGGGCACACGCACCATTCATTCTTTTGCCACGTGGCTTCAGCATAAGCTGAAAGCTGCATATAGTGCACCCGTGTATGGCGCGGGCACACTATATATTATCATTTCTCTTTGGACACATCTGATTGTGTCTGATCCCAAGTTGCTCAGTGACACTGGGCCAGGTTACTACTTGGAATGGAGGTCCCCTGGGATTTGTAGATGAGTATAGTAAAAGATTCCTGCCGGCAATGCCTGAGAGTTGATCAATGGCCTGGCTCAGTATAAGACAGTTTTCTGTATTCCTCCATATACATTGGCCAATATTACAAAGCCTCTCAGGTTACCCCCTAATTAATAGAAGAAAAGAATTAATGGCTCCATCTTACAAAAAAAAAAAAAAGCTTCTCATGCATAGGGTGCAGCTATTCTCTCTTCTTCCCTCTCTCTCACATTGAACACTGTACACTTACACATTTTTGAGACTGCAGAGTGAGTCTTATAAGTAAATGTTAAAGAGCAAAATATGCTTAGGCCTGAAAAGGACATATTGCACATGCTTAACTTTGATTTTGTTCTTAACTGCCCTCAAATTGACCTCAACTCATGGCAACCCTGTGGATGAGACATCTCCAAGACTCGCTATCCTCCACTGCTTTGCTTAGGTCCTCAAATTCGTATCCTGGGGGACCACTGTATTTGTTTATCACCTGTCAGCCCACCAGGGCTTCCAAGGCAATGGACAATGCTTAAAAACATTCTCCAAAACAAAATAAAACAAAGGCAATTTTAAAAATCCACACACTTAAAACCATCTTGAAACACAACCTTAAAACTGTTTTTTAAAGGACCAAACACCATGTGGGACTATGTCATCTTGCTGACTTGCAAGAAGCTCAGTAGAGGTGAGCAACAGGGATAGAGTTATTCATTCTTTTCTTCTGTTAATATAGGGGAAAACAATTTTCCCATAGCTTCCAAGTTTCCAGATATTTAAAGTAGTGTCCCATTATTAGACCACTTGAATTCAATGGGGCTTAGGGTAAAGTAAGCGTGTGCTACAGAAGGTTAGGAACAATCCACTGCTTTGTGTTTCCAACTCCAAACATAGATCTGCAAGGGCCTTCTCCACCACAACTGAATCCATCTTTCTGAAGGTCAGGATAACTATGAGGATCAATCTCTGCCCTACAAGTTTGAGCTACAGAAAAAGGTTAGGGCTTCTCTCTGGTGAGAGCTATGAACCACTTGCTTTGACAAAGATCATAAAGCAGAAGTGTGGGCTGTTGCAAAATTCAAACAGAAAACATGGCCAAAAAAATAGAACCATATACCAGAACTGATTTTTACAGCTTAATACTATTTTAATCTTGATAATTTTTTTGGTATGTTTTTAGTTGTGAGTGGTTTTATTTGTATTTCTTTTTATCTGTTAATAATCTTGAGTCCCAGGTTTTTGTTTTTTTCAGGGAGGGGAAGGGCAATATAAATAAAGTGGTTGGTAGCAACATGACTACAAATTTAAAGGAGGCTACAATATTTTGAGTAATATTACAATAAGAACATTGAAACCAGTGTTATATAGACGTTTAGCTGAAGAACTCCTCTATTCCACCCATCACACACTTCACAAATTCAATTTTTAATCATAATGTACATTACAATAAATGGTCACATTACAATGAAGTAATAATTCTGCGCAATCTAGTGGTAAGATTTCCACTCTACTTCTGAGCGTTTTCCTTCCACTTCCACTATCAGTGACAGTACAATGGATTTACCTAAATTTACACAAATAAGATTCTGTCTGACCTGATAAACCCATAAACCCTATTACAATAGCTAATAAAAGGTTCTCATTTCTCAGCCACTGAAACAGCATGAAGCCTCTTCACTCCTGTGAATGTCCTATTAATTTGTCACTTTCTGCTGTCTGTAGGCCTATCAACAGCTGTTCTCTTATTGAGGAGGACATACTTCTCCCAGTGCCTTACCCAAGTTTTTTTTAGCAGCTATTTAGCAGAAATGTGAAGGAATAATTTTCTAAGTATAGCCATGTTAGTCTGTTGTAGCATTAAAAGATATAAAGGAATCCAGCAGCACCCCTGAGAGTAACTTGGGGGGGGGGGACTTCTAGCATAACCTTTCATAGACTTGAGTCCTCCATCTCAGACATCCTTAAGAAATCGCATTGACACCCATGATAACTGAGAAACATCGCAAATTTAGCGACTACAAAACCGCTCACAAGTAGCACAGAGTGGTATTCTATGTTTGTTTGTTTTTAATTTACTCTCCGAGAAGAAATTCTCATTCATTGCCTATGTTATGACATCTCCCTGATCCATTAACAACGATAGGCAATTAAATTAAAAACGGGCAAGGTTGCAGCGGCTCCATGGCATGATGTTGCTGTGCCGGATCAAGTAGGTGCCAGGAGCAGGAATGGGCCAGATCCACGTTATAATGTTATAATTAATATAGAAATACTTACAGCAATAAACTGTGTTTTTTTCTGACTCTTTTATAACCTAATACTTGATCTTTTTTCAATTGTCTGAAATAGAACTGTAGTTGGACCTTGACTTTCGTGGATTTCATTATTCGTGAGTTTTTTACCGCATCCAGCTTCCCTGGGCTGAGAGAAGCCCGGGAGGGAAGGTGGTTGGGGCTTATTCACAGTTTTTTCACTTTCACAGGGGTCTTCTTCCCCTAACCCCCACAAAAGTGGAGGGCCGACTGTAGTTACAATGCTATCTATAGAAGGTTAGGATCTATGCAGATTGTTACATCGTCTGCATATAATAAGCTTCTGTGTTTAGTGTTTTTAGCTTGAATTTTCCTTAGTTTAAACATTCTTCAAACAACTTTGCCAAATGGTGCATTTATTAAATCAAAGCACAACATGAGAGTCAGCATCACAGTCTCATATTCCTTGTTGTATTCTGATTTGGGTGGACTGCCTATTCACTATTATCTTGGCCTGCAGTATTACCATCAATCATCTTAACGAAACCTGTGAATTTCTACCACTTTTCAGTTTGTACGAAGTTGTATGTGTTTTACAAACCTGTCTAATAATGTTTAATTTATTTTGGAACTACTCAATTGAATCTGGTTGCCAAAGTATCATATATTATTTTAAGGTCTATGCTCAACCAATAATTTAATCAGTGATTCGACATTTGTCAGATGCTTTCCTTCTTTCCTTAGTATTACTCTGAGCTGATTCTACCTATCTGAAATGCCAGCAAATAAGTATTCATTACAGAGTTTTGTCAAGAAAAGAAGTAATTGCTATTTTTAAAAAAACACTGAAAGAATTTCACCTCCAAACCATCATATCCTGGTGCTTAGTCCCTCCTTAGATTTATAATACAATGACTAACTTCTTTCATTATTACTGCAATATTGGTTATCCTCATGTATAAAAACAGAGAAAAACATATTCTTCCCATAAATTCCACACAGTGCTAGAGTAATGCTATAAGAGATGCACTACCCACAGTCTCAGAAACACCACAGACTGAATGCGGTGTGTGTGTCTGTGTGTGTGCAAGCACCGTTTGCTTTAGACTGCTAAAATGTGCACACGTGCACGGCTTGCAGAGTGAGCCAAGAGTGGAAAAAAGGTGCCAAGCCTCCATAGTTGGCTTGGTGCCTTTTCCCCACCTCTAAGCTCACTTTGCAAGCAGTGCACAGACAAGCAGTCCAAAATGAGCATCCACAGGAAGAGGCAAACCCATTCTATCCACACTAACAAATTACAGTCACAAGTTCCATGAATCCAAGGAGGAATCCACTCCTTTTTTATAGGCAAGCCTTAGGACCACATGTGTGGGCAAGCGGTCCCAAGTGGGCAAGAATAACTGATGAAAGACCGGCCCACTTGTGAAATTAATGAAACTTGGTCTGTAATTGCAAGTGTCGAGAGAACAAGGTGTTGAAAAGTGACGTGTTGAAAATTGGAGCTTCCTCTAATAACTTCAGACTTGCAGTATTATACAGTTCCTTACAGGATTTACAGAAACTTCATACTAGGCTTTTCTATATTTTTGTTAGTTGCTCAATTATAATTTGACCAGGGGGGGATCTTGTTCTGTTTTTCTTTTATTGCTGTTTTGCTAATTGGCATGCCCCTAATATGTCCCTCTTAACTCCCTGCTCAAAATATTTGGCTCAAACTAACCAGTGCCTTAAAGAAGTAAAGTGACCCCTTGGTATCCACTGGGGTTTCATTCTAGGACCCCTTGTGGATACCGAAATCAGTGGATACTCAAGTTCCTATTGTGTACAATAGCACAATAAAATGGTGTCTATTATATAAAACAGCAAAAACAAGTCTTGCTTTTTTGAAATTTATATTTTTTGGAATATTTTCAAGTTGTGGATAACTGAATTAATCAATAAAGAACCCATAGATGTGGAGGGCTGACTATATTTTGTTTCGAATAAAACAACCCTTTCTGTGATTATTAATTACTGTCCCAGTGTATTATGTAGGTGCTTTGCATTATGTTATGTTGAAATTAAAACTTTTGATCACATATTTTCTTTGTTCTCTATTTCTCTTATTCTTATATGCTGAATATTGATACAGTACAAGAGTCTGGTATAATTGCTTTCAACTGTGCGCTTTGAACCCTGATGTCCCAAGTCCTAATCCAACACTCGAGCCACTATGCCAGCTGACAAAGTTCATCCTGTAATATTGACAATTCATATTACCATAAATTACTTTTTCAACTGTCATCATCATACAGCTTGGTTTGGCCCATGCACCATATCTTATCCTCTACATTAGTTTTCTGCCATGCAATTGTTTCAAACCCTTTCAAAAATGCAAACTGATTTAAAAAACAACAGCCCCGTTTTTGCTATAATTTCCCTTCAATACAATTGATACAAATGTGGATCCATAACTACAATCAGTGTGAAGTGAAGTAGCAATACAGCAATAAAGAGATTCAACTTTCATCCGATATCTCTTTAAAATCCATAGCTCAACCTGTAAAGAAAGTGATGTTGGGATTTGTCATTGAATCCCATGCTAATCAGGTATCCCAAAACTGACTTTATCATCTAAAAGTCCTGCTAACATCAGAACTCCAGATGGCTGTATCCAACTCGAGGGAAATGGGCTTAAAATTATAAATGTGGTTCAGGATCAGGGAGTGTAAAGCAAGGCACAAAACTACCAACAAAAAACCTTGACAAAGGTGAAATCAATTGGACCAAAGTTTGGGGCACTTTCACAATCTAAAGTTTGTAGAGCTGGGAAAGGGTACAGAAAAAGGGAACGAAAGGACTGAAGAGGCTGTTTCCTTTATGAGGAATCATTACAGTATTCTAGGCAAGACAGAACTGAAACACAAGCATATTTCAATTAACAAAGCCTCTGAGAAAAAAAGCTCCTCCTTACATAGCCTTTTTATGCCTGCCCAGCTTTTACCTTCTTTTCCTCATCCTCTGTGTAGCTGGAATTATTATTATTATTATTATTATTATTATCATCATTATTACAGAACCAGCATTGGGAGGATGGTGAAGGAGGCCTGCCAGATTGTACAAAAAATAAGTCTGCAGTAAGCAATGCAATAAAGCTTAAGCTGGGAAAGAATGGGATTCTACTTGTAGCTAGCGGCATGACTAGGGCTGGTGTCACCCAGTTCAGTAACTCATGGTGTCACCCCGACACACTGACCTCTTCCTTGACCACACCATAAATAATCCTTAGTAATGTTTTTTGTACTAATGTTACTCATTAATCGTAATTCCCGTATATTACTGAATGTGATTTTAATAGTTGTGTCACAAACAGCTAGCAAAATTAAATGTATACCTTTAAATTACAATATCATACACACAGCCTAAATGCATTTACATATACATAGTTTCATGTGGCGGAAGTGAAAATTTGGTAAAATGTGATGTTTTTAAAGATTTTTTTTAAAAAAATATTTTAATTATTTTTTAATTTTTTTCTAAATTAAAATTTAATAACTGGGATATCTCCTTTCTCCTGCCACTAAGCTTCACCCCCACTCACACCATCTCTTCAGCATTTTAAAGGTGAACACCTTTCTGTTTCTTTCTGTTTCTATCAAAAGGCAGATACAGTGTTGTCAACCCACCTTAAGGTGTCACTCGGTGCAGTCTGCACCCCACCCCCCCGCAGCCCCCTTGTGATGCCAGAATCCTACTACAACTCTGAGTGCATGCCTACAACAGCCAAAATAAACAACAGCTATGCCCAGAATCCCTTGCATGAACTAAAGAAAAATGGAAAACTGCTTCACCATCTACCCCAGTATATTAAAAAAAAAATTATCCCAGCATGCCCTTTAGAAGAAACTTGCAAGAAATCCCCAAAATGTTTTGTTTATTATTTGCTCCAATAATTGTTAACTGACATACACCTGTACATAAAACTACGCAATGTGTGGAGAAAGTAGACGTGGGCTGCATCCATACTGAAGAAATAATCCAGTTTTGACACCACTTTCACTGCCATAGCTCAATGCTATGGAATTCTGGGAACTTTAGTGTTTTGTGTCACCTGAGCTCTCTGACAGAGAAGGTTGAATGTTGCATAAAACTAGTTCCCAGAATTCCATAGCACTGCTCCATAATAGTTAAAGCTGTGTCAAACTGGATTATTTCTGCAGTGCAGATGCAGCCCTGTAGAATATTTCCCCCTCTTCTGTCAGAGTGCTAGTATCTGGAATTATTCAGATTATTCAGGTAGGGGATTTGGGACAGATCAAATCACTTTATGCAATGCACATTTAAACTGTGGAATTCACTACCACAAGACCAAGTGATGGTCTTCAGCTTGGATGGCTTTAAAAGGGGATTTCACAAGTTAATGGAGGAAAAGGTTCTGAAGGAGTACCAGTTGCTAGGGATCATGAACATCTGGGCGCTGCTGTGCTCTTTCAACTCATCTGTCAGTTTAAGGGGTTCCCCCAAGCATTTATTTGGCCACCATGGAACAGAATGCTGAACAAGCAACATTTGAACTGAGCCAGAAGGGATCCCCTTAAGCTATTTCTGTAGTAGACTGTTTGCACAACACAAAATCATGGACCATAAGAGAGGTCACAGCCATATTATGTAAGCACAGGGTAAGTCTGACACTCCTTTGGGCAACTTCACATAGACATACGTACCCTCTTCTTGAGGTATCTAGTTTATTGCCTGCCGTTATATATAAAAACAAGCTACAGATCAATTTAATGGTAAAATACCTAGGGCCTAAATACCATAAAGGCATCAGATCTTGTTTGATGTTGGAACTTAAGCCAGGCGGTTCTGGGTGTCATTTGGATTGGTGACAGCCAATGAATACCAGATGCTATTGGCTATATATCAGAGGAAGGAGTGGGCAAAACCACCTTGCTTTAAAAATTGCTTGCCTTAAAAAATGCTATAAAACTCATATGCTTATATTGACAGGTGAGTTGAAAGGGCAGACACACACACACACACACTCCTGGCAAAAGGTTAGTACTGTCGACCCTTCCCATACACTGGGGTTCGCTTGTAGGACACACACACGAAGATGGAGAAAAATGCAGATGCTCAAGTGCCATGTTATTCAACGGGCAGTGACATACGCGTATCCACAAGCATGTGCCGCCACTGAAAAATATGGGTCATGGCGAACCACAGATGCTCCAGTCCTCCGATAGCTAGCCTGCCAATACAGCAGGCCCAATGTATTAGATTTTAACAGCAAAGGTCCAAAGCACATTGCAGAAATAATCCAGTTTGAGACTGCTTGAACTGCCCTGACCTCAGTGCTAGGGAATGCTGGGAACTATGCGACACCTAGCCTTCTCTGTCAGAGAGCTTTGTTGCCACAGTAAAATACATTTCTCAGGATTCCCTAGTACTGAGCCAGGGCAGTTAAGGGTGCCTCAAATTGGATGATTTCTGCAGTGTGTTTTGGACTAAATTCAATTACCCTGCTCCAACGAGTGAAATGGGCATCTGGAAATGAAGGTGGCCTTTTTGCATGCCTATGGGCCTCCCTAATTATGCAGAAAATTACTTCATTAAAGAAAACAAGAACTCCAGCAAAGGCTGCATCTACAGATAGCGGTCTTAAGGAAAGAACAGTCTCAAGGAAATTTGAAAGGATGGTGACCCAGAAAACCTGGAGAGAGGAAGGTGGGTTATGAAATGATCCATTGATTATGAACACCTACCTAGGGTCACGCAGTATATATCTTCCATGCCAGCATTCTCTGAAGATGCCAGCCACAGATGTTGGTGAAACATCAGGAATAAACTCTTCTAGAACATGGCCACATAGCCTGAAAAACCGACAACAAATCTAACACCTACGATTCCATCAACAGGGAAGGGGAATAGCCTTCTTCACTGTTTAGATGTTCCAGCTTTACCATCCTCTCTTCCAGCTAGTTCTTATGTCTCCCAGCTAGGCGGAAGGAAGGCTGAGCCACAGGGTGAGCTGCCACTAGAGAAATAAAATTCCAAAATTTCTTGAAGCCATGGAGAAGAGAAGCCAATGTTTGCTGGGAGGAATGGGGGAAAGAGGAAGAAAAAAAATCATTTTTAAGTAAAGCACAATTATTAGCAATGTTTAGAGCTTGAAAGTTGCTTTGTTACTTTAGAAACATGACATGTATAACTTGCTTCAGTGTAGAATTATCATGATTTGTTCAGAAAATAATTACAAACTGATGTTTTGCTTTGTTACAATGGAGTTACAAGGTCCTGAACTGTAAGGAACACCTGAACTACAAGGAACCCTCCTTGAGTTTGCCAATTTATGAGAAACAAGAAAAAAAAATCCTAATACAAAAGGAAGGAAGGAAGGAAGGAAGGCAAACAAGCATCAACTCTACTAAAGCAAAGAGAACTATTTTGTTTCCTCTAGTCCTTCATAGTGCCAAGCAAACACAAAGCACTGGCTCCCTCCTGTAAGAGGGAAAAGGAGAACAAGACCAGGAATTGCAATGCTGTGAGATACTGCAAACAGTCTTGCATAGAAGTCTACTGCTATATAGTTTTTAGAAATAATGTTGTGTGTGGGGGGGGGGGGGGTAAATATAGAGACACCTTGCCTTCTTTGGAAAAAAACAACAACATAATTGTAAGAGAAAATATTTTATAGTACATTTCTGTCAAATTTTCCAGGAAAAGGAGGTATTTGGAAGAATGAAGAAAAAGAAGGGGGGGGGGGGGACAAGACATTTTCAATTCTTTTTTTTTCTAGGTTTTCACATCTCTAATCCCCACATCACTGCCTCTATCTCCATTTCAAGATCAATTTTCTGTTCGTAATAAATAGATATCAGAATGAAATTCTATGTTTGATACCCAAATGCCTGCTTCAGCCATGTGTGCAGTTTTTAAGCAAAATATAGAAACACAAATGGTGGAAGAGAAGTACAGCTTGAGTTTCCCTTATCCGAAATGTTTAGGATTGGAAGTGTTTGGGATTATGGATTTTTCAGATTTTGGAATATTGGAATATACAGAAGGAGATATCTTGGAGATGGGTCCCAAGTCTAAACATGAAATTCATGTATATTTCATATACACCTTATATACATAGCCTGGAAGTAATTTTAAACAAAAGACTTGCCTTTTAAATAATTTTTATATTTGAAACAATTGAAATATCCACCAGAAAGTAAAGGTGTCAGTGTTTCAGCCACCCATGTGGAAAATTTTGAATTTTTGAGCATTTTGGCTTTCACAATTCTGGATAAGGGAGACCTAACCTGTATATCCTTTGAACAAGGAGACACAGGAGTGAAAGTTGATGTCCAAATTTCAGAGAATATTATGTGTTTGATGGACAAGCTCATATTCACCGGGAGGATCCATTTCCAAAGAGCCAAGGAACAATGAAGGCAAGTTCAATTGCATTGCAAATAACAGTCAATCACACCAATGCTCAGAGACCACAAATAATATTACAGAATCTGTAACAGTTACAAATTACACTGTATGACTACATGGCAAATGAGATGCTATGGATCGGAGATTTCTTGTGTCACATCTAGTTTGTTCCTTAGTAAGATGCCAAGGGTATCAAAAGTCAAGAAACGTGACTTCTATTGACACTGTAATCTGTTTTCAAAAAAAGATGTAGAACTTTCTGCTTGTTAACAGGAACTAAAAATTATGCAGATGTTTATGTATGCTAGCTAGAAGACACTTTTTCCCCAGCAACAAATGCATCAATGGAAACAGATGCAAGGAAAAAGGACCTCAGGCCCCTAAGAAGTTCAGATTTATCTCCAATTGCTCATGTTCTGAACTCTTAACCCTTCTTTCAGAACACCAGGATGCTAGCAGCACATGCATAATAGCAGAGAAAAATGCTTACTGAATATTCAACAGAAATGTAAATGTACACTTAGACGCCTTTGAGCGAAACAATGGCCTTATGACCTATTGATATCAATCTTTCATTCAGCACACCAGCCTTTGCTCCCCCCTCCCTAGTTTCTATTTGCTAAGCCCAAGGGTTGTGTCCCAGGACCCAAGGAGATCTATGCTAAGTGAATTCTACTGTTAGCCTGTAGCAGAGCTGCAGTCTTTCTACTTCTCTCCCATTAAAAACACAGACTTTATGCAGTTTGCATAACCTTTAAAGAACACCTAAGTGTTGCACAATGTTTTAATTTATGCTACAAAGTTAAGGTAGGAGCATCCCCTTCTGCAATTTGTATGTCTTTGCGGCCTGCCTACACATTTCTCTCCGTATTACATCTGAAATACAAATAATTTGCCCCTCCCCTGGGAACTCTAAAACTGCTTATAGAGGAGACTTTATCCATTATCCAGTTTTCAGGCAAGGTTCCAGAGCGCATGGTGGCCTCCTAGCTCAAGCAGTTCCTAAATAAAACATAGTATCTGAATTCATTTCAAGATACTGGCTATGGGACACAGATGGCTTCATTCACCTTAATGGATGACCTATACAGGGAGGAGCCTATACAGGGCAGATGGATGACCTATGCAGGGACAGGAGGAGTATGCCCTGTTGGTTCTGCTGGATCTCTCAATGGCTTTCAATAGCATCAACCATGGTATCCTTCTGAGCCATCTCTCTGGGATGGGAAGTGCAAACACTGTTCTTCAGTTGTTCCAGTTCATAGAATCATAGAATCATAGAGTTGGAAGAGACCACAAGGGCCATCCAGTCCAACCCCTTGCCATGCAGGAACTCCCAGTCAAAGCATCCCCGACAGATGGCCATCCAGCCTCTGCTTAAAGACCTCCAAGGACGGGGCAAGTTCAGAAAGTTCAGAAAGTGGTGGTGGGGGATTCCTGTTTGAACCCATGACTATTGGCCTGTGGGATCCCCTCAGGGCTTGGTTTTATCCCACATGCTATTTGACATCTACATGAAACGGTTGGGAGAGGTTTTCCAGAGTTCTGAGGCTGAGTATCACCACGATGCTGATGACATCCAGCTCCAGCTCTCCTTTCCATTCAGTTCCAAGGAGGCTGTCTTTGTTAAACCAATGTCTGCTGTCAGTAGTGAACTGGATAAGGGTAAACAATTTGAAACTTAATCCAGACAAGACAGAGGTGCTCCTAGTCATCTGAAAGACAGGTCGGGGGAGTCAGTCCGTCCTGGATGGGGTTACACTCCCCTAAAATCTCAAGTTCACAGCTTGGGTGCACTCTTGGACTCAGATTTGAGCCTGGATGCCCAGGTTTTGGAGGTGTCCAGTAGCCCATTCGCAAAGCTAAAACTAGTATGCCAGCTGTGCATATCCCTTGAGAAGTCACATATGCCATCAATGATACATGATTTGATTACATAGATTAATGTAATATACTGGGGCCGCCTTTGGAAACTGTTTAGGATCTTCTGTGGGTCCAAAATGCTGCAGCCGGGCTGCTGAGCAGCAATGGCTGCAAGGATCTAATGACTCCCATATTAAAATAGCTTCACTGGCTTTATGGTTTGGGTCATGGTTATCTGAAGGACCGTATCTCCCTTTAAACCCATTAGAGTGCTGAGATCATCCAAAGAGGCCCTTCTCTCTCTCCCACCACCCTTTCAGGCCTGTTTGGTGGGAACAAGAGAGAAAGCCTTCTTGGTGGCTGCTCCTAGGCTCTGAAACTCCCTCCCTAGAGAGGCCAGGATGGCCCCATCCCTGCTCTCCTTTCAGTGGCAGATAAAAAAAACATTTTTGTGCCATCGGGCTTTTTCAATCCTGACAGGAGTTGAGCTTTAAAAGCTGTTTAGATTGTAAGGTTTGTACTGTACAGGTTTTTAAAACACATTCTACATTTTAATGCATAGCTGTTTTTAATTTTTTTAAAATTGTTTATTGTTTAAAAAATATTGATACATTTGAATACTTTTGTATTGTTTTTACACTGTATTGTTTTAAATTTGTTGTTCACTTCTGTGAGTCCCTGTTTTAAGAGGCAAGGTGGGATATAAGTAAATACTGATAATAATAGTAATCATAGTTTCGGAACAGAATTCAAAATTCTGGTTCTGATCTTTGAAGCCCTACATAGCTTGGGTCCATACCATCTAAAAAGCTCTATCTCCCTATATGAGCTGGCCCAAGTTTGAAAATCTTCATGGGAGAATTTTCTCTCAGTCCCAATATCATCACAGGCCTGTTTGTTGAGGCAGGGAGACAATGTTCTCAGTAGCCGCTCCAAAGCTCTTTTCCATATGAAATCTGGCTAACTCATTCCTTGCTCTACTTCTGCTGGCAGGCTACGGCACCTTTCTATTTATCCAGACCTTTGATATTTAATCATATTGCAGCATGGCATTTGAACGTGCTGGCCTGTGTTTTATCTTGTATCCATTCAGTTATTTTAAATATCTGTTTTAAACTGTATAACAGTGCACCCTTTTAACAGAATTGTGATTAAATTGTTTTTTAACTTTTGTAAATTATGTTTTCAACTGAACTTTTAAATGTTGCAACCCACTTTGGAACTCATACCAGGAGAAAGGTGGAATAGAAATTAATTAATTAATTAAATGAATACAATTTTTTATAATGGGATCTGTCTCTAAATGGTTCACTGGGAGCCCAGATGTTGCCCCACTGTTCATTTGCCACCCTTCTGTGTTTTCACACAGCTTCTTCTGTTGTTTTAAACTTCACAAAAAAAAATCAATAAATGGAGGCAGGGGGGATACTAAGATTTTTGACAGGGAGTCCTAGGAGTTATCCATCTGGAAGGTCTGTAAAAGGTATTTTGAGGGCAGGATCCTTGCTCAGTCAGCTATGACCTCCAATAAAATACATTTCAAAAACCTGTTTGATCACAGTGACAAATCAATTAAGTATACAGACATAACAGAAAGAGATGCCTGTCTCAGGTTGTTTCTGTCTTTTGACATTTTTACAGGACAGAAAAAAAATTAGCCTAAATGTTAATACCTCTTCTAAAAATATTGCTTACAATTTTCAAACACTCAAAACAAGATTGGCTGATGCGTTATAGAACAGCTGTCTATTAAACATGGCAGTAAAAAAAATCATAGCACATAAAATATTCACTTCCCAATCCATATCGTCCATGGCACCAGGCAGATTTATTGGTTCTTGGTCTAAGCTACTCGCTGTTCTGGTTTCTGAAAAGTCTTTACAAATTTCAGGGGGTAGAAAAATTCATTCAAAGGACAGAAAGCACGGGGAGAGGGTGAAAGAGAGTGCACTATAACCAGGGTCATGATTATTTCTCATTAAACTTGGCCCAGTCATCCTATTTCAAAACAGAGAACGTCAAGGGGTGTTCCACTTGACAAGTAAAGAGGCTATAGGCTTAGGCAACCCTTTTCCAAAACGGCAGACCAGCTGTTCTGAACTGAGGTTTTTTTTTTTTTGCGGGGTGGAATCAATAAGAGATTTGCTAGATCACAAAGTAAAGCTGTCTTACATACAAACATTAACTGCATCAAACTGATTGGTTAATGGGAGAAAACAGAATTCTATGTATAGTCCATTTTACACAATTTTCCTCAACTAAAACCTTCTTTTTCTGTATATGGGTGGGCCAGATTCTTCCCTTTTCAAGCCCTCCTCTTTTCAATTAAAATGAAGGGTGGGACAGACTCAGTTAAATATAACTGTAAGCTACACTACCTTAGCTGAAAAGTTTGGAAGCCCTCATTAAAGTGCATTACTCCCTCTACAGGCTACACAACTGAAGTCATAACCCCAGTCAACAAGCTTCATTGTACTTGTCATTAAGATAGACAGCACAGACAAACAGCAACAACTTGGAGAAGGACAAAGATGTAACAGCAGCCTTGTTGGCCATACGGAAAATCCCAAAATCTGTATCAGAGTAACAAATTTATTAGGCCAAGTCTTCCAGTTTGTAAGCTTTGGATATCACCCAATTTGTGGTAGGACGAGAGTTGGTTAAAGGCTGACAATCTTAAAGTTATGAAGTCTGTACAGACATTTAAATTAGGTTCTAGCAGCCACTGTGATGGTTTGAGATTGTGCCTAAGTAGTGGTGTCACTAGGGGATGCGGAGAGTTCAAACCACACCAGGTGACACTCTGGGTGTGTGTGGGTGTGTGTGTGTGTGTGTGACATCACTGCTCCTTAAGTGCCTACTTGTGACTGGGCTGTGGCATTCATCTGCTTCCCTTTAAAATGCTTTAAAAGATGGCGGGAGTGGGGTGAAGTTCAGTGGGAGTAGAAAGGAGAGGCCCCATAATTTTTTGTAATTAAAATTTCATTTTTAATTATTTTAAAAAAAATCAGAAATGTTTTTAAAAATTATTCTTTTTAAATGTTCTTTAAAAACACCCCATTTTAACCAAATCTTCACTATGTATATGTAAATACATTTAGGTTGTGCATACGATATGTAATTTGAAGGTATAATTTTAATTTTGCTAGTTGTTTAGGTCACAGCTGTTACCGTTACATTCAGTGGTAAATGGGAATTATGAGTTATGAGTGACACTAGTGCCCAAAATAATAATAATAATAATAATAATAATAATAAATTACCAAGGATTCTGTATGGTGTGAAATGAGAGGAGATCAATGGGGTGGGGTGACGCCATGAATTACCGCACCAGGTGACACCAACCCTAAGGATGCCACTGCACCTAGCACTTCTATTAGCTGGGGAACCTCCTTCAAGAAAAGGTCAAGACAGCAAATTCATTGCAGTCCTTTCAAACACAGTGTAAACAAAAGAAATTCTTAGAATCCTGTGTCTGGGGCCTTTCATTCAAGTCCTTTCATTCAAGTTCTTGGGATACTGGTTATACATTAAGCTTAATGTTAAAAGTATTTTTGTTGTTTTCTCAACTACAACAGGAAAGGAGTACACTTAATAAAACATTTAGTAGTAATAAAACAAAACCGAATTAGTAAAATAAAACGACCAGCAATTCCATTCCAGATTTTAATATTTTTAATTGTTTTAATATATGATCGTTAAACTGTATACATATTTTATACTTTCCTTTAATTTTTCTAGCATTTTTAAGCTGTGTTGTTTAAACTGTTGTTAGCCGCCTTGATTCCCATTGTTGGGGGAAAGGTGAGATATGAATGAATAGAAGAAAAAGAAGAAGAGGAGGAGGAGGAGGAAGATAACCATCACTGACTCTTTCAGCAGCAGCATCAGTGCTAAAATCAATGTCTTGGAAGCTCAGCATGCTGCTACAATATTTAGGATTCAGTCACCGACATGTCTTAGCAATATTCCCCTTCAACACAAATGGTGCACATAAAGCTGAACCACACCAACAAAGTCCATTAGAACATCCTCCTTAATGACAGGCAATGAGTAATTCACAAGAGAAGACAGGCAACCGATGATAAAGAAGGAAGAAGCATATCGCTATTGCAGAAAATGCACCATTAGAATCTGCTCCTGATTGTAAGGCCAAAACATTAAGAGGCAGGTGGGAAAGTTAGCTAAGGACAAACAATCATGTATTTGAACATTACAGCTTATATCACAGCACATGGATGATGACAAGGTACATCACTAATCATGTCACATCTACTCTAAGCACACATACAATGTGTATTTAGATATGCACACAGAAAGACAGACACATGCTTTCAAGATAAGCTTGCATCTTTCTGATGTTCATGTGCAACTTCCACTGACACCCTTGCAAAAGGAAATTACATGCTCACGTCAACAATTTGCCCTCTTTGGTGTGATGGACATAAAGCGAGATTCCCAACGTTACAGATTTCAGGTTTTCTGACTGCAACCGTCAAGGCAATTTCTGAACAAACCACCAATTTAGTAAGTCACATACTTGCAGTTTTGTGTCTCCCTGTGGGAGGTGAACATCCCCTAGTTAGAAGCTATAGCCCAAGGCAGAAGTCTTCCCCAGAGTTCTGTACAACAGTGCAATCGTTTTCTAATGTCTTTTTGATAATACTGCTTTTGATGCGTGCTGGAATCCTATTAACTTTCTGTGATCCAATGGAAGCTTTGTTAACACCCTTCTCCTCCTTACTGCCACTAAATCAGAATTCTCCTAGGTAGTTTACAGTGTCAGGAAAACAGAAACAGTGCAGGAGCAGAAAACAACATACTTTATTAGAAAAAACAGAAGCACAAAGAAAATCCCGATTTTCAGTCCTGGAATAAGCAACAGCAAATAGCCTTATAGTCTATGTAGTTGTTAATACTACAATTAAGAAGAACTGACTGCTAGAACTAAAAAAAATTATTCCCTGTTGAGCCATGGAAATGCATTGGGTGACTTTGGGCAAGTCACACATTAGTTTACCGGTACCTTGTGGTTCCCATAAGTCAGAAATGACTTGAAGGAATGTAACAATAACCTTTAATTTGAGATTTTTCAGTTCTGTTCTTTACCACTTTCTTGTCAAATACAGTACACTCTCCACATTCACTGGGGTTGGGGGCACAGGACCCCTGTGAAAGTGGAAAAACTGCAAATTTTAAAAAAAACAACACTACTTTTTAACCTGAGAAACCACCTCTCTAGGAATCTCTAGGTCCCCCACCACAACTCTGTGGTCAACATCTGCCAAAAGCTGACCATAGAACCATGCTAGAGGACCTACAAATGCCTAGAGAAGTGTTTTCTCTAGATCCACTAGTGTAACTCTATGGTTAATTTCCAGGAAAAATTCACTGGAGGACCTAGGGATTCCTAGAAAGAACATATTAATCAAATCCACAAATAAACAAAACCACAAAGTCAAAGCCACAAATGTGGAGGGCTGACTGTAGTTATCTACAGTCCAAAATACACTGCAGAAATAATTTCGATTGAGACAGCTCCAACTGCCCTTGCTCGGTGCTAGGGAATCCTGGGAACTGTTGTTTATTCTGGCAGCAGAAGGCTCAAAGTCTCACAAAACTACTGTTCCCAGAATCCCATAGCATTGACCCCGGGCAGTTAAAGCGGTCTCAAACTGGGTTATTTCCGCAGTGTATTTTGGGCCTAAATTAACAATGTTATGTTTATACAAAAATATAGCCATGCTCAGAATTCTACTCCACGAACACTTTGCAATAATTTCATTGCAACAGCAAATGACCTTACAACATAGATGTTCTTTCCTTCACGTGTGTGCCCAGATTTTGAATTACTCACTTGGTATCAGCCCATCAGTTTGACAGACAGGGTAAGGGAAAATTGTTGGGGGACTGCCATCCTGTTCATTTCAATCCTCAGCAACCTGCTCAACTACACCACTCAAAACAGCTTTTCTGCACTCCAGACTTAGCACAGGAAGACTGAGTAATGGCAAATAAAGGCCCTAAGAGATACCTTTGTGAAACACACACATAACTCCTCAGTAACACTTTTACCACAAAGTTCTTCACCACTGTTATCTGTCATCCAAGATGCACAATGCAACATCAGCTTCTCAACTGAAGGCAGGAAGTATTTTTTTTAAATGAAATTACAGTATCATATCAATAATCTAATGCATATTTTATCAATATTTCCAGTTCGTTCTCCTTGTGCTGCCTCCTTCATATATGCCATTGTAGCAGAATTATATCAGTGAATTCAAAACAATTTAAACAGCACTTCTGAGCATATGTCATAAGGTTTTTAAAAACAATTTTACTTATAATACTTTTCATTCTTATACATTTTATATTTTAATTACATAAGTATATCAGTTCAAACTGGACAGTTCATAAGAGCTGGCTTTCAGATAGCTGTGTTGGTCTGTTTCAATAGAAAAGCCTCACAGTTTGTTTAAGACTAGCCAATCTAGTCTTCAGATGCAAAAGTACAAGTAGACTGGAGTTCATGAAAGCTTATGCTGAAATTAGCCTTGCCTTGTTTTTGTGTCCCAAACATTGCATGACAAGGAGCAAGAAGTGTGGTTTTTATCTGTAACAAACCTTCCTCCATAACCATCTAATAGCTAATAGCAAACTCCAAAAAGCACATTGCGATGATACCTTTATGAGACCAAATAAAAGATGCAAAATATATGACACAAGCTTTTGAAGCTCACTGGCTTCTTCAGCAGGCACAAACGTTAAAAAGTCACTTTAGGGAAAAAATGCGAGGATGGAATGTAACAGAGCTGCATCTTTCTTGAGATGTCAAAATTCAGTTTAAAAGATGCAGCTCTGTTGAACAAGCCAGGTGGCCTCATAAGGGTATCATCACAATGTGTCTTTGGAGTCTGCTATTAGCTAGTGTGATGTAGTTGTTTGAGTGGTGGACTCTGACTCTAGAGACAAGAATTCAATTCTCAGCTCAGCCATGAAACCCACTGGGCAAGTCACACACTCTCAACCTCAAAGAAAGGCAATGGCAAACCTCCTTTGAACAAGAAAACCCCATGGTAGATTTGCCTTAGGGTCTCCATAAGTCAGAAACAACGTGAAAAAACGCAATTACAAGAAATTATATTGCTCTTAAAGGTGCCAGAAAATATGGCCCTTGTTGGTATGTCTGGGACACACCAGTTTAGGCTAATATTATTTTCACTAAAGTAAGAACATATAATTCACTCAATGCCGGTTCCCACATTCAGAATGGCCACCTGATTATTCATTTACTTCTATACCATCTTCCACTAAGATTGGATACAGAGAAGCTTAAATGGGATGGAGAAGTTTATACAGGAAAGAGGATCTAATCCTACCCTGTTTCCCCAAAACTAAGACATCCTCTGAAAATAAGACCTAGTAGTTGTTGCTGAATTGCTAAATATAAGGCCTTCCCTGAAAGTCCTAGCAAAGTTTTTGTATATAAACAGTATACAGTATAATAAATGTTAATTTTTATTGTTCAATAATAAATGTGAATTCTTCACGGAAAAATAAGACATCCCCTAAAAATAAGACCTAGCGCATCTTTGGGAGCAAAAATTAATATAAGACAGTGTCTTATTTTGGGGGAAACACAGTAGTTCTTTAGGCTTTAGACTGTGGGCACTTTCTTTCCTTGCATGCCCCTTCCAAGCCTGAGTGATGCCATCAAATCAGTCCGCTTGAATAAAACAAGACAACTGATCAGGAAAGGTTTGGTTAATACCAGCCTCTCGCTGGAGACTGCAGCTCAGGTAACCATTAAGCACACATCATCCAGCTCGGGCCTACTCTGCTCTCCTTCTCCTGGGTACACAGCGGAGTTATTTGTCTTCAAAACTGGCTTAACTCAGCCAGACAGGGGGACCTGTACAACAGTGATCCTGAACCTCTTGACTTCAGAGCCCATCCCATGTCACTAGGATAATCTGCCTGTGCTTCACCAAAACTGCTTGTTGGGTTACATACATCAGGCTTAAGTGGTTTAAGCAGACCATCACACTGTTAAAACACTGCCTGTGAAAACTAACACGTCAGGCAAACTGCTTAAGCTGAACTTTTCTTCCTGACACAGCTCACACCTGCAATGGCTCAGTCCTCACAACAGCTTCTATACAGTGTACACATGGTCCCTACAACCTAAAAGGTCAAGAGACCTCTTTTTAGGGTGTTCTAATCCATACAAGCTGCAACCACAGCAGGAGGTAGACTGTGAAAGTAGCAGCACAGTATCCCATCCATATAAGAAATACAGGGAAGGGTTTGGAGTAGAAAGAGAAGAGAAAATAGGCTCAGACATATTATTTGATTGCCCTCAGTATATTTTCTTAAAAGTGTGTTGGGAGTCAATTCATTCACAAAATAAAGGGGTTCATTCATGATGCACCAGTGCAACGGCACAGTTTAAAAAGGCAGAGGAAACGCAATGATAATTTGACAGATCCTCATAAGTATACATTTGTCCTGCGCAAACGCAGTTACACCATACAGTCAAATTATCATTGCCGGCTGCGAACTGCGCAATTGCGCAGTTCGCAGCCGGCAAACCTGCGCAGTTGCGCAGGACAAATGTATACTTATGAGGATCCGTCAAATTATCATTGCGTTTCCTCTGCCTTTTTAAACTGTGCCGTTGCACTGGTGCATCATGAATGAACCCCTTTATTTTGTGAATGAATTGACATGTTATCCACAGTAGAATAATAGCAACGGCATCCCAGAGTCCCTACTGCGCATGTCTAGGGTTCGGATTAGGAGTGGAGCTAGGGTTTGGGAGCTTTAAAAAACGTCGCGGTTAAACCCCAGCTTTTACACCTGCAGGGCATTGAGCGTTTTAATTAGAAGTGAAGTCCACACCACGCATGCTCCCAATCCACGATCCATTATGATCTGCACCTGTATCGCTGCCTTTAAATGGGTGCTTTAAAGAGACAGAGCCCCATTTAACCGTGCATCTACACCTTAGCCTTTAGATGCAATAGCAATGTTGCGCCCTTTTAAAAAAAGTAGTGGGGAAATCAAGTTACGTTTTAAAGGCGCTTCTTCTCCCTTAAAATGCCAAAACAGTGTTTTCATGGCACACTTTCCCTTTTTCTCATCTAAAGGATGGGCTTTCATGCAGCCATCAACACACCTCTTTTTGCCAATCTAAAATGGACCACTGAATCTCAAGAGAAGGCCCCGTTCAAACAATGATGTTCAGAATGTGTAGGCTGCAAGTTTATTAGCATTTTTGGGGGCAGCAATCTAGTCCAGAGTGAAATGAAACAATCAATTTTGTCTAGGGACTGTTTAGCTGTTAATATCTGTAAGAAACAAAGTTTCAATTTTTTTATTAACACCAATTTGACATATAATAACAGAAAAAGACAGCTGCAGGCAATAACCATTCTACAATCAGACAAACAAACATATGTTAAAAACAATAGAATGTTTATAATAAAAAAGTCATCCATAAACAGCTATTAGTGATTTGGAAATTTTTTGTATAGCATACGGTACTTCTGACTTCCTGCAGATTTTGAGAATAAAATCTACTGACCCCCGTTTCCATTTAATGAACAGAACTTCTTTCTGCCCTGTTTCCCCAAAAATAAGACATCTCATGAAAATAAGACCTAGTAGAGGTTTTGCTGAATTGCTAAATATAAGGCCTCCCCCAAAAGTAAGACCTAGCAAAGTTTTTGTATATAAATATATATACAGTATATAATAAATGTTCTTTTTTTTGTTCAACAATAAATGTGAATTCTTCTTCATGGAAAAGTAAGACATCTCCTGAAAATAAGACCTAGCGCATCTTTGGGAGCAAAAATTCATATAAGACACTGACTTATTTTCGGGGAAACACGGTGTTACGTTCATTTCACATTCCATTCACTTCCAGAATATATGTATGCAAAGGGATCTTGTAGCACCTTTGGGACTAACTGAAAAAAAGAAGCTGGTAGCATGAACTTTCGTAGACTTGAGCCTACTTCCTCGGATGCATCTGAGGAAGTAGGTTCCGGTCTACTAAAGCTCATGCTTTAACCTATTTCTATCCGTTTATCTCAAAGATGCTACTCAGGTAGATACCTTTGCATACTGATTTTCCAGACTAACATGGCTATGTCTTTGAATTACTCCAGAATATATGGAAACATCCTGTACATTTCTATCCATAATCAAACTCAAATCAAAATGCAATGCCACTTTACCCATCCTCTCTTTTTCAATATGCAATCGCATTAACAAGTCCCACTGAGTTCAATAACATTTATTCTCATGTAAGTGGGTAAAGGACTGCAACCATAACCTGTTCATAAAGAAAGGCTTAAATCCATATCAAGGTAGGTAACACTCCCCAATCCACCTTGTGTATCCAAATGATACAGCAAGTAATATCCATCTATCATTTAAGCTTTCATGCTTAAAGTACGTATTTGTAATGCATTCTAGCAATGTACAAGCGCGTTAATACAGGACACTTCACAACAAAATGTCCTAAATTATGGAAATATGTGTCATGTTATGCTGCTTTCTTTCTTTCAAGTGCCATCTTGTCATGCTGTTATAAGACAGATCTGTGCTATTTCACAACATTAAGGGCTGATTAAGATATTTATTTAACCATGTGAAAGCTACTTTGAGCCGCTGTAGTGGTGGTGGTGGGGATGCAGAGAAACACAGATGTTAATTTCTTCAGCACAGAGTCTGGAAATTTCATCTAGTTCAGATCCCAATGCCTGACTTGTGAACAGACAATGGTATGAACCCTCCTACACAACATGATTTAGTTGGCAATGAGCAGCAGCCCAGGGCATGAAAGCAACATAACTTTCCTCCTTCACAGCTTGAAAGGAAGAAGTTGCAAGCAGGCACACTTTAGTAAAAAAAAAAAAATCCTCTGAGAAAGAAGCTTCTTTTTACAAAGTATTTTAACACTTTCCTTTTCCTCCTGGTTCTCTGTTCTTGCGAGGATCATCAGCATTGGGAGGATAATGTGAAAAGGCTGAAATACTTTGATAGGTTGCAGAAGTCTGTCTCAAGTTAAACAATGCAAAAAATCTTGAGCGGGGAAACAACAGGATTCTGCTTTAGCCAATCCAACTGCAGCGAAGGAGTTTATCACACGGGAGGAATTTCACTCAATTTCGAATGGAGCCAATTCAAATTCATGTAAATTTTGCTACTTTACCGAATTACGTGAATTCTAATTGCGTTCGGAATGCATTTGGAATGACTTCCCATTTCCTGAAAATGACCCTCCATTGCCCGAAATTGCATGAGATGCTTTAATACAAAATAATGTAAAACCCACGATTGTGTTCGGAATGACTTCCCTTTTGCCCCAAATTGCGTGAAATAATTTAATACGCAATGACGTGAAACCCCATGATTGCGTTCGGATTGCCATTGCATTATACACACAAATTCCTTCGTATAATAAACTCCTATGTGTGCCTACCTACAACCGGCAAGGTAAACAGCAATTGCCCTTGAAATCCCTTACTGAGCATGTGTGAACAGCAAAACAGAGAGAAAAGGGGGAGAGCAGATAAGTCTCATCAGCTCCTCACCTCACATGTTAAAAAAGCATAAATCTATAGGTGCCAGAATGGAAAGTATTAGAAAAGTGTGGACTGAGGTAAGAAAAATAAACAAAAGATGCCTGGATGCCTTTTGCAAGAAATCTTGAATTGATTTCTAAATGATTCCAAATGTTTTTGTTTATACATGCAAGGCTTACCTGACCTGATTGTTTCATTCCATGTGTGGATATGGTTAGTTTGAATAAAAACTTTGCTGGAACATTTTCAGCTGATCTTTTTTTGTAGTATTAAGAACCTATCCCTATTCTTTCCATGTTAGTTCTATCTCTGGCACCAAGGTTTCTGTTAATGAAGTAATCCCCAGGAACCCATCTATTTTGTTAACTGAGGCATATCTGTAGTTACCTCTAATAAGTTACTTTCAAGGTGACCAAAATAATACAGGAGTTGCATCCACACTGCAGAAATAATCCAGTTTTATACCACTTTAATTACCACGGTTCAGTGCTATGGAATCCTGGCTTTGCAGTTTGTTGTGGGCCCAGAAGTCTAAATGTCTCACAAAACTACAAATCCCAGAATTCCAACTCACTGAGCCGTGGCAGTTAAAGTGGCGTGAAACTGGATTATTTCTACAGTGTAGATGAAGCCAAAGACATGTTTCAAAACTCAGACTAGTGAAAGTGAAGTTATTTTATTGGTGGAATGAATAATTGTCTTATTACTATTCCAAGGGCATTTTATGGAACTTTTTTAACAAAGATTTTGAAAGTTTTAATATTTTTAAAGTTTTAAAGTCCTAAGGATTTTTTTTTCTCATGGAAACTAATGAAAAATACTAAACAATGCACAAGGACCTTTTTTCATGTTGTAACAAGTAGTGGTAAACATCTTAAAACTGAAATGCACAGAAACTCATTATTTTAGTGAATACTTTAAAAGTAAAATGAAATCAGAACATCAAGAACACACGGAACCTTCCCTCCAGTGAAATTCAATGTAATTTTAGGGCATATTCTTGGAAACAACATGCAAGAGGGCAGTTTTCTCTCCTCTGCTATCACCATCCAAGTTTGTCATTCTGAGATGGGTGGCCATATAGAGGCAAAACATGGAGAGTGGAACCGAGTGCAAAGAAGGGGAGGGAGAAGCAGAAAAAGGAAGCCCTTCTGCAAATTTCTTCAAGATACAGATGTGTGTTGGGGAAAGGAAAGCCTATGCAGAAAATGAGAGTGGAGAGGAGAAAGGGAGTGCCATAAGAGAGACATGTGAAGAATGGAGAAGGAGGGCATCAGACACAAGAGAGGAGAGATGTGGAGGAGTGACAAAGGCATGTAGAAGAGAGAAAACACAAAACAGGCTTTACTGGTGGGCAAATATAAGGAAGGAGAGAATGTACGAAAACCTAAAAGTGAAGGAAGTGCTAAGAGTGTAGCCACGAGAAGAACAGAGACCAAGACAAATGGACATTCGAAACACAGATGAAGTACTACAGTACAGGCGAGACAAGAGAGAGAGGCTGGAGAGAGAAAACAGACGAAGGTGGATTCTCTAACCAAAACTGTCGGGATCCATAAAAATCAGGGATCATTGCATTTTAGCCAGAAATAATGAAGACTATATTACAATACTGTTCCCAACTTAAATAGATATACCCACTGTGTAGATTTTAAAAAAGAAATGTGTCTAACGAACGGCAACGCTGGCACAGAAAAAAATCCATTTAATCAGTTCTGCTAGCAAATGCTATTATTAAATTAGGTCATTAGAGAAAAGGTGGGGTAAAACTGTATAAAAGAAGTCAGAAAATAAACATTGCTCTCCAACAAAGGGTTTTTTCTCTGAAAACGCAATCTAAGGAGGATTTCAGTTCACCATTATTAATTGCAGATATGGCCTAATCCATCCACATGGGGCTTTAAAACACTATAGATCCACTTGAGAAATCATACATGCTTGAGAGTGTGTATTTTAACAAGTGCGGATGAATACGAGAGTCTTTACTTTTTGTCATATATGATTCAGAATATGATTATTCATGGTTAAAAATAATTGCGTGAGAAATCAGCTGGTTTATCTGTCTTCTTCCACATGCAATGCTAAAACTGCTGCTGTTATATGAAGTTATATGAAGAAGTGGTGGAACTATAACCAACCATTTTTTTCTTGAGCAACGAAACACATTGGTATCCTGTACATTCAGCACAGCAGTAACTCTTATAATCTCGAAGGGGAAAACATGGTGATGAAGTACAACGCCCCCTGCCATTCAGTTACAAAGACCGTAATTCAGCAAGAAACTCTGTATCCAATGTAAATCAATTACAACGGAATGCAACTGCATTGTTCGGAAACCCAGGCTTGGTAGTTTGTACTTTTGTGTGTAACTGGATGTCTTCCATGTAAATACCTTTCTGAACATTTTTGTCTTTGGCTTTCTTTCATTCTTTTTTGTCTTTCAGAAAGCACATCACAGTAAAATGGAAATAATTCCTGGATGTTAGTGGATGAGGAAGGAGGAAGATGTAACAATGGGCATCTGTGAAGTGATGACTTCTGCTAACCCCCAGCAAAAAGCAGGTGAAGTTGTTGTTATTATTTTATTTTATTTTATTATACCCGGCCTTTCTCCCAATACAGGGATCCAAGATCCAAGGGATGGCCAATCAAAAAACCAGGCCAGTGTTGACTAAAGAACTGATAAATTTTTTTTATCACTGTCTCCTCAGTTTTTTGTGCATTTTGTTCAATGCTGTGTTCCAAGAAACATCCATCATGTGATTCAAGACCATGAGAAATAGAATTATGGTGATCACAGCCATCATACGTGGAAATCTAATAGAGCCGATGGGTGCTGTGTCACATGTAACCACTGCAAATTGTGGGACCAAGGGCAAGGAGAGTTTCTTGATCTACTCAGTCTTAAGTGTGATTTGGGTGCATTGCCTTCCAAGCGAATTGTCAAAGTACCAGCAATACTAAGAAGTGCTGCAACAATGGCTCTCCAGAACAAAAACAGCTACCAGAGACATTCCCAAAGCAAAAAAATGACATAAAGTCCCAGAGAAGAAAGTCTTCAAGTATTTGAATATGTACAGCGTAAACATGTGCACAATGGAAGTGTCCTCCTGTGTGAGCCCTCTTTTGGCTTCCACACATTTCCCCAAAATAACAAAGGTATGCTATCCATTGGGTGACTGAGTGCCTCTTCAGTATTGGTGGCAATGCCATGACTGCCAAAAGACACCGGTTATCTGCTGAGGTGCTCCTTCTTTTGAGATAGAACTGGGCTCTTATTGGTTTCCGAAGAGGATGTTACATGTATCTTTTTCTTTTAAAATATATTTCTAAAAAATATTTTTGTGGAGTACTATGGATTGGGATGGAGTGCATCTATCTCATAGTTTATTTATACAGCAAAGTTTTTGTCTCCTGAATTCTTCCTCTCTGTTTATTTCTTTTTAACTTCACTTATTCCCTTTCAGTGGTGGGGTGGTGAGATATGGGATTTTCCAAAATCAACACAGCAATTCCCCTTTGCTCCCAACTTCAAAACATGGACAGGAGATGGTGGATGGGATTTTTCACTTTCTTTCGGGAAGGCTTTATTAGTCTAGTAACATAATGTAAACTTAAATGTCAACTTAGAATTAATGTAAGCATAATCAAAATCCCTCTTTCGATGTAAATATAATTAACACAGTTTTTGGCTTTTTACTTTAAATACAAGAGAGTGGCAGTTTTCATTACCATTTAGATCTCTGCCTCTTAAACAATGTAACATAAATTAATTGCTTTAAGAACGTGACTTTCCAAGCTCTCATTTGTATGCAGGCACAACAGACCACAAAGTGTACCTTAATAAACTGATGCTTCACCAAACTGATCCAAATACAACAAGTGTAACTTGTTTCCCTGTCAATCAATTTCAGAGGAGATCCAAAGTTAGATTCACACTGGACTCACTAAAAAGCCATAATCAGACAGGAAGCACTTCAGCAGAAATCGTAAGCTTAAGGAGAAATCTTCCTTACTATATGCATTGGGCCCACTGGATCTGCAGGAGTTTTGTTCCAGGGCCAAAACACACAGGTGCTGAAGTCCTGATGTATAAAATGGCTTACTGCACTGGAGTCAGTGGTAAGCCCTAGCTGCCAGGTGTACATTCTTTGGGCACCTTTGCTTCTGGGGAGCACATCAGCCACCAACTTCCATCTTTAAGGTGGCAGCTACGGTGCTCCTATTTGTTAATTTGCAATGTGGAAGCAGGCAGCTTGGGCACTCCCCAGAGGTGGAGGGCTCCCAAAGGATGTGCATCTGGAGGCCAGGGCTTGCTGCCACCTTTGCTACTCCCTTATGACCGCTTCTTGGCCTGGTTGCACTAGATCTCCTTCCCCCTTCCCTTGATATTGCTGCATTTTCAGTCAGCAGTTGGTTAAAGCCATGGATCTAGAGCCCACAGATACAGTGGACCCACTGTACTACAGGGATACCTCAGTTAACACCGCCCCTGACAAAGCAGCAGCTCCCTTTTAAAATCTTTTTCTGTGCACCCATACTCCTTGTCCACTGTCTATCTGGAGGTTTTGTGGTTAGTAGTGTAATAAAGCTTGACCTGGAAAAGAACTGGGTCCTTCTCAGCTCATCCTTCTCTAGTTGTCTGTGCATGCCCACAACAGGAAAAGTAACAGCAGCTCACTCCAAAATCCCTGATGAGGATTTTACACTGTCACAAAAATCAAAGATGCAATGAGCAACGTGCAGTTTGGGACCAATTTCATCAATATGCCATAATAACTTCCGGGTGATTATTATTGCTTTATGATACCCTCTCGTAAGGCACAGTCTGCAGACTTCTACAATATCAGGTATTCGGAGGGTCAAGATACGCTGGGAAAAATGTATAAATCTAGATAGTGACTACATAGAGATAAGTTAACAGCTACAAATCAAAACAAACTTTCTGTCAATTTTTTAAAAAGGGGATCATTACAACTTTTGGTTACCCCCTCATACCTGACCTGTTCTTTCATTTCACACATGTATATTCCTAGTTTTGAATAAAACTTCAGTGAAACATATTTAACTGCCCTTCTCTCTCATTTTTTTAAATTTGTGATATATGAATCTATCCCTATTCTTTCCATGTTATTTCTGTCTCTAGCAACAAATTATTTTTTGTTAAAGAAATAATATCTAAGAGCATATCTACTGTGTTAATTGAGGTTTACCTGTACCTGTGTTTGTGTAGTGAACACAATTCAAGAAGGCAGGAGTGGGGGCTAAGCCAGACTCAAAAATAGGGAGGGAAGAGTCTATCAAAAGGCAACTACACAATTTATGTTTACAATTTAGAGATTAAAAAAAGTACCACTACTACTACTAGTAGTAGTAATAGTAGTTGTAGTAGTATTCTATCTTTCACCTAAAATTGGAACGCAAGGCACTTATAATTTAAAAAGAACAATGTGGATAGAAACATACAAAAAGTGAAAATTAGAAAGGAATTACGTATATGATTCACTGTATTTTAAAAAAATTGAAACCTACAGTAGTAACAACTACGAAAAAACATAAATTACAATAAGCCCTCCACATTTGCTGTGGTTGGGGCACAGAAATCCTGTGAAAGCAGAAATTCTACAAATAAAAAAACACTACTAGACACTAAATGCTTAGAAAAGTGTTTTCTCCAGGAATCTCTAGGTCATCCAGTGCAAATTTATGGTCAACGTCCAGCCGAGTTTCTCTGGAGGACCTAGCAATTCCTAAATATACCATATTAATCAAATTTGCAAATAATCAAATCTACAAAAGTCAAAGCCACAAAAAAAAAAGTTCAACTTGAAAAAAATATAGCACCCCTAAGCTTGTTCTTTACAAGCTTTCAATCTGAAAAGCACGTCAGAATAAAAAGGGTTTTGCAACTGCTGAGAGGACAGCAAAGAGGACCATTTTGGCATCCCTCGGTAGGGAGTTCCAGAGTTCAGGGGCAGCCACTGAGTAGTCCCTACCTTACGTCCCCACCAACCATGCTTGCAGCAGCTATCTGACATTTTCTCTTTTAAAAAACCACAAATGGCACTAGTGTCACATGCTACTTCCTTATGCTTTGAACACCACAGCTACTTACTGGAAGGGAGAACTTCAGGCAATGTAAAACAAGTCCTGAAACCAGAATCCTCAAGGTCCTGAGAACCAGTAAAGCCAGAAAGCCAATACTGCGGCATTGCCCGCTCTATGTCCCAAGCAACTAACAGCCATGTGTATTGAGACACAGGAGCTTTTTTGTTCAAATCGTCACAGTGACAGGAAAAGAATTAAACAGCCTTCCATGTGTCTCGGATCAATACCCCCCCAACAATGATTTAAATAACGAAATTCATAAAGGTTGAAATGCCTTAAATGCAGAATCTAAATAACTACTTGCTTAGGGAAGCCATAGCGTTGTCCTTGTGAATAATCACACACATTGTCTTTGCCTTTTTCTCTTGCTGCCTCTTTTCTTCTCCACTCTTGACACTACAGTACTTGTTACCTCTCAAGTGGAGGTGGGTGGGAGCCTGGGCCTTGAGACTGATCGGTTACTGCAGACCAGAGCTACCACATTATTTTTCAAACAGGAGCGGTTTCTAAAAGAAAACCCACATTTTTGGATAACAAGCAAGAGGAACCACAGCCAAATATGTCTACCGAGGATAATAAAAGGACAAGGGAAAAACAGTACAGAATGCAAATGAAGCATCAGCTTTCTGTAAATACAAGAGCAAGGGACGGGTTTGAAAATGGAAGCAGTTAATTTGTAATTAAAATGATGCTTTCAAAGGCTTTGTACAAATGAAACATTAAACAAGGGGTCCCAGCAGGATTTTTTTTTTCCCTGCAGGGCCAAGCCTGGCATCCTCCCCACCTTCGAAAGGTATCTGACAGACACACCGGCATTTCAAATGCTAATTCTCTTATTAGCCTTGCACTTCGGGCAGGCTGCCTGCCTTTTGAAATTTGATTTTTTAAAGCAACATGTAGGAATATATTTATTCAACTAAATCGCCATTCATCTTTTTTTAAAGGGTGCAGTGGATTTGTGACATCACGGGGCAACAGCCAATCAGTAGAATATTTTCTCTTGAAAACCTGCACAAATGTTGTTGTTCCTTCTCCCCTGAGCTCTATTGAAGAGAGAATATTGCTCATTTGAACAGAATGCAGGAAGCGCGCTTGGAGAGTGGTTCCGTCACTCAGCTGCCGATTCCTCTCTACGTAGCCTTATGTTCACTTTTCTTCCAAAACGACTTCGTTCTGATATGGTGACTCCTCTTCTGTCTGATGGCATCCTTATAAAGAAAAAGCTGTGGATGTCATTCAGCCTGGGTAGCTCAATCCTTTGTTCCTAATCCAAGAGGGAGACGCATTCTTCAAATTTTCGCTTTGAGAAGCTCGTATTCAGCAAAATGCACATCAGCGAAATGTACATTTCTTTTTCTTCTTCTTTTTTAAAAAAAATACTTTTAAGCTATGCACACAATATAATGAAATGTTAAAGTAGAAAAAAAAGGGCATAACTGCCTTGTTTGTAAAGATTGTTTCTGGAGAGTGGGGGGAATGGTAGGTATACCAAAAACTGAGGAGGGATGGTAGACACCCCTCTGCCATTAGTCCCTTCCCTCCAAAATGATGTGGTTCAGATCTGTGGTTCCCACTTGTTGAACACGCTCCAGAATCGATTCTTTCCAAAAGAACCACTAGAAAACTGGTGTCTGCAAAAAAACTGGGGTTTTTTTGCATTTACCTCGCTTTATCGTGAAAGAAATTGATCAAAGTAGGATTGGTTTCAAATGGGAACGACAGTCTTATACAGTAAATCTATCAGCAATTTGCTTTAAATCCTAGTGGGAACAAGGACCAAGATCTCTCTACATGCTGCAGCATTCCTTGCTCGGGTTAAAGGGAGACAGACACTGTAGCTCATGGATAAGTAAACAGAGCCTCTTACACCAAAGCTTCTGACACCCTGCCCTGCCATTCAATTCCCACCAGGCAGCTGCCATTCCCTCATGCTGTCCTGGAGAGAGGGAAGGCAAGCCAGGCCACCATTACCTCTTCAGAGAAGCTGGTTCAAATCAGGACCTCCTTCCATCAACTGTGACCAAACAGGTTAAGGGAAGACTCCACTGAGAGACAACCAACCTTTGGTTCTAGCCTCAAGAACCAAGCTGGTTATTACAGAAACGTTGTTTGCTTTCCCTTCTCTCTAATTCCTTTTCCTTTCCAGACATGTCCCGCCGTCCAGATTGAAAACCTGAAAATACAGACTATCTTACTATAGTACAGGTAGAATCTCCCTTATCTGAAATGCTTGGGACCAGAGGTGTTTTGAGTTTTTTTGGGGGGGGGGAGGATTTTGGAATGCCTAAATTTGCACATATATATACATAATGGAGTTTATCACACAAGGGAATTTGGGGGTATACTCCAAAGGCAATCCGAACGCAATCATGGGGTTTCACGTTATTGCGTGATAACTTATCTCACACAATTTCGGGCAATGGAGGATCATTTTCGGGGAATGGGAAGTCACTCTGAACGCATTCTGAATGCAACTAGAACTCACGTAAATTTGCTAAACTAGCGAATTTACATGAATTCGAATTGGCTCCATTAAAAATTGGGAGAAATTCCTCCCCATGTGATAAACTCCAATGAGATAATGATCACAGGGAATTTGCACTTAGACAATGAGGAAATAAAAAATAGTAGGAGAGTACCCAAGCCCAGGGTCAAACATTGATTGGGGTGAGGACAGCAGTCAAGAAATCATTAAAAAGACTAAGAATGGTGAGGGCAGCTCAGATGGGTGCTAGAACAGACCAAACCAGAAATCTCTCTAGAAGCCAAGATGACAAGACTAATGCTGTCATACTTTGGCTACATCATGAGAAGGCACCACTCACAGGATAAAACAATAACGCTAGGAAAGGTGGAGGGAAGAAGAAAGAGAGGAAGGTTGAATGCTAGATGGATGGACTCTATTAGGAAGGCCACGGATATGAATTTACAGGAACTGAGCAGAGCAGTGGAGGACAGGGAATCTTGGGGATGTCTCATCTACAGGGTCAGTATGGGTTGAGATCAACTCTAGGGTAACAACAACAACATCAACCACCACCACCATAATGAGATATCTTGGAGATAGGACCCAGGTCTGAACACAAAATTCATGTTTCATATGAACCTTATACATATAGCCTGAACATCATTATATACAATATTTTAAAATATTTTTGTGCATGGAACAAAGTTTGTTTACACTGAACCATCATAATGCAAAGGTGTCACTATCTCACCCATCCATGAAAAAAAGTTTTATTTGGAGTTCTAAATTCCAAATAAGGAAAACTCAAACTGTACCAACTTTTGTAAGCCAACCAGCCACCCTTTTTCTGGGGGAGGGTGGGTTTTTGTTTTTTGAAAACTTACACAGAGTTGCATCTGAGGCAGTGGAGTGTAGTCCACAAATGTTTATGCTAAAATGAATTTTACACAGATATCAATTTTTAGAGGAAAGTATTCAACTGAAGAGTACACACAAGCACAGACAGAGAGCTCAGTTAACAAAGCCTCTGACAAAGAAGCTCCTTTTTACAAAGTCTATTCACACCAACACAGCCCCTCCTCCTACTTTGTCTCACTGGACTTTTTTTTTTAGCAGCATCAGCATTGAGATGATGGTGAAAGAAGCCTACAAAAGTACTTGGTGGAGGGTTGAAATGTGTCTGCAGTAAGAAGTGCAATAAAGCTTGAACTGGGAAAGAATGAGATTCTACTGTAGCTGATCCTACTGTAGCTGGATATATCTTTCCACAACAGCCAAGGTGAACAGCAGCTTTCTCCCGAATCTGTTATAGAGCATGCATGAAAAGCAAAAGAGAGAAAAAGGGGAAAGCAAATAACCCTGCCTCAAAAATGCAAATATATAAGGTTGGCCACGAAAACAGACATCATAAGAAAAGTGGAGGCTGATGAAAGAAATAGACATCCTTGAATATATTTCAGAAGATTTCAAAGTGGTCTCTGGAATGTTCAACATATTTTTGCTTACTTGTTTAAGACTCATCTGACCGGGTTGTTTCATTTCTCATGTACATGAGGTTCGTTTAAATACCTCTCAGGCAGGTTCCAGTTGGTAGTGCTTGGAGACGGTAGCTCCTCAAACAAGGAGCTGTTATATGGCATCCCACAAGGTCCCCTTCTATCCCCAATGCTTTTTGACATTTACATGAAACCGCTGGGAGAGATCATCCGGAGGCATGGGGCAGGGTGTTGTCAATATGCTGATGACACCCACATATATTTCTCCACGCCTTCCAAAATAGCCTCAGCTAAAGACAGTGTGTCTCCTCTGAATAAATGCCTGGAGGAGGTAGTGGGATGGATGAGGAAAAACAAATTGAAAATGAATCCAGACAAAACAGAGGTATTTGCCATCAAGGGCCCTAATCTGGGAATCGAGGTGTGTCAACCATATCTGGATGGGGTTACATTTCCCTGAAAGACTGTGTTCACAGCTTGGGGGTGCTCCTGGATCCATCTCTCCAAAAGTCAGCCCAGGTAGATGCGATGGTCGGCAGTACTTACTATCAGTTTCGGCTGATACGTCAGCTGCACCCCTTCCTAGATCTGGAGAACCTAAAGATAGTGGTGCACATTCTGGTAACCTCAAGGATGGACTTCTGCAATGTGCTTTACATTGGGCTACTTTAATGCCAAGTTCGAAAACTTCAGTTGGTTCAAAATATGGCATCCAGATTGGTTACAGGAACATCCAGGAGTGAACATATTACACCCATACCCAAGTCACTCCATTGGCTGCCAATTAGTTTCCAAGTAAAGTACAAAGTGTTAGTTTTGACTTTTAAAGCCCTACATGATTTGGGTCCAGGTTATCTACAGGATCGCCTTCTCCCATACAATCCATCCTTTGGGAGGGGGGCAGTTGCTGTAGCCTGCAAGAACCTGACTGGTAGCCGTTACCCAGAGGACCTTCTCATCGGCCGTCCCAAGACTGTGGAATGACCAGCTGGAAGAGATCCAAATATAAAACACATTTGAAGGCCTATCTCTTCTGGCAGGCCTAGCCAGGAAGTTTTTAATCATGAATTTTAAACATGAATTTTATATTTAATTACTGTCCTATGTACTGTAATATAAATACTATTGTGTACAGATACAGCTTAATACAGGGAGATATCCAAAAGTTTTAATTATCACCTTTTTAAAAAATTGACAGAAAGTTTGTTTTGATTTGTAGCTGTTAACTTATCTCTATGTAGTCACTATCTAGATTTATACATTTTTCCCAGCGTATCTTGACCCTCCGAATACCTGATATTTTAGAAGCCTGCAGATTGCACCTGATGAGGATTTTACACTTTCGTCACTTCTGGCAGAGCCAGTCACAAAAATAAAGGACACAGTGAGCTGATTTTCTCAGCAACGTGCACTTAGGGACCAATGATGACACTGACAAAATTTCATCAATATGCCATAATAACATCCGGGTGATAATTATTACTTTATGATACTCCCTCGTAAGTCGCACAGCAGCCCTAAAGTATATCCACCCAAAACTATAAAGTTGTTCCGGATGCAACACATTTCGGGGTAAAGGGGTGGGCAGTGCAACCAACTGAATCTTTGTCCATGGTTTTCAACTGGCCAAAGAAGGGGAGCGGCCTCTGCATGCACTGAAATTCCTCTAGACTAGTCCATCTTAACGGACACCAGTTCCTCTACTGTATGATTTTTAATATCTTTGCCTGATAAAAAAGCCAGTGAAGCTTTGAAAGCTTGCATGATGCATTTTGTGCTGTATAGTTTGCCCACTAAAGGTATCAATTATTTTGTGTATTTTGTTGTATTTTGCTCCATGGCCAACATGGCCACCCCTGGATATATGACTCAGTTTTTGAACACCAAGTTAGAAGCCTATAAAAAGCTATCACCAGCTCACCTGCCTATGCACAATCTGTATTAGTCATTTATCTGGTGCAGGCAGCTACACCCATGTAGAAAAGCCTCCGTCCCTAGTCACCCAATCTTACCACAGCCAAGTGGCTGCTTAAAAGCCCAGGACCAAATGAACAGCTGCAGAATGCCTAAGTAACTTATATCTAGGCCACGGCCCTGAATTTGCAGGACCTAAGTGGGGCTGTTAATGACAGGACGACTCGGAGGTCTCTCATTCATAAGGTTGCCATATGTTGATGTTGACCTGATCACAGTTAACAACTAAACAACAAACAGTAAAAGAAGTGGCAATTATATAGGTAGGTTGAATTGTATACTCTATGTATGAAATGATGGAATCAGTCATTACGTGGTACAAGCAATTTCTCTTCTATTCAAACTTTTCAAGGAAATCTATTTCCAGATGTGCCACCCATTGTAAAGTACAGTGGGCCCTTGGTATCTGCTGAGGTTTGGTTCCAGTACCACCACCACCACCACCCTGCAGATACCAAAATCTGTGGAAGGTCAAGTTCCATTAAATATAATGGCACTGCAAAATGGTGTCCCTTATATAAAATGGCAAAATCAAAGTTTGCTTTTGGAATTTAAATTATTTTTGAGTATTTTCAAGCCCTGGATGGTTGAATCTGTGGATAAAAAAAAATATCTCTGGATACACAAAGCCAACCGTATATTGAAGTTGCAATGAACACACACAGAGAGATGCATTATAAATAAGATAATAATCTGTGTCTACATATATTGCTGTAGTGCTTTTTTAAAGACAGAATTAAATGTGCTTTGCTTCTATATCAGGCTTCATTTGAAATACAGAGGATGTGGCAGGGAGTAGCACAACTAAAGCATTCTTGCCTCCTTTCTAGCAAAGGCTCTGCTGACTGTGTGCCATGTCCAGAGGGACTCCAGCTATGCAGATGTCCACCTCTGTCCCTCAGAATATAGCATTAGATGAAGGGACATTGGTACTTCAACAGCCCTAGGGCTGACTCAGCAGGCTAATGGATACTAAACTCCCATTTAAAATCAATAGAAGCTTCAGTCCCTTGCTAGTATGAAACCCCTCACATCATTTCAACTGATAGTTTAAAGAGAGAAAACCCAATATATACAGAGTGAGATGTACAATCCCTTCTCACTCCCCAATATTTCATATTAATATACCATACAGAAATAGATCTTCCCCTTAATTATGAAACACTCCTCTGTCTGCAGATTTTATTATTCATAGACACAGCTAGTTTAACAGTGCAATTTATGTTACATCTGTCGAATGCCTAAAGTCTCAGACGCAGGCTTTCATTTGCAGAAGTATGCTTCCTAAACTGGTAACACGATTAGCAATACATGAGGTGAACTTATAAATTATTTCAACCATTTGCCATCTTTCATCCCGGAGTGTTTTCCTTGTATTTAAAAAGGCAGTGTCACAAATCTCTGGCCTAGTGATACCCCAACTCTGGAAAAATATTACAACTAAATTCAACAGGCTTCTCCATGTTACAATAATTCACCTAAACTAGAAGGCAAATTATAATGTCAAGAGAAGCTGCCAATCAAGTTAACTGGGCTAGTTCTCACATGCAAGTCCATAATTTAATTACTCAGCCCTTGACTCACAATGAATGAACCGACTCCAATGAAATGCCCTACATTTGAGGTGACATGAGGACACATGTACGTTCGTTCTGTCTGGGATGATTCACTCGCAAGTGCTAGTACACAACACCCATGCTGGCTCAAACCAAGAATCAAGCTAGACCGGCATCTACTAACAGGGAAGTCCAAAGACAGTGTATGAATGCAGTCATATTCCTCGCTACACATCATTTGATTATGAACAGGAACTGATACTCAGAGGTATGCTGCTTTGGAGGATGTGGGTTCCATTTAAAACAAGGAACGGCAATCTGTGACATTTTCCTCACATATAACTAAATAAGGCTATTTATTCATCCTAATTTTTTTTTAAAAAACCTAGCCATCTAAAACAATCCATTACATTTATATTCCAAGAGACCAAGTGAAAATTTCATCTTTATCTACTTCAGGTATGCACCATGTGTGATTCACCAAGCCAAAGACGATTCACCAGATGGCAATATAGCAATACACTCTGAGCTAAATCAGGGGTGGGCAACTGTTAGGGATTAGGAGACTGCATTAATCCCCCCATGAGACCCTAGAGAGCTGTGCTTCCCCCTCCATTTTTTAAATTGCCCTCCAGTCATTTCCATGTCAATTCCCATGTTTAAAAAAGCAAAAAATGGCCCTGGGAGTGGTAAGAATGAAATGGCCCCAAGCCCTCTAGAGTGTGGGAGCATTTGGGGGCAAAAAATACATTTGTTTGTTTGCTTATAGTTTGGGGGCACATCTGGCCCAAGGGCTATACTTGCCCACCCCTGCACTAGACAAATCTCCCTTTCTTTGCCTGCTTAGAACTGCAAAAATGGAAGGGGATGTAATCTGCCTGACCAGTTGGCCATGTTTTCCTGATAGGTGCAACCTGCCCTAGCTGCTTCACGCAAGAAAATTTGAACATGGAAACACTACTGGCTATGTATGCAAAGGGATCTTGTAACACCTTTGAGACTAATCTCAAAGGTAGTCTCAAAGGTGCTACAAGATCCCTTTGCATACTGATATTCCAAACTAAGACAGCTAGGTCTCTATATTACCACACTGGCTGCAGACGTTGGAGTTGGAGTCCAAGTGTAGTTTTTCTAAGATATAAAGAAAAGCCAACTACTCGGAAACATTTCACATCCCAATGCCTCTGCTAATCCTAGGGCACTCCCACATATACCTGGGAGTAAACAAACATAGGACAGGTTTGTATTTCTACTTGTTATTACACAGAAGCAGGCCCAAAAATTTATATCACATTTTCATGCCAAACATTTCTTACAAACCAATAAATAAATCTTTCCCCATCCACTTGAATCTTTCAGCGTTGAGTATTTTAACAAAACGATCCCCTTATTGATCTATAAATCAATCTTGAAAAGTACCGTAGGTGCTAAGCCATACCAGTCAGATTTACCAATGATGACAGAATGATTTGCTGAAGGTGATCCAGAATATTCTTAACTAAAATATGCCCATGGATTTTACGTGTCGATATTACAGAGTTGTTAAACTATAAGGATTCCCTAATCTATTAAATGACACATTCTCATTTTACCTCTTCATAAAACTGAGGTGATTATCAGCCTATGTAGTAAAGACAAGAAATCTGAACACCTGAATAATAAATTTTATTAGGACACCTTAACTCACATTTGCTGAGACAACTGATACAGCAAAATGACAGACCCACTGTACTTATTCTATTATTCTAACATTGTAATCCTTTAGACGTAGATTTCTGAATGGCAGGAGACTGGACTAGATCCATGGTTCCCAGGCTTTGGTCCTCCATTTGTTTTGGACTTCAAATCCCAGAAGCCCCAACTAACTTGACCAACACTCAGAAATAATGGGAGCTGAAGTCCAAAACTGAAGGACCAAAGTTAAGGTACCACAGACTACTAGATAAACTCTTGGGATCTTTTCCAACTATGATTCTATCAGGCCATTCAGTGACAAGGAATATTAAGCACTTTGACTTGTTTCTTAAACAATTAGACTTGTTTTTAAGATCCCGATTCTAATTTCAAGATTTTATAGATACTTCTGGGATGAGAAAGAGGAACTTTTTTAAATGCCATGTTAACACTGATTTGGCTTACTCATCCCCAGAACCCATTACAACATGTCTTCTGCCCACTACAGGAGAAATGTGGGTTTAAGGCTACTTTCAGCTATTGAAAGTATTTATTCAGGTATGTATTCTCTCTGAATGCAACATTCCAAATGTAAGGGAAGAGTGGATTAAATCCAGACTCCTATGCATCTGATGAAGTAGTCCACAAAGTTTATTTCACAGTAAGTTCATCTCAGTGTCTGCATTTGCTGAAACAGACTAGCATAGCTATGAGGAGCGTGCAAAATCCCGGACAATTCAGAGGAAGCCAATATAGCCCTTTCACTGTATACAAGACAACTCAAGTCCAAGCTGAAATAGGGCAGTTAGAATGCTTTGGAAACAATGCAAGATTTAGAAGTGTGGTGGTTTACCTTTTCTCTGGCCAGTTTAAAAAATTATCACCTTCCAACAAGCTCTCAATATTCTCCATCAGCAGAAAACACTAGCATAGAGAAGGAAAGAGGGTATATATGTCTGTGATGGATAGCTACTGCTTCCAACCAAGGAGATAGTTACTTTATCACAATTCTCCTTCTTCCTTTCCAGCCACAATTCCTCTATCCTAATGAATGAAATGAATTTCACCTTTTAAAAAAAAAATCTCTCTGGAAATTCTCCAACATTGGAATCCATACCTTCCTTTGAACAAGCATACTGTATGTATTAACTTGATATTGTACCAATTAGAACAGATCACTTCATTTTAATCCAAAACCTTGATAGTAGCCTAGGAGCATAATCTAAAACTTTTGATCATGTAGCCCATCTATAAAGTTATGTTACCTGTCAGCAGGAATGTTACTGAACTACAACTTCCATTAGCCCTAGCCAACATTCAAAATGGTAAGGGAAGGGTCCAGTAACATCTGGAAGGACCACAGGCTCCCTGGCTCAGATTCACAGATAGTTTTAATAGGTTTTGGTCTAATAGGCTGTCTCTCTCCACCTGCAGCAACATGAAACAAGGTCATCTGGAGGCTAGAACTGTCTAATAGTGAGCATGAAGTCAAAGGTAAATATTTGCCTTGTCTGGCTAGCAAAGTCATAAATATTCAGAACTGAACACACTACAAAACCCAGGTAGCTGCATGGTATATAAGATCCTATATGAGAGAGAAATAAAACTTCACCCACCCAAGGAGAGTCACTGGAGAGTCTGATGGGGATCCTGGCACCTGGATAATTTGTCACTTCCCAGGTTCAAGACAATAATACGCACAATAAAACACACCAAAGCACCAATTTTTATCCACACAGATATGTGTGAGCTGACACTGTACATCTGGTTTATTGTATACATACCCCAATGCAGAGTTTGTATTTGATCAGTAGTAGTTTCCTGGGCTGCTTAAAATAGACAGTGTGAGTGATTTGGAAGGATGGTTTAAATATGTCTGTCTTTCTGGGTAGAATAATTTGGAAGAGTGATGGTCAGGAGTACCCACGAATCGTTCCTTAAGGAGGAAGAGAGAATAGAAGAAAGAGGTGTAGGAAGTACTATGAGATACAAAGTTGAATGGTTCTCTTTTATTGCTGTCAGGTATATAGAAAAGGGCCTTTTGGCTCCCTGAACTTGCCATTTAGCTAGTTTTATACAACTGTGACAAGCACAGAAGTAGTTCTGCGTCTAAATTCTTGGAGATATTAGAGATCATAGCAACGTAAGAAGGGAGGGGTTTTGACCATCACAGAAATCTAAAGAGGGAGGGTCTCTATGCTGGGCAAGCGAGTTAAGCTCTGCTCTTCTTCTAGGTTCTCTGGTATGAACAGAAACAGTTAGGGAGATTCTCACTACTTCTAGGTATCTCATAGTATGAAATAAGAGTTCTTTGCTCCTCTTTCCTGAGTCCTCCACACATCCCAGAAGAGTCAGGGGAGAGATGTGACCAGAAATGATGGCTGATGTGACCAGAAATGATGAATAAATAACATGGATTGGTTTATTCTTCAATGACTCAACTGTGCAAAGAGTAACAATGTGGAAATAAGCAACTATTACATGAAAGTCTAGGGGTTTAACATAGATAATCAAGAATTCCACCTATCTTGCCTTGAAGAAGCCTTAACTGGAAGCCTGTTCATTTTATTTCCAAAAATTAAAACAGAGTACAGTCAGGTATGATGTACATCCCTAGGATTTATAGGAGAGCTGACATTCCATGATATTATTAAAGTATAGGTAGAGTAGTAATCCTATGCACTCTGTCTTGACAGCCAGACTACCAATCTCAGTGGGATTCAATGCTGCATAACTGCATGTGTGTTAACATGCGTATAAAGTTTCCTCAAGCCTGAAGCCAAACATTATTCCAGTTATCCCTGTTTTAAAAGGGAGAAATAATTAAAACTACAGTTTCCCAATATAATACAATAACACCAGTTATTTGGAAATACTTTGTGTATAAGCATTATTGATCATGCACCATCTCCTCTGACTTTATTTCAGCATTAAAGTAACAAAAGGCTTTAAAGTGAATATCTGCACATTCCAAAATTATGTCAGATAGTTTGCTGTTATATTCCATGTTACATCTTTTCAGGAGGGCCAAATATAAATAAAATGGTATTTTAAGAATTCACATTCTTAACAAATATTTGCAATTACATGGATTTTAGTTTTTCGCAACATTAGCATTGAACAGAAAAAAAAACCACACCAGTCTCCCTCATAGAATACTGTATGTTGTTGCTAATCCCTCTTATATAGTATCAGGAAGCAAGGCCTAACGCTAAGGATCAGATAACAACCGCTCAGCACAAAACCCATTCAAGAAAAGAAGCTGTATTTACAATTTTCCATTTATCTGAAATTCAGGTATCTACAAAAGACAACTAGACCCAGAGAAAGAATTAAGCATACAGCCCAAAAGTACAGTTGTTAACGGTGGAGATATAGGATGGTCTGGGGGGGCATAATGTAGGTTTATACTGTAAACTTCATAGGATTTTGCAGAAAGTCGGACTCACTCCATCTCAAAAGTTGCAGTCTCAGTGTGTGCAGATGAATCCATTTTCAATGAAAACAAGGCCCTCCCCTCCCCTTAGAGTATGGCAGATCCACATTTTCAAAACAAGTTGCGTCTTAAGCTGTCAGTTTTTATTTGCAGCAGAAATTTAGTATGAGCGCTGACTAAATTTACGTTATGTAATAAGTATAGAAAAATACTCTCTCGAACCAAAAAGTTGTTATTTTAGAGAGCAAAATTTGAACCATCCACAATATATAACACAGGAATACGTTTTGTCACAAGACTCGTTTGATAACCTGAACCATCATTTTGGAAGAATAGCTCATAAATGCAACAAAATAAAAACACCTTCTCTCTCTTTGAGAATTTGTACTGTCTTTCCCTCACTACTGATAGCCAGTCCCTAAACACATCTGGAATTAGGAGGAAGATCTTCCAGCACAGAGGGTGTGACTCCTTGGAAGGCCAAAAGCCAAGGCATATCTAATTTTCTTCAAACAACTATTAATTCCATTTTTACAAAACTCGCTTATTGCCTTAAGATCAGACTAGTCATGAAAACCCTGAAAATCCTGCATTGCTATGTCAGTCACTATTGTTAAATAGAGCCAGTGTGGTGTACTGGTTTGACCGGGGTTCAATTCCCTGCTCAACCATGAAACCCACTGGGTGACCTTGGGCAAGTCACACACTCTCAGCCTCAGGCAATGGAAAACCTCCTCTCCAATCTGGCCAAGAAAACCCCATGACAGGTTTGCCTTAGGGTCACCATAAATAAGAATTGACTTTAAGACACACAACACACATACACACATATTGTTAAAGTCCTGTAACTGTTTGCATATCCCAGCATATTTCAAAAGTAGAACCAGCATAATCTACTTTGAAGAGACTGACCATAACAATGGCAACCCTATAGACAACAACTCTAAAAATTTACTTATGAGTGAACGTACTGGAAGACACCATTTTAACTAATTTAAGAGCAGGTCTACAGTAACCATATATTTTCTTGTCGGTTACACAATTCCCAATCCTATGTACGGCACCAGGAAAACCCACCATACCACCTCAAAAACGGTTTCTGATAATGCGCTATATAGAAACCCTTTTGCAATACATGACACACGATCCTAGCTTTTTCTACAGAACGAGCGTCAGAGATTTCTTTGGCAGGGATTTTAAGTCTCCCAGCATCACAAATTCTGATATGTGAACAATTCTCCCTCTCTTTCATGATCCTGTTAGGTTCAATGCCAAACCGATTTTGGCCCTACTATTTTCTGCTCCGCTGCATTTAAAAAAGTTTTAGCTGTTTTGAAGATTACCAGTTTCAGCCTTCCTTCTCTCAAAAAAAATCAGGAAAACTTCACTTTTATTTTCCCTGCTGTCTTCTTTTAGGCTCATTGATCCTTTTCTCCTTCCACCTTAAAGCCATGTGCACAGTTTCGGTTCAGGGTGACAACACTTTCCGAATTGTCTGCAGAGACACACAAGGCTCACAAGTTTGGTACCAAAAATCCAGGAGCCTCTTCCTAAGTAGAAATGTGAAAGAGGTATGTAACATCATTGCGTGGTTTGAGTGTTGTACTATATGACTCTGGAGAACAGCGTTCAACTCGGCCATGAAACCCACTGGGTGACCCAGCGCAAGTCACACTCTCTCAGCTTCAGAGGATGGCACTGGCAAACCCCCTCTAAAGAAACACGCCAAGAAAAACCCACGATAGGGTCACCTTAGGGCTGCCATAAGTCGGAAATGACTTGAAGGTACACCACCCCCACCCCACTCACAAACAAACAGGAGAGCAGCACTAAAAGAATATCCCCCAAACAATTCACAAGGCCTTCCCCACCTCTGTCCCTCAGACACCAGAAAATACGCACAATATTTCTGGCATCAGAAGGCAATGTACACCCATGCACAGTGACACCACCCAACAACTCCTATGGAACATGTGGAGAAACAACTTTTCGAGAAGGAGGGCAGCACAATGCTTTTGTGGTCTTCCCTTTCTTTTTCCCCTGAGAAAAAAACAGCCTCTTCTTGTTTGTAGTGCCTCCAAGTTATTTCTGACTTATGGTGACCCTAAGGGGGCCTACCATGGAGTTTTCTTGGCAAGATTTCTTCAAAAGGTGCTTGCCCTTACCTTCCCCTCAGGCTGAGAGAGTGTGACTGCCCGAAGCAGGCCACCCAGTGGGTTTGAGTTGGGTTTCAAACCCTGCTCTCCACAGTCATAGCCCAACACTCAAACCACAATGCCATGCTGGCTCCCCAGGTGTTCACCTACCCCCAAACATCCTTTTTTTTTTTTTTTTTTTTTTTGGTCCTCTTAGTCTCATGGTTAATTTTTGTTACTTACAACTGGGAAAGTGTCTCTCTCTCTCTCTCTCTTACACACACACACACACACACACCCCTCTCTCACACACACCTCTTTCTTTTTCACACATGCACATAAATATATCACACACATACCTATCTCACATACACATATGTTTCTTATATATATCTTTTACACACACACATATTACACATGTCTCTCTCTCACACACCTCTCTCCCTCACACGCACATATATATCACAAATATACTTCACACACACATCACATCTCTCTCTGACACACACATATATAAATGTGTATACACACACCTCTCTCTCTGTCACACACATCTCTCTCATATATATATATATATATATATATATATATTTATACACATATTTCACACACACAGAGATATATAAATGTGTATACACACACCTCTCTCACACACATCTCATATATATATATATATATATACACATCTCTTACACACACATATATAAATGTGTATACACACATATGTCTCTCTCTCACACACACATCTCATATATATATCTGAGAGTGAGAGCGTGTGAGATACATGTATATATGTGTGTGATATATATATATAAACATATCTCTCACACACAAATATATAAATGTGTATACATACATATACACCTCTCTCACACACACCTCATATATATATATATATATATATAAACATCTCTCTCACACATAAATATATAAATGTGTACACAAACATTTCTCTCTCATACACACCTCTCATATTTATATGTATATATAGATAGATATATAAACATTTCTCACACACGTATATAAATATCTATACACACATATATCTCATATCTCTCTCTCACACACACACCTCTCTCACTCTCTCTCACACACACATATATATTGCACACATATATAAATGTGTCTGTGTGTGCACACATCACACCTTTGTCACACACACACTACTCTCTCATATACATACATATCACACAAACACACACATACATGTATCTCACACATTCTCTCTCTCACACACATACTGTATATATGTAACTCACTCCTCTCACACACACATATATACATGTATCTCTCTCTCACACACACACACATACATACACCTCTCTCTCACACACACACACCTCTCATATACATACATATATATCACACAAACACACACATATACATGTATCTCATACTCTCTGTCACACACATAAATGTATCTCTCTCCTCTCTCTCTCTCACACACACACACATATATAACTCTCTCTCCCCCTCAAACACACATATATATACACATGTATCTCACACACACACTCTCACACACACATACATGTATCTCTCTCACACACACATATATCTATCTCTTCTCTCTCTCTCTCACACACACACATATATATACCTCTCTCCCCCCAAACACACATATATACATGTATCTCACACACTCTCTCACACATATATCTCTCTCTCTTCTCTCTCTCTCTCTCACACACACATATATATAACTCTCCCCCTCAAATACATATATATATGTGTGTGTGTCTCACACACACACTCTCACACATCTCTCTCTCTCACACACACATATATAACTCTCCCCCCTCAAACACACACATATACATGTATGTCACACACTCTCTCTCACACACACACATATATGTAACTCTCTCTTCTCTCTCTCACACACACAGACATATATATATATATATCCCCCAAAACACACATATATACATATGTCTCACACACACTCTCACACACACATATATATGTATCTCTCTCACTCACACACACACGCATATACAACTCTCCCCCCAAACACACATATATACTGTACATGTATCTCACTCTCTCTCAGACACACACACACACACACACACATATACACCTCCCCCCAAACACACATATATACATATATCTCACACACACTCTCTCTCACACAATATATATGTATCTCTCTCTCTCTCTCTCTCTCTCTCATACACACACACACACACATATATAACTCTCCCCCTTCAAACACACATATATACATGTACCTCACATGCTCTCACACACATATATGTACCCCTCTCTTTCACAACACACATATACACACACACTCCTATGCCATTCAGGGGGGCCTTTGGATAATCCCCAGTGGAGAGAGAGAGAGAGAGAGAGAGACCCTCCTCCTCTTTCCCTGCTGCTGCTGCTGGCCTGTCCCATTCAACAACTCAAGCGACTTGGCTGCTGCTGCCCCAAAACAACAAGTCAACCCCACACAGGAGGAGGGCTGCCCTAGACCTCCCCACCACCACCATAATAAACACCCCATATGCCCCTCCTTGCTCCCCATACCCTTATTGGGTGGGAGGGGGGAAAGATCACCCTTCCCATGTACCCCAAAATCCCCCCAACTCCATAAAAAAGACTACTACTAGCCACCCCACATTTCCCCCCAGCCCAGACCCCTTCTTTTCCTCTCCCTGCCCCATTACCTGGAAGAGGAGGAGGAGGCAAAGGAGGCAATGGGGCCCTGGCTGCTGCTCCTGGTGGTGGTGGGGCCCTGGTGGGATGATGGTGGTGGTGGTGGTGGTGTCCTGCAGAGGGGCTCCCTCTTCCTTGGCCCCTGCTGTTGTTGCTGCTGACCCCCAAGTCAGCCCCATGGAGATGCAGTGGGGCTGGAGGAGGAGGAGGAGGAAGAGGCTGGAAATGCTCTGCAGTGGTTGTGGGTCTGTTGTTGTGGTGGGGGTGGCTGTGGCTCATGGCCAGGGAGCGAGATCTGGTCCTGGGGGGCTGGATGGGGGGCAAGGGAGAAGAAGAAGAAGAAGAAGAAGAAGAAGAAGAAGAAGAAGAAGAAGAAGGGGGCACCAAAGAAGAAGAAGACTCTGTTGTTGTTGTTGCTGTTGTTGCTGCTGCCCTGCTGCTAGCCTCCTCCTTCTCCCCCCCACCATCCAGGTGGGGGGCTCCTTGGTTGTGGTTGTGGGTCTTTTTCTTCCTCTTCTTCTTGCTGGAGGCCTTGTTGGGAGAAGGGCCAGGGGGGGTTGTGGTGTTGTTGTAGTTGTTGTTGTTGTTGTTGTCAGGCTGCTGGCAATGGGAGGCCACCGGCATCCGGCCTGGCTCTTGCTGCTGCTGGCTGCTTGATATATATTGTATATATATATTATATACAGTATATATCTCTGTATCTATAATAAGGGGGCAATGGGAAGAAAGGGAGGAAAGGGAAAGAAGGGAGAGGAGGAGGAGAGAGAGGAAGGAAGGGAGGAAGGGAGGAAGAGAAGAAGAGAGGGAGGAAAGGAGTGAGACTGACTGACTGAGAGCCCTCCTCCTCCTGGGTGTTGTTGGGGTGGGTGGGAGGAGGAAAAGGGGAAGGAGAAAAAGGAGAAGAAGAAGAAGAAGAAGGGGAGGAGAGGAAACTTCTTCTTCCTTTAAGAGGAAGAAGGCAAGGAGCAGCAGCAGCAGAGCAAAGTGCACCAAAAAAGAAGAAGAAAGGATTGCAAATGGAAAAGGCAGCAAGCAGCAGCACTGGGGTTTTTTATTATATGGGGAGGGGATGGGTGGGTGGCCCCCTAAGAGAGAGGACAAAGGAGGACCCTAAGAGAGAGGACAAAAGAGGACCAGGCACTACTGGGGGAATGGGTGGTGGTGGTGGTGGAGGAGGAGAGGATATATGCTCCTGGGTGCTTCTCAAAATGGAGGAGGTGGCCTGAGCAGGGAGGAAGGAGGACCAGGCACTGGGGATGGGAGGGCATGGAAAGGGTAAAGTGTAGGGGGAGGGAGGAGACTACAGGGAAGGTCAATGTGTGCTTTTTGGGTGCTTCTCAAAATGGAGGACGTGGCCAAGGGTGAGTCCCTAAGCAGGAAGGAGGACCAGGGTGCTTGGAAAGGGGATAAAGGGGAGGGGGGAGACTACAGGGAAGGTCAATGTGTGCTTTTTGGGTGCTTCTCAAAATGGAGGATGTGGCCAAGGGCACTAGGGAGCACTTAGCAGGCGTCCCTAAGCAGGAAGGAGGAGGAGGGACTAACTAGGGGATGGAGGATGTGCCAGGACAAGGGAGGACACGTGGAAAGAGAAATCCCCTCCTTCTGGGGTCCTGCTCAAAATGGAGGACGGGGCCAGGGAGATTAATGCATGCTTCTGGGGTCCTGCTCAAAATGGAGGACAGGGCCAGGGAGATTAATGCATGCTTCTGGGTCCTGCTCAACATGGAGGACTGGGCCAGGGAGATTAATGGCTGCTTCTGAGATCCTGCTCAAAATGGAGGACATGGACAGGGGGATTAATGCATGCTTCTGGGATCCTGCTCAAAATGGAGGACAGGGCCAGGGAGATTAATGCATGCTTCTGGGTCCTGCTCAAAATGGAGGACAGGGCCGGGGGATTAATGCATGCTTCTGGGGTCCTGCTCAAAATGGAGGACGTTACCAGGGAGATTAATAGCTGCTTCTGGGATCCTTGTAATTGTCTTTTTAACCTTGCTGTACCCCGCCTCGAGTGTTTTTACAGAGGGGCGGGTAAGAAATAAACATTATTATTATTATCCTGCTCAAAATGGAGCACAGGGCCAGGGAGATTAATGCATGTTTCTGTGTCCTGCTCAAAATGGAAGACAGGGCCAGGACAGGGAGATTAAAGTGTGCTTTAGGGTCCTGCTCAAAATGGAGGACAGGCCAGGGAGATTAATGGAGGCTTCTGGGATCCTGCTCAAAATGGAGGACAGGGCCAGGGAAATTAATGTGTGCTTCTGGATGTTGCTTAACATGGAGGACGTGGCCACCAGGATGAACAGGCATCTCTAAACAGGAAGGAGGATGAGGCACTGGGAATTGGAGGACATGAAAAGGGTAAAGAAGAAAAAGAATTCCAGAAAGGTTGAGGCGTGCTTCTTGGTGCTTCTCAAAATGGAGGACGTGGCCAAGGGTGAGCAGGCGTCCCTAAGAGCACAGAGGAGGACAAGGCACTGGGGAATAGACGATGTGGCCACAGTAAAGGTAAGCCACCCTCATGGGAAGGGCAAGCTGTGCTTCCTGGGTCCTGCTCAAAATGGAGGATGTGGCCAGGGTGAACAGACATCCCTAAGAAAAAAGGAGGACAAGGCTCTGGGGAATGGAGGATATTCCGAAACAAGGGAGGACATGTGTCAATAAAAGGTAAAAACACTTGTGGAAAGAGAAATCCATGCTTCTTTGTCCTTCTCAAAATGGAGGACATGTTCAGGGAGATTAATTCATGCTTCTGGGTCCTGCTCAAAATGGAGGATATGGCCAGGCTGACCAGATGTCCTAAGCACAAAAGCAGGCGAGGCTCTGTGAAATGGAGGACATGACCACAGAAAAATGGTTAAAAAAAAAAAATATTCATGAGAAGGTCAGTTTCATGCTTCTTGGTCCTGCTCAAAATGGAGGCCATAGCCACAGTGAACAGAGGTCTTATGCAGAAAGGAAAATGAGGCACTGCAAAATGGGAGACATACAGGAAAAAGGTAGGATGTGACCCAAGAGAAGCTCAAAACACTCCTGGAAAAATCCATCCATGTTTCTTTGGTCCTGCTCAAAATGGAGGACGTTCAGGAAAAATGGAGGGCGTGAACACCTAAAAGGTAAAAACACGGGAAGGTCAAGCCATGCTTCTTGGTCCTGCTCAAAATAGATGCCATGTCCATAGTGACCAGGTGTCCTAAAGACAGGAGGACAAGCCACTGCAAAATGGAGGACATTCCAGAACAAGGGAGAACATGTGCCTATAAAAGGTAAAAACACTAATGGGAAAAAATCCATACTTTTTAGTCCTGCTCAAAATGAAGGACATGTCCAAGGTGACATGTCTTAAGCACGGAAAGGGAAGAATCCAAAAATGCCATGTCCAAAGACACCAATTTTCTCCAAGGAATGGGTATCAGAAAGGGGTTAAGCTGTGCTCCAATTCAGATTGGAATAAAGGCAGGGTGACCAGATGACTGCAATGGAGGAGAAGACACAATGAAGTATAGGACACTTGGGGAAATGTAGGACATGACCAAATAAAATATCAAACAAATATAATATCAATTCATGCTTCTTAGTCATGCTGAAAATGGTGGACGTTTTTGAAATTCCTCCTGGACAGAAAGTGGAAATGGAAGAAAGGAGGACCTGTGGTCACTCTCAATGTGCTTCTTTTCCATGCTCTAAATGGAGGACCTTTTTGAATTCTTCCTGGACAGAAGGTGGAAAATGGAGGACGGGTCCTGGGAAAGGAGGACCTGTGGTCACTCTCAATGTGCTTCTTTGCCATGCTCTAAAAGGAGGTGCTTTTTGAATTCTTGAAATGGAAGAGGAGGACATCTATTCACTCTGAATGTGCTTCTTTGCCATGCTCCAAATGGAGGACCTTTTGGAGTTCCTGCTGAGCAGAAGGTGGAAATGGAAGATGCGTCCTGGAAAAGGAGGACTTCCGGATCTGCCTTTGTATGTGCTTGGTTTTCTCTATTTGCTGTGATCGCCTCTTTTTTCAAACAAATTTGGCACTACAGACCAGGTCCATCCCTCCATGTCCATGGATACTTCATGCACAGCTTGAAAATAATAAAATATATAAGAATTCCAAAAAATAAACCTTGATTTTGGCATTTTATATAAGGGGCATGTCCATCGTATTTAATGGGACTTAAGCATCCAGGGATTTTGGTATCCCTGGGGCGTTCCAAAACTGAACCCCAGCAGGTACCAAGGGCCCACTGTGTGTGTGTATATATAAATCTCACAAAGCAAACCTTGATTTTACCATTTTACTTTGCCAGTGTATATAATGGAACTTGAACACCCACAGATTTTGGTATCCACGGGGGAGTCCTGGAACCAACCCCAGGGAATACCAAGGGCCCACTGTATTGACCTATCAAGCCTTGGGGTCAAGGAGGCTCGAGCCATTATAATTGTTTGAGTGTGGGACTATGACTCTGGAGACCAGGGTTTGATTCCCACTCGGCTGTGAAACCCACTGGGTGATGTTGAGCAAGTCACATGCTCTCAGCCTCAGGGGAAGGCAATGGCAACCCTTCTTTGAACAAATCTTGTCACGAAAATCCCACGATAAGTCCCCCCCAGGGTAGCCACAAGTCGGAAACAGCTTGGAGTCCATCAACACTGCCTGGTTCGACACTGTTTTAATTGCATGACTCAATGCCATGAAATTCTGGGAACTGTAGTTTGTTGTCACACCACAGTTTTGCCATCACCTTACCCTGAGGCTGATGGAGTGTAGCTTGCCAAAGGTCACCCAGTGGGCTTCGTGGCTGAGCTGGGAATTGAATCTCAGTCTCCAGAGTCATAGTCCAACACTCAAACCACTATGCCAGGCTGGCTCTGTCCCCTTTGGCCCCGATGCTTAAGCAGAACTCTGGTGCCACAAGAAGTTACCATTTCCAGAATTCCACAGCATTGAGCCATGGCAGTTAAAGTGGGCTCAAAGCAAATTATTTCTACAGTGTTGATCCAGCCTTGAAGAAAAACAACAATAAGAAAACCCAGTGTGTGTGTATGTGTTTGGGTGGGGGGTCTATTTAATATATGCCCCACAACATTTTACCTTCCCCCCAGTGTCTGGCAGAAATAAACTCCAGGACAGTCGGCAATGAGTTCAGAAGAGGCTGGGGGAAAAGATGTGCTCATGCATATTTGTGGAGAAAGAAGCAATGCTCCCTTCACACCTCCAGATGAGCTCAGCCCCATGAGTTTCCATAGAGCCAGACAACATCCCTTGGCTGTTGCCACTGAGGACCAACAGCGATCAATAACCCAAAACCTGAATAATCCCTCCCCCCTCTTTCTCTCACCCAACTTCTTTGTTCCCTGTGATCCAGGGAGAGGGAGGGGAGACAAACCCACAAGGCAGCCAAGAGGGGAAGGGGAGAGCTTTGGAGTTGTTAGGATCATTCCTTTGGAGCTTTCCTGGCATCACAGTTTCAGCTAGGCCTTCAGCCTCCAGGGATTCCTCCTTCCCCACCTTGGTAGAATCAGTTGGAGCAAAGTGTCTGAAATTTATATTTTTATGTAATATAAATAATATATTTACATTATTATAAATATAATAATATTATTATTTGTAGTAGTAGTAATGCTTAAGTTTGGAAAAGGAAATGCACCACTTTGAAATGCCTATCCACTTTAAAATGCTGCAAAATGTATCCCCTTTAAAATACATGGGGTGCTGGTGCTGGTGTGCCTTCAAGTCGTTTCTGACTTTCGGACACCCTGTCATGGGGTTTTCGTGGCAAGATTCCTTCAGAGAAGGTTTGCCATGGCCACCCTCTGAGACCGAGAGAGTGTGACTTGCTCAAGGTCACCCAATGGGTTTCCATGGCCAAGCAGGGATACAGAACCTGGTCTCCAGAGTCCTCGTCCAACACTCCAACCACTACATCATGCAGGCTCCCTTAAAATGCCTATTCCCTTTAAAATGCATACCATAATATAGCCGTGTTGGTCATATAGTTGTTGTTATTGTTCTATGCCTTGCAGTCGTTTCCGATTTATGGCATCTCTAATGGCCCAAGAAAGGTAGCCCTGTTTTGTGGATTTTGGATGAGACTGTCCCTTTAAAATGTCAGGGGAGACAAAGGAGCTGGCCAAGTGGGAAGGAAAGGAGAGATAGTGGGAGGCCAGGGAAACAATAGCAATAGCAAGTACATTTCTATACCTCTTATCAATGCATTTAAACCACTCCCTAAGTGGTTTACAATGTGTAAATTAATTGCTCCAACAAGCTGGGTACTCATTTTAGCAACCTCAGAACAATGCAAGCCTGAGTTGAGCTTGAGCCCTTGGCTGGTACTGAACTCTTTTCTGCAGTACAGGTATTTAACCACTGTGTCACAACTACTGATCCCAAGGGTCAGCAGGCAAGGCTTTCTCTAGCTGCCTCTTGTTTGTCCTGAGGACCAGCAGCTTAAGACTAACCCTGTGGCTGCATTTGGCTTGGCCCAAGAAAGGCATCACTGTTTTGTTAGGGCTGGGACTAACATAATCTTCCTTTCTTTTCTTTTCTCCTGTAACATTTTGGCTGATGAAGAAGCCAGCGGAGCTTAGAAAAGTTGCAACATGTATAATGTGCACTTGTGTTGGCCCAAGAAAGCTATCACTGCTTTGTCAATCTTTATGTTGCGAGCTATCAAAGCTCCACTGGCGTCTTCTTCAAGCAAGGTGTTAAAAATCATACAGGAGGGGAAAAAATTGAAGATGTTAGTCCTAGGCCTGCATTTTGCTGTTTTTGTTTTTCAGTTCAGATAGTATGGAGGTGTATCTCTTGAAGGCTGGCAAGTCCTCCTTCTGGCCATGTGGCTACTGGAAGATTCTCAGAGTCCAGGACATTTAACATCCCTTTGCAACACAAAAAGATGCTTCCTTTGCAATTCAGTATGCCTCCATCCTTTGTGAGGCCACAGGCCCCTTTGTTAGGCAGAGGACATTGAATTTCTCAGAAAGCCTTTATGTTTTTGCATCCGCTTTGAAAGCTTGCAGCATGTATAATGTGCATTTTGATTGGTCCAATAAAGGTGTAATTGTTTGGTGGATTTTTGACATTACTGTATTGGATTTTCTATATGGCCAGCACAGCTCTCCTGGATGTTACAGTCTTTCTTTCATTCTCTTCTATTATTTTTAACACTTTTGCCTGATGAAGAAGCCCGTGGAGCTTGGGAAGCTTGCAACATGTATAATGTGCATTTTGGTTGGCCCAATAAAGGGATTACTGTATGTATATATGTATGTATGTATGTATGTATTATTGTATTTATACCCCATTCATGTGGGTCTACGACTGACATTGTCTCTTTCTTTCTCCTGTAAGATTTTTAACACCTTTGCCAGATGAAGAAGCCAGTGGAGCTTTGAAAGCTTGCAGCATGTATAAGCAGACCTCAAGAACAGTGGTCCTTGAACAAAAGAACTACAAAGGTCGATTGGAAAGAGAAACAGCAGAGCTGGAATTCATGCATAAACTACAGTCCCTAAGCAATGGATTGAACAGGGATAATGGCATCCTGGCTCACTAAATATATTTCAACACTTTCTGACCCCATCCTCAGGATTGCATCCTACACTCATCTATTCTCCCCAGCTACTGGCTAGTTTCCAAAGCCAAACTGGTCTTGCCTCTTCATTTCCACATACGTTGGCCAGTTCCCAATGTCTTTGTTCCCAATATCAATGACCATCTATAAAATGTCAGTTCCCAATGTCAATGACCATCTATAAAACTGGACTTTCTACTTCATTTCCATATACAAAGAATTTTGAATTTGCATTGACTTTCTCACATACCAATGTCATATATATGTCTGCCCTGGTTTCCAAAATGCATCTGAGGAAATCAACATTGGTCTACAAAAGCTCACACTGCCAACTTCTTTCTTTCAGTTGGTCTCAAAGGTACTACAAGATCTCTCCACATGCTGATTCTACAGACTAACCCAGCTATATTTTTTAATTCAACATATATAATGTGCATTTGGGCCAATAAAGAGAGCACTGTTTGGTTGATTTTTGGCATTACTGGATTTTCTATATGACCAACATGGCTCCCCTTGATGTTATTGTCCTAATGAAGAAGCAATGTGCATGTTGGTTGGCCCAGGAAAGGCGTCACTTGTTTATTTATTAATTATTGTATTTATACCCCGTTCTTGTGCAGCCTATGACTAACGCCATCAATATCTTTCTTTTCTCTTTCTTTCTCCTGTATGATTTTTTAACACCTTTGCTGGATGAAGGAGCCAGTGGAGCTCCTTCATAATGTGCATTTTGGTTGGTCCAAAAAAGGGTTCACTGGTGGCTTTTGAAACACTGTTGTTGTTGTGTGCCTGAAATATATTTTTGACTTAGGGTGAAACTAAGGTGAATCTATCATGGGGTTTTCTTGGCAATTGTCTTCAGAGGGGGTTTGTCATTGCCATCCTCTGGGTCTGAGAGAATGTGACTTAGGATCACTCAATAGGTTTTCATGGCCAAGCAAGGATTCAAACCCTGGCCTCCCAGTGTCCTTGTCCAGTGCTCAAACCATACTACGTTGCCAGGGTGTCTGTATAAGGTCTATGTAAACGAAGACTCTTCTGCTGTCTAGAGGGGATGCTTGTGTGGGTGAAACTGGCTGCTCAGCTGGTGCATGATCATTAAGTCGGCTCTGAAGACGCTGAATCCGATTTTTATTTATGGATTTTTCCCCCAAGGGGCACTTGAGAGGCATCGTGTCCTGGAAGGCAAAGGCATGGCGGAAAGGGGGAGGCAGCTCTGACATAGATGGGGGAACCAAAGTTGTTAGGCAAGGCTGTCATGGCTTGCAAAACCCCCCTGGCTGGTTGGTGAGTTTGTCTTTAAAAGCGGGCAACATCTGGCAACCATGCTTGCAAATTCACAGGAAACTGTCAAGGACAGCAAGCTGGCAAGGGTGCATGCGTATGTGAGGTCTTTAAAATGAAAGGAACTTTTACTTTAAAAAGGCAAGTGAATGATGTGCCCTCAATTGCACATATTTTGCTGCCTGGAAACATCACACTTAGGCACACAGGTATAAATCTGGGGATTCAGGCGCACAGTGACTTGGAGGTGTGTGATGACGAAAATAATTGGGACTGCTTGCTCAAGAAGGCTGTAGTACAGTGCAAGTTTGTTGTTTTTGTTGTGTGCCTTCAAGTCATTTCTAACTTATGGAGGCCCTAAGGTGAACCTATCATGGGGGGTTCTTGGCAAGTTTCTTCAGTGTAGGTTTGCTAATGCCATCACCTGAGGCTGAGAGAGTGACATTTGCCCAAGGTCACCCAGTGGGTTTCCGAGCTGGGATTTGAACCCTAGTCTCCAGAGTCATAGTCCAGCGCTCAAACCACTACACCGTGGTGGCTCTCTACCTGTTTACCTGGGTGTATTTAGTGAGGCTTGAGGTTGCATAAACAGAAATTGGGTTTTTAGGAGGACTTGCAAGACACAATCCATGGTGTCTATAGAACTCTGCATTTCACATGAGTTAATTTTGGAACACACTCCCTCAGAGTGTAGTGGAGTCTCCTTTCTTGGAAGTCTTTAAACAGACCCTGGATGGCCATCTGTCGGGGATGCTTTGATTGAGAGTTCCTACATGGCAGGGGGTTGGACTGGATGGCCCTTGTGGTCTCTTCCAACTCTATGATTCTGTGATTGAAATATATGTAGGAGGACTGCTGTGCCATCACCTTCTTAGTTTTCTCTGCAGCTGATAGTACTGCAGACAGTATGATTCTCAGGCAATGGCTGTTGGTGGGGTTCCATGTCCGTCCCTCCTGGGTTTAAATCCAACATTGAATAATCTATCCAAGATGCTGGATTTGTTTAGGAGGATCGGCTTCACTACTTTGAATGCCTCAGTCTAAAACCAAGTCTAAAACCAAGAGCAAATTCTTCACTGAGAAGGGAAACACCAGCTATCAAGGCCTATGGGTGCCTAGTTGGAAGTAAGTCCCCCTCCCCGTGACTTTAGTTCAGTGGGTGCTTATTTCCAAGTAATTATGGCATAGGGGTTTGAGTATTGGACTATGACTCTGGAGACCAGGGTTCGATTCCCAGCTCAGCCATGAAACCTGCTTTATAATCTTGGCCAAGGCATTCTCTTTCAGTCTTAGGGGAAGACCTCTGCAGAACAAATCTTGCCAAGAAAACCCTATGATTGTTTCGCCTTAGGGTTACCATAAGTAAGAAACAACTTGAAGGCACACAGCAACAACAACAGAATCTTCCAACAGGGAAGGAAACCACAGGGAAAACAAGCTACGTTCCCAGACCTAAGCATACTTATTTGGATGTCTTCGTTAGTCTTCCCTAATTAATAGGAGTGTTCTGAAAAACTGAGATTAGCGTAAAACAAAATGATTTTGAAATTACAGTATCATAAAGAGATTATATCTAAGATGGGGTAAATATAAAAGTTAATCCTTATTGTGTATGTCAGGTTGAGAAGCGGTAGATTTCGCAGCCAAACTGCGGAACCTGATAACCTATCTATTTTTATTGTCCAAAGAAATTAGGCTAGTGTGACTGATTGGTTAGTAGTATTTTCAGAGGCTGCTATGACTGTTAAGCAAATTAGTTTCCTTCAGAGCCTGGGATTTCTAGCCCTGGAATGTCCATTGGGATTTCTTTGGTGCCTCTTGAGGAAAGGCCTTCAGCCGATACAGAGTCTGAGCGTGAAGATTAATTTTCAGTTCAGTTGATAATCCCAGATGTTTAATTAGTGCGGCAGTGCCCTGTTCCACTGTCAAAATCAATCAAAAAAGGTGTCTTGAAAAATAAACAGTTAATTTTGCCTAGGAACATAAAATTGAAATGTTTGGCTGGTCGGAGACAGTCTGTTAAATTACCCTGATCCACTGCCAGAAGAATGCCTTAATACTGGGAGGAAAAGTAACACACCCTGACATCCAAGTTTGTTTTTGCTGGATAGTGGAGAGTTGGTGAGATTAAAGAATTCATAAACAGGGTGAATTCTTAATAAGATTTAAATTGACAGAAATTAATTAATTAACTTACTTTTAAAACCTTTTAATTAATTTAACAAACTTCCATTTGGGAGCCTTTCAGAGGATTTTGAAGGTAAATTTGTAGTAAATGGGATATAATTTCACTTGTCTCTTGCTCTAATTACTGTTACCTCTGTATTGTCCCCTTTTCTTTTAACAGCCCCTCAAGAAGGCCATAGAAATATATTTCCTAGCTGAAACATATTTTAAAGAATAAAATTATCTCTTTTTCAACAGCCTGAGACTTTGGAGATTATCAGACAGGGGAAAAATTCCAGGAGGAAAAGGCATACTCCTGGCATAATCGCATGATCGCAGTGAAGATTTTCAGACACATTGGGCTGATCTAGAAAGGGGCAAAAAGGGGTGTGTTCATGCCTGCATGAAAGTGTAGCCTTTAGATGACCTACACTGAAAGTTTGGCATGAACGTACTTCTTTTGCATTTTAGTGGGGGAAAAGCAGCTTTAAAAAGGACCTGCTTTTCCCAGCTTCTTTTTTAAAAGGGTGCAACAGCGCAGCTGCGTCTAAATGCTGCAGTGCAACTGTGCAATTTTTTAAAGCTCCCAAACCCTAGCTCCAGCTCTAATCCAAACCCTAGACATGCACAGTAGGGACTCTGGGATGCTGTAACTGATATGCAACTGTACATAAAATGTCAATTCATTCATAAAATAAAGAAGTGTATTCATAAACTTAAATTGTAACAGATTTGATATCTTTTTAAGGGGGGGAGGGATGCAGTTTGTTTTATTGATGTAATAGTATTTTAATGTGTAAGCCGCCTCAATTGATCTCAAAGGGGTAGGGTAATAATAATAATAATAATAATATAAAATAAAGGGGTTCATTCATGGTGCACCGATGTAACTGCGTACTTAAAAAAGGGAAGCGAAACCACAATGGTAATTTGACAGATCTTCATAACTGCACAGTTCATGTGTGATGTACCTGCGCAACTGCGCAGTTTGCAGCTGGCAATACAATTGCCTGTATGATGTACCAGTGCAACTGCTCAGTTTGCAGCCGGCAACAAAAAAAAAAAATTAAACGTTCAGTGCGGCCAAAAGTCCCATTCATTGCCACCCGTGCAGCTGCTCCGCCTGTGTTTCTAGCATCCTGGCAGCTTCCAATGTAGTCGCTGAGCAATAGAAAAGATTTCAGATAAGTTGTCCCCACACCTCCTCAGTGTAGCTGCCCTATGCCTTTTTATTACACACCTGGGACTTGCAGTGCAGCTGCTAAGTATTGAGGAAAAGGCAACTTCATGTTGCCCTTTCCTGCCAATCTAGAAAGCCCTATTGCGTTCATCCAGGACTTATCCTGTGAAGATCCAGGAATGCTCCAGCAACAAACCATTAATGGGGAAGCCTTGAGAATAGTTTGTTGCTGGAGCATTCCTTGATCTTCATGAGACAAATCCTGAATGAGCACAAAGTCATCTGAAAATCTTCAGCGATTATGCCGGGAGTATGCTTTTTACTCCCAGCTCCCCCCCCCCCCCCCCCGGTCTGATAATCTCCTTTGTCTATTTCCTACATTCCATTCGAAACAAAGCCAGGCTTTTGCTTTTTCTTCTTCATCAGATCTGAGAATAAAATTTACAGCTATAATAAAGTCCCCCTTAGCCAAAGAACCTTAAAAATATACAAGAGTAAGACTGATCAGTGAGGAATGGTTTAAGGGAGCATCACACAACTATCCTAGAGTGAGGCTGCAACCCTGAACCTGGCCGTCTATGTCTCTATGGAGTTTATCAGACGACAGAAATTGGAAGTATAATCCAATGGCAATCCGAACGCAATCATGGGGTTTCATGTTATTGCGTATTAAAGCATCTCACGCAATTTTGGGCAATGGGCAGTCATTTTTGGGTCATTCTGAACACATTCTGAATGCAATTGGAATTCAGGTAAATTCACTAAACTAGTGAATTCACGTGAATTCAAATAGGCTCCAATTGGCTCCATTCGAAATAAAGATAAATTCCTCCTGTCTGATAAACTCTTATGTGGACATCTAAAGTTCTAGCTGATGTTGCCTGCCCTCCGGATCAGGATTCTTGTTCCGTGGAGTCTACCTGATTACATACATTCAGGTAGACACTTAGGCACAAGCCTCAGCATTTGGAGCATCCATCACAAGTGTGTGTGCATATTTTGGTGCTGGGGCCTGCAGGAGGCAGCCTAATGCTAGAGGTAGACCAGATGGACAACCCGGCTCTATAGTAATTACATGACACACCTTTGCATGCTTAATGTTTAGTGAGGGAGGCCCATATTACAGTGGTCCTTCCATATTCGCTGGGGTTAATGGTAAAGGATCCCCCTGAATGTGGGAAAACTGCAAATAAAACACACACCATTCTTTTTACCTGAGAGAACATCTCTCTAGGAATCTCCTTCCTCCCGTGCATCTCTGTGGTCAACGTCTGCCATAAGTTGGTCATAAAATCATGTTGGAGGACCTAAAAATGCCTAGAGAAGTGTTTTCTCTAGGAACTTCTAGATTCTCCAGTACAACTCTATAGTCAACTTCTGGCAGAGTTGCGCTGGAGGACCTGGAGATTCCTACAGATATCCAAAACCACAAATTTTGATGAGAGAGAACATATTAATTAAAACCTCAAATAATCAGATCTGCAAAAGTCAAAGCCTCAAATGTGAAGGGCGGATTGTATAAAAGATCTAGAAAATGCTGTCATTAGGGCACCACTACTGGTTTCAACATGATCATTGGGGCAGCGTCTGCACTGCAGAAATAATGTAGTTTGAAACCTCTTTAACTGCCATGGTGGAATGCTATGGTATTCTGGGATTTGTCCTTTTGTGAGATATTTAGCCTGTCTCTGTCAGAGAGCTCTGGTGTCACAACAAACTACAAATCCCTTAAGGTCACCTTATGACTTGCCTTAAGGTCACCTAGTGAGTTTCATGGCCAAGTGGGGAATTGAAGCCCGGTCTCCAGAGTCCAACACTCAAACCACTACACTATGCTGGTTTCCTTCATTTTGTCTATAGTCTGCTTAAAGTATGTACCTTCAAGCCACCTGTGAATTTACAGCAACTCCATAAACCCCATAGGGCTTTCTTAGGCAAGGAATAATCAAAAATAGTTTGCCATTGTCTTTCTCTGGAGTTTATCATACGACAGAATTTGGGGGTATAGTGCAATGGCAATCCAAACGCAATCATGGGGTTTCATGGTATTGCTTATTAAAGTATCTCACACAATTTCAGGCAAAAGGGAAATCATTTCAAACGCAATCATGGGTTTTAGGTTATTGCATATTAAAGCATCTCACACAATTTTGGGCAATGGGGGGGTCATTTTGGGGTAATGGGAAGTCATTTTGAACGCATTCCAAACACAATTAGAATTCACGTAAATTCGCTAAACTAACAAATTCACGTGAATTTGAATTGGCTCCAATTGGCTCCTTTCGAGATAAAGAGAAATTCCTCCTGTCTGATAAACTCCTCTGAAATATAGCCTCCAGCACCTGGTATTCCTTGGTGGTCTCCCATCCAAGAGCTAAATAGGTCTGACCCTGCCAGGCAGCCAAGATAGGACAGGATCTGGTGCCTATCTAGGCAACTATACTCCGTTTCTGTGAAATGTGAAGCCTGCAGCCTTGCTTTTAAAAATAATTCTTAAAAAAGATGTTACCTTAATATGTATTCTTTCTTCTTTTGACTAAAATGGTTGCCATTGTTTTTGCAAACCGCACTAGTTCCCATAACCAGCTTTCTTCTTAGTGACCAGGATTCTCCCTTTTTAGGTTCAGGCTTCTTCTGCCCCTGTTTCTGTAGATCTTTCTGACTGCCCTGCCTCATTCCGCTGTATGATTCAACGACCCATTTTGTTGTTGGTGGTGTCATGTCTCTTCAAGTCGTTTCCAACTTATGGAGACCCTAAGGCAACCCAATCACAGGGTTTTCTTGGAAAGATTTGTTCAGAGGAAGTCTTGCCATCGCCTTCCCCTCAGGCTGAGAGAGTGTGACTCACTCAAGGTCACCCAGCGACTTCTATGGCCAAGCTGGGAATCAAGCCCCAATCTCCAGAGTTGTAGTCCAACTCTCAAACCACTATGCCACACTGGATCTCATCCTGCTCCTCTCTAACTGCAACATCCCTGAGTAAATCATACAGTTAGTGGCTTTACTCAACCATAAAGTCCCTTAGGTTAAACCCTGGAAGCAAACACCACTGAGCACCGTGTAATTTAATTCTGAGTAGATATGGATTGGCTATTCATATAGATTATTGATTTACAATCTATTTTTGGTTTTATTCTCTTTCCCCCTTCCAATGTATTATCTGTGTTTTTATCACCCAGTATTTGAAGTATTTAATAGGTGTTATGAGGTAGAACCTCGGCAATGACCTGTAGGGTAAATACACTGCTTTATTGTACAGAACTACAGAGGTATGTGTGTCATCTCTGCATTGAATTATAGGGCACAGTCTTATTTCATTTTGTATAGGCAAGGCTTTAAAAGTAGATGACTCATGAGCAAGTCAGCAGGATAAACTAGCTCGCCAGATATTTTCCCAACTTGACAGGCACATACATAGTCATCTCTAAGTTGGGAAAATTTAGAATCATGAATTAAGATCTTCCACTTGCCTTCCCTTTATATTCCAGTTAGCATTGTTCCCAGGGAGACAGCAGAAACAGACCCTGATAAATTTAACTGAATTTCGTGAGCATCCAGAATACGATATATTTTGGATAAATGCTGGAGGGTTAATATACAGGAAAGATGAAATAATAGTATAAATTTATGGTTAATAGGGTGGATCCAGGCTTTGTCATACTTAGAGCAGATCCGCTGAAATCAGTGGGACTTAGTCATGACTAGAATCTCAGTGAGACTATTCTAAATATGAATAAAACAAATCCTACCTATTGATCGTGTGTGTTGTGTGCCTGCAATTTGTTTCTGACTTATGACCCTAAGGCAAACCTATCACAGGGTTTTCTTGGCAAGGTTTGTTCAGATGGGGTTTGTCATTGTCTTCCCCTAAGGCTGACTGTGACTTGCCCAACGTCACCCAGTGCATTTCCATGGCCAGGCGGGGATTCGAACTCTAGTCTCCAGGGTCATAGTCCAAAACTCGAACCACTGCCCCACACTAGATTTCACTGATAGTATAGAGATATTAAAAAATGTTAGAATTAGAACTATGAACCAATTAAACAACTGTAGTTCGTTAATCATGTTTTCGGCCAAATTGATTAATAATTATACCTGATACATTTGTACACTATGAAGGCTTCAAGTATAGATTATTTTTGACCTGCTGGAGGAAGGGTGAGATAATGTACAATTTAATAAACAAAGCCACTCATTCTTACAAGGAAAGGGCATCATTTTTTTTTCATTCTTTAGCACAGTAATACATGCAAAGCCACAATAACCTTAAAACAGAGATACCCTTTGCTTTCAGCTCCTCCAATTAAAATCTGCCTTAACGGGTTAAAATTGCCTTTGTGTGAATTAATCACCAAAAGCTTTAGTTGATTAATCTACCCCTTAAAAATGCAGTGCTGGTTGGAAATCAGCATTTCATTACTCAGTAAAAACAACAGAATAAAGATGAAAATAACTTTTAACAGAGATAAAAATAGGAGCCAGCATGGTGTAGTAGTTTGAGTTTTGGACTATGATGACTCTGGAGATTCAAATCCTGGCTTGGTCAAGTAAACCCACTGGGCGACCTTGGGTGAGTCATAGGACTCTTTCAGATGTGGGAAATTGGAAGTATAATGCAAGGGCAATCCAAACGCAATCCTGGGGTTTCACGTTATTGCGAATTAATTATTCTCACGCAAATTCGGGCAAAAGGGAAGTCACTCCGAATGCAATCATGGGTTTTGCGTTATTGCGCATTAAAGGTTCTCATGCAATTTCGGGCAAGGGGGGGTTATTTTCGGGTACTAGGAAGACATTCCGAACGCCTTCCGAACGCAATGGGGATTCATGTAAATTTGCTAAACTAGTGAATTTACATGAATCCGAATGGGCTCCATTCGGATTTGGGAGAAATTCCTCCCGTTTGAAAGAGTCCCCAGTCTCTCAGCCTCAGAGGATGGTAAAGGCAAAACTCCTCTGAAGCAACTTGCCAAGAAAACCCCGCAGTAGGTTTTCCTTAGGGTCAACATAAGTTGGAAATGATTTGAAGGAACACAACAACAACAGAGATAAAATAAAGATAATTTCAAACAGAAGGGACAATGAACTCTTTTCTCTTCAGCTGACTAAGGGCATGTCTACAAGGGTGAAATGGACCATTCCCACTGCACCTGCCCGTAACCCAACCTGTCTTCATGTTGCAGGGCCAAAATCCTGATTTGACCTCGGAATGTCTTCACAATGTTGGCCATATAGCAAATCCAATAACATCAAAAATCCTCCAAACAGCGATACCTTTATTGGACCAACCAAAATGTACAATATACATGATGCAATCTTTTGAAGCTCCACTGGCTTCTTCATTAAACAAGGTGTTAAAAATCACAAGGGAGAAAAAAAATGGAAGATGTTAGTTATAGGCCTGCATTTTGTTGTTTTTATTCTTAGTTCAGATGGTATGGAGGAGTATCTTTTGCAGGCTGGCACCTCCTATGCCGGGTGATTCTCAAAGTACAAGAAATTTAACATCCATTTGCAACACACACAAACACACAATAGTTCCTTTGCAATCCAGTATGCCTCCTTTGTGAGGCCACAGGCCCCTTTGTTAGGCAGAGGACAAGAAGTCTTCATGTTTTTGCATCAGGAAAACTTTAGGTGGCGTTGAAGTAAAACGTGCCCATGTAGTCCCAATTTTTATAATCACAATGTGAGGCCAGTTCTTCATCGAATCCAGTCCATCCTTGCATTACACCAGTTTAAAATACCTTACCTTTCGCTCTGGATTTTTCAGGAAATTCTGGAGCATTCCAGAGTGATGTCAGATGGCTGTCTAAACATGCCCCACTGTGCTACCCAGTGCGATTCCAGCTGGTGTGGGTTGCTCCCAGAGGTCGCTCCCACAGATGGCACGATGAGCCACCCAGACATGTGATGAGTGTGTCACTGAGTGCCTCACTTTTGACCTCAGAAGATAATGGGATTGTAAGCCTGAAGGCAGGGAAGTGTCTAATTAAATGATTGTATGTACAGTGCTGTGTAAATTTACAGTGCTATATAAATAAAAGTTAATAATAATAATAATAATAATAATAATGGGATCACCCATTGAGGCACCTTTCACATGGATGGGCCCCTTCTTGTGACAACAGTGACTCATGCCAGTGGCAATAGTTTCAGGTGGCACGGTGGGACATTGTGTAGACAGCCACTCAGTGTCACTCCGGAATTTGGAAGAATTGGCAAAGGAGAGCAGCCCGAACAGGTGTCATAACCATAAAGGAAAACAAGCCACCACAAACTGTAGGGCACTGAAGAGAAATGGAGGACATTACAACCTATTAAAGCTCAGAACACTATGATAAATACACATTCATGCTTCGTATTCATGCTGTGAGGTGAAAAAAGTATTTATGCTATGATTGATTAAGATGGAGGAATTTAATAGAAACAGTGTAAGTAAATCATGAGTAAAATAAAATATACATGTAATTATAGACATATCATAAGAAAAGGGAAAATAGAAAGTATTATGCTAAATGGAAAAATTTTAATATTAAATTAAAAGGGTATCTTCAAGAAACAGAGGCGAGGAAGTCATATTAGAACACAGTTGGACCTCCTTATCCATGGATTTTTTTTTTTATCCACGGATTGAAAATATTAAAAAAAATTATAAATTTCAAATAGCACACCTTGATTTTCCATTTTATATAAGGGAAACCATGTTGCTACACTATTATATTTAATGGGACTTGAGATTTTATTATCCATGGGGAATCCCAGAACCAAACCCCAGCGGATAACAACGACCCACTCTACATGTTTAGTTTTTATTAGTTTGTTCTTATAAAAGGTTAGTAATGATCTGTTTGATGTTGTGTTTGTCTATTTGTTTATGTTTATGTTCAGTAAAATGAAAAATGAAATAAAATTTTATAATTAAAAAAAAAACCTCATGCTTTGTAGCCATGACCATAATGGACAACATTTTGCAATTCCTCCTTGACGGAAGGCTTAAATAGAGAACATGTCCTGGAAAAGGAGGACATCTGATCAGCTTGAGCCCTGAGTATTCTGGCTGGTGTAGACATATCCTAAGAATAAGAACAACTCTCCTAGTTAGTTTTTTGTTTTTTGGGGGGCTATGTGGCTGTGTTCTGGAAGAATTTTTTCCTGACGTTTCATCGGCATATTCAGAGAATGCTGGCATGGGAATGAGTGGGATATATATATATAGAGAGAGAGAGAGAGAGGAGTTTATCATACGACGGAATTTGGGGGTATAATGCAATGGCAATCTCAATGCAATCATGGGGTTTCACGTAATTGCATATGAATGTATATCATGCAATTTTGGGCAAAAGGGAAGTCATTCCGAATGCAATCATAAGTTTTACGTTAATGCGTATTAGAATATCTTGCACAATTTTGGGCAATGGGGGGGGGGTCATTTTCAGGAAATGGAAAGTCATTCTGAACGCATTCCGAACACAATTAGATTTCACATAAATTCGCTAAACTAGCAAATTTACGTGAATTTGAATTGGCTCCATTCGAAATTGGGAGAAATTCCTCCCATGTGATAAACTTCAGAAAGAGAAAGAGAGACAGACAGACAGACAGACAGACTGTGTGACCTTTGGTTGGAAAGAAGAGATTTATATGTTAATCTGTATGTTGGTCTGTGTTTAATGGGAAGGCCTCAGAGTGTCTATTTTATTAGTCACAGTGATCCATTGTCTGTTGGCATGTTCCAGAATTTCAGTGTTTTCAAACAGCATTTTGTGCCCAGGATGGTTTATAACGCGTTCTGCTACTGCTGATTTTTCTGGCTGACCCAGTCTGCAGTGTCTCTCATGTCCCTTGATTCATGTTTGAACATTGCGTTTGGCGGTCCCTATGTAGACTTGTCCACAGCTGCATGGTATACGGTAAACTCCTGCGGCTGTGAGAGAGTTTCTTCTGTCCTTCAATGAGCACAGCATTTGCTGTATTTTCTTGGTCAGTTTGTAATCCATTTGGAGGTTGTATTTCTTCACCACTTTCCCTATTCTGTCTGTTACACTCCTTTGATGTATGGTAAAAATACTTTCCCTTTTGGTGGTAGTTTGTCTTCACTCCTCTGGGTTTTTCTGGGTCTGGCAGCCTTTCTGATCTCTGAGCTGAACATGGCCCATAACCCGAAAAACCCACAAAAACTATGGATGCTGACTGTGAGAGCCTTCAACTTCACAACCCTTGTACTCTCTTCCACACTAAAAATTGTAGCACTTTTTAAAAACTGCCATGGTGCCATTATATGAAATCCTAGGATTTGTAGTTTTGTGACATGTGTCACATTCTCTGTCAGGGAGTTCTAGTGCCTCAGTACACTACAAACTTCAGGATTTTGTAGGTTGCAGCCATGTCAGTTAAAGTGATAAAATTTAAATGTGGAACTTTTAAATATGTATTGTATATATACTATTTATCATTTTAAATCGATGTGTATTTTACTCTTTTAAGTGATGTTGTTTTTCTGTTCATTGTTGTTATTCCCCACCTTGATCCATGGGGAGAGGTGAGTAAGATAATAATGATAATAATAATTTTGCAGTGTGAAAAAAGGGATAAGGACAGGGAAATACACAGACCAGCTGTCTCAGATCTTTGCTGACAGAGAGAGACAGAACTTGTCACAGAGACAAAATGCTAATTCTTTTGTGGCAAGGCATTTTTGGAACAAAGCATCAAATATTTTACAATTTAACCACAGCCTGCTTGGCAAAATTTCCAAAATAAACAAGTATTTCTGCTGTATATGATGTAGCAGAAAGTCTATAGCGAGCTGCTGTCCAAATCGTGTGCCTAATATAAAATAGCAAAATCAAGGGCTGCCTTTTGGAATTTATATCTTTTTAAAAATCTTTGAAACTGTGGATGGGTGAATCCATGGATAAGGAATCAATGGATATAGGTTTCTGATTGTACTTTTACTGTTACTGACCTCCCTTAAAAAAAAAAAAAAAAAAATCAGAATAAGGGGAGATAGGTAGCGGATTAAAACATAGTATAACCATGTTTTAGGAACAAATAATACACAATGATAGTGATGATGATGTTGATGACAATGACGACGACAATGACAATATTAGGAACTGAAAAGATAATTTAGTAGACATGCTACTGGAAGATAAGGCTTTCCTAAAAATACTTACCAGTATGCACAGCCCAGTTATCTAAATACTCATCAAGGAGTGGGTTTCTATAGAGTTTTGCATGCCTGAACAAAGAAACAGGATCAATATATAGAGAGATTCTGTCCAGTGAGCTATTACCAGGGGAGGTTTTTCTTTCCAGTGTCAGAAAATGGATTTTGGGGATGCTGCCAATATCAGCTATTGCTTAACAAACTAGTTCGCATATACAGTACTGGTAAAGTATATTTTGTCTTTCTCCCAAATCATCATACAAGGAGTTCTCAAAATAAAAGAGGATTCTGACTTCTATTGACTCCTGCAGTCTATTATGTTCCCAGCCCTAAGCGTGCTATTAGGTGCACAGAGTTTTTATGAAATGATTTTGTTGTTGTTGTTGTGCGCCTTCAAGTCACTTCCAACTTATGGAGACCCTAAGGCAAATCTATCATGGGGGTTTCTTAGCAAGGTGTGTTCAGAGGAGGTTTGCCATTGCCTTCCCCTGAAGCTGAGAGCATGTGACTTGCCCATGCCTTCAGTAAAAACCATTAATCTCAGAGGTTCTGTAACTGAAATGTTTTAACTGCTGTTGTTTGTCCCCTGCCTTGATCCGCAAGGAGGGTATGGTAAGCAATAATGATGATGATAATAATAATAATAATAATAATAGATTAACCCTGCCTATTTTCATACAGATTATATTTGGTGGTTTTGCACTAAGTGCCTGTAAATTTTGCTTTTTTTTTTTTTTTTTTAAAAGAAAAACAAAACTTAAAAGCTATTCTTGGCTGCTCAGATTTGGTAATTCATTTTATGCTTCTTCTGTCCTAGCACTGTTTCTGCAAACATCTTAGGGCCCGAACAGACAGACCAAAATAAAACAGCTTCAGGGCACTTTGGAGGTGTGCTGTTAAAATTATGCATGTGTCCTAAGAGGCCAGAAGCCATGCTGCCACTGTGTTCTGGTCCTTAAACATTTAAACAGCACACCTCCAAAGTGGCCTGAAGCTGCTTTATTTTGGCCTGTTTGTTCAGAATCTTAGTTTATTATAAGTAAGATATAATAATAATGATAATGAAATGACAATGTACTTGGGAAAAGGTGGGTTTTTAATTTATTCTACCAGAAAATATTCATGCACCAGCAATTCATCTGGTGAGATCCATGATGCAGCATAAGGAACTGGGGTGGTGGTGTTGGGAATATTAACAGTGGTCCAACAACTGTAGTATGATCCAGCTGATGATTCTACTGCTACCTCTTAAGGCATTTGGCAATCTAGGCTGGCAATGCGAACAAAAGCTTGGTCAGTAAAAATATTGGCATTGCACATAGTTTGAATGCAAAAAGTCTAAAGTTACAGCCTTCCTATCAACAATTAAATGATCCAAACAAGGGATCATTTGGGTAGCAGAGTTGAGGAACCTATCTGCCCAAGACCTTGATGAGCTGTTCCTGATCACATCAGATATCACTGGACCACATGAAATAGTTTGAGGTTTAGCTTCATGTGTATGTGTGTATCCATCTGCATACATGCATCTGCACACACATACACAAAGCTACTTACTAGCTTTCTTCCTGAAAAAGTCAATATTTAATAAGTTAAGCAGGGTTGGGAAATTGGAAAGGGCAGGGTGGGGAACTGCACCTGGAGTAGGGGCCAACTTCTGGTCCAAACCATAGCTGGCTGCATTGGCATGTTCTAATTTTGACTTACCTTTATTTTTATTGTGATTTTGATTTACCTTTATTTTCAGTTGATTTTCAGCCATTTTTTCCTGTAGATGAATGGGCAGGCAGGTGGAGGAATTAAGCAAAAACCTGAGATTTTAATGGACTTGGGTAGTAGTAGGGTGCTTTGGGGGTAATTTTTCACTTGATTCTTTTGTGGGAGAAGAATTGGGAGGCCTAGAGGCTTGAGAGATGTCAGGGTGGCAGATCAGGGAACAGGGACATATATTTTCTCCATCCCTGATTTATATGAAAATGCATACAATACTGTTTGTTTGTTTGTTTTTTAAGTTGGGCAGACCCAAAGCAAAGATGAGTATGGAGAGACAAATACAAACAACACAATGTTGTCTCTCTTCGTAAGTGCTGAGCGTACAGCAACACTGAAATCTGATGTCATTGTCCAAACCTGACACTTGTCAGTAACAGCTTAATGTGAGCATATGAGCGGGCAAACCGCAGTCCCAGCCTTTCAGAGATGATGAGTGGTTCTTGGCACGTCTCTTCTCAAATTCCCTTCTCCTGCCCCAATGCAAATGATGATGGTCATGTTCAGGATGTGGCTGTCAGCCGGCCTCCCCTCCCCACTGGAGAGACTGTTCCTTGGGTCACAGAGGTCAATAGCAGATCTATCAGCTTCAATAAGGCAAGGTCATGGCTTAAGGCCACAAGTTAATGATGTATGGGTCAGTGCGCCCCTGCTTGCTCTCAAGTCTACCAATCAGGATTGCATGCTCAAGGCAGTGACCCTGAGGTGAAAGGCTCCTTATCTCATTATCAACCTCCTAAGACCCTTCCTCCACCTCTCCCCCAGGCTCTTTGTTTGAACGATTTTATGCACACTTGGTTCCTCCAGCTACTTCTTCTACAGAAATGCAGCCTCTCCCATTATAACTCAGATGTGCATAAGCCTTCCTTTGTCTGAAGGCACATCCCCTCTCATTTCCATTCTCTCCAAATCAAGTCCTGAATAAGCATCCCATTTTCTTGGTTTGTAAGATGTTCCCTTTTATTTTATGGACACGGGGAAAAATTTATCACCAGCCGAAGTGAAACCATGTAGTTTGCTTTTGCTCCCATTCACTTCCCTATTCCTCTTACCTTTTCCTCTCCTATCTAGACTGTAAGCCCCTTGGGGGCAAGGGCTTATCTTTAGCTTATGTCACCTTGCAACTTGCAATGTGTAACACATACACACACATGTGCACTCCTTCGGTGCTGTGGCTCAGCAAATGCTTGACAACCTCTCTGCTTCCCATTCCCAAGTAGAGCTTGGAAGGATACTTGCAAAAATAATTCATTCCCATTACTTATTATAGTGTTCAATGAGCAATTTACTGTAACCTAATGTCAAAAAGGTGATTTGTTATATTGCTCATTGTAGTTTGTTACTTTAGAAACAAAGGATTGATAAGAAAAGGGCATAAAACTTGACGAATGTCTCTGTGAAATAATTTAAAATGCCCTTTAAAAGCGACTGGAAAATATAACTAATTATGCAAGTAGAGTAACTTCATTGCTATGTGTGTATGTACTCAAGATATAATTTTAATTATGTTCTTGTTATTGCTTTCTCTTTCTCTCTGGTGTGCACGAGCACACACACACACATACACATACACACATGGAACTATGTTACTTCTAATGTGTTATTTCCAGGCTGTGTTTCCAAGTAAAGATGGCATCAAGCTGGGAAGTTGGTCAGATCCCTGGTGGGACACCATATATGACTGGAGGATCATGTATGATTTGGATCATCGCATGTTATGCATGCCAGATATATTATCAGTAATTAAAAATTATTCCTGACCTCTCATAGCTTTTGTCAGGGTCAAGGGCAAGTCACTTAGCCCCACAGTGTAACCTATACAACACCGGGAATTATGGCAAATCTACTACAGAAAGGCTAGCATCCTCTTAGTGGCATAAGCAGGGGTAAGTTCACCTTATGTTTATCTATGCCTTTTCTTGGTCATTCCAGAGGTTGGTATTGTTTTCCTTTGTAATAACCAAAGCCCCTTTCCAACAGATTTACTGTTAAGATGCTGCAGCTCTCCTTGCAGCCATTCCATGTTGAGAGGAAATTGTGATAGTAGCAGTGGTGGATGGCTATGTCTCTGTAGCTCTCTCTCTCTCTCTCTCTCTCTCTCTCTCTCTATATATATATATATATATATGTAGCTGAGGCCTCTGGAATATCTTAGCTGTTCTCAGCAGATAATGTAATAAATTTGCATCTGGCAACAGGTGCATAGCCAGATGTTTCTCCATTCCCCTCCTCAGCTATGAAATGATAGGAAGAGGAATTCATTGGCTCAAAAGTAATTCCAGGCAGTGGCGTCCTCCACCAGGGTGTCACCCATGGTGGGAAGCAGGGCTTCAGAGCAGAGGCAAAAAGGCCCACTCTCAACGTCCTGCCCCACACAGCTTTACTTCAGAGTAAAGCTGCATGGGGCAGGGACTGGGGGGCACTCACTGGGTATCACCCCCCTTCTGTGCTGTCACCCGCCCCTTTCAGTGGTGTTACCCGGTGTGGTCCTCATCCCTCGCACGCCCCTAGTGATGCTACTGAATCCAGAAGGTGTTGATTAGCCATAACTGTGCTGTGCCATACAGCATGCTAGCCAAGGAGCAACACAATGCAGAGCAGATTCTTTTGTCTAATCCTGTGCACACTCACATGGAAGTCAGTTCCACTAAATACAGCATGAGCAAACATTTAAAAGATCTTGTCCATATTATGTTGCATGTGGAAAGTGTTACAGCCATTCCTGCCAGCCTAAGAGGTGTCAAGCTTTTGCCAAGGCTGACCTACCAGAAGAGGTTCTACTACTGATTCTTAAATCAGTCTTACCTTTCTACTTTTCTCCTCACTTTCCAGATGGGCTAGCCATCCCAAGAGAATGGAAGAACTGGCCTTGTGCCTGGGCCTGAGATGGACTTTCTTGAGTCAGACGGCTGCTGTGTCAAGAAGTTGCCAGCCCAGCAGATGAGGTGAAGAGGGAAAGAGATGGGAAGATGTTTTCCTCTACTCCCATCTCAAGTTTTGGTATTTGTGAGGAAGAAGGAATGGGTCTCTTGTGTCATGACAGAAAGACAAGAGAGCAAGCGGGAATATTTTCAAGTTTTCCAGTTATTTCACTTTCTTGAGGCATCTAAAGAAGTAGATTGATATCTACAAAGGTTCATGCTAAAATGTTTCAGTTAGCCTTAAAAGTGATGCTAGATTCCTACCCTGTCTTTTCAGTTTGTCTATACATACTCATAGGAGATACATGAATGGATAAGCAGTCTCTAGATGTTTTGAACTGTAGTTCCCATAATCCTTTACCATTGGTTATGCTCTCTGGGTCTGAGGAGGATGTACAGCACTGTGTAAATTTACAGCACTATATAAATAAAGGTTAATAATAATTATTATTCAAGATAGCTGCGGGGCACGAGGGCACCTTCCTCTTGAGGATCCAGGTCTCTTGCCCAGCAGCCTCAAAACCTCAGAGGTGGACTTGACTATAGCAATGATTTTTCAAAGCCATCTCATACACAGATTGTTTTAAAACCTGCTGCTGCTGATAAAAACAGACACCAATATGCAACATGGGAATATTCAATACAGCAATTGGCAATCCAGGCAATTACTTCTTAGCCTCTGAGGAACATTACCTAGTTCTTCAGAAGATCCCCAAGTACCCAATAATTGTCTACTCTGCTCAGCTACACCATTCATAAAGTCGAGTTCTTCAGTCTCTCCAACTAAGGCACAAAGTTCAAATGAAGCCAACTGGATTGACTTGGGCTCCCCCAAGAGGCAGCTTCTATCTCCTGTTTCCTTTTCAAAATGGCTGAGATGAATGACATGGTCAGCACTGTCACAAAACACAGTTTGTACTCCACTGACCTCCTTCACATTGGCTACAGGAGAATCCTGTGTTCGAATGGGCCTTCTTATCAAACACCACTAGTCTCACCCTATCACATGCTAGCACTCTACATACTTTTTAAAGTTTTTAAAAATGGGAGGTCTAACAGGTGATCAAGTGACTTGCTAACACACCTGCACTCTGACAATCCACCAAGATCTGCATTAGCAGAATCTGTTCCCTCTACAGTTTAATACAGCTATGAGAAACGTGCCTTTTCCCCCTAGATGGGGCAATCTATTACTTTCCTAGTACTTTGAGCATTGGACTATGATTCTGGAGACCAGTGTTTGAATCCTGGCTTGGTCATGGCAACTCACTCAGTGGCCTTGGGCAAATCACACTCTTTCTACCTCAGAGGATGGCAATGGCAAACCCCCTCTGAAGAAGCTTGCCAAGAAAACCCTATGATAGGTTTGTCTTATGGTCGCCATAAGCTGGAAATGACTTGAAGACATACAATAAAGGCATTGTTCATAATTTGTTAGAATTCAAAGACATAGCCATATTAGCCTGGAAGATCAGTATGCAAAGGGATTTGGTAGCACCTTTGAGTCTAACTGAATGAAAGAAGCTGGTAGCAGGAGCTTGAGCTTCCTTCCTCGAATGTAAACATGCATCCCCAAATATGAATTTGAGGAAGGAGGTTCAAGTCTACAGGGGTAGAAGTTCCTGCTACCAGCTTCTTTCTTTCAGTTTGTCTCAAAAGTGCTACAAGATCCCTTTGGATACATTGATCCTTTGATGGTTATAATGAGATTCTTGTTTTCAGATCAGTCATGCTGGCTGGGGAACATGGATGGGAGGTGGCATCCAAAAAGTAATTTCCTGTGTCTGTTTAGAACATGTTTTGGGCAGGTTACACCTACTATTCTTGCTTAATAACACTGATTGGCTGTTAGGCTCCACCTAACAGGATTTAATCCCAGCAATGAAGGCAGTGTTATAAGGAATAGAATAGAATAGAATAGAAATTTTATATTTACCCCACCTTTCCAGGGCCGAGGCGGCTTACAACACAATAAATACAGTATAACAATAAAACAGTAAAATACAGCAAGAAAGTAAAATACCATAAAATACAGTTTTTTAGGAGGCCAATTTTATATCTCATTTCTCCTGCCACACTGGGTAATTTTTTTTTTAAAAAAAGCTGTACATTTTATTATGAGAAAGCTCTTTAAGCAAAGTGGGCATGACACCCATTTCACAACTCTTGGTCTTTTATACAATACATGGAGATTAGATACTCTACCTTATTTTTAAAAGTTTATCCTTTCATAATATATTTTTTAAAAGCTTCATCCAGCTATCTTGACAAGCCTGAGAAGCCACGCTGGACCCTAAAGGAGCCATCTCCAGAGGCCTCAGCACCCGACCAACCCCCTGTAACAGCCACATCTGGGGGACAGTGCCTTCCATTTAGGGTCTGGCATAGCTGTTCACCTAAGCAGCTACACCAGACCCTAAACAGGCCATCCAGAGCACTCAACAGTGGTCTGGTTGAAGGAGGTCAGACAAGCAAGGCAGCAGGAGGAAGGTTCAGGAGAGGATGGGTCTCTAGCCAGTTTATTTTGGCTCCCACAAACCTCTCTTCCCATTCCTAGCAGTAAAAATAAAATGTAATAAACCAAATAATTAAGATTTTACCATTTTTTCACGACACCCAGAATCAGCTGCTTGGAATGGTTACCTCACTCTGCTTAACAGGTGGGGCTGCGCTCTTTAAAGTTTCTCCAGTGATGTGTGTATATGTGTGTCTATTAGTATCTGTAATTTAAATATTATTCTCAAAGTTAGAGTGACCTCAGCCATTTCCATCCCTTGGCTGAGATTTCTTCTTGTTTGTCCTTCTCTTTCTTATTGTAATTCTTTCCCCATACAGCCATTGCTCCTGGCAATTTTTAATCTCTTGCTCACTCTGCGTTTTACTTACCATTATCTTCGACTACTGATTTCTTATTCAGGTAAGTAGGGCCTCCTGTTTCCCCAAGGAGAAAAGGGACTTCTTTTGATTATTCAATGGATCTCCTATTACCAAATCACTTTATAGGTATAAATAAAGAGTGATGGAGCTCTACAGATGGGTGGCATATAGACACTCCTTTTAACTCTGGATCAGTGCCACAGCAGCCGCAAGGGTCTGGAAATCATGCCCTATGAGGAGCAAAAAGAAGCTGCTCTAGGCAGCTTCCTGGAAAGGTTGCCATATGTGTACCAGAGCTCCATGATGATGCCCCTTCTGTGCAGCACCATTTAGGCACTGTGCATGATGTGCATCATCATGGTGTGCACCGTTTAGATGGGTGTGTGGCAAGATGGTGCCCAGGTAGCATGGTGAGGGCTCGGAGTGTCGGGATGCTCAGCCCTCACCGCACCTACAGCCTGGCACAAAATGCCGGTCTGTACAGCCCCATGTTGTCTTGTTTTTGTGGGGTTTTCAGGCTATGAAGCCGTGTACTAGAAGAGTTTATTCCTGACATTTCACCAGCAGATGTGGCTGGCGTCTTCAGAGAATGCTGACATGGAAAAGAGTGGGGTATATATACTGTTGGTTGAGAGGGAGTGATTTACATGTTAATCTGTGTATTGTTCTGTTGTTGAATGGCAAGGCCTCAGGGTGTCTATTTAATTAATGATCCATTGTCTGCTGGGAAACCCCCCTCACCCTGGTTGGTTTTCATTTGCATTTGCTGGGACTTGATTTTGGTGTTTTTCAAGACTGGTAGCCAAACTTTAAGAGTTTCTTCTTTCCTGTTGAAGTTGTCCAGGCTCCTTGCAGATCGAGGCGGGTTACAACAAACAAAACAATAGTAAAATACAATGTATAGTTAAAATTCAGATTTCTAATTAATCCTCAACCCCAACCACCTTCCCCATCATAAAAAGTAATGAACTTAAAAACAATAACATTATAAAATAAACAGCAATAGAAAATACTAATTAAAGAAAAAAATAAAAATTAGCTAAAATTAAAGGTAATTGGAGGCAAGACTTCTACAGTAGCCTTGTTGGGGTAGATGGGGGCCATCAATATCAGTGGAATGGAGGCTAATCTGGAAAGGCCTGCTGGAAGAGATCCATTTTAACAGCCTTTTTAAAGGCTTCTAAGGTGGTAATGTGATGGATCTCCTCCAGCAGGTCATTCCATAACCTAGGAGCAGCAGATGAAAAGGCCCTCTAGGGTACCGCAGCCAATCTGGTCTTCTTAGGCTGCAGCAAGTTCTTCCCAGAGGACCTGTGTGTGTGGAGTGGATTATGTGGAGGAAGGCGCTCCTGCAAGTAGTCTGGACCCAGGCCATGTAGGGCTTTAAAGGTTATGACCAAGACCTTGTCCCGTGCCCTGAAACTAATTGGCAGCCAATGGAGCAATTTTAGGACAGGTGTTATATGATCGGTTCTAGATGTACCTGCGACCAACCTGGCTGCCATGTTTTGCACCAATTGAAGTTTTTGAACTTGGCACAGGGGTAGCCCCTGTAGAGCATGTTGCAGAAGTCAAGTCAAGAGGTTACCAGCATGTGTACCACTATTTCTAGGTTGCCCAGATCCAGGAAGGGTCGCGGCTGGTGTATCAGCCGGAGATGATAACAGGTACCCCTGACCGTCACGTCTCTGTGCTGCCAACTGGAGAGATGAATCCAGGAGCACTGCCAAGGTGTGAACACAGTCCTTCAGAGGAAGTGTGACCCCATCCAGAATTGTTTGACGTATCTGCATTTCCAGATTAGGGGTCTCTATAGCAAGTACCTCTGTCTTATCTGGATTCAGCTTAAGTCTGTTTTCCCTCATCCAGTCCATTACCACTTTAAGACATTCATTCAAAGGAGAGATGCTGTCCTTAGTCACTACAACAGTTCAAGACACAGAGAAACAGATCTGGGTGTCATCAGTGTACTGATGACACCCTGTGACTTCATGTTAATGTTAAATAGTATAGGAGAGTTTATTAATTTGAATGGCTTCTGTGTGCATTCTGACATGATAGTTGTGGACATGGTCCAGAATTTCAGTATTTTCAAACAGCATTTTATGCCCAGGACCCTGCTGATTTTTCTATTCTTCCATGTTCCTTGATTCATGTTTGAACACTGCGTTTGGTGGTCCCTATGTAGACTTGTCCACAGCTACATGGTATATGGTAAATTCTGCCTGTCTTCTTCTGGACACATTGGGACACTCTTGCTCCTGCCCTGTTAGACATCTTTGCAATTCACAAACAGGGTTTCTTAGTACCTCTGCAATGTAATTAAGTTCATTGGGATCTTGGTATTCAGTGGGACTTGGTTCCAAGACCCTCCTGCCCCCCATCGATCACAAAATCCATGGATGCTCAAGTTCCATTATATACTGTGATTTTTTTGTAGCATTGTTCTTTAAATAATAATAATAATAATAATAATAATAATTACCATTTAAGTCTTTTTATTTGTAAGACATCAAATATATCATTCAAAGTATACTCAAGGCATTTTAGAAATTCTTCTAAGTATTCCTCTGAGTAGCTAGTTATAATACAGCCTATCCAATCATCAAACACATAATATCCCATAATGTGGCATAATAAAATAGTGTCCCTTATATAAAATGGCAAGATCAAGGTTTGCTTTTTGGATTTTTAAAATAATATCTTCAAGCAGTAGTAATAGTTAAATCTGTGGATATAGAAGGCCATTGTATAGGTAAAGTTATCTAATGTAGACCATGATAGTGGATTCCAGCCATTATTTACTAATATAATTCTTCTCTAAGCTAGATCCTTCACTCTTACCCATCTTCTGTCAACTGCCCAAGGATTTTAGCACATAGGGAGTTTGCCGGGATTTAAGCCAGGATTAAAAAGGCATTCTCCAAGCAAAGTCCTGAGATTGTGGCAAAGATTTTCAGACACATTGTGATTGCAGAGGATTTATCCTGGGAATAATCAGGGAATGACCAGCAACAAATCATTTATGGGATTTCCACGTGAATGATTTGTTGTTGGTTATTCCCTGAGTATTCCCAGGATAAATCCTCTGTAATCATGATGTCATCTGAAAATCTTCACTGTGATCTCGGGACTTTGCCTTCACACTTTTCTCCATTCCCTCTTCATAGTATTCCTTTTTAAAAAAATAAATGATTGTAACCTATCAATAAAGCAATAACTCATCATGTAAAAAGTAACATTTTTAAAAAATAATAATACAACCTTCCCTCCTGCACTGTTGTATTAATGTAAAATTGTTGGGAAATACAGATATGGATGTGCATTAATTTTGTTTGGGATTACGGCAGCAAAAAAAGCGAAATATAAAAAATGTACAATCCTTTGAACAAGTTTACGACGGTGTAGAGGTAACATTGTAATGCCGTGATTATTAATGCGCTGGAAAGTTAATCAGTATTTATGGTACATTTCACATTTTATTGGTATGTTTCCTTTCTTATTACTGCAAATGATGACCCAAGTATTGAAATAGTGTATTGCCAGTCATAAAACCAATTTCTTTTAAGAGCAGCATGTGCTTATCCATAAGCCAGGAGATTTCTCAGCATTCTGAGACATTCTGTCATACACAGTTGAATTCTTCTCTTATCTCAGCATTATGACCACTACATAAAACTATACTAAAGAGTGATTGGGGATCTACCAGGAGTGAAGCAGATGACTCTTTACTAATATTTATGTCACTGTTTGGAAAGTATTTGTTGATTTGCTCCTGAAAGGACTAACACAAACAGCTCCATCATTGTACTATACTCAGCTGCCACAGACAACAGTAACAGTATCTAGATTGGAAGGATTTCTTCAGCTCAGGGTTTCCCAAGATCTAGCAGAGGATTCAAACAAGGATACTGCAGATCCATTGAGACTAACTGAACAATAGAAATTGGTAGCATGAGCGTAGATGAGCCTGCTTCCTCACATGCATGTTGTGGAAGTAGGCTCAAGTCTACAAAAGCTCACGCCACCAACTTCTCTCTTTCAGTTAGTCACAAAGGTGCTGAAACATCTTTTTGCGTACTGATTTTCAGAACTAACATGGCTTGGACGTTAGCTTAAAGGACACCCTAGAAAAAGCAATATTGACCAGGCAAGAGAAGATGCCAGTATTTCCACTAGGCCATGAGGATTCATATTGCCCGTCAATCACAAGGTCTGATGTTGCACACCCCCTTTGCACCCAGAGGCCTGGGGTCACTGCTCACACTACATACCGTCCAACATTTCACAGATGAAACAGTTTTCAGAGGGACACACATGGCCAAGCAACATTGGAGTGTGATCAAAATGGTAAAAGTTATTAACAAGGAAGAGCAGACAAGATTCTGCCCCTCCTCCCTCCTTTGCACTAATGGAGCAGTAACTAATTTTGCACTTTAAACTCAGTTTGCAGCAACTGAAGTAAACTGAGGACAAAGTGAGGCAGAGTGAGTGGAGGAAAGAGAAACTGGAACTTTAAAAGCAGCTGAAAAAGTGGGACAACAGAGGATTCATTGGGACTGTACTTGACAAATCAAGACAGTTGGATAACAGAATTCACCAGGCTCCATCGTACTGGTGGACCACTGGGCTCTGAAGAATTCTCCTGGAGCTACTTATGGATATGCATAATGTTCTTACATAAACAACGTGAAGTTCATTGTCTGTATTATTTACACCAACTTAATTATAATTACCTGCCAAAGAATATTATTTCTTTGTGATTTTATTTCTTTATCTAAATTTTCTCTTCCTAAATGTATGTTTTAAATTTTATTTACTGTTGTTACTCTAAAGACATTTTTCTTATGGAGCAATTCATAAATAATAGTTACCATATACTATTAATCAAATTTGGTGTGGTGTAGCAATTTGAACATTGTACTACTACCCTGGAGACCAGGGTTCAATTCCTTGTTGGGCTATGGAAACCCACTGTGTGATCTTGGGTGAGTCACACACTCTTAGTCCTAGAAAACCCTGTCATAAGTTTTGTCTTAAGGTCTCCATAAGTTGGAAATGATATGAAGGCATACAACAATAAAACCTATTAATCACTTGTATATTATGAAATGTGGAATCATAAAGTTAGAAGGAACAGCAATGGCCATTCAGTCCAGCCCCCTAACAGAATAATTCTAATTCTGTGCCTTAAACATTTAATTCAATTATTATCTGGCATTTTTTTTTCCTTTTTTGGGTGTCAATCAATACTTTACTCATTCGAATATCCATGATATTTGAAATTAAGCTGCCTAGAATTTCTGTTCAACAGGAAAAAGCATCATATTGCTTCACTCTTTCCATTACAACTATGGCCTTTCCTCACAAATGAATGTGAACTTTTAAAAATATTTGTGATCCACCAGACCCCATCAATTAGTGCATGGCCCTAAACCAGAGAACATGAGAGGTTAGCACGAAATGTAACAAATTCAAACTTTCTTGTGTATGAAAAGTATGAAGTATGTTAATCTTCTTTTTATCTTCTAAAGTATACCCAAAAGGATGCATAATTTCTCTGCCCAAAATTATTCAGAGTTCAGTCAGGAAGATGAGACTTGGGTGGCCTAGCCAAAATATTTAGTAAAACAGGAATAGAATCTTCCATTCAACTGGGAAGGGAGGAGAGAGAACAAAAAACCAAAATTCAAGACGCCCACTGACTGAGGCATCATCTCAACAGTGACACTTGTCTCCTTGCTTGACTGCTTGTGAAATTTCATGGAAGAGTAGATGTCCTTTTTTTATATTAAATCCTGTGGCACACAGAGTCAGTTTGGGGAGAGCAGTCACAGAAAGTCATTTCTGTCATTCAGACAAGGAGAGACTGGCGGCACACTGGTGATGGAGCCAAGGTCTTTTCGCTTTTTATGTGCTTTGACACCAGTTAAATGTCTGCAGATGATGTTAAAGAGAAAAACAGAACTTGCACCAGGACGTGCCCTGAAAGTAATATAGACTGGATTTAAAGCATACAGAGAAAGAGAGATAGCGAGAGCTCTGTCTTTCTGACAAACACATACACAAACACAGACACCAGGAATACCATTCAAAAGGGTGGGTTGCAAAAGAAAGAGTAGATGTCTACAATGCATCAGTCTAGAACTACTGGAGGCACTGTCACAGCACTATGACTCCATTTTTACTGTCGTGTGTACCTCCTGTAGAATCCTGGGATATGAAGTTTGGAGAGGTACTAGAGTTCTCTGGTTGAGAATTCTAAGTACCCCTCTGTCAACTGTAAATCCCAGGATGTCATAGGATGTTCCTTGGACAGTTGAAGTGGAATCATAGCACTGTAATGGTGTAAGGGGGAGGTCACCTTAGATTTCAAGACTGGAGATTTTAGGATTTTAACTTCTCCAGAATAAGAATGAAGAAGAGAAGGATGGGAGTGAAGTTAACAGAATCATAATGCAGGGAGAGAGACAACAATTTTTTCCTTGACTGTAAAAAATGTTTTTCCTATCTAGCCCCATCTGAACATTAATCTTTAGCCCTGGCTATCACCTAGCCATACTCTGTTCTCTGCCCTTTCAAGGGCCACCAGAGACCACCTCACATTTTAGATTCCTCTTCAATCTTTCACAGCTCTTTCCTCTAAATTTCAGAATTTGAGTCACGAGTTTTGGGGCCCAATCAGAGGTTTATCCCTCAAGGCTAGCAAAGTACAAATATAGTCGTATAATCCCATATTTGTCAGCTATCAGAGGACTTTGTATGTATGTCTCCTGTTGCTGTTCTACATTGAAACATTCAGAAATTTATCATTGAAGGCTATCAAGCAGTTTTCCTGTCAAATTTCTTCACAGGCTGTTTGCAATTGCAATCATCTAAGGCTGAGAAGTGTGACTTGCCCAATGCCACCCAGTGGGTTTTCATGGCCGAGCTGGGATTTGAAGCTTGCATAGGACGTTATCACACGGGAGGAATTTTTCTCAATTTTGAAAGAAATGAAAGTGGGGCCGGTTCAGAATTAAGTGAATTTGCTATTTCAGCAAATTTATGTGATTGCGTATTGATGCCACATTGCTTTCGGAACTGCCCGAAATTGCCTCCCAGTGCCTGAAATTGCATTTGATAGTGTCACACGCAATAACATTTGCGTTTGGAAGGACTTCCCATTGCCTGAAAATGTGTGTGATCACCTTTCATGCAATAACGTGAAACCCCATGATTGCATTCAGATTGCCATTGGATTATACTTCCAATTCCTGTCGTGTGATACACTCCATGGTCCAACAGCAGCAGGATGACTATTTCTCAGGACTTTGTCTCTCTTGTTGCTGCTTTGTATTTGAATCACTGGAGGAGAATACCTTTTTATTGGTAGTATACCCCCCACAGTCAATGACAGTAAAAACATTGTGATGCGTACTTGCCAAAAATGCTATTATCCTAGTATAATTGTGTTTTACTAGCTTTGTATGATAAACTCCTTACAGCATAAAATTATATCACTATTATTTCAGGTTAACTACCATGTTTGCCTTCTATGGCAGTTTAGGGAGGATCATCTTAAGGTAGATTTTGGTAAATTCTTAACAAAAATGAACTGAAATGAAATACTTGTCTATCACTAGAGAAAGGACTGCTCAGGGCATTTATGAAAATTTTTTTTTGATTGCTTTGCTTTTTAGAAATACTTGATTATGAACTATGTAAGCTAACCAGTTCAACTGGGACAGGAGACAAAGTTGGTGGGAACCATGGGAAAAGGGAAAGGACAGTATTATTCTTTTCATCTGGAAATTGGATGGAGGAAGAGAAAAGATATGGAGCACTATTTCTATAAGGTGCCCTGGGGACAAGACTGAACCAGGGCAATAAACACATTATATCTGTAATAATCGTCTTGTCATTTTCTATGTTCTTCTCTCCATCTGCACATTTTTTTTCAATGGACAGTCTATTATAATGTGGTGCCCTCCAGATCAGCCAGACTATGATTCCCATCATCTCTGAATAGAACTGAAGTCTGAAACTTCTGGAGGGCACCATGTTGCTTTATAAATTCAAATAGAAGATTCAACAGGAACCACCAGCTCAACATTCAAAAGAGTGAAATCCTTGTGATTATCTTTTCCACTTCCATCTCTTGTACTGTAAAAGGTTTCACCTCTACTGTTTACAAGTTTTAAGTGACTGAAGTGTAACCTCTTTTTCCTGCTATTTTTGGAAGCCTTCTGTAAATTTACCGGCATTCAGTAAAAATGATAATTCTGAACTGCAGTCTGAAATCACTATTTTCACAAATTGACCACAAATCTAAACTGTGGTTTTCATAATATGTATACATACCTGTGAGAGCCACGTAATTTCACAAACAGGATGAAAAAGCGCAGCTGGCGTATCAGCCGAAGATGATAACAGGCACTCCTGACTGTCGCATTCACCTGACTAGTCATGTGAAGCGACGAGTCAAGAAGTACCCCTAGACTGTGAACAGAGTCCTTCGAGGAGAGTGTGACTCCATTGAGGACTGGGAGTTGTATTCCTAAACCTGGTTTCGGGCCTGTGATTGTAAGTACATCCATTTTGTCTGGATATAATTTCAATTTGTTTTCCCTCATCCAGGCCATTACCGCCACAAGGCAGTCATTGAGAGGAGAGGCGCCATCTGAGGTCTGAGTAGACGATCTAGTCATGGAGAGGTATATCTGAGTGTCTTCAGCGTACTGAAGACATCGAGCTCGATGCCTCCGAATGACCACGCCCAGCGGCTTCATATAGATATTAAATAGCATCGGGGACAGGATGGCGCCCTGAGGGATGCCACAATTAAGCTCAGTTTTAGAAGAGCAACTGTCCCCGAGCCTCACCCTTTGATACCTACCAGAGAGAAAGGACTGGAACCACTAGAGCGTGGTGCCACTGATCCCAAACTCTCTTAGTTGATCAAAAGGATGGCATGATCGATTGTGTCAAAGGCCGCTGAGAGGTCCAAGAGCACTAACAGGGTCACACTGCCCCTGTACATGCTCAGGCAGAGGTCGTCAGTCAGAGCAACCATGGCTGTTTCCACTCCAAATCCTACCCTGAAACCAGTTTGACATGGATCTAGATAATCGGTTTCATCCAAGATGGCTTGGAGTTGGGAAGCGACTGCTCTCTCGATCACCTTGCTGAGAAAAGGCAGCAAGGACCCTGGTCTGTAGTTGTTCTTGTCCAGGGGATCAAGAGAAGGTTTCTTTAGGAGGGGCTTCACGGCCTCCTCCTTCAGAGAAGATGGAACAATGCCTTCCCTGAGAGATGCATTGATCACATCCCAAAGGAATGTTCTCAATGCGTCCCCTCCCTGGACGACCAGCCAAGATGGTCCCGGATCGAGAAAGCAAGTCATCTTCCTCACACATCCAAGGAGCTTGTCCACGTCCTCAGTACTCACAAATTTAAATTCATCCAGTAAACTGACAGCAATGGAGTTGCTGGACACCTCACCAATGTGCACTGAACAAATATTGGTCTCCAAGTCGGCTCTAATCCGAGAGATTTTGCCTGCAAAGTGGTTGTTAAACGCCTCACAGCAGGCTGTTGTGGGTTCCAGTAAGGGATTTGGCTTAGGAGGTACCTACATCAGCTCCCCCACCACCCTGAACAGCTCTGCCAGATGGGACTCTGCAGATGTGATACGTGCAGAGCAGAGAGATCTCCATGCTGCACATAAGGCCTTACCATTGCTGCGAAGATGCAGTCTATAGCAAGTTCTATCGGATGGGAGGCGAGTCTTTCGCCATTCGTACTCTAGTTGTTGTCCAACCCGCTTCATCTTCCTGAGGTCTTCCATGTACCAGGAGTATCGGTTCGGAGCGGGTTGGAAAGGACACTCAGGAGCGATTGTGTTGATAGCCCTGGAGACATCACGATTCCATGTGTCAACCAAGGCTTCCACAGAATCACCGGCATTCCCAACCAGCAAACCCTCTAGGGCTTTCTGAAAACCAATTGGTTCCATCAATCGTTGAAGGCGGACCATTTTAATAGGTGCACCACCCCCGGGGGGGATGGACAGTGGCTCTTAGTTCCAGTTTGATCAGGAAATGGTCCGTCCACGGCAGTGCTGAGATCTTAGTTACCTCCGCCCACGGATACTAAAAACCCCATCGAGTGTATGACCTGCACAATGGGTAGGCCCGTTGACCAATTGGGAAAGGTTCATGGCTGCCATGGAATCCATGAACTCCCGAGTTCCTCCAGATAACTCAAATAAGCTGGTTTCAAGAGGGATGTTGAAGTTGCCCAGAATCAAAAGTCTGGCCGACTCCAACAACAACTCAGAAACCAGGTGAGTCAACTCGGTCAGGGAGACTGCTAGACAATGGGGTGGTCGGTATACTAGCAGAATCCCCAAACTGTCCCTGGTCTTCAGGCTCAGGTACACACACTCAATGTGGGCTATTTTCCAGACAGGTTTCCTCAAGTTGGTTTTATGGACTATGGCCACACTCCCCCCCGCCCACTTTCCCTTATCTGCTCACTAACTGTGTAACCGACTGGGAGAGCCTGTGCCCACGTGGCAGCACTGGTATCGCCCAGCCAGGTCTCAGTAAAACATGCCAGGTCGGCCTGTTCATCCACTAGAAGGTTGTGGATAATATGAGTCTTACCTTTGGCCGACCTGACATTGCAAAGGAGCAGATTAAGGGATTGTGGTGCGGTTGGTATGCTCTCCATCCTATCCTGGGAAACAGAGTGGGCTGAAGAAGGGATAGATACCAAGCATGTTGTTGTTGTTGTTGTGTACGTTCAAGTAATTTCTGACTTATGGCAACCCAAAGGCAACCCTATCAATGGGGTGTATTGGCAAGCTTTGTTCAGAAGAGGTTTGCCACTGCCCTCCTCTGAGGCTGAGAAAGTGTGACTTGCCTAAGGTCACCCAGTTTCCATGGCTGAGTGGGTATCATGACCTCGAACTTCCAAATTAATAGTCCAAACTTCAAACTACAGTGGGCTTTTGTTATTTGTGGGCTTGCCATCTACAGATTTGAGCTGTTGCAGAATGCAAGCCCTGTTGTTGTGAATGGAGGTGCATGCACATGGCTGTGTTCATGGCCACATACATGTTGTGTGGCTGTATGGAACATTTTTTCTTATCCATGGGAAGGTATGTAATGGATTCCCCATGGATATGAATGAACAACTGTATTACCCCATACTGGCTCTTAGAAGGATTTGAAAACTATTAATAAATATATTTCAGAATCATGGCTGAATGTCCTTTTTTTAGCATCATATGGAGCCATCTTGTTGGGTCTAAGTAACAACTTGCTAGATAAATTATGGGACATGCCTACAACTTACTAAAAAACAATTCAACAATTGGAAAGCATGACAGTCGCTGTCTACAGGCTCACAGTCTTGCAGAAACAATACATTTTCTAAAAAAGGATGGTAGTAAATGATGAGAGAGCCAGGGTAGCATAGTGGTTTGAGTGTTTGACTATGACTCTGGAGACCAGGGTTCAATTCCTTGATTGGGCATGAAACCCACTGGGTGACCCTGGGCAAGTCATACACTTTCAGCCTCAGGAGAAGGCAGTGCCAAGAAAACCCTGTGATAGCCTCCCTCTTTTTGGTTGTTGTTAACTGCCCCAAAGTCAAGGCGTTTATTGGACTTTCCTGTCCTTTCCACCCGAGCTAGATGTGGATAAAAACTCTTAAAAACACATTTAATTGTGTACCTCCATTCCCAGGCAGGAGGCATCCTGTACCTGATCATGGTATCCTATCAAGCTGGACTTCTTCAGCACTTTATGAAAGAATGGGATTTCCCCATTCTTTGCAATGTGCTGGAGAAGTCCAGGTTGGGTATGGGATGTCATGATCAGTACGGGATGCCTCCTGCCTGAATATAGAGGTGTGTGATAAAATCCACGTATCAAAGTTTACATCCCATGCCTAGCTCGGGAGGAAAGGACAAGAAAGGGTGGTGTGATAAACTCTTTTGTTTTTTCCAATGATTTATGCCTTCACATGATGTGTCCACATTACGACAGCCTATATTTTGTCATCTTGGCTTCCAGGGAGATTTCCAGCTTGATCTCCTCTGGGACCCATTTCTTTGTCTTTTTTGCTGTCCACAGTATCCTCAGCACTCTTCTCCAGCACCACTTCTTGAATGAATTGATTTTGTTCCTATCTTCTTTCTTAACTGTCCAGCTCTCGCATCCATACATAGTAATAGGGAACACAATGGCTTGCTTTCCCTATTATGGTTTATGGTCCCCCTGAGGGTTGCCATGAGTAAGCAATGGCTTGAAGACATACAACAAAGTGAATGCGGAAAAAGCTTAGTTGTTGCCATATGCTTGGAGTGAGTGAATATTTAGAATTACACAGTATCTTCATTTTGCAAAAGTGATTCTCTAGAAATCTACAGTCCAAATTCCCCAGTTCCTGCTTCCCTCCTATTCATCCAGTTCCTGTCACTGGGAGGATCCCAAATGCATCACTACTGCTAATGTTCCTTCTCTTGATCACACTTGGAACTAGTCAGAGAAGGTTGGGACAAAGAGACAGAACATTGGCACAGAACTACAACAGACAGAGAAACAAAACAGGCCCTAGAAACAAATCATACGGTAACATCAACAACCATAGAAAGTTACGGCCCCACAAAAGCTTAATGTTGTGAATGTGCCCATCTAGTTCACTATTGTTATTTTTCAGTAACTTTTATGTTTTCCTCACGCTTCGTAAGTTACAGTAATGTTACAGTAAAAAATGATGTTGCCAGTAAAAGTGTTAATAAAGATGCCGGTGTAGAGCTCAGTGCTATGAAAGTCAACAGAGCCCAAGGGACTCTGCACCGCTACAGCTAATGTAACACATGTTCTCCTCCAGTGGATTTACATGTAGGATGACCAGATGTCCTAACTGCAAAGGAGGACAAGCGCCACTAAACATAAGATCTTTAAGCAAAAATGTAGGACATGACCAAATAAAAGCTAAAAACATTCATATAAATTTAAAGCTATGCTACTTAGTCCTGCTCAAAATGGAGAACATTTTGCAATTCCTTCTGGACAAAAGGCTGAAATGGAGGACATGTCTGGGAAAAGGAGGATGTCTGATGACACTGTTCACCTGACTTTTTTGCTCAAAGCATTTTTGGGCTCAGGATATATACCAAGCTGAACTAGTCTGTCTCTATCTAATGAGAAGACGATCTGTGGAACAGTTTTTTACTTGCATTTTCTAAAAGAATCTGATAGACCTGGGTTGGGGAAAATGTTGTTACTGGACTGTGACTCCCATCAACTTTAGCAAGTGTTGCCAATGATGATGGATGATAGTAATAGCATTTACATTTCTATACAGCTTAATAGTGAACTTAGTACTCTTTAAGCATCTTACAGTATGTAAGCCAATTGCCCCCGACAAGCTGGGTACTGATTTTACTGACTTACGAAAAGATGGAAGGCTGAATCAACCTTGGAGACATGTAATCGAACTCATAACCTTGTGTCTGCAGTACAGGCATTTAACCACTGCACCACCAGGGTTCCTTTGATGGGAACTGCAGTGGAGTAACATCTGGACAGACTCATGTACACCAAAATTATCAGTAGACTCCTGAGATGGTATATTGACCAAAAGAGGTCCTTCATCTTTACGATGTCTTACAATGAAGACATTCTCTGATTTATGCACTTCAGATGGATTAATTTGAGGCAACCCCCCTCTCCTCTGCCAGCTTTCAGGCAGAACAACACAAGGTCTGGTTTACTAATGAGGAATTGGAAGTTATTGAACGGCATTCTTCATATGATTTATTAATGAGCCCCCCAACTCATGTCAGCACTCAGGAGTGGGACTGTAGGATTGTCTGAGAAGCCAAACAGGTCCAGAGAACAATGGGAGAAGCTTCACTGATTTGTGAGAAAGGAAAGCAAGACTTGGTGGTATAAAAGGAGCCTATTCTCTTTAGGTTTTTAAAAATTAAAATGTGCTTTTCTCTCTCTTTGTAGAAGAAGCAAATCATAGCCATCTCTCTCTCTCTCTCTCTTGCCAGTGAAAAGTTTGGACTACATTTTGCATGCCCAAACTCTTGTCACTTAAAACAAGCCTATACAGTACTATGATTAGAAGGCTGAACTCTTCTGTCATTTGTTAGAGGAGAATAATATAATATGGGTATGATCAGAGGACATTGAGTAGCCCCCTGAAGAATAGGAACAAGGGGCTAACACAAAATAGGAACAGCAGCAAATTGCAACTGCAAATGAACATATTCAAAAATAGCTATTTAGAACAACTGAATGTTTAATATTTTGCATGAGTTCTATTATTCCAATGTTTTCTTGTACTTGGAACAAAGAATGTCAGAATATGGAGGACAATATGCACCAGGACAAGCTTTTTGCTCTAAATCAGCACAGTCCAGATTATCCATGCTGGCAGTGTATACTGGAAGTCCCAGTCTGAGGGGTGCTGGATTGGGGAAGCTTGCACTGTGGCAAGGGTGTAGCTGTTGTGTGTGTGTGTGTTCTGTGCATTCAAGTCATTTCCGACTTATGGCGACCCTAAGGTTGATCTGTCATAGGGTTTTCTTGGCAAGATTTATTCAGAGGTTTGCCATTGCCTTTCCCTGAGGCTGAGAGAGTGGGACTTGTCTAAGGTCACCCAGTGAGTATCATGGTCAAGCAGGAATCAAACTCTGGTCTCCAGTGCAATGGTCCAACACTGAAACCACTTTGCCACACTGGCCCCCACGAGGGTAGGTGGGGGGATTCAAAATGAGAACATAGGCCCCCAAATATGAATTTTGCTTTCACAAATAATTTTTTTTTTCAGCATTGTAGCAAGGGAGAAACTGAAAATCTTTCACAGCTTGAACTCTTATATTTGCAATGTTTGCATTTTCTACACAGCTTTGCCTGCCCATTTCTTTAGATGCCTAAACTGTATTTTTATATACCCAGCTGATATATTAATATGCTGCAATGAAATAAATTTGGGGACTGAATGCAAATTTAATGGCAAGTGGAAGAATTCTTATTGGGGGCACCTCCTTCATTTTGATCCATCATAGCTACAACCTCACACTGGGGAGTAATATACTCTCACAGTTCACAAAAGGTCTAAGGTTCCTCTTAATGAATAAACCACAACTGTAGTTCTGACTATGATTTTGTGGTGATCGTTGTTGTCTCAGCCTAAATAGCAATAGCAATAGCACTTACATTGCTATACTGCTTGTGCTTAGCACTCTCTGGGCGCTTTCCCACTATGATTTAAAGCAAATAGCTGATTGGGTTATATGACCAAACAAAAAAAAAAAAAAACATGGTTTTTTTATAGACACTAGTTTCCTCTCGGTTCTTTTTGAAAAGAATCGATTCTGAAGTGTGTTCAACAAATGGAAATGACAGATCTGAATCATATCATTCATTGAGGGGAGGGAGTGATGGCAGAGGGGTGTTCACCATCCCTCCTCAGGTTTTGGTAGATCCATCATTCCCTGCCCCCTCAGTGCTGCCTTTGTGTTTATGGTGTGACCTGTAGGCACACAATTTTTTTTTTAAAAAAATAAAATTGATAGAAGATTTGATTCACTGATTTTGCAACTATTTGTAATCAGTGAGGCAAGTAGTTGCAAAACCAATGAATCAAATCTTCCAGTCATTGGTTTTGCAGCTCATAGGGAGGCAAGTGGTTGCAAAACCACTGAATCTAATCTTCTATCTATCTATCTATCTATCTATCATTCCTAAGCCGGGCTGCTTAGGCTGCTGCTTATGTCACTGATGACACACAGATGATTGACATGCATTTTGAAGCAGTGCAAACTAGTGGGGATGACAATCATGCCAAAAAAGAGGCTATTACAAGGGGATAATGAAAAGATCCACTTTCATAGTGAGAATGACAGACTTTTTGGAATTGATTTACTAACTCGAAGTGAAGGCAAATCAGAAACCGGTTTAAATGTAAGTGGGAATGAGGCCTCTAAGTGGTTTACAATCTGTAAGCCAATTGCCCTCCAACAAGCTGGGTATTCATTTTACTAAACTACGAAAGAATGGAAGGCTGAGTCAACTTGGATCCCTACAGGACTGAACTAAATCACCTGAAGGCACCAGATCTCATCTGGTCTTGGAAGCTAACCTCTGCTGCTTTGAATCATGCCTGTAAATGGACCAATGGCTAGTGTAATTGATATAAAAAAAGAACACGTATTCTCCAAAACAACTGGCTTTGGTCAGCAGGCTGGTGTCTGTAGGAAATCCCAGATTTGCCTCTTGGATGATTTTCAGGACACATCACCACACAAAGTAAGAGCTCCCCCAGATGGGCCCATAGTTCCAGTAAATGCTGAGCTGTTCTGTTTCTGGATTTCAAGTTGTGTAAAAGTTGTTTCTACTCCTGCATCCAGTCATGCCGTAAATACACTAGAGTTTCATTGTTCTCCTGGTTGAGGTGCAATGCATGGTGGTGGGGCCAGAATTTCCTCTCTCCCTGTCATCTTCTCCATGAACCCAGCACCTTCCACCATGATACTCCCCTCATTTTCCATGTTCCCTGTCTTGCACATTAAAAAAACAACCCTACTGTATCACTTCAGCAGTATAACTGTAAAAGAAAGGCAGAAAAAGAAACACTCAACCTGGTACCTGGAAATATAATGAGTGAAGGTCAGAAGAATACTGCAGTGGCAAAGGTCATACTCCTTTCAACATGTCCTCAGTGGGACTACTCAGAAGTTCATGAGGCAATAGATACAGATGTGGGAATTTCACATTCCCTGTATGCTCAACTCCTGGACTGAAAAATCCCCACCTCCTGCCCTGGTTTTTAAAAGGCCATGGCTATTCACATGATTTTTAAAAAAAATCTCATTAAGTGCAAGTACACTGTTGCCATATGCTTTTTGGTCAGTTTGAAGGAGCCCTGAGTTATTCTATTCTTGGCTTTGGCTGTTGCCACACTAAAGTTTGACAACACTTTAACTGTCATGGCTCCAGTGTATAGAAGCAAATTTGTAGTTTGTTGTGACAACAGATCTCTGTAACAGAAAAAGCCTAAGTATCTCAAAAACAAAGAACCCTACAGATCCCAGAATTCTATAGGACTGAGCCACGACAGTTAAATAGTGTTGAACTGGATTAATTCTGCAGTGTAGATGTAGCCTCAGTGTAGCCAATGGATGTATGATCAGTCCTGGTTGAGAGGATACCTACCTACCCCCTCACAAGGGGTATTGTCTACCGAGGGTTAAGGATCTTTGAACAAGGGGTTGAATTCTAACTGCAGTCCCAACCCAACCCAAACTTTGTGCATATAGATTTTTCTCTTATCTGAGATGAACTTACCAACATTCTCTTGTGTTACACAAGAATTTTTAGATTCTAATTAATCTTCTCTAGCCTGGGATAGTAAAGGAAAGAGTACAATTTAATTATGCACATACAGCTGGAGTGGTGGTAGAAATCAATAAATGCTGTGAGTAGGGAGAACAGGGATGAAGACAGATATCTGAGAGCTAAAACATATAACCCTGTTAAAGGAAGGATTTTTGCCATTTTCCTTTTCATGCTGCCATCCAGAAAGCTGCCATCCAGAAAGAGGCCCAGTGAGGCTTAGCAGCTGATGGACACAGATGGAAACTTTGGAGAGTCCCAGAGTCTATCATTTTGAACTGCAAGAAAGAGACTACATGTAGAAGCACTTCTCCATGGAAAGAGAACTTCTCCCTCCCTACATGCAGAACACAATAGAAACAGAAGGTTACCTTGAGGAATCTTTTGGCTGATACACTAGCTTTCCGTAGGCAGGGAGGATTTTTTGAGGCAGGTTAGGGAACCATTCACACGTGTTTGTTATCCATCACTTGCTATGTGTAATGGGAGTGAAACTGAGTCTGGCTTCTTTATAGTGCCAGATTATAGATACCAGCCTTTGGTATATAATGATTTTTGCCCAGTTTTTTAAATAGCTTTGAAATGGTTTAACGTTATTTATTTAACTGTTTCGATTATTCTTCATGGTTTTAAATGTAAATTCTTCCAAATTGTTCTTAAATTGACTTTTTCTGTTCTGAGATCTTGTGATACAGGATGGAATAAGACCTAAGTAGGGCTCTCACTGACCAGGGCTTGTAGCGAGCTTTCATTCCTAGGACCACCATAAGATGAAGTCAACTTGACAACAACAGATACATATTTTAAACAAAGGTACAATCTCATGAGCACTGGCACCATATGTGAACAGTTCCTAAAAGCCTGTGAAATCCCCCTTTGTCCAGTGACAACATTAACTGATGACTTTCCATTTTAGCATGAGTTCTAACATCATCTTTTAGAAAGACATGGCCCATGTACAGTACTAGCCACAGCATGTTTTGCCCATTTTGCACTTCATACACTTTTGTCACACTTCTTGCCTGGAAACATTTCAAAATATTATCATGTTCTTTCTTGGTTGGTGCTGTGATTAATATGTACTTGCAATAATACAGACACCAAGGATGACTCTCTTTCACTCTCTTTTATGATAATCCCTCTAGTTCCAGTTTTTCAGACATGGAATCTGTGGCTAGGAAATGGAAGCTTGGACAAAAGAGCAATCAGGATTTGAGAGGAAGCTGAAAGGCAGAACATAAGGCAAGGCTGAGGAGCCATACTATAGACATGGATGTTTTTTTCCTAGAGAGGCTGAATTTGCATTGCTGACCACATGCGACAGTACAGTATCATCCAAAATAAACAGTGTTGCCTTTATTGGACCAATCAAAATGCACATTACACATGTTGCAAGCTTTTGAAGCTCCATTGGCTTCTTCATTGGGTAAAGGTGTAAAAAATTATACAGGAGAAAGAAAAGGGAAAAATTTGATGTTATTTAGTATCATCATTTCCTCCTCTTTCTTTGCCTGATGAAGAAGCCAATGGAGCTTTGAAAGCTTGCAACATCTATAATGTGCTTTTTTGTTGGCCCAATAAAAGGATCAGTGTTTTGTGGATTTGGATGATATTGTACTTTGCTACGTGGCCAACAAGGTTACCCCTGGATATATCACATAAGACAGTGTTCAATGGTTTCTGGTATTCCAAACTATTCATGGTTATGTTGTTGGATTACTTCCTCACTTGTTGACCAAATACTGAGTTGTTTCAGATGATATTTCTTCACGCAGTATAAATGGTACAGAAGTCTGTCAATTCTTCATTCAGTTTAGCTTGCCAATGGTAATCAAGTCCTGTGAACAGCTTCTTCTCTGACAATTTTTCCTGGTACTTTCTGCTGTGGAAATGGAGAAATGTTGTATCAGTTTAGTCCTGTTTAGATCACTTGACTTAAGGCATTTTAATAACTCATTTATTGCAGCTATATCCATCCTTTTCTCTAAAGAACTTGCCATGGCATGTATGGCTCTCCTCCCCACACATTTTATTCTCACAAGAGCCATGTGAGCTAAGTCAGGGTGAGATAGTCACAATGATCCATTTCCTTTTACAAAAAAACATAAGGCTGTTAAACCAAGGAGCAGGCCTTGTCACTTTTATGATAATCCCTCTGGTTCCAGTTTTTCAAACATGGACTTCAACTAGAGTAGAATGAGGAATCTTCTGGCTCCATGGAAAAGCAACCTGTAACTTCCAAGATATTGTTGAATTTCATCTTCCACCATTCTGGATCATTTACTGTAATGACCAGAACTGTTTGGTGTTGCAGTCCAACAAGATCTGGAGGACCACAAATTGCTCACTGCTATTTGACAACTATGGACAATTGTATCTTCCACACAGATAAAGTGAAAATCTATCAAAAACATCAGTCCAGACCTTCATAAACATCTGTGTAGTGCTTATAAATATTGCCTTTCATTGCACAATCAGGCTAAGATATTTTGTAGGTCCAAAGTGACATATATATTTCTCCAAAAAGCATGGCACATAATAGAGTGCAGAAGCAGCCAACTCATGACCCTACAGGTAATGTTAGAGTGCAATTGCTGTAGAATTACCCATAGCTGGACACTAATAATGTATATTATTATGGGAGATGCAGTCCAGCAATGTGTGGAGGGCCACAATTTGTCCATCCTGGCATAGAAGGTCAAAATCCATTTCTTTCTGACCAGCTTGGCAGCTTGGAGTAATTTCACTCTGTACTTGCTGCATGCACCTTCAAAAGCAACCAGTATGAACTGAGACTGAATGCTGTGCAATTTGCCTGTCAGGGTTTTGGCTACTTCCACTGGAATAATGTTTATTTCTGCTCCACTGTTCAAGTTACAAAGAGATGACTGACAAGCCAGCTATTGTAACTATGCTGTGCCATGCATTTGGATGGACCTTCTCGTTTGCAAGCTATGCTGAGCAGGCATTGTGTCCCTAAACAATGTGCTCCCACCCTTCTCTGGCTTTGTCTTCCCTCCCTTTGATCTATGCATATTCGCCAAGTAGTTTGTTCCAGACTGCTTGTGACAAGTGCAAAGTTACTTCAAAGCCTGGACATGGTTTGGGCTTCTGGATGTTTCCACATCTGCTGCAAATTTTGCTTTTGCTAGCTGAGCAGTCTTCTCATGAAGCAGGTTTTGCAAAAGGCTTGCCTTGCTTTTGCAATTAGCCAGGAAGATACATTTGTGCAACCACACACAAGACCATTTTTGCAAATGTAATCTGAGTTTGTGTGCTTCTTGAAAGAGCTCTCCCCCTGGAGGTTCCCACTGTCAATGGAAGACAAAGAGAGTGAGGTCTCTTGCTTTCTTTGAATTTGCTGTGTGAAGACAATTTAGTTCCTCTGTGTAACACCCCCAAAAGGCAAAAGGATCTTGCAGAACTTTTGAGACTGAGAGAAAGAAGTTGGTAGCATAAGCTTTTGTAGACTAAAGGCTTTATCACACGAGGCTCTCATCCTCCTAAAATAGCATTGTTTGTAAAATGCTATGTAATTAAGATTGTTCTCTTTCCGATCACATCTTAGGAACCATTCCAGGATTGCAACCTGTATAACCTAAAAGTTTATTACACACAACATTTGGGACTACCCACCCAGTAACACTCAATAACTTTTACAAGACATTATCCCTGTCCCGTTTCCTATGGCCACAGAGAGTGGCAGGGGGGGAGGGAGAGGGAGATGAATATTCCCCCCCCCCCAAATATAAATTAAAACAGTCTTAGGTTTAAAAAGGCCTTTTCCTCCTTGTTGAGTCAAGGTTTTCCTGATTGGGATCAGACTTCTAGCTTCAGATTTAACTAATCACTGGCAGATGAAAGCCAGCAACTTGTCTGACCTATCTGTCCGATCTATCCCGATACTGAATTTCATCTGCCAGTGATTAGTTACATATTAAACTAGAAGCAACAAGAAGATTGAAGACAGGGTTAATGAAATACAGGCTTTTTTAAAACTGGAAGACATTTTCCCACTTATATTTCCAGGCATGTGTAAGCATGTGTATGCATGTGTTTGTAAAAGAGGGGGAAAGGGGAAAGGAATGAACAAGAGACTCCAGCTATGAGATGGGGTGGGGGACAGTGAACAAAATTTTGGCTTCTCTGACAAGCACCACTTGGGAGGAGGGGTGGTCATTTACCAATTGATTATTTTCGATCAAGAAAAAAGTTCCAAAGTTTCTCTATTTTTTTGCCAATTGAAAAGAAATCAAATTGAAATTTCTGACACTTCTCCTTCTCATCTGATCACAGGGCACCTAATCCACACCCAAAGTACACCAAGACTGACCAAAATTGGCATTAAGCACAACTGAACTCTTACACTGCAAATCATAGCAGAATAGCAGTGGGAAAAGAGGTCATTAATGAACAGGGGTACAACATATTTAAAACAGCAAACAGTTAAAATAGAATAGTCCCATCCCACAAGAGTGACTGACAGTTGTTCACTATGGTCAGTTGTTTCAAATATGTGTCAAACAAATGAAACATATTTCAATTTTCAAACAATTTTAAATTAGGATTATAATCACTTCTCTTTAAAAAAAATACATTTTGAAACACATTAGAACCCACAGACTGTGTAGCCCCATTCTCATTTCCTTCCTGATGGTTAAAGTCTTGGCCTACCAGTGCTGAATGCTCCTACTTCTGGTGCAACAGAATAATATGAAACACTGAAATCCTACTGTTATTTGCATCTTTATCCATAGGGAGTGACTGGCAGACCCTGACTAACACACATGAAAGGCCTCTTCAAACATTCTCCAAAGACACCTTCGATGCTCCTGCTCTTCTGCTCTTGTCTGCCCCACACTGAAACTTGAAAGCACTGACCTACAAATAGCCTGTTACTTTTATTTAATTCAATTGCACCAACAGCTAAAGTGTAACTAAGGCCCTGTACACACTGGCCTGAAACTCCGGCATGGGGGAAGAGTTGGGGCATAGCATCCTAATGATGCATGCCTGACTCCACTCCCTCAGGGCACCCTGATGCCATGCCACTCCACACAGCATGAGACATCATAGCGTGTCTCCGGCACTGCGTCCATATGATGCAGCACCAAAGGAGCGCCATATAGCCACAGCAACATGGCTATGGTGCCTTTTTGAGGGTGCCAGATCAGGCCAGATCAGGGCCGTGGTGTGAGGTTGCCCCAGCCCTGATCTAACTATGTACAGCCACTAAATTACTTTAGGACTGCAACAGGGATAACCTCACTCCTTTTGTAGTATAACTATTTTGAAAAGGAAAAAGAAATGGAGAGGGAGTAAATGTAGCAGCACCTTTAAGACTACCTGGCTTTTATTCTAGCATGAGCTTTTGTGGCTATAAACCCACTTCTTCAAATGTACAACAGAGTGATTTGGCTCCAAAATATCCCACAGCTCTCTGAAACAGAGCTTGAGGTCTCATGGGGGCTACAAGGGGAGAGATGAAATCACCCCCTGTTCTGCTGATAGAAGCTATTCCATTGGTGGACAAAACTCTGCATGTATTTTGAAGTATGCAGATGTCTACATTACCTGTTTTGTTTTGCTATCAGAAAGCTATGTTTCTATGGATTTTATCATACGACGGAATTTGGGGGTATAATGCAATGGCAATCCGAATGCAATCATGGGGTTTCATGTTATTGCGAATGAGTGTATCCCACGCAATTTCGGGCAATGGGAAGTTATTCCGAACGCAGTCATGGGGTTTCATGTAATTGCGTATTAGAGTATCTTATACAATTTTGGGCAATGGGGGGGGGTCATTTTTGGGCAATGGGAAGTCATTCTGAATGCATTCTGAACTCAATCAGAGTTCACGTAAATTCGCTAAACTAGTGAATTCACGTAATTGTGAATTGGCTCCATTTGCAATTGAGAGAAATTCTTCCCATGTGATAAACTCCTATGTGCTATTCTAGATAGATAGATGATAGTTAGATAGATAGATAGATAGATAGATGTTCATTATCCTAACTGAATACGATAATGAATCCCACTAGAGAAGAGAAATGAAGCTGTTGTAACATAGGAATCTGAGAAAGTTCTCTACCTCAAGAAGGTATTTAATTGCCAATCCCATCTATGGAGTTAATTGCTGAATCATGTTAATCTTACATTTATTTATGTAAATCCTATTGATTCAACTTGGTCTTTATCCAAGACAACTTGGCCTTTATCCAAGATTAAATATTAAATATGGCATCAGAAATTGGCCTGTTTTTCCAACACAGTAGACAGGAAGGCCCGTGCTTTTACCCATCAGTAAACCCATCAAATCTCTCCCATCTTTATGCTTTGTAGGAAGTCTGGAAGAAACAATATATGACACTCACTGAGATTGAAGAACAGGTTTAAGATTTTAGCATTGAAGCTTTGCTTCACTATTTTGGCAGCCAGATTCCAGAGGTTTACATCATGATAAAAACTGTGATTGCACTGCATACCCCAACAGAAGGTTTTGCACCATTCACAACCTGCTGTGAACCAAGAAAGATACCAATTCTAGCAGTCAGAGGGACACAGGAATAAATGGTTTGGCTTTGAGAAAAAGCATTATATAACATATGCAGCCCCTCTGCATATGTATTCAAAGATATAGCCATGTTCATCTGGAAAATCAATGTGCAAAGGGATCTTGTAGCACCTTTGAGACTAATGGAAAGAGAGAAGCATGAGATTTCAGACTGTCTGGACATCAGATGCAAAACTGCAGTGCTATAATCTTAAGACTGTCCTTCAGCCTCAGCAGGTGTCATATACAACGTCTTTCAGTTTTCTTGCATCTAATAAAGTAGACTTAGGGCTTTATCACACAAGGCAGGTAAACTGCAATTACACCAGGATAATACTATCTACAGTTGGGGCTTATCACATGATGCTGTTCCTCTTCTGTTGTTCTTTCATGGGAGACCATTTTGAAAGCATTTCTTTTTATTACTACAAAATATTCATTAATGACCTCTTTTCCCACTGCTATTCTGCTATGATTTCCAGTGTAAACGCTCAATTGTGCTTAATGCCAATTTTGGTCAGTCTTGGTGTACTTTGGGTGTGGATTAGGTGCCCTGTGATCAGATGAGAAGGAGAAGTGGCAGAAATTTCAATTTGATTTCTTTTCCTTTCTGCCTCTCTCTCTTCTAAAGCAAGCAATAGTAGTTGTACCACTGAACTCACCCTTAAATGACTCTCACTTAACTTCAACCTGCAACATCTGGGATGCATTTTTAATTTTTCTTTATTTTTTTAAAATCTGTGTCTCCTCCTCACTGCACTTTTGCCTTATTGCACTTTTGTATTTTTGCCATTCTCCATTTCCCTTTCCCGCTCCTTCTCATACTAGAAGCCTAAAACTGGCAGGTGATGTTTTAATATAGTCGGTCCTGCCAGTCATTATGCTCTTAAAAGTGACTGTCTTCATAAGATATGTACTGTACAAATATTGTAACACTTTAAATCACAAGGGTATATGATCAAGGATTGCTGTCTGGTGTTTGAAGGACAGCTTTTGCTTGCAATGTTTGCAGATTAGGTGGCTGTTGCAAAGCTCATCTAATGGGAGGCTTGCTTATCCTGGATCACACTCTTGTGATCTGAAGCATTGCATTACCTGTACCTGTCTTTATTTGTGCTTGCTGGTCCTTAAATCTTATTTATGTGAATGAATGCAGATGTACCAGATGTTATCTTCAATATGTGGTAAAATGTGCCATCTATGTCATCAGACCTCGGAGGAAGTGAAAGACCTGCCAGGCTGCCATCTCCATCAGGCTTGGTCTAGAGTAAGAGAATGAGCCCTTCCTTTGCCATCATCGTCCTCTGAACTGAGAGGGAGTGAAAGGCCTGCCAGCTCCATCAGGCCTGGCCTAAAGGAAGAAGGAGAGCCCTCATTTCAGTCCATCTGCCTTGGTCCAGGCATCGGAGGGAGAGAAGAACTGCTGTACCTGATCCCCTTCCCCACCACAATTCCCTTCTCCTTTTGTGTGATGTCGTTTTAGATTGTAAGCCTGAGGGCAGGGAACCATCTAATTAAAAATAATAATTGTAAGCCGCTCTGAGAGCCTTTAGGGCTGAAGGGCGGCGTATAAGTACTCTAAATAACAACTAAATAACAGCATATGTGCTTCAGGAATTACAAGGCTGTAACCTTGACGTGAACATTTCAGCAGTCAGTGGCTAGGCATTTTAACTCAGGACTTTTTCACACGGGGAAAACTGGAAGGTTAAACTGGTCACAATGAAGGGTCATTCAGGGCATTAAAGACAATTTCACAATTGCTTTTCAGACCATGCTGTGCACAAACTGTCAGAATCCAGACAGAAAGTGAGGTAAATCAGGGAATAAGCATTTTCACAAAATTACTGTGTTTTCATGTACAGTTCATTCACGAATGTGCTCTTTTCATTTAATTGCAGCCGTCTGAAAACCATGTCCACAATTTCCCCTGTTCCCACATTTCTCATGGTTCCTTGCTGTGCCAAGGAGAGGGAGGCAGCTTTGTTCTTTAAAGGACACACACACACACCCCTCTTTTCATCGTGCGGCTGCTCTCCTCCTGTAATGGAGAAGGCCAAGCATCGGAGGAGCCTTGAAGGATGATTGTTTGTCCTTCTTCCTCCTTTACCACCTGGCCATCTCAGGACTCAAGCTGGGCAGAGGAGGCCTTGCAGAGTGAACATTTACCTCTCCTCCTCCTCCATCAAACCCTCCTCCATCAAACCCTCTCAGGATGTGGCCAAGAAGTGGAGGAGCCTTGAAATCACTGCACATCCTTGTGAGCCACCCAAAATCTTTTGACAGGCGGCACGTGGCCCCCGGGAAATATGTTGTACAGCCCTGCTCTAAGGGAACAGCTGGTAGGAGAAGGCAGAGAGAGAGGATGTTTTGGAATTCCTCCTGTACAAGATGCAGAAATGGATTATATGTCCTGAAAAAGGAGGGCATCTGGGAGTTTCAGTCCTCACTGAAATCAGGCAGGTTTATGGAGCAGCCGGCTCCTCTTTCTCTCTAGTGGGTGTGTTTGTGTGTGGCTTTATGGAAGTTTGCAAAGGGAAACCTCAGCCTTCCTTCCTCTGAAACAGCTTCTGGGGCAAAGAGGATTTTCCTCCCCATTTCCCTTCCCTCTCTGGAACATGTGTGTGTATGCACTTGTGGAAATGACAGTTTCGAGCATGAGCAAAAAAGTTATTTCCAAACTAGCAATGTTCTCATCTGTCTGAAACCCAAATTCACTTTCGACCCACTTTCTTACCTGAGTAATGTGCTTTTAAGCTCTTGTTGTGCTCTATGTGTGATAAGCATTAGTGAATTTGCTTCCTTTTCTGGGATGCCTACACTTTCACCATTTTCGGGATGGAAGCACATAAGTCCCCATGTGAAAAAGCCCTCAGAACACCACAGCTTCTCTGTTTTGCCCCTGTTTGGGACTGTGGTACCAACTCTTTCAAGTACTTTAGATGTACGGGAGAAATTTTAGAGCCACAGATTTAAGACCTTGACACTGCATGGTTTCAGCCTAATGGATAATACACAACACCATCATCTACATTAGCAGGTAGGCAATAGAGTGTTCTAAACTGCCACCTTGGATGCAGATCATTTATGTTTTCAGCAATTGGAGAAGCCACAACCCAGAATGTTTTCCTAATTTATTAAGCCCTGTTTGTTAATCACTCTAATAAATAATATCTTTTAGAGGATTAACTGCGTCCTTCTGGAGTCCAGAACAAACTTGTCAGAAGTCCTGTTTATTTGATTTTAAATCACCTATACAATAAATGAATATATACTGAAAACAGCAAGAAATAGGTTTGTTGATTTTTGCCATGCAGTGGCTTTTCCCTTGGGAAGCAAAATCTGTCATTCTCTCAAGGGGTCCCTCCTCCCCCATTGCTTTTTCAAGACTCTCCTTTTTCTCTGGCTGGTTCTCTTTGATCTCATCTGGGTCCCTGGAACTCTCTCATCTGAAAGTCCTCCTTTTTATAATCACTAACAACTCACACAGGCTCATATCTCATTCCCTCTCTTCCTCTGCACCCTCCCCTCCATACCCCTTTGTAGCTGGGTAACTGGATACTGTTTGGGTTGTGGTAACTATCTGGCTTTGTAGTCATCATCAGCTGCCTTTCCATCGACCGGTTGCCAAGTCATTTGCCGTAACTAGGGTCGGGACTATGAAGGGGATGGATTACTGCTGTCATGGTCTTTGGCCTCTATGGAGGAATCCATCACCAGCCCTTTAATGCTTGGTTCAGGGAATACCAAGCAAGCTCAGGAATGGAGAAATTGTTGTTGGTTTTTAAAAACAACTCTCCATCTCTTATGAAGTGCCGGAAGCTGGAGGTGTTTCTCAAAAATATGAAAGACACACACACACACACACACATATAATAGGTGTAGTGAGTGATTCTAAGAGATTTCAATGAGCTCACAAGAATCGATTCCAGGGAACGCTGATATTGCTGAATCTGGCTCTAATTCACTGCCATCACAAAATTTGAGAGCTATAGATCCCTCAAGTTCCCCATCTTTTATTCAAGTGCAGCCACTAACTCATAACTGAGGAAAGCAAATCGATCCACTAATAAAGTACTTCAGAAATATTATCAACATTATCATCTACAAATAGCTGCAAAACATGGCCCTGATTATTCGTTTCTGCTCTGTGTAAAGTTGGGAAGATCGCAACTCTATGTATCACTAAGATGCAATAAAAAAGTTTGATTCCATTTGGCATACTGCCTAATTGAAATTCACACAATCCATTAATCTTTCTGGTAAAGTTGTTGTTATGTCAATAAGGCTGGACACATTGCAAGGGTACAGGGATACCCTTCTACTCCATAATGCTGAAAGCTGCTCGATTTACTGCTCTGTTGTGCTCAGAGGGTTGAGGCTTGACCAAGCAGGTCAGGAATCTAGCAACATGAAGTGCCTCCTATTCATATCTTGGGGTGCCTTAGAAAACTCACATGAACTGGGAAAAATATTAAAGGTGGCAACACAACAAATCATTCCTACCACAAATGTCTGGAGTGGGTTAATGCAGTATAAGCAAGTGCTTTAAGGCCGAGGGTCCTTGGGCCTTAAGGTCCCAGGAACTTTCTCACTGCTACTGAGTGGATGTCTTTACTAGTGAGGCTGTTACCATCAACACAGCTCCCAGATTTTAATTCCATAAATGAACCCCCTTTTTGATAGAATAGTAAGGCATAGGATGTGCAACCATTACGAGGGGATATCCTAAAGGTTTAATTATCACCTTTTAAAAAAAATGATAGAAAGTTTGCTTTGATTTGTAGTTGTTAACTTATTTCTATGTAGCCACCATCCAAATTTGCACATATTACCAAGCGTTTCTTGACCCGACGGATACCTGATATTGTAGAAGTTTGCAGACTGTGCCTTATTAGGGAGTATCATAAAGTAATAATTATCACACAGAAGTTATTATGGTATATTGATGAAATATTGTCAGTGTCACAATTGGTCCTTAAGTGCATGATATTGAGAAAATCAGCTCATTGCATCCTTTATTTTTGAGACAGGCTGCGCCAGAAGTGACTAAAGTATAAAATCCTCATAAGGTACAATCTGCAGACTTCTACAATAACGGTATTCGGAGGGTCGAGAAATGCTGGGAAAAATGTGTCAATCTGGATGGTGACTACATAGAGATAAATTAACAACTACAAATCAAGACAAACCTTCCATCAAAATTTTTTAAAAGTGATAATTAAAACTTTAGGATACCCCCTCGTAACTGCAATCCACAGCAATAACCACTTTTTAAAATAAAAAGATGACTAAGGCCCAATACAGACATCCATAAAGGGATGTCCTGGAGCCGTTTCTAGGGTTAGGGAGTGTGAGGCAACCACACGCTCCCTAACCCTAGCATGGCATGGGGGCGCCCTCATGGTGCTCTCCCGTTCACAGGGGGGCTGCCATGATGGTGTTGCCATTGCTGGGCACCCAAATGAGGCACCCAGGAAGTGGCGCCGTAAAGGCGCAGCTTCCTGCAAGTGGCATAGCAAAAAAGGAACTGCTCTAGCCAGCTCCTTTTTGCTGTGCGCACTGCCTGAGTGCTTCATTCCCGCAGCGGTTAGACCACTGTAGGAATGAAGCCATTCCTCCCACGGCTGCAGCTGTTGGGGTGCCCTTGGGGCATGAAGCCCCAAGGACACCCCTTTCCCAGACCATGGCATTTTGCCACTTCTCCATGGTCTGGGAAATCCAGGGACGCCTGGGGGAACTCCCTTTCAGAGCTCCTTGGGGGAACTCCCCATGGCCTCCCTGGAACTCTCTTTCGGAGCTCCTTAGGGAGATTTCCCCAAGGAGCCCTGAAAGGGAACTGCCCAAGGGAAGCCTTGGGAAGTTCCCTTTCGGAGCTCCTTGGGGAAATTTCCCCAGAAGGAACTCTGAAAGGAAGTTCCTTCTGGGGAGCGGCTCATTCCCGTGGCACCCACAGTGCCATGGGAATGATCCTGAGGAGAAAGTGGCCGCCCCTTTCCCTCAGGGCTCCTTCAGGGTGTTGGTGGGGCATGCAGCCCCATGGATACCCCTTTTCCAGCCCAAAGAGAAGCAGCAATTTGTCGCTTCTCTTTGGGCTGGAAAATGCTGGATTGGGGCCGCAAGGGCTGCCAGTGAGGCTGCCCTGGTCCCAATCCAGTGCACAAAGGGAAGGAGTGCTTCTGTGCACTCCTTCCTTGCTGCGCAGTGGTGCCGCACCATTTGGTTGCTGCGCAATGCTGCGCAACAAAAAGGAGCAGTGCAAACTCGCCCCTGAAGGGGCAGTCTGTAAAGCCCCTAATGCAATATAAAAACAACAGCCAAAAAAAAAGTTTATTTTGTTAGAGTTCATAATTAAGATTCTAAAATGGTTTTTAAAATAAAAGTTTGTTTCAGTATACAGTACGTTCCAAATAAGCAATAGGAAAACAAATAAAGAATAAACAGATTCCCCTATGCCTCTCCAATAACAATCCCCAAGAAATGTAGGTCTTACACTTTTCTCGTTCTTTGCCTCTCAGATTCCAGGCAAGCAGTTATTTGCAGATGCCCACTAGCAAGCTTCTTTTCTTGTTCAACATCTTGCAAGCGTGGAAAGACATCATGCTAATGCCTGGCATGGGGCAAGATCTTTTCTTGCAAGAGGATGAGCAAGAAAATAAGGCGGTCACACTGCCCCTACCATTTCCCCCCAACTTGTGTTAATGAAATTGCTTACTTTTAAACTGGTGTTGTGGGAGGTGCATTGACATTTTAGCAGTTTCCTTGCCACTGGGGCACCATAGTATCTTTGCATTGTGGCAACAACACAATAGGGTGTTGTTAATGAGAGTGATCTTCTCAGACCAAGCACTGGAAGTAGTTTGTCAGTTATCTGCACACATCTCTTGGGGAATTCTACTATGAGGCTATGGGGAATGTTTGAGGACTGCACCAGGTGACACACTAAGGGTGTGTGTGTGACACCACTGTTAAAACATTTCCATTTGGGCAGAAATGGGTTGCGACACTCACCTGTTTCCATTTAAAATGTTATAAGAGATGGGGTGAGTGGGCTGAGGCTCAGTGGGAGGAGAAAGGAGAGGCCCCACCCCCCACCCACAATTTCAGAATTTTCAAAATTTTTATTTTATTTAAAAAATAAAGTTTTTGTTTTAAAATTTACTTTAAAAACATCATGTTTTATGAAATGTTCACTTTAACCACATGAAACTATGCTTATGTAAATACATTTAGGCTGGGTGCATGATATTGCAATTTAAAGGTATATGTCACCGCTATTACCGTTAGATGCAGGGATATATGGGAATTATGACTTATAAGTAACCCCACTTGAGCATCAAGACAAAGAAGACCATCAGAGAGGCAACGGGACCAGGGCTAAACACCAAATAAGTCCGGTCACCGCCCTTCAGCTGAGCAGCAAGACAAAGAGGACCATAAGAGAGGCAATGGGACCCGGGGCTAAACACCAACTGAGTCTCTGCACCCAGCTAGGCCAGGAGTTTATCACATGGGAGGAATTTCTCTCAATTTTGAATGGAGCCAATTCGAATTCACGTAAATTCGCTAGTTTAGCGAATTTACGTGAATTCTAATTGTGTTCTGAATGCATTCAGAATGACTTTCCATTGCCCGAAAATGACTCCCCCATTGCTCGAAATTGTGTGAGATAATCAAATACGCAATTACGTGAAACCCCATGATAGCGTTCGGAATGACTTCCCATTGCCCAAAATTGCGTGAGATACACTCATATGCAATAAAGTGAAACCCCATGACTGCGTTCGGATTGCCATTGCATTATACCCCCAAATTCTGTCGTATGATAAACTCTCCAGATAACAGAGTACCGCCAGAACACCAGGCAGGCAAGTGGAGGAAGGAAGAAAGTGACTAGCCATCTCTGCCCTCCCACAACCACAGAGAAAGAAGTGAAGAAACTAAGGAAGGGAGGGGGAGAGAATGGGGACAGACTAAAAGAGGACAGACACAAGGGAAAGTAAGGAGGAAAACCCAGGGAGGTATAATGAGAATTGGTAGGAAAGCAAACAAGCAACAGTGGGAAGAATAATATGGGGAGACCAACAGCTACTGGGCAGCAGCAGCAGTGGTCATGCCACTGACAGGAGCAAATTGTGACACCATAGCTAACACATTAACAGAAAGGGAAGGAGACAGAGATAAAGCGATATCACATTTGCAAGATTAGCCAAGGGCACAAGAAAGATGCCAAGGTAAATAGCAGACATTCTTAGTAAAAATGAAAATGGAATGCATGAACAAAGCAGTACTGGGAGTGAGTGAGTTAAAATGGACAGGAATGGGCCACTTTTTTCGCTGCGCCACTTTTTTTTGCTGCGGAGCTTCACCACAGCAGCTAGACACCACGGTGAAGCTCCACAGCAAAAAAGGAGCGGGCAAACCATGCTCTTTTTTTGTGCCTCAGTTGCAGCACGATTTACGGAAAACTCACCATTGGGTGCCTAGCAGCTCCGCAGCTGCGCCACCGCCATTATGAAAGCCATCTAAACGTGTTCTAAACAGCATTCTGTAATGGCGGTGGCACCATTACATGTTAGGGTTTGTGAGTGTGTGAATGCTGCACCCTCATGAATCCTAATGGAGCCACCCAGGCGCCTTTTCAGGCCCATCTAGATTGGGCCTTTGAATCACAGTGCAACCACACAGTGTTCTACTCAGGGAATGAAAAGGCAAGAAGAAACAGGGTGGTTTTCATAATAAGAAAAGATGTGGCAAAAGCAGTCAGAGAATACAATGCAAAATCAGACCAAATAATTTCAATAAGGCTCCATGGTAAACCTATGAATATCACCATAATTCAAGTATATGCACCAACCACAGAGGCAGAACAGGAAGAAAATCAATTCATTGAAAATGTGGTGCTGGAGTAGAGTGCTGAGGATCCCATGGACAAAATGGGTTCTAGAGCAGATCAAGCCGAAAACCTCCCTGAGGCTGTCGTACTTCGGACACATCATGAGAAGGAAGGACTCACTGGAAAAGACAATAATGCTGGGAAAGGTGGAGGGAAGTAGGAATAGAGGAAGGCCATATGCTAGATGAAGGGATTCTATTAAGGAGGTCACGGGTATGGGGTGGCAGGAATTAAGCAGAGCAGTGGAGGACAGAGGGTCTTGGAAGTGTCTCATCCATAGGGTCGCCATGAGTTGAGATTGACTCGAGGGCAGTTAACAAACAAACAAACAAACGTAACATTGGTAAAAAAAACATTATTAAAAGATTCTGTATGGTGTAGTAATGGGACAAGATAAATAAGGGGGTTGATACTATGAGTTACCACACCGGGTGACATCAACCCTAGTGATGCCACTGGCTGGTTACAACCCCCAAACTTCCCACATCCCACCTAGTAACAGAGTTCTCATAGAAGGAAGCAGGATCAAAGTTCCTCAGCATTAAAAAAAACACAAAAACTACTGCTTGGTGAATCAAAAGGTATTAATGGATTATTTCCAGTCTGCAAAAATGCACATTTGTGACAGTGCTACAATGGGATGACATCAGGACACCAACAACACCATGTAGTAGGGTATGGAGCCCTGCTGGCACAGTGGTTAAATGCTGGTACTACAGCCTCTCACAGACACAAGGTTGTGAGTTCAATCCTGCAACTCAGCCCTGCATCCTTCCATAGGCCGCTACAATGGATACCCTGCTTGTTGGGGGCAATTATCTTACACATTGTAAAACCACTTAGAGAGTTCTTAAGTGCACTGATAAGCAGTATAAAAATGTACTTGCTATTGAAATGGGGTGTGATCTTTTGCACTGTTGCTGCATCACTATATGTCACCATTGCACCATTTTGTGATAAGAGCTCTTGTTGCAAAATGCACTATTTCTTGGCCAGTTTCATTCCCCCTCATGAAGCAAGGCTACGCTGGTCCTTGAAGGAAGTGGTAGGATATTTTTGTCTGATGTGCCATATCTGCATTCAGTGCAAGATCATGTATGTGATAGTACTGATGGTGTGGGTTGTTTTTTTTTTTTAAGGCCAGTGCATATCCTTCTAGCTCTGCTGAAGCTGGTGGTAGTGTTTGCTCAGTTGCAGATTTGGTTGAACCATATTGCCATGCCACACAAGGTTGTTTACAGTTTTGAATACATTTTAAATTTTAATGCATAATTGCTTTAACTTTTAAAATTGTTTAATTCTTTTTTAAAAATTTATACTTAAACATTTTAATGCTTTTGTATTGTTTTAAATTGTATTGTTTTAAATTTGCAGAGCATCACCTTGAGTCCCTATACCAGAAGAAAGGGGAGACGTGTTAATATATTATACCAGCATAATCAACACACAACTCTGCTTATACAGCCTGCCCTAATTGCACCAGCCCTAGCTAATATAGGCAATAATGAAGGATGATGGGAGTTGCAGTACAACTTCTGGAGGACCATAAGTTGTCTGCCCTGGATTTAATATATGCATAGAAAAATCTGGCTGCAGGAACCTTTATCTATCTGAAGTGAAGAAACAGGGTCTGTCCCCTCACTTCATCCATAGAAGTTGACCAGATTAGCCATTTGAATTTTACTTCAACAATTGTGATAGTACAACATCCTCTGCATCACTTGAGGCACTCATCACATGCTACATGATGTCTGTTTTGCCTAACAGTAGGGCTGGCCCAGTTTGGCTTTATTTGATAGTAAAAATATCAATTTTTTATGCATTGTTGAAAACTGGAGGCTTTGCCAAGTTGCCCTTGAGTCTTGTGGTGAGTTTTGTACTATATTAAAATCTAGAAAATATATGTTATGGTAAATGTCAGAAATCTGGAGAATGCTGACATTTAAACAAACTCAAGGGAAATGCTAGGAAATGATGACATTTAGCTCTACACATGATAGCCAACAGAGGGCCTTCAGTAAACGTCTACATCTCATTCATCATTATTTCCATAGAGGAAAAGAACATTTAGCCTGCCATGTGGTAAATATCAAAATTGCAGGTAAATGGCACAACGGTTTTGGCACTTGTTGTTTTGCCTTGTAAATATTCAGACTTACGAGTGAACGTCAACATTCCCTAAGTCTGACATTTACTATCATGTGTCCCCACACAGGGAAAAGCTTTCCCCCATGTCAGTCCCTCCAGATGTTGTTCTATAAACATCTACCCCTTCTAGCCAGCATAGCCAGTGGTCAGAGATGGTGGGAGATATAGGCCAAAAATCAGGAAGGACTTACATTGATGAAGGGTTGTATAGAATGTCCTGGTATTTTTCTTACATATCTATAGCGGTAGCTATAGGATTCTTTATCCACAGATTGAAGCATCCTTGGCTTGAAAATATTTTTAAAAATCCAAGAAGGAAACCTTAATTTTGCCATTTTATATAAGGGGCACCATTTTACTATGGATTCTTTCAGACGTGGGAAATTGGAAGTATAATCCAAGGGCAATCCAAATGTAATCCTGGGCTTTCACGTTATTGCGAATTAATTCTTCTCACGCAAATCCGGGCAAAAGGGAAGTCACTCCGAATGCAATCATGGGTTTAACGTTATTGTGAATTTAAGCTTCTCACGTGATTTCAGGCAAGGGGGGGGGGTCATTTTCGGGTAATGGGAAGTAATTCCAAATGCCTTCCGAACGGAGCAGGGGTTCAGGTAAGTTCGCTAAACAAGCGAATTTACATGAATCCGCATTGGCTCCATTCGGAAGTGGGAGAAATTCCTCCCGTTTGAAAGAGTCCAATGTCATTGTATATAATTAAAACTTTGGCATGCACAGATTTTGCTATCCAAGGGGTTTTGGACAAAACCCCAATGGATACCAAGGGCCAATGCATCTAGATAAAGGTATTTTTAAAATTGGGTATCTGATATATTTTGTCTCAGATGCTCTTTCTGTTTCCTTTTGTTGTCAACATCTTTGGATCTCAAGCTCATTTTGATTACAGGATATGATAAATAGCCCCCCTGCCACTGGCCATTGTGGTTTCCCCCATGGGATGTGTTCAATCTTGAACTGATATATAAATCTGCACATAGACACATCATGTATACACCACTGAGGGACAGAGCTTGCAGTATTGGCCTTCTGCTTTGCTCTCTTCCTTTTCTTTTGTCTGTGTAAGCATCACAAACAGAGCAATGTATAACAAAGAGATTATTACATTCAAAATGCACAAAACAGAGATAACTTTGTCGGGCCAATCAAGAGGCACAAAATATACAGAATTCTAAAGAAGAAGGTGCCAATGGACTATGGGCTCATCTACACCTTTCAGGATATTTTGAGGTATCCCCAGAGTATTCTGGTCCCAAATTTGTTCCTTACTTGCTTCATAGCAAAGATACTGTCTTCACTCATACAGTCCCGAGTTGCCTGGTATGACACAATTGCAGAGTTGGTGGTGGCTAACTCAGGTCTCTTTGCAATTGATAAGATGGCAACACTTGCATGTTCCCAAGCTGTCTGCCATCCTTGCCACAGAGGTTGTATTACTCTGAGGACAGACTGAGGCATCAAGCCATGCTAACAATTCTGGGCACCTTGTTCTGACCTCAGAGTGATGTACCCACTGTTGGCTAAGATCCACACAGGCAAAAGCAGCCATCATTATGAGGCGACCGGAAAACCTGCAGCAAAAGGTGAGTTAAGTAAATGCAATTGGGGTGGAACCTGTACCCAATTTGTAGTTTGGCATGCAGCCAGACAAGGGGGAATTTGCAGTATAGGGCTAATATAGACAAGCTGTAGAACTTATCTTTTTGAAGTTTTTACCTCCAACAAAGGTAAAACATTTTCATTAGGACCACATTTGGCAGTATGTTTTACCTATATAGCACCTGAAGATGCAACAGTACAAAGACTTCTTGGGAAATTCAATGTTCTCAGCCTAAGAAAGAGGTGTGGATATCCTCACACATTGCAAAAACATCCTGGATCTCAAAGGAAGTTACTTTTTCAACTGCTGAGTTGAAACTCTGGGGCGGTACAAACCACCCAAAAAGGGCGGTCTGGCACCACCTCTTTTTGCTGCGGAACTTTGCCGAAGCAGTTAGATGCAGCGGTGAAGCTGCGCAGCAAAAAAAGAGCAGGGAAACCCCGCTCCTTTTAAGTGCTGCAGTTGCGGCGCAATGAAAGGAAAAGGCACCAATGGGCCTTTCTGCCACCGCAACTGCGCAGCTCCATCTAAAAGTTTCACAGTTGCGGTGGCGTGCTTACGCACACCATCTAAATGGCATTATGTGACGATGCAGGCATCGTCACGTGCTAGGGTTAGGGAGTGTGCAAATGCTGCATGCTCCCTAACCCCAATCCCACCACATAGACGGCCCTTTTGGGCTGTCTGTCTCAGGCCTTTATTGCCTGAATTTTATTACTCTGTCTTCCAGTGCCCATATGGCCAAAGATAGGAATTGCCTCTGCCTGTGTTGACATCCTTCCAGACCGTTTTAATTGACAACAACAACAACAACAAAAAACCTTGACATAATAGGCATGTGACTCTAACATTATCATTTTCTTTCTTCTCCTATATTATTTTTAACACTTGTGCCTGATGTAGAAGCCAGTGGAGCTTCAAAAGCTTGCATGATGTATCATGCATCTTAGGTAGGCCCAACAAATGTGTTTTGTGGATTTTGGATGATATTGTAGTTTGCTGTATGGGCAGTATGACTACCCCTCTGTGTGTGTGTGTGTTATGTGTGTGTGTGTGTGCGTGTTCATGCATGCACACATAACACACACACACACACACACACAGAGTCATCTCTCCCAATTTGTGGGGGATCTGTTCCGGACCCCAACACACAAATCAGAAAAATCGCAAATATTCAAAGCCCATTGGGTAGAATGGGCATGTGCTCACACACACACAACATTTTGTCCATCTCCCCTTGCTGTCCGCAAAGGAGCAAGACCACAGACTCCAAGTCCATGAATGGGAAGGGACAGGTGTACACACACACACACACACACATATAATACAGAGGGCCCTTGACTTTCATGGGGGTTAGGGGTGCAAGACCCCTGAATAAGGCAGGGGAGGGGCATGCCCCTGCCTTCCTTCCGATGCCTCATACAGCTCAGGAAATCTGTCTGAAGCATTGGAGGAGGGCCAAAATAAGTGTGCATGTACCCTTCCTAGCTGTTCCCTCCTTCCTGGGCTTTCCCCTGCATTCCCAGGGGAAAAGCCTGAGAGGGAGCAAGGGAGGGAGGGAGGAGTGCACATGCACATGGCAAAGGATTTGTGAATAATCAAAGTCGCGAGTGCCAAAGCAGCGAAAGTCAAGGGCCAAATGTATATTTATATATATTTAAAGAGATATGAATAGTTGAGGAAAAACAACAAGAGCAACAAGTTTCCATCAGTGTTTGTTTAAATTAATGAAATTAAGTCCCAGAGTATGTCTATGACACAGACCACTCTATGGAGCTTATTGCTCAGCATTTCAAACTGGCTCCAGCCTCCCAGGCTGGATCTGGGATGCAGGATGGAGACTGGGATTATTGTTCACTAAATCATCGCCAAACTGCCAGCCACCATCAGCCTGGGTCCCAGTTGGGTCCCAGCCATGGTCTGCCAGCACTTTTTAGAAGTCGGAAAGCTTTCCAACTTCTAAAAACTGTTGGTGGAGCATGGCTGGGACCCGGACTGATGGCAACTGGTGATTTGGCAGCAATTTAGTGAGCAATAATCCCCACCTCTATTCCCCCGTCCCAGCTCCAGCCCGGGAGGCTCAAACAAAAATCAGAATGGAGACTGCAGTCAAGAAATCAAAAGAAGACTAGGATGGAAAGGGCAGATATGAAAAAAAAAAAAAAAAACCTAGACAGGATCCCAAAATGTAAAGATATACAACTAAGCACTAAAGTCAGAATTGTCCAAGCCATTGCATTCTCCACCACCATGTACAAATGTGAGAGCTGGACAATGAAGAAAGTGAGAGAAAGAAATCAACTCATTTGAGATGTAGTGCTGGAGAATAGTCCTCTTGATACCATGGCTGGCCAGAAAGACAAACAAATGGATCCAAGAACAGATGAGCCTGAACTCTTACTGGAAGCAAAGACTACTAAGCTGAGACTGTTCTACTTTGGCCACATCACGAGGAGGCATGATTCATTAGAAAAAATCAATAATACTAGGAAAAGTAGAAGGCTGTAGAAGGAGAGTAAGACCACATGCCAGATGTGTAAACTCAATCAGGGAGGTCATGGGCTTGAGCCTGTGGAAGCTGAGCAGGGAAGTTGAGAACAGGGAGTCCTGGGGATGTCTCATTTAGAGGTTCACCATTAGGTGAAGTTTACTGAAACAAACAAACAACTTCATTTATATACCGCTTCATACCACCTAAGGAGTGTCTAAGCGGTTTACAACTGTAAGCTACTTGCCCCCAACAATCTGGGTACTCATTTTAGCGACCTCGGAAGGATGCAAGCCTGAGTCGAGCTTGAGCCCTTTTGCTGGTATTGAACTCGCCACCTCATGTTTTTGAGTGAGTGGCTGCAATACAGGCATTTAACCACTGCGCCACCAGTTAACTGAAGGACAGTTAACAACAACAAACAGGATTCAAAACTACTTAAGTCATATTTGCACATGAGGCAGAAAATTCCACAAGCACCTCCCACTTTCCTTGGAAGTAAAAATAAAGGATGAATATATTAAACAATTAACAATTTGCTGCCAAAATCTGCCTGTTGGTAGAGCCAGCTGTGTTGTGGGCTTGCAAAGAAAGTATAGACTCTGAAGATGCCAGCCACAGATGGAGGTGAAATGTCAGGAATAACTTCTTCTAGAACACAGCCACATAGCCCGAAAGACCCACAAAAAACTAAAGGATGGATTCTCCTAAGTGTGCATATGGAAAGAAAGGTATAGAACTGAGTGTTCATTGTGAGGTAGAGGGGAAATGAAGGATAAATATGGCATGCCCTCCAACATTTCACTGATGAAAAATGGGACACATGTGGCCAAGAAACATTAGAATTTTGTCAAATGTTTGGCAAATGTTTTTAATGAAGAAGAACACAAAACCTAGGAGAGGCTGCAGAAATTGGTTGATATCTGAGGTTACTGAGAAGGGCAATAGCGGCTGGATGGCCATGTATCTTAAACAAAGGCTGGATTTTCATCTGTTGAGAATTGTTTGATGGCGTCTCCCTGTATGGCAGGAGGTTGGATAGGATGTCCCTTGCCTCGACCCAATCTGTGATTCTATGATTCCACACTATTCTCTCTTGCCTCTAAATTAATTGTGAGCAAATGACTTTCCCCTTTGGATTCAGTTTACGGCAATTGAAGTAAGCAAGTACCAAGGGTGAAAACAGCAGGAGGAGAGAGAAACCAGGACATTTAAGAAACAACTCAGAAGTCTGACATCAGAGGAATAATTGAGGCTATACCTGCTAAACTGGGAGGTCATGATATTTGGCCAATGAGTGCCCAAGTGTGTGTGTGTGTGTGTATGAAAAGCAAACGAAAAGCACATTCCCTTGCTTTCCATGCATATGCACTCCAAGTAGGACTGGTAATTGGAACAAGATTTATTTCATGATATTGGGAGAGAAGGAGGAGAGGCAATATGTTGGTAGTTTTAATTGGCTGTTTTAATTTAATGGATTGGTTTTAAAGTTTTGGACTACTTTACTGTATTTTATTAATTTATGTAAACTGCCCTGAGGATTTTTCTGCATCTAAAAGGGAACCTAAAGTTTAAACAATGATGTTGGTTTGCTAGAGGTATATGGGGGTTGATATCCTTTTGCTCAGCAAGCCAGCTAAGCCTGGGCTCAAACCATTTCCTGAAGGGCATATCTAAAAATACCCTGCAAGTATAGTTATACTGCCCAGGTGATTATCTCCTGTTCACCGCTGTGGATGAGGACACATTATTAAGACAAATCTTTTGATTTCCAAACTCACACTTGCTGAGATAATATGAATGTTGGGGAAATGAAATTTGCAGAAGAGAAGTGCAAGAGTGAAGTTTATATGTTTTTATAACATATGTTTCTTCTCTGAAAATATTTCACATCCTGGGCCATTTTCCCTTCAACTGCGTTGACTCACAGTTTTGATGCCAGTATGACAGGGATATGTTTTTAAACAACCAAGGGGGATTTTGTTAGAAGAGAATCAGCAGATAGGAACAAACCTTGGAATAGTATGTTTGGGTAGTGAGGAGGCTATCACCCTGCAAAGTCCCAGACAGCTTGGCCATTGGTTGTGTTGGTTGGGAGATTCTAAGACTTGCAATCTAAGAAAAAGGTAACACAAATTTTGGGTAGGAGAAGATTGAGCATGTTCTTTCTGCCCTCACTTTGTCACCTACAATTGATTGCAGATTGTATGCATGACACATTTTGTTTTTAATAATTTTTTCCAGTAGATATCTTAGTGATCCCATACTGGAACTATTTGCTCTTGAAGATCTATCTGGTGCCTTCTCTAATGACCTTTTTTTTTTTTTTTTGCAGCTTTGTAAAGACCTATTTATTCTGGCAGGCCTTTTAAAAATGACCAATAACAGCAATTTAGTAGTATCTTTATTTGGCATTCTACTTACTTTTTAAAAGCTTGTTTTATTATTTTTAATTGTGCATACATAAACATACACACACATGCAGACACAGTGTTCGACATTGTTAGTCACCAGCAGCATCTTTGCATCAAAATATGGCATGAACATTTTGAAAAATACACAAACGTCAGCTGCAGGGCTCTTTTTTTTTTTTTTTTTTTAGTAAGGTGTAACTTTAAATACACTAGTGGATATCAGTATTTGTACACATCCATTGTATAGATTGGGTTGTATTGTTAGCACATCCTGCGCCATATTTTTGGAGTTCCTGTACAGTTGGCCCTTGGTATCCATGGGAGATTCATTCTGGACCCCCCCCCCCCCCTGTGGATACCAAAATCTGTGGATACTTGAGTTCCATTGTTCCCAGTGGCAGTGTGTGCACACAGTTGTGCCACCATTTGGGACAACGGGACTTCAGTGGGGGCAACGTGGCTACGCTGCCATTAGGGACAGTGCCTGTTTCCCTAGTGGTGGCGTGTGGCTGTGCTGCCATTCAGGACAACGGGACTCATTGTCTCAAATGGCAGTGCGGGCACATGCACACACTACCACTGGGGACAACGGGGCTGTCCCTAATGGCAGCACAGCCATGTGCATGCACTGCCATTGGGGACAATTTGGGTTTGCCATCTGCGGATAACAAGGGGTGAGTGTATTTTCATAGCTCACATCTGGAGACAGCATATTTTTGGGAGATCGCTTTCAGGAAAACTAGGTCAGTTTCCCAGGAGGAAAAAAGCATGCCCCAGAGCATGTACACATCCAGGTAATGGGAGAGTCAAATATAGATGGGTGTATCAATTGCTCCTTCCTGTTCCAAAGTCATCTGAATTTCCTCTTGCAACTTGAGACAAAGAGATTCCTTGGACCCAAAGAATTAAGCCAACTTATCTGCCTATCCCCTGTTGTGTTCCCAGCCAAACTTCCCTGTCCATCCATCCTGGTGGGGTGGTGTTGGGTTGGTGGTGTTGGTGGATCCTGTTTTTGTCACACTAAAGTTAAAGCCATCAATCAGTCCAGAGAAACCCGTTGTTGATTCCTGGGAAAGGACATCCAGCCTTTGCTACCTGTCAAGATAGCCCATTGCTTAGTGGTATAAATATTGGTTCCAAGAACCTAACCTCTGCACACAGAGGAGAGGCATACACCTATGCAGCCCTGTGTATGTTCTGTGTTGCCCTCAGACCTCCCAGTGTGGGCCACTCCACTCCACTCCAGCTTTCCGTGGTCTACTCATTGGACAGGTAATTAAACCTGCAAATACCTAAAATTCTGCTATCTCTTTCCATATTTGCATTTCAGTTAGCTCTGAATGCTGTGTCTGTGTGAATCATGGTTGTTTGTGTGATATTTCTTTGAATAAGTACCTCCTTAATTCACCCCAGTCAGTTATTACTGGTATAAACAGCAAATAGTTCTAAAGGTGACCCAAGCCTCTTGTAAGCTAATTTCACCAATAATTAAAACAATACTGTCATATTTTGTGGAGACTCCCCACCTAGTACCCTACTGTTCTTTGGGTAATAGCACCCAGCATAATGCTGCTTGTGATGCATTGAACGCTCTAAAGATCACTGTGATCTTATCCTGGTTTTGAAGGTCTCTTTGTGGGAAAAGCTGCATTTCAATCCACACAGCATGGTCACATCAATCTTATCCTTCTAGTGTAGACTGCAAGCCAGCATTTCCCAACCCAGTACCCTCCAGAGGTATTGTATTATGCAAGTCTTATCATCCCCAGTCCAGCATTTAGGACACATATGGTGGGAACTAGTCCTGGGAAGGTTGCTGTCTGGGTCAGAATTGTTTGACTGTTATCCTTGATAAAGAACTACCACAAACCAAGAGTGAGAATTCATTGTCTTTCCAGATATTGTTAGTCTGCAACCCCCACTTTGCTCACAATTCTCTACACTAGCTGGTGTTGCATGTGGAGAACTGCACAATTCCCTCTCCTGCCCTAAAACGAACCAGTAGTAACAGTCTTTGGCCTAAGATCTTTTTCAAGAGGGAAGGAGTGGCTTATTTCTCTTGCCTCATTATGGGATGCTATTCATGTGTACTGTTGACTCAGGCTTGAAATTTCAGAGGAGAAACACTGTGTACACAAATCTTATTAAGCCTAGTAGTTCCCCCTGTGCCTTCAGATGTGTCTTTCCATCCTGACAATTTACCTTTGCCAGCTATTGATTTTTGGATTCAGCATGCATAAACGAGTGCACAGACTGAAGCAATCACATCTTATTATGGGGTTTTAAAATTCTGATCATATTCAAGGATCAGATGAGGCACTCATTGATTAATTCCAAGAGCATCAATTGAAATGTAGAACAGGTGCAAGACACGCAGCAAAAGGCTGCCCCTGGAATCTACGGTGGCCACAAGTTACAGTTGAGTGTGACCTGGTTTAAGTCTAGTGAAGCCCAACTGTCCCCATTCATAGTTTTAACAGTCTCTTCTCAACAGTCCATCTTCCAGGAATTTCCCCCACAGCAGTTGTCTGCCACAAAATGCCTATACTTGTGAGAAAATTTCAGGGCTTCTTTTATGGCAGGGATGGGAAGCTATTTGCCCTCCAGATGTTTTGGGCTGCCACTTCCGTAACTCCTGACCACAAGTTAGGATGGCTGGGGCTTCTTTGTTGTTAAATGCCATCACATCAGCTTCAACCCAGGGTAACTCTATGAATGAGAGACTTCCCTGACACCCTGTTATTAATAGGCCTGTTCAGGTCTTGCAAACTCAGGGCAGCTATCCATCTGTAATGGAAGGTTCTTCTTTTTCTATTACACTCTACTTTCCCAAGCTTGGTAATCTTTTCATATGAGTCTTGTTGACTCATGGTATGCTCAAAGTGCAATAGCCTCCATCATGGAACAGTGGTTTGGGTGTCGGACTACAACTCTGGAGACCAAGGTTTGATTCCCTGCTTAGCCATGAAACCCACTTGGGCAAATCACACACTCTAAGGACTCTTTCATACAAGGCTAAATTGGAAGTATAATTTAAGGTCAATTCGAATGCAATCATGGGTTTTATGTTATTGCAAATTAACTCTTCACATGCAAATTCGGGCAAGAGGGAAGCCAATTCGAATGCAATCATGGGTTTTACTTTATTGCGAATTAAAGCTTCGCATTCAAATTCAGGCAGGAGGGGGTTATTTTCGGGTAATGGGAAGTAATTCCGAACGGAGCAGGGGTTCATGTAAATTCGCTAAACAAGCGAATTTACATAAATCCGCATTGGCTCCATTCGGAGTTGGGAGAAATTCCTCCCCGTTTGAAAGAGTCCTAAGCCTCAGAGGAAGACAGTGGCAAACCTCTTTTTAACAAATCTAACCAAGAAAACCCCATAATTACCAGTATGGCACTTTAGGATTGCCATAAGTCAGACATGACTTTAAGACACATAACAACAACAATAACAGCCAGGTCAGTGATTTCCACAATCTGGTTCTCCAGATGTTTTGGACATCATCTCCCAGAAGCCTCAGTCATCTTGGCCAGTGGTCTGGGATTCTGAGAGCTGAAATCTAAAACACCTGAAAGGCCAGAGCTTGGGAATAACAAATGGGTTGAATCTTTTCTTGTCAGCTTTCTTCACATAGAAGCTAAGTGGAGTCAAAGGCTTCCATGGCCAGCATCCATAGTTTTTTGTGGAGCTTTCGGGCTATGTGGCCATGTTCTAGAAGAGTTCCTTTCTGATGTTTCGCTAGCATCTGTGGCTGGCATCTTCATCTTCTCTGAAGATGCCAGCCACAGATGTTGGTGAAATGTCAGAAAGGAACTCTTCTAGAACATGGCCACATAGCCCGAAAGCTCCACAAAAAACTATAGAAGCTATGGTTTCTAAGGCCCTGAAATCTAAAATATCTGGAGGGCCCAAGTTTTTCCTCCTCTATTCTTGGGAGAAGATTTAGTTTGCACAGAGCACTTCCTAGGGGTACAAGTCTCTATAGACTCTTTCACACAATACTTCCAATTTCCGATGTCTGAAAAGGTCCTATGTCTACTCTTGAGGCCTGAGCACACTGAGGAGGAATGTTAAGGAAAATGCAACATGGGACATACAGTGGAAGAAATAAAATATGTATGTGAAAGTCACATTAACTAAGCAAAAGCAATTAAGAAGCTACACAGGTGAAAAGGCTAATGTAATTTAGAAGTCCTGGGAGCCAAGGACAAATGACAAGGACAGAATTATAGAATACATATTGGAAACACCAGAGAATCAAAAAGTGTACAAGGTAATATGATGAAATACTTGGGTTGGACTTAAATATGGGTTGAACAATGTGAACCAATCAGAATGAGTGTAAACACCCACAAGTGGCTATAAATAATAATAACAATGTATACCAATGTTTTTGTGTGGAGTGTGGAGTGGTGTGGAGTAGAGAATAGCTGAGTTGAGCATTGTATAGAGTAGAGTAGATAATGAAATAAAGCAAAGATTGTGTGGTGAAGGGCATTTAGTATATATAGTTAAATAAAGTAGATCTTTTATACAAGTCTACAGTGTTGCCTGGTGTCTTGAGAGAGAGAAGATACAAGAGCCACGAGAACCAAGGAGACGTTTGGAGACATCTCTGAAAGAGGAGTGAGAAGGCTGAGAGAGTTTGTCAGGGTCTTCAGCCTATTCTCTGAAGCTCTGCATGCTTAGAAGAAAGCAATAACCACTGATCAAAGCTGGTCTGCTCTGCTGCACAATGAGGTGGTGAGTTAAAGCAAGAATAAGACTAGCTACAACTCCCATCATCCTTGACATGCCTCTGGAATATGGCTAGCCATTGCAGGGAAAGAGTGCAAATCTTTCATGCAAACTCATTGTCATGACTGCTGCTTTCATTGATGCAGCCCTGGTGATCTTCTTAGGAACCTCAGGGAAATAAAGCCCATTTTGGCTTAGCAAATCAGGCATCGATATGATTGTAAACATCCCTGAAGGCTCTCAGATATTAAGGCTAGTAAGAATAGCTGGGAGTTGGTATAACCATTGCCTGCAGCTTTGATTCTTTCTTAATGCCTCTTCCCGTTAGGGTGCCCACTTACTATTGCCCACCAAAAGAGCAAAAAGAGAACATGGATTCATGTAAAACATTCAAATGCTTTTTGTTTTTGTTTTTTTATAGGCATAAATGTTCAAATAATTGCTGTAAATGGAAATAGGGGTTAAAAAACCCTCATCATAGCATGAAAGACTGACCCTGTTTTCTGCTGTGTAGGTGCTAAATATCATTGGGTAATCTGAAGATCATTGTTTTGCCTTTTCACTATTGTTTACTTTTAAGCCAGACTTTCTAAGACCTTCAAACAGATCAGAGCTGGGCAAAGTTTAGATCTTGAGATGTTGCTGAACTACAGGTTCCAATGATTCTAACCAGCAAAGCCAATGGTGAATAATGCTGGGAACTGAAGTATGCAAAGGGATCTTGTAGTAGCACCTTTGAGACTAACTGTGTGAAAGAAGTTGTAGCATAAGCTTTTATAGACTTGGTCTACTTCCTCAGATGCATGATGGGAACTGCAGTTCAACTTGTGGAAGTCCACATTTCTTTCGTCCCTGAAACTACTCTAGAAAAGCAGTCACATCGCTACCCTACTCCTTGTTTTTCTGAGTGGAAATCACCTTCAGGGATTTCTGCCATAGGATTCTCTCTTCGCTGCTTCATACTTTTCCTTTCAGAGACCTCAAATACTGTCTGAAAATCCCTGCACATATTTTTTTTTACCATTCTATAAAATTTCCTACCAAGATCAGATAAATGTCTAGCTAGCAGATCCATGTATTTTATTTTTTCTAGAATCGCAATAGTACTTGGACAGATTTTTCTGTGAAAGCCAAAAATGACAAGATGCTGCTGATATGTCTCCTGTGTGGCGAAAATATAATCTATGCACTACAGTGAAAGGAGCATAAGGTTTTCCTGAATGGCTTTTACTTTATTCCTGTTACAAAGTAATGGCCTCCTCCCATATTGCTAACAATGATGTATGGCACAAATATGACACCTCTCCTGGCTTTTACCCAAAATAAAGGGAGTTCACTAAAGCTTGCTTAACACTAATGCCTTCTCTTACTTCACATCATTTCCTGAGGTCTGACTGGTGTTCACACTTTCATTCCAGAGTAGGAGTGAGCAAATGGAGTAGCGAATCTGAGAAGATTTCTGCCCTGGGACCCTGTAGGTTCCACATGGACTGCCAAAAATGTTGGGAAAACAAACAAGACCAGAAGTGCCAGAGATCTGCTTCTGGTTTTGAAAAACAGAAAAACCTTCAACCTACATAAAAGGTGAAGTGCTGATGCTGGGATCTTCCAGGAGAGGTAGAATTGTTATACATTGTTCACTTTTCCCTCTATATTTAAGTTTATATATAAACTCTATATAAGTTTATACCTATAAACTTATATATGAGCCAGCATGGTATAGTGGTTTGAATATTGGATTATGACTCTGGAGACCATGGTTTGATTCTCAGCTCTGCCATGAAACCGACTGGGTGACCTGGGGCAATTCACTCTCTCTCAGCCTTGGGGAAGTCTAGGGTAAACCACCTCTGAACAAATATTGAAAAAAACAAACCCATGATAGTTTTGCCATAGGGTCTCCATAAATCGGAAATGACTTAAAGGCACACAGCAACAACAACAACAACAATTGTGTCTAGGGAGATTATCACACCATGACGCTAACCCATTGGCAACTCAAAATAAATGAAACTGCTATCTTGGTGCTGCAGTAGTGTGTTAGATCACACTTTTTCCTGAAAACTGGGATGTATTCGTGATAAGAGCGGCAGGAACTGACCACATTCTTGAGATCACAAACTTTTTAAAGAAAAAGCTGTAAATGCGTAATTGCCTGACTTTGACATCACTAGTAGTGAGGGAGTGGTGAAGTCTCATGTTGACAAACTTGTGAGATTGCACAGTGACAATATGTCAAGTGATCACATTGGCTGCTGGATGCGGTATTATTGCATAATTGCGGTTATTCACAGGTTCTACACATGAATGAAATGTGGCAGTTTTAACACAGGATAACAGCGGTTTGCACACTGCATCATGAAATGAGGACTGTTGCCAAATCAGAACTATGCCAATTGGTTTGTGCTATAACTGATGGTGTGATAATCTCCTAAATTTGCCAAACAACAACAACAACAACAGTTTCTTACCTTCAAAGGATAGTTAGTCAAGGCATAATGTATAAGCTATACTTCATGAAACTACAAATCCCAGGATCCCATAGTAAAGTAATTACACAATGCTATAATTGATTAATGTGAAAAGAACACAAGCATACCCCCACTGTCCCTGTTTGACAGGGGCAGTGCTGATCAGTCTTCTGTTGTCCGACTTTTTCAATTGCTTTTAAATGTCCCAGTTTCTCTTATGTCTTCCCACTTTGCTTCCTCATACTTTGCTTACTTCCATAGCTGCAAACTGGGTCCAAAGTGCAAAAGCAATTCACATTCTGTTACCTCTAGGAGTTAATTTCCCAGTAGGGTGAGTCAAAAGCAAACTGCTTCAGCCTCTCCTAGCTCGTGTATCCTTCCTCAGCAATGATTTTTGCCATATTAACCACATTCCAGCGTTGCTTGGCCACAAATGTTCCAGTTTTCATCTACAAAATATTGGATAGTATGCATGAGAGGATGAAATGTATGGGATGAAATGAAGCCTAAGAATCTGAAATGTATCAGTTTATACACAAGCAACAGAACAGACAAGTCAAACAGGGAACACAAGAGGAAGCTAACTAATTGTTAACTACTACCACCAAACTAAGTATTAACTGACTGCTGAGTTTAAAATGGAATACAGCTAAGAAGCAGTTATAAGACCCAATATCTATTTAAGCATTATTTCTGCACTATAGATGCATCATTAAACAATTTAACAAGAAATCTAAATCTGAGTAACATTTTTTTTTTGGTCTAAACTGATGTTTGTCTACAGTAAGGGATTAGATGAGGTTGAACAAAGCTTCCTGTCCCATCAAAAGTCAGATCAGGCAACAGGGATTCTGTCTGTCTTGAATGGTGGTTACACTCACCCTGGATACACAACTTTGATATTCCTCTGGATTGAACTCTACACTTGATCTTTGCCAAAAGGCCAAGAAGCTATGGGTTCAACTCTGTATCTTGACGCTTAGGATATTTCAATGGCCAGGATCATTTTTGCAGTTGTGTGAGCACTTGTGTGCCTAGTGTACCTTGGTATGCTTCATTTGGCAAGAAAGATTAACAAGGAAAGTCTGGTACTTATGAATGCAACATAAGTTGTTCAACAATAATGCAAAAATTTACTAAATCCATAAATTGCACATTTACTCCAGCAATAGGGATGGGATGCCTTACATTATGGTCACTGTAAAATATTTTTGTTGTATGATTATTTTCTAGATGGTTTATATGTTTTCATTATAACACCGAATTGTTTAAATTATATTATTAGAGTAAAATGTAGGCAATTTATGAGTTTAGTAAATTTTTGCATTCTTGTTAAATACGTATTCGTAAGTACCAGACTTTCTTTGGTAGTCTTTCTTGTCACTTAGTTTAGAGACCTTCTGGGAATTGTAGGTTTATGAGATATTTTGCCTTCTCTGTCAGAGAGCTCTGGTGCCACAACAAACTACAGTTTCCAGAATTCCATAGCATGGAGCTGTGGCAGTTAAAGCAAAGTCCAATGTGATAAATTCTGCAGTGTAGATGTAGCCCCTATGAGTCCGCTGTAATACTGAATGATCAGTATGTGACTGAAATAACATCCCTCCATGGAATAACTCAGACTTTTTTTTTAACCCATATTTGTAGGTAAGTATACCTCATTTACAGTTCTTTTCTCTTAAGTGCACTTGTCATCACAAATATAATGATGCAACTGTTTTCCTCCTTTTCCTGAAGTTAAAAAAAATCCATAATGAAACCCTCACCCAATCATCAATAGGTTTTAGGCAGACCAGCCTTTATAATAAGCACCTACAGAAAATCTGGATTTCCAGTGTGATTGTGTGTGTGTGCATGCATGCCTTCAAATCACTTGTGGACTTATGGTGACACCATGATTTTAATGTGGTTTTCTCATGCAAGGATATGTAGAGCCGTTTATTCTTTAGTTGTTCAAAAGGAACTTTTGCCTTCTTCTGAAACAGAGTCTACAGCACTTGATACCCATTGGCAGTCTCCGATACAAGTACAGTGGTCCCTCCATATTCTCTGAGGTTAGGGGTGAAGGACCCCAGTGAATGTGGGAAAACCACAAACAAGCAAAACAAAGCAAAAACAAACCCAAAGCCCACTATTCTTTTTTACATTTTCTAGGAATCTCCAGGTGCTCCAGTGCAACTCTGTGGTCAACGTCTGCCAGAAGTTGATCATAGAATCATGATGGAGGACCTACAAATGCCTAGAGAATTGTTTTCTCTAGAAGATTCTAGGTTTCCCCACAGAACTCTCTGGTCACTTACTGTCAGAGTTGTGCTGGAGGACCTAGAGATTCCTAGAGAGAACAGATGACTCAAAACTGCAAATAATCAATTCTGCAAAAGTCAAACTGCAAATGTAGAGGGCCAACTGCTTGGCTTCCAAGATCAGATGGGATGGGCTGCCTTTAGGGTATTTATGCTGTCCCTTAAAACAGCTTTAAAATATGAAAAGCTTATTCCCAATCAATCGTTTTACAATTTTACTTTCATTAAGAGTTCTAGTTCCTGCTAAAAATAAGTTGTATTAAGCTGAAGTTATAACAATTTATAACCTCCCTTGTTCATCTGTCCTATATAGATACAGATATCTACTTATTTTCTTTGGGTTTCTGACTATATTCACAACTAAATTTACCTCTTTTATTCAACGGAGCATTTTTGATTGGCTTTTTAATTAGTTCCCTCAGCCATCCACCATCTTCCCATCTCAAATTACAACTAGCAGAATGTCAGTGTTTTTCTAAATACAAACAGAAATCCATCAGTGATACCTTTTATTGGTCAACCAAAACGCAAAATATACTTGTTGCAAGCTTTTGAAGCTCCGTGGGCTTCTTCATCAGACAAGATGTTACAAACCAAACAGGAGGAGGAGGAGGGAAAAAAAACCCCAATAATTGGGGATGTTAGTCAGATGCCTATATTTTGTTTCAGTCCTTAGTAAAGACATTATGCTGGGAAGGATATCTTTTGGAGGCAGGCTCCAAAAGATGCAGCAATAGGGAGATTTTCATCTCAGCCAAACCATACCTGTTTGGTTTGTAACTTCTTGCCTGAAGAAGAAGCTCAAGGAGCTTAGAAAGCTTGCAACAAATATATGGTGCATTTCGGTTGGCCAATAAAGGTATCACTGATAGATTTTTGTTTGTATTTGTTAAATGGCCAACACAGCTCCCCCTGCATGTTTTCAGTGTTTTTCCAAGTTGGGGAAATAGAAAGAGGAATGGAATGGAATGAGCAGTGGCAGAATTCTTTACTCTGCTGCAACACTGAAAAAGTATAAGTGCTTGTCATTCTGGGCAGGAATTAAGGGGCTTGACAGATTGTCAGAAAGCGGCAGTGAGACGCCACCCCTTTCTGCCCTGGAAGCAGGCTGCAGCAACCACACATTACAGTCCCTGAAAAGTGGCTTCTTTTTGTGTCATAGAAGGGGCACCATAACTGCCGCGGTGCAGCATTATGATGCCCCTTGTGCACAGTGCCATTTGGGCACTGAGCATGAGGGACATCATTATGGCGTGCCCCATGTAAATGGGCATGTGCCAAGATGGTGCCCCAGGGGAGGAAGAAGGGCTAGGAGCGTCTAAACACTCTACCCTCCCTCAGCCCTACCGTGCATGGAGGCTGGCAGAAACTGCCGGTCAGTATTCCCCCTAAGTCATCTAGAGAGTAAAACCAAGGAGTAGACAAAAATGTTTCATATTCCTATGTGTTTTGGACCCTCAGGGAAATCTACAATAGACATATAAATTGGGATGGGAAGAATATTCAAAAATATTAAAAAAATAATTGGAAATGTTTTAATTGAGTGTCAGGAAACCATGATGAGGATAATCCCAGGCTGACAAGAATCTTTGCAGTTTGGGTATTATTCTGTACAAAATTTGCATATGGTTGTTGTTTTTTTATTTTTGGGGCATGGGAAAAAAATCTGCTATACATTAAGAGTCTTGTTCCATGAGAAAAGAAAGCCAAAATGAAGCAGAAGAGTGGCAGCTTTCTCTGTTGCCTCTCTGACTTCTGTTTTCCTTCCCAGGTCATAAAAGTATGCCTTTTTTGCTGAATGGATATTTCCAGTGTGACAAAAGACATGCTTTTATGATCGTCTCACTTGGGAAGAGAACAGAAGCTTTCTTTTCTCACGCAATTTGCAAAAATTGCACTTTCTGTGTATAAAATAATATTTCTGCACAGGAATATTATTTTCTGTGCTGAGAATGCTTTTTCCTGTGGTGAAAAGCATTTGCTATGGACTTTTTTGTGTGAAAACACACACCCGTGTATGATTTTTGTGTGGAATAAGGCTGGATTGTGAATAATCTTCAAAACCTTTCCCACAATGGGAAAAAGACTGCTAAAATTATTTCTTGCTTCCTTAGAGAATGATACTACCAAAAACTGAAATATGCTTCCACGAATAATGCTGTAACCCACATATAATATAAAAATGTCTATACTATATTCCTGAAAATGGAACCACTCCATAGCCACTGCAATCAGTGCTATATACTGTGTAGTGCTTCTCAAGCATTTAAAACATTTCTAGTTTATCCCAGCTGATCATATCACTTTCACATTTTATGGGCATTCCCTCCTGAGCTGGAATTGTATCAGTCCACTGTAACATACCTGTTTATTGGCAGTAGGTATTTTTTTTTAAAAAAAAAATGTGTGTTAGATATAACTCCCTGTATACTCCTTATTTTTCAACTAAAATAGGTTCCGTAATCAGCAGTAAGATAGCCTGGAATTCTCCCAAAGGGAGAATATCTGCATCAAAAGGATTATGATCTGCTCCATCTTAATTCCACATACAGGTTGAATGGCAGGTTCAACAAACTATAAGCACAGTTCCTTAGAGTGGCATCTCAACAATGTCTGGAAGACAAGAGCTGGATGACATACTTTCCCCCAAGTGGCAAGCCTTGAGTGAAAGCAGCTTCCTGTGTGGTTCTTAAGGCAGTGATTCCTAAAGTGGGAGATACGTCTCCCTGAGGATAGTAGAAAGATTCAGGGGGGCAGTGAGGGGGTGGTGAGGGAAAAGAAGATGGCAGGGAGGCCTTCAGTCAAAGTACTGATGTGCAAGAAAGACAAGGGGAACCAGCAATTTTTAGAGCCATGGTAAGGATGAGGGTTGCATGAAACTTCTTTTCAGGGTCTATTATTATTATTATTATTATTATTATTATTATTATTTTATTTATATAGCGCTGTAAATTTACACAGTGCTGTACATGCAATCTTATAATTAGACGGATCTAATTATACTGCACAGCCTGGCTAATCACTTTGTATGGTGATGACTGCAGCTATTCGCCTGCCTGTGCGAGCTCTCTCCTTTAGCTGTGTCTTCCACTAACAGTAGCAGTGGCAGTTGGGAAACTCACATGAGGCTTGGGAGCAGGGCATTACTTCTGTGGCTTGGAATGAAATAATTTTGGGATATATTGACTGACCGGAGCAAGGAGTGAGAGCACATGGTGGTGGAGGTTGTGGGCAGCAGTGGCAAAAAGGACTCTGCTTTCAAATTTTGGATTCTGCTTACGCTTTGTGAGCTTAGCTGGGACCTGACTGGCGGGCTGGAGCTGAGCTGCTGTTCCTTCTTTCTTTTGTCAGACAGGATGAGAGAAGAGGTAGCAGAAGAAACAATTCGTATGTGTGGAGGGGCACTTGAAGCTATGTAGTAAAGATTTGTTTCTGGTGAAGGAGGGGGAGCAGTATCCAGGCTCAATTCTTGGAAAGAGTCTTTAGCCTTGGAGCAGCTCCTGTAGTTAAAATTTCTGGTCCACCCCAGTGTCTAGTCCAGAGTTTATGGCATTTGTAAAATCCACACACACACACACACACTGGCTGCCCCAATGAAGAAGGATTGAGAGTCCTTCCATGCAGAGGAGAAGCATCTCCCTTTGCACCAGGTCACCTTGAGAGCACCAACCGAGCAGTTGGCTGAACAACAACCAAGAAGCCTCCCATCCACACTGGCTTTTGCTGCAAGGCCAGCACAGGTTTCAGTCACATTTCAGCCAGCTGCTTGGTTGCTGCTCCTAAGGTGGGTGATCGCAAAATGAGCAGTGACTGAGTTTGCTTGTTTTGAATTTGCAGTACAACAGTAGACCAAATATTAAGAAATATGTATGGGATGGCACTAGGGTTGTTGGCCAAAAGGAAAGCAGGTGGTAGCCTGAAAAAATTGGGGGAACCACTGTTCTAGGCTGTTTTCCTACAATGAAAAAATTGTTGGAAGAAATTTTGCATTCTCTCTTCCCCTCCTTAGATAGATAGGTTTTTCTGAAGGCAATCCTGTTGTCTCTCGTCTTGCAAACATCCCATTTGCTCCTACTGAATCACAGGGCAATAACTTTGCAAATTGGTAAACAAACCACATGATTCAGGTCACTTTTAAGAAGTTCTTACACAAAAAGATTTTTTCCCCTGAACTGTTGGGTTCTTCATCTTCCTTCTCTCTTAAATTTCTTTGGAAAGATGGTGAAGTAAAGATTTATTTTTTTAACCTGAACTATTCATTAGCTAGATTAGGATATAGCCTCTATGCATGTGTAAATTAAAGCCATTAGTAAACTTTTGCTTAAACTGTAAGCTACTTGTGTTATTTCTGAGTCAGTCTCAGTTCTTAGAGAAGTATAGACAAGGGCACATTTCTGCTACTCTGTCGATTTAAAGCTAGACCCTAACAGACTTGGCTTTGATATTTTTGATATTTAAATATTTTTGATTCTTTAACAAGGGCTCAAGCCTTAGGAAACTTGAATTGCCCAACAAAAACAATCCAAACAGTAACAAAGGGGCCTTGGGGAGCTGCACCAAGCAAAAGAGTCCAGTTGCTTCAATATGACCTGAGATGTAGTAGCCCCTGCTGCTGTGGCCTCTGGGGGGAGAAAAACAGCCAGGCAGAGCTCCAAGATGCTTGGCCCCAGCAGCTGAGGAAAGGCTCTCCCTTCATCCCAACTGCCACTGATGTGGCCTCAGAAGGAGAAAGGACTTGTAGGAACAGGTCCATTGTGCTTAGGCCCAGTCACCAAGGAAGAGCCCTCTCTTCATTTCAATTGCCATTGCTGTGGCCTTTAGAAGGAGAGAAGAGCAAGCCAGCATCTGCTAGATGTTATCCTATCCCTGGTCATCCCCTTTTCCTTATGTGTCATATAATTTTAGATTGTGAACATGAGGGTAGGAACTGTCAAATTAACAATTGTAAGCCACTGATGTAAAGTGCCATTGATTCTATGATTCTATGATTCTATGATGGTGCTTCATAAGATGATGATGATGATGATGATGATGATGATGATGATATGATGTTGAAAGAGAATGAAAAGATGGCATTTGTTTGGCCGCCCAGAGGCGGAAAATGAGACAGATGACCTTATCAGATGTTGGAAATTGGAAGTATAATCTAATGGCAATCCGAACACAATCACAGGGTTTCACGTTATTGCGAATTAAAGTATCTCATGCAATTTCGGGCAAAAGGGAAGTAATTCCAAACACAATCATGGGTTTTACGTTATTTCGTATTAAAGCGTCTCACGGATTTTCGGGCAATGGGGGGTCATTTTCGGGTAATGGGAAGTCATTCTGAACACATTATGAATGCAATGGGAATTCATGTGAATTCGCTAAAGTAGTGAATTCCTGTGAATTAAAATTGGCTCCATTTGCAATAAACAGATATTCCTCCCATCTGATAAGGTCCAGAGAGAAAGAGATTGAAAGGAACTAGTGGCTATGTGGGACATCCTGGGAGTGATGGGCAAAACAGCAACAATGTTCCAACCAAGCAAGAGGAGGAAATTAGTGAAAAAACTGTTTGGTATAACTAATTCTAAACTGTTACCACAACGAATGGAAAGAATATTTGCAAATATTTGAATCCCAGATGAAAAGGGGGATTTCCTGAGTGTTCAGAAACCCCGATGAGGAGAATCCTGGATGGATGGGCATTCTCACAGAAAGGTACACACACAAAAGCACACACATGAAATGCCAAGAAAATTTCTTTGTTTTCTACACTGAAAAGAACTTTTCTGCACAGAAAATGTTACTTTCCTTGCAAACTCCCCACATGTGTATTTGTCACAAAATAAGTCCTGTACTGTGAATAGTCCTCAGAACTTGTGCAGTTTTCCCTTGTAGAAGGGTGACAAATGTTTAAATTATTCTTTCTAGCCCACAAGAATAAAACTGATGGTTTATGTTCCTAGTTGCCACTTGTACTCACTATGGAGTTTATCAGATGACGGAAATTGGGAGTATAATCTAATGGCAATCCGAACACAATCATGGGGTTTCACGTTATTGTGTATTAAAGTATCTCACGCAATTTCGGGCAATGGGCAGTCATTCCGAAAACAACCATGGGTTTTACGTTATTTTGCATTAAAGCATCTCAAGCAATTTCGGGCAATGGGGGATCATTTTCAGGAAATGGGAAGTCATTCTGAACGCATTCCGAATGCAATTGGATTTCACGTAAATTAGCTAAACTAGCGAATTCACATGAATTCAAATTGGCTCCAATTGGCTCTATTCAAAATAAAGAGAAATTCCTCCCGTCTGATAAACTCCTATGTTCTTCCACTTGGTGAACTAGGAAGAGCCCATTTATGTGGAGTGGGGGGCATGCCCATTGAGGGCAGTGTGTCCAGAGGCTCTCAACCCCAAAGGCTAGAAGGAATGTATTATAAATGGCAAGAAAATATGGTGTGTGTGAACGTTGATGATTAGGACCAGGTTTATTATGGTGGACTTGTATCTGGAAAGAGCCTTGACATGATTTCAATTCATTTGAAGATTGAGATTTTGATGTCTCAATCAGTTATCTTGGATTCTTTATTATTCTTTATTATGCAGTATCTTATAGACTGGAAGTAGTTGTAGGGATGGTCTGGATGTATACAGCACCTCTTTTTTATATTTATAGTTCACATATCTATATCTGTATGTATATGTGTGTGTGTCCTCCTTGCATGCTAGTGAGGTATTAACAACTATTTAAACTGCCGGTGTGAATCAGTATGGCTCTGTTGACATCAATAATTCACACCAGCTGTGGATCTCGTACTAAATTATTGAAAACTAGATGTGAAAATAAAACTTATTTTGTTACTCTATATATTGAATTATCTTGCATAAATCTTTAATAGCCATGAGGATTGGATTTAGAGTTCAGGGAGCAATTAAACCTCCAAGTTGGGAGTATATGAGAAAATACAAGAGTCAAAATATCAATACAGTGTCTTTTCTCCCCAGGTTATTTCTTTTCTAATTCTTGTCACAGGCTTATAGCAAGAGCCTGAGATTGGTGTTTTTTTTTTTTAATGATAATAATAATAATAAAATAATTTTGGATGGATATTTTAATTCCAGCTACCTTTTAAAGTCATGAAGTCTTTCCATTAATTAGCAACTTGAAAAGTGTTCTGAGTCCTTAGCTGAAATGCTGCTTCCACCCTACGAAGGAAAAATATACATGAAATTTTACTAATGATTCTGAAAACAATTTAAAAACTCGTCAGAGCAATTGCTTCAGGAAATTGCTAGCATTTAGATGGAATTAATTTATTATAAATGTCAGGATTCATTAGAGATCCCTGTTAAAAACATTGCAAGTTAGCGTGGCATGTGATGGCAAAGACACTGAACTGTGAATACACAAAACTGGGATCCAAAGAGCTGCCTTTGCCACAAACTGATTCTGTGCCCTTGGGCAGTTATAGCCTTAGACTTGCTCCTAAATCTATAACTGATATTCAGCTTGGCTTCCAGGGCTGGTCTAAGACATATTAAAATAATATTGTCTGCATTGGATGCTTAAAATGTTTTTTTTTTTTGGGGGGGGGGGTCTAAGACATTTTGCTGCCTGAGGCAGAACAGCAAATGGCACCTCTTGCTCACCTGAATTTTGCTTGTAGGAAATACCTTGTTGTATTGCTATCGGAATTCAAATTTTCATCCTCTGGACTTTGGAATGCTTTGTTCCAGTGGCAGATGGCCAGAAGATGGAGGGACCAGAGTTTGAATCCCAGCTTGGCCATGAAACCCACCGGGTGACCATGGGCAAATCACACTCTCTCAGCCTCAAAGGATGGCAATGGCAAACCCATTTTGAAGCAACATGAATCTCTGAAGATGCCAGCCACAGATGCAGGTGAAACATCAGGAATAAACTCTTCTAGAGCATGGCCACATAGCCCGAAAAACCCACAAAAAACTATGAACCCCAGATTCCTTATGGAAACTTTCTCTCCTGCAGGTGCAGAAGGTTTATTTGTATCATTAAAAAAAGGGAAAGAAATTCAGGTGAACTGAATGCTTCCTATGACACAGGATCCACAGGAAACTCTAAACCTAACTTGATTTTTGTTGAAAATACATGTACAGGTGAGTCCAGCTTTGGAGGGGAAGTCCTCTAGTTATTTTCTAAAGGACTTCCTAAACCCTCTGGAGGGTTAAAATCAAGATTGCAGTGGGGGATATGGAACCGAGTGTATGCAAAGTATTTTACACTTGATAAAAACCACCTTGACTATCTCTGTAGAAGCTGCTGTTGTCTAAATAAATAAAAATGATATGGCATTATTTTGTTTCAAACTACAATATTTTAGGAAAATTCACCAGAGAAAGCCATTCGCATACATGCCCAACACAGCTGTGTTAGACAAAGTTCATGGCTGCCTCCTGCAATATCAGTGCAACGACCCCACTGCTGCCATATTTCTCCCCACTTCATTCTGGTTGGTCAGACCAGACCTCCTATTGGATTGTGGTCTACAATGGCAAGTAGGCAAGTCACATTCTCTCAGCCTCAGAGGAGGGCAAAGGCAAACCCCCTCTGAACAAATCTTGCCAAGAAAAACCATTGATAGGTTCACCTTAGGATTGCCATACATTGGAAACAACGTGAGGGCACAGAACAACAACATGTGCATTGGCGTGTCCCAATAGTAATGCTGCTCCTGCACACTGGATCTCTGAAATGATACTTATTGTGTGAGCTTCCTTGCTGCCGAATTTATCACAACCTGTTGGCTGGAGTAAAGCACAACTGGGTATTTGCTACAGTTTCAGTACCGTCAGCCCTCCACATCCACAGATTCAAGCAGCCACGGCTTGAAAATATTTTTAAAAATATATAAATTCCAAAAAGCAAACCTTGATTATGCCATTTTATATAAGGGACACCATTTTACTATGCCACTGTATTTAATGGGACTTGAGCATCCATGGATTTTGGTATCCTGGAACCAAAGCCCAGCAGATATCAATGGCCCAATGTAAAAAGATGGGGACAAAACCAGAATGACTTCTTGTCTTTAGCTTCACTTACCACTGGTTCCCATTTTGTTTTTCCCTGGCTAAGATGCATTTAATACAGCTGCTGTCTGTTTGCTTAGTGCTAGCCACTGAGATTGACATTTCCTGATAAATTAAGCACAGGGGTACCTGGAGGGGTGGGTGACACTTGTGACTCAATGTAAAATAGGGTTGCCACAGTGAAAACTGGAGAGGGCACCTTTCCCTTTAACGGTTGCGTAGAAGGATTTTCAGCAGGGCTTGCTTGTTACCTGGATATATTTCAAGCAACACCTTCTGAAATTCCCTCTTCTACACAACCATTAAAAGGACAGGAGCTCCCTCCATTTTTCAGTCTGGCAACCCTAATGAGTAATCGAAATAAGGGTAAAGATTTTATGATCTGTTGCAATTATATTAATTATAACAATTATATTAGTTGCTCAGGACCCAGATGTAGTGTGTGCATGTCTGTGGTAATGAAAGTTTTAAAACAAACAAAGAAATGAGCTGACATATCTCTGAGAGGCCTATAACCCCCATGTTCCACAATGACAGAGGTTTGGGGAATATAAAAAGGTGATACATCATCTGTTATATCACTTTTATAAATGTCTTTATTTAAAGGCTAAGACAGGAACTTTAGAAATGAATAAGTCTTTTCACTACGTCCGTTATTATGAAAATTACGGCTTTATTCAGGGGGATTTAATGATGTGTAAATTTAAATTAAATAATAGAGTATAATCCCTCATATATAGAGGCCACTCAGGCTCTGCAAATTTACTGTGCTGCAGATACTCCAGAGGATAATGGGTCATTTTGAAATGGCTATTAACTAGAGATGAATTCTCTGTTATTTATGACTCCTCTATAATATTACTCTTTCCTCTTGTTCTCTGATCTTTGCTTTTCCCTATTTCTCGCCTTTTAACTTCTCCATGGCTAAGGGTGATATTTGGTATTACTGCCATCAAATTATGGTCAACCTCTTCTTTGCTTGTCTAATACAAATATTTCATGCTAAGAGTAATTATTTCAGTTTTATGCCCACATTGCTGCCATCTCCTAACTCCCACTCCTCCTTGTTTGCATGAGGTTTCCATTGCTCAGTCTATGGGTAAATGGAGACACACAGACCAGCACTGCAGCAAATCTACTAGCCTATAAAGATGTTTGACAAGCCCATTTATTTCCCCATCACTTTGTATCATTCTTCCAGAAGAAGTATCTATGCCTGCAGGCAGGGACTTGTCTTTTCTTTCTCTTTCGCCCCCTATACAGAGCAGAGGTTTAATGAAAACTATTATTAAATCCCACACATTTCGGGGGGGGGGGGGGGGGAGAAGAGAAACAATATTGTTATTGTATCTGGACACTAACCTCCATTCAGACTATACTGAGGAACTCCTCTGTGGATACTAAAACAAGGTTACTAGTTTAGTGATGATGGAACCAGTAAGATGATGATGATAATAGTAATAGTAATAGTAATAATAATAATAATAATAATGGTTTATTTATAATCCGCTCCTCTGTAAGAACACTCGGAGTGGAATACAGCATATTAAAAGACATGAATTAAAACAAAGTTAAAATTAAAACAGTCCCATAATCCACATTCCAACCTCCCACCCATTAAAAATAAATTAAATCAGCAATAAATTAAAAACTGTAGGATCTAAAAACAGTATAGGTGTATCCAGACCCTTCTTATGCGGCCACATTATAAGTTGAGGGTCGGAGACGTGGGAGTAGGTGAAAAGCATAGTCTAAGTCCAGAGCCGGGGTCAAGGTTTCAAGGGAAGGCCTGCCGAAAGAGATGCGTCTTTAAGGCTGTTTTAAAGCAGTCTAAAGATGTCATGAGACGCATCTCGTCCAGCAGACCATTCCAGAGCTTGGGAGCGGTGGCAGAAAAAGCCCTCTGGGAGGTCTGCGTCAGCCTGGTCTTGATAGGCTTTAGCAGATTTCTCCCAGAGGATCGAAGTGTGCGGGGAGGATCGTACGGGGAGAGGCAGTTCCTGAGATAAGATGGCCCCAAGCCATAATATTGTTGCCTGCTTGTGATTGTTTTTTGTTAATTCCTATAGTCAGCTTCAACATATGGCAATGCTTTGAACGGAGTTTATCAGACGACAGAAATTGGAAGTATAATCCAATGGCAATCATGGGGTTTCACATTATTGTGTATGAGTGTATCTCATGCTATTTCGGGCCAAAGGGAAGTCATTCCGAATGCAATCATGGGTTTTACATTATTGCATATTAAAGCATCTCACGCAACTTCGGGCAATGGGAAGTCATTTTCGGTAAACGGGAAGTCATTCTGAATGCATTCTGAATGCAATTAGAATTCACGTAAATTCGCTAAACTAGCAAATTCACATGAATTCGAATTGGCTCCAATTGGCTCCATTCAAAATAAAAAGAAATTCCTCCCGTCTTATTAACTCCAGTGACAGGCCTCCAAGATACTCTGTTCCTCAAGGCTATGGTTTCCTTGACTGAATTCATCCATCTATAAAGCAGCCTTCCTCTTTCCTACTGTCTTCCATTTTACTGAGCATTATTGTCTTTTGCAATGAATCATGTTGTCTCATGATATGGCCAAAGCACAATGGCCTCAGGGTAGTCATTTTGGTTTCTAGGGAGAGTTCAGGTTGATTTGCTCTGGGACTGCTTATTGGTCTTTTTGGCAATCTGAGGTGTCTGTTGATGAAAGTAGAGACACATGTCACCAAGCAACATCAACGTGTGGCCAAATGTCTGTGGCTAGGCAAAAAATAATAAAAAATAAAAAAGAAAGAAAGAAAGAAAGAAGAAAAAGAAAGAAAAAAGGGGGAACAAATGCAAAAGTTATTAATGAGGAAGAACATGCAAGCAGACGAAACTTAGAATTTTATGTACTGAAGTGGGGGGAGGAATCACAAATCAATAAACATGATATTATGTATTCATCACAGTATGATTAATGATACATATTATATAAGGCATTATTGTAAGGTTAAAACGCCTTTATCAGACCCTGCTCAAAGTTACAGCTTTCTTTGACCCATGGTACATGCATGGACTCTGTGTTCACAGCCACTCCTTCTGCCCAATGCAAATAACACATCTGGTCAAATCCTAGCTTTCCCCATAAAATTCATGTGGTCAGCTTGAGTCACTCAGAGCCTCTCAGTTTAACCTACTTGTTGTTGGGATGAAAATGAGGAAGGATGGGGGAAAGCACTGTAAAATATTTTATGCTCTGGGAGATGAATGAAATGAAATTAGTTAAACCTGAAAACATGTCTATCATAAAGAAAACCATGAATTCCAGTGGCCTTTCAGAATGGTCCACAGATTATAATCTTGCACACATTTACCTGGGTATAAATCCCTCTGAACTCATTAGGGCTTACTTCTGAGTAGATATGTGTAAAATATGAATTGTTTATGTAAACAGAATATTGTTCTACAATACATCTGAATAGATGTGTATAAGGTATGCATTGTTGATGTAAATAGAATATTGTTCTACAATACACACACACATACACACACACAATTAGTGAATCAAAAAGAAGGGGGTGGAGAAAAGAAAACCAGTAAAACTAAGCCTTAAGTATAAGTTTTATGCAAATATGAAAATCAACTGAACTGTACTGAACTGAACTGTTGAAGATGGGGATATTTCCAAATTCGGATAATATTTCCATATATTCCAGGTAATATTTATCTGCTCTATTGATAATATTTATTTGTTCATTAGATATTTTAAATATTTATTAATGTGTATTATAATATTAATATTTTTGCCCTGTTAATCCTATTTTAGGGAAATTGAAGATGGAGGGGTAATCTAAAATCGGTTAAAGAGGACAAATCTCTGTGTCTGTGCGTGTGTGTATGTGTGAGAGAAGGAAGTACGATGCAGTTCTGGGGGTGTTATGATTCAAAGTCCCATCAAGGAAAGCTTCCCCCACCACTGTTGCTGCCTTAATACATTTTGCTTAGTGATAGAAGCAATTTGGGTCAGACAAATTCACTCAAAGCTTGAGCACTCAAAAGCTCCAGCACCCCTTCTTCTCTTTTTGCCCTGGCCCAACTGGAAAGGGCAAATCTCTACCCTCTCATCTTCTCTGTGTGTGGTGGTGGGGGAGGAGAGGGAAATGACTGAATGCAAAGTATTGTTGTAAAAGCTTTTTAAAGTTGTGTCTGCAAAGAACCAGCTTTGAAGTCAGCTGCAAAGTAAGCCTCTTTGCAGCCAACTCACTTCCTTCGCAGCTGGTTGTTGGGGGGGGGGAGGAGGGGGAAAAGGAACCTGGGACTCTTTAAGAGAAGCTGAGAATAAGTAAGCATGCTTTTTCTCACTGATGTGTGTCTTTTAGGGGGATATCAAGAATTATCCAAGGTGTTGAACATCTCTAGGAAAAGGTTGAACACCCTCGAATCTCTGAGTGCACCGCGACTAATTGAAAAGTCCCAGATTTTGTTCCTCTTCTTTTCAAATTATATACTGGATTAAAAGAAATTGACTATGGGACCTGTTATAAAAAGTCTCTGGTCACATCAGAAGTTGACATAAAATATCCTGATTAAGCAACACATGTATGGATCTCCAAAACAAAACTGGAAAGAACAGGAACAAAATCTGGGACCTTTTGGTCTTTTTAGTCAGTCTGGTTGGATCCTTAATCTATCTGGATGCACCCACACTTCAAATTCAGATGAAGCCCTGGACTGTATTTGCTGCCCCACTGACATCCAAGCCATCAGCCACCACTGATATAGATATTAATAGTGGTGAAATGTCCCCAGTATATGTTAGCAAGTTACATGTGTTTTGAGTGTTTTGAGATGGCACTTTGGACTTTATTACAGAAGGCTTTTAAACTGCCATAAAAATTCAGAAATAGTGCCTTTGGTGATACCTATTGCATGATGCCATCTCTTGTTGCTACCGGGGGGGGGGGGGAGGAGGAAGGCTCCAAGGCAGGGGCAGATGAGGAGGAGGAAGAGGAGATGGAAGGGGAGGAAGGTACCAAGGCAGGAGCAGATGAGGAGGAGGAAGAGGAGATTGAGGGATGAAAGCTCAAAGGCAGATTGTTACGATATGTGCTTTTAATAAAATTTTGGAGGGACATGTGGAAAGTGCTATGACCCCTGACTGACCTATCCAAGGACCCGCCATAAGTCCCAAGCAAGGAGGTCATGTAGTCAAGCCCGCTTGGAAAAGCAGAGTCCCTAGTAAGCAACTCTCCAGAGGAAGTTTGGGAGTCGCCAGACCAGATTTGCCACTGCCCTCCGGAGTAAGACAATAGCCTTGGCCTCACACGTGATGAGCCAGTGATTGACTTAACCACTCAGCCATTAAGCCGGCTGCCCCTCCGAATTGTGTCCAAACCTAAGTGCATTGTACACAGATTATTTGCTCTCGGCTTAACAAAGCCCAGGCAATCAGCACCTTTGTCTAAGCCTATCTAGTAGCCTCAGGATATGTCCAGCCCTATAAAAGATTTCAAGTTGGAACTCTCCGTCGACACTATCCTCAGAATACAGGCTGGTCCGCGCCAGTTTGACCTCTGCTCATAGCTCCCGCGGCCAACCTCCCCTCATCCTGGCGGTCGTATTCATCAGCCTCATCCACATCCATCAGGCTTCCAGGATAAGATTTGTATGGTAATATTCCAGCGGTATCTATCTGTCTGTCTCTCTCTCAATCCTAACTCCCAGTCTTACCCCCTCCCTTTTGTGTGTGTTATTTACAACCTTTTGCTGTGTGTGGTATTTATGCCCCCCAATAAATTGTGTATTTTCATTGAACTCATTTGGACTAGTGTCATCTCTCTTGGGGTTTGTTGGTGGACCTCTGGTAGACAATACTGGGGCCACGATTCTGGCACAGAGGCTTTGTTAGGACCTTCCTCTCCGCAGCATTTGAGCTAATTATAATTCCCCGAAGTGAGAGACTTCCTAACAAGGTGCAGGGGGGAATGGATGAGGAGGAGGAGGAAGAGGAGGACACTGTTGAGGAAGGCTCACCCAGGGCAGGTGTGGAAGAGATACTGTATATATATTTATATACAAAAACTTTGCTAGGTCTTACTTTTAGGAGAGGCCTTATATTTGGCAATTCAGCAAAACCTCTACTAGGTCTTATTTTCAGAGGATGTCTTATTTTCAGGGAAACAGGGTAGCAGGTGGGTGAGAGGAGGAGGAGAAAAGAGGAGGAAGAGCAGGGCAATTGGGAATGATTTGTAAGTTCCCATTGGTGGCTCCCACAAAACAATGGTTCTTTTAAAAAGAACCTTCCCCCCCCCCCCATCTTAAAAAACCCTAGGTTAAAGGGGATTTGCACCAGGCTCCCCCGAATTCAGGTCAGGAAAACCTGTGCCAATGTGAACTATCCCCAGGAAAAATCGGCACAAATGTGAACTTCCCCAATTTACACTGGTTTGGAAACCAGTTTATTTTTCAGTGTGAATGGGCCCTAAGAGGTAAAACAGTATGAAACATTAAAAATTCAAAGTTTAAAAAAACAAACACTACAAAAGATTAAAAACATTACATTCTTAAAATTTAATATTTAAAACTCTTTTTTAAAAAGCCTTTTATATAATCATGTACAAAGTATAGTGTTTAGATGACACACACCCTGAATGCAGAGGAAAACCACACCGGACCCGCATCTTCTCCAAAGAACTGTGCCAAAAAGGAGCAGTAAAATACCACTCCTTTTGCTGGAGTTCAAACCATGTTGGTGGCCCAGACTGGAGTTGGGTGTATTTGGTTGCCACAGCCATGGCACAATTCTTGCTGGAGTGCTCCTGCTGGTTTAAAAAAATACTTTCAGTTATTGCAGGATATATGCTTAGTAGAAAGGTGGGATAATAATAACAGTGCTATTTTAAACAATAAAATATTGTAAACATATTTTAAAAATATACTTATGACAGTGAGTCTATCTCTACCATGAATAATTTTACTTCTTGTTCTTCTCCTGTCCTGCTTTAAAGACCAATGGCTTCTGGTGGGAACAGAATTCTGGATTAGAAATGATTGCTCTGATTCAGTGACATTTTTATCTTCAATGTTCATATTATTTCCTCATGTAGTTATCTCTTCACCATCACCCATTGATACATAAACTGTTTATTTTGACGCTTATCTTCCAGAAGTGCTTTTGTTCTTAACTTCAGGGCATTTGGGCAGCACTGTTCAGTATACCAGGAATGGTAATCATATGACCCTCCAGATTTTATTAGACTACATATTACAGTAGCCCTGTCAGGCCCAGCCTGCTTGAGGACTCAGGAGAGGACTCTGAGCCTGAGCCTAGCTTAACAATACCAGCAGAGTCTGTGGCTCCAAAAGATAATCAGGAGCTAAGCCTCCAGGCAACAGAACTTCCTGGAAATGTGGGCATTGAGGAGGAGGAGAAGACCAACGTACCTACCTATAGCCAGCAGAGATTGGAAAGGGCATACCTCTGGAGGTCTCAGAGGCTTTGTATGAAACGCTGAGCAATTAAGAATCAGCTGCACTCATGAGAGCCAATGATAAAAACCTGGGAAGGACACCAGAGCCTTTCTCAGAGGTTATCTGATTTCCCTGGTGAAAGCATGTTGTTCCTGGACTCTCTTCTTGACTTGGATCTTTGAATTTCAGACTGACCATTCTGCTTTGCTGGAACCCTTGACCTTCTTGGGCTGCTCAACTATGCTGTTGGCTTTACCCTTTGGCTTGCACCCAGATTGACTATGACCTTGCTTTTGGAACTCTGCCATTTGATTTGTAAGTCTGCCATCCAAGAACTTGCTTTATTTCACAAATTCTGTGTGGTGTCATTTTCTTTGTTTAGAAAATACATTATTTTGGGCTCATTATCAGTGGCTGGCTGCTTTCCTGGACAAGCCCTTAGCTCACATAGCCAATGATGCAGCATGCTAGGAGTTACAGCCCAAAACATCTGAAAGACCACATAATTTCTATTCTTGAGGCACATGTTGTTGTTGTTGTTGTTGTTGTTGTTGTTGTTATTTTCTTTCTTACCCTCCTCTCCCCAAGGCAGGGTGTAACATAGATTAAAACACAAAAATCATTTAAACATTGCTAAAGCACATAGAGATAGGACACATTAAAATCATCCAGCTTAATTTAAATATCTTAACTTGAAATTTATAGTTTTAAATCAACTGGGTAGACCTGCCAGAAGAGCTAAGTCTTTCAAACTTTTTAAAATTCAGATGGCAATTTCTGAATTGCTTGACCATTCAGCAAGGAGGTGCAGTTGGCCACTCCCATGTAAAGTTTGCCCCATATCTTGTTATGCTGTTAACAGGGCATTTGCTGTAAATTGTCACTAGTTTTGGAGCCAAGAGGGACAGGGATTGAGAAAAAAAGTTATCTTCCTTACTTGCCTCAGCACTTTGTCCACATCAGCAATATTCACCAATTGAAACTGATCCAATGTAATCCCACTCACAGAGTCACTGGACACCCCATTATCAACTTCTGCGTCAATTATGACATCTAATTTAGCTCTTATGTGAGAGATTTTATTAGTGAAACGGTCATTAAAAGCATCACAGTGAGCTACTGAAGGTTCTAAGATTGGTTTCAGGAGGGAGGGCACCCTAGTTAGACGTCTCACCACCCTGAATAGCTTGGTTGGACATGAATTTGCAGATGCAATATGTACATAGAGAAGACTTTCTTCACTGCACATACTACCATCCTATAGGAACAAAGATGTTTCCTATATCATGACCTATTGCATAAAAGTCATGTTTTTCATCATTTGTACTCCAATCATTGTTCTTCCCATTTCAGCTCCCAAAGAATTTCTGTATACCTAGGGGGCTGCTTAATAATGGGTCAGAGGATATTTGGGAGTGATCATGTCACTAGACCTGGTTAGGTTTTGATTCCACTTATTGACAAGGGCTTCAACTGGATCGTCATTAATACCAGCCTTAACCCATAAATTGTCACTGGTACCAGCCGTAAATTGGTAAACATAAACCACAATCTACTGCCTCCTGGAATCTTGAGGGATCCATTAACTTTCAAGGGTTGACCATTTTAATAGGTCCTACTCCTTTGCAGGGACAGTTTGTAGCTGTGATACATTGCTGTGTTGTATGCCTTCATTACGTTTCTGACTTGCAGCAACCCTAAGGTGAACCTTTCATGGGGTTTTCTTGGCAAAATTTGTCCAAAAGGTGTTTGCTATTGTCTTCCTTTGAGGCTTAGAGACTGTGACATGCCCAAGGTCACCTAGTGGCTTCCCATGGCTGAGCTGGGATTCAAAATCCTGGTCTCTTGGAATCAAACCACTACACCATACTAGTTCTGAGGTACACGTATATAGGATAAAGCAGTAAGCCCCATTGAACACAGTGGATTTACTTATGAGAAACCTTCACATTTCACTGGGGACATTATCACGCTAATCTCATGGGACACTACAATCCTGTTAGTCTAGCGTCACAATCTCATTAGTCTACCAAACACAAAAATACTGGGTTGAGGACAATAATTATCTCACAGCTCTTCAAACATGAGTCTTGCTTCTGTCTTGGCCTCTGCCTTCCTCAGGCCAGCGTCCATAGCCCTGCCTCCTAACCCCTTCCCAGCATGTCTCAATTATATTTAATTTTACTTTATTTTTAGCACAATTGTGTGGTCATGGCAATCCATTCAGTGAAAAGAATAAAGATAAAAAATGGGTGGATGGGAAAGTAAAACAGTATGTTTGGGAATAGGGAAGGGAAGATAGTAGAATCACACCCACTCACACCATATGACCATCTGCATATCAAAACTGCTTCAGGAAGAACTCATCACACTTTCTTATTAGTAGAAAAACAGTGAGAGTGGGGAGCACCGACAGGTTTTGCCTGTCAATGGAAAAGAGCACTCCAGCAATGGAGGAACTATAGACCAGCTACGAGACACAGCATCATGTGATAAGGTACAGCCACAGATGCTGCTATCCTGCTCTAATTCCATTTTTCAAGCCCGGTGTAATAAAAGTCCTGCATAGTTGGTTTGAGGACTATCCATAAAATATTAATTCAACAAGTATTAGAGCAACAAAATCTACTGATATCAGTGGTGGAGCAACTCCTATCAGTCACTGCTTCATCAGTTACTATTGGACACTCTCATGTAAAGTTCACCCTACATCTTGTTATGCTGTTAACAAGGCATTTACTGTAAATTGTCACTCATTTTGGAAACAAAATGCACACAATTATTATGATTGTTATTTAACATTTATAAGGCAGCTCACATTTTCTAAGTGCTATACAACCATGAAAAGCCTTTAGAAAGCCAAAGGTTCACCTTTTGACCCAAGATCCCATGATGTAGGACAGGCTATAAATGTTCCATTAAATAATTTTAAAAAAACAGTTCTTATGTTCTTGTGAGCTAACAGATTTACCACACAATTCTATTTTAGTTAGCAGTTCTTGTCTTTCAAATTAAAAAAACAACAAAAACCCCAGTCAGGCTATAGTTTAATAGCTTTATTATACAATTGGAAAGTAGAGTTTCTTGCTCTCATTACATCCTTCAAATAACCTTAAACAAAGTGCAGAATTTGTACCCACTAGCAAAAGTAATGAAACTTTCTGCTTTTAAAATAATAAAAAAAACTATGTCTAGATCTTTTTTCTGCTGTCTCTATGGACCAATGTGCAGCAACATAAATACCATTAAATGCTTGTACACTGCATAAAATACATTTTAATGAACATCAAGAAAAACATTAATAACACTAATTAGCATGGGCATAATATAAAGTACTACATTAAAAATTGACTATTATACCAACTTTTACAGCAACCTTATCAACAGAATTTCAGGATGCAAATGTAGTAAAAAGCAGAGTGATTGCTGACACCTGATTCCAGCAGTTCATTACTGAATCATAGGAATTATCCATATAAAGCATTCCTTGAAATTGTGTGTTTTAGAATGTTTTCACAAAATCCTGAAATATCTTTCATATTCACTGAAATGTATTTAGGGCTAGATTCATCATCAATCCAGATGGTTATGTAACAACAGAACTCATATAAAAACATTATGATTTCTACAGTATGGTATAGTGGTCTGAGTATTGGGCTAGGACACTGGAGACTACAGTCTGAATCCCCGCTTGGCCATGGAAACATACTGGGTGACCTTGGGCAAGGCACATACTCTTAGCCCTCAGAGGAAGGCAATGGCAAATACTCCCTGAACAAATCTTGCCACGAAAACACCATGATAGGTTTGCCTTAGGATTGCCATAATTTGTGAACAATTTTGAAGGAATACAACAACATATGCATTATACCTGTGGTGTTTGGAGGTTTTTGAAATCAGAGATAGCAAAGGCACCACTAAATTTATCAAAGGACTAGGGATCTTGTAGGTAGGTAATGTGTTCACTGGTACAAAGGACCATCTTCTGTTTGAAGGGCTCTCAAGACCAGTTATCTATCTGAAGGCATCCTACTGTACAGAGAACATTCCTCTCTTTTTGAGGGGCTGCCTGATTCAAGTCCAGCTTAAAGACAGAGAACATAAGAGCAGGGGCCTTGACATTCCCTACCCACGTCTGAACAATAGACTGAGAAAGGATACAATTGGCCCTAAGCATCCTCTTCCATGAAGTGGAGCCAGATGAACTCCTTGGTTAACTAGGAAGGTGATGAAACAAGTGGGACAGAGACTAGAGCAACAGTGTAAAAAGATTCAGAGTGAATCCAATCAAACATGGGTTAATGCTTATCGAAGGGCTTATGTCATGTCAATGGTGGCAGCGAAGAAATTATATTTCTCTGTCCGCTTTGAGGCTGCACAGTGTCATCCAGTGGAACTGTCTCAAGTGGTCAGGAGTCTTTTACACTCTGGGCCACAAGACAAAAACAAGGACCACAGTCCCTGTGGCAAACTTGTAAGACACTTTGCAGATAAAATTGCTCAGATTCACCCCGACCTGGATGCTCTAGTTAAAATAGGTCCAGTGGATATAATCTTGGCACCTTCTTGTCCTGTATTATTTGAAACATTTCAGTTTGTGTAGGCTGAGGATGTGGACAGCATCCTTGGAGAAGTGAGAGCTACTACATGCATACTAGATCTTGCCCTCCCTTGCTTCTGAAAGCAGCTAGAGGGAGACTAGTCCTGTGGATAAGGGGAGTGGTGAATGTTTCACTACAGCAAGGGAAGTTTCTATTTTGCCTAAAAGAGGCTGTGGTGAGCCCTTTACTAAATAAAAGGCCTTCCTAGATCTCATCATTCAGAATCCATGGAAGATTAATGCATTAATTAAAGTCTCTAGCATTCCATTTTTGGCAAGATTTTGGAGAATGTGGTGACCTCCCAGTTCCAGAGGATTGTGGATGAGACAGATTATCTAGACCAGGGATTCCCAATCTTTTTGACTCGCTGAGCCCTTTTCAACTTGGCAAATTGAACTTAACAAATTTCTGTTCAGAATGTAATTTCTAGTTTTCTTATTTTGGTTCTACTTTTTGTTTCTTATTTAATTTCATTCAATTTTTATTTCTTTCATTTTCCTGGAATGGCTACGGAGCACCTAGGACTCCTAGGGGCTCCTCTCAACACAGGTTGGGAACCACTGATCTAGACCCATTTCAATCTGGCTTCAGGCCTGGTTATAGAATGGAGCTAGCTTTAACACCTTGGTGTATGATCTATGCAGGGAGCTGGACAGTGGGAGTATGTCCCTGTTAGTTCTGCTAGACCTCAGCAGCTTTTGATGTTATCAACCATGATATTCTTCTGGGATGTTTCTCTGGGATGGGACTTGGGGATGCTGGTTTTTCTTTGAGGGGCAAATGGAGAAGGTGGTGTTGGGGGACAGGGGCAATGTCATTGTTCTGTGGGGTTTCACACACTCTGTTTTATCCCACACATTGTTTAAAATCTACATAAGACCACTAGAATAGGTCATCCAGAATTTTGGGGTGTGGTGTCACTAAAATGCTGGTGACACCCATTTCTGTCTCACCTTCCCATCTGATTCCAAGGAAGCAGCTGCAGCCCTGAACCAATGTTGTTGTCAGTAATGGACTAGACAAGGGCAAACAAGTTGAATCTTAATTCAGACGAGACAGAGGTGCTCCTGATCAGTCAAAAGGCAGATCAAGGAATAGGAACTCCACCTGTGCTGGAATTGGTTACTCTTCCTGTCAAATCTCAGGCTCTCAACTTGGGTGGTCTCCTGGACTCAGCTCTGATCCTGGATATTCAGGTTTTGGCAGTGGCCATGAGTGCTTTTGCACAGTTGAAACTAATATGCCAGCTGCACCCATTCCTTAAGATATCAGATCTGTCTACGGTGACACATGCCTTGATACTGTAATACACTGTACGCAGAGCTGCTTTAGAAAACTATTCAGAAACTTCAGCAGGTCCAAAATACTGTGGGCCGAATGCTGACCAGGGCCAATTATAGGGAAAATATAACTCCCTTGTTCAACAGCTTCATTGGCTACTGATTCATTTCCAGGCGCAATTCAAACTGCTGGTCATGACCTATAAAGCCATATATGGCTTATGTCCAGACTATCCGAAAGACTGTTATCTCTCTGTATGAACCTGCAAGAGATTTTCAGAGGAAGACTTTCTCTTGGTCCTGCAACCATCATAGGCTTGCTTAGTGAGGAAATGAGAGACTTCTTGATAGCTGCTTTCTCTGGAACTCCCTTCTGTGGAAGGCTAGGCTGCCCCCCTCTGCTTTCCTTTCATTGGCAGGCAAAGGTCTTTAAAAAAAGAAGCATGCTTTTAATATGTAATTGCTCCCAGGGGGGATTCTTATTGTGGTGTGTGCTTTCTTTCTTTCTTTCTTTCTTTCTTTCTTTCACTTTTGTATGGTTTAAGAATAATTTTATACAGTTTTAAATGCAATGATTTTAATTGTTTAAAAATGGTATTGTTAGGATTTAACACAGTGGTTCCCAACCTGTGGGTTGGGACCCCTTTGAGGGGGTCGACCAACCCTTTCACAGGGGTCACCTAAGACCATCGGAAAACACATATTTGCATGTAGCAATGAAAATAATTTTATGGTTGGGGGTCACCACGACATGAGGAACTGTCTTAAAGGGTTGTGACATTAGGAAGGTTGAGAACCACTGATTTAACATATTCTTCTGCGAGCCATCTTGGGCCCCACTCTGGAAGAGTGATGGCATATAAATAAATAAATACATAAAGCCTTGAGACAGTACGTGTGTGTGCACACACACACATGCATGCATACACACACACTAAACTTTTCCTTTTCTTTCTTATCTTAATGTACTTGTCTAGATCAGCGCTACTGAAAGTAGTGGTCCCTGGACTAGTGTTGTTCTGCAAACATTTGGCTGCCTTTAATACTTGAATAGAAGAGGGAATTTCAATAAGTGTTGATTGTCACAGAACCAGGTAACAAGCAACACCAGCTGAACTCTCTTCTTCTGCACAACCAATACAGGAACAATTTCCAGTTTTAATTCTGGCAACCTTATATTACGTGGAGACTTTCTAAAAAAGATAGAAACACTTTTACCCAGCGGTCACAAACATGGTGCCAGTCCCTGATATATTAGAGGGGAAAATGCCAGCTCCACATATCAGACAGCCAAGAAAGCATTGCCCTAGATGACAATTTGTTGTTTGTTTGTTTTTACATCCTGTCTGTTTCTACTAAAAATAGTGCTCAAGTTGACTGAAGATAAACAGCTGTAAAATGCATAATCATAATTAAAACTTTATAGCACATCTGGTAAAAACACATCAAAACATTCAAATTAAAGACACATAAAAAAGAAATAAACTCCCCCCTTCAGTATTTTAAAAATTCTTCTTGAATGCCAGAAACCTGTGAATAAAAAAGTTTTGCCTTATAGTGAAAAAACAATAAAAATGGAACTGGCCAATATTGCTTTGGTAGTGAGTTCTGCTGGTAGCCACCAAGAAGGCCCTTTGCTACCCCCACCAAATATGCCTCTAAGGGTAGCATGAGCAAGGAAAGGGCTTCCCCAGGCAAACTTATATGGAAGAATCCAGTCTTTCAAACATTTTGGTCCCAGGTCATTCCATAATCTTAACCAACATTTTGAATTGTACCTCCAAATGGACCGGTAGTCACCGAAAGAAGTTGCAATTGACCATATAACTGATCCTGCCTTGGTTATGGCATTATGGACCCACTGAAGTGTCTGCACACTTTTCAGAATATGCCTTTTAGTTGCCATGTCCATCCATCCATAGTACTTTGCAGCAGCATTGCCTTAGAAATACTGTGTAGAAATAACCAGACTACTTAATCCATCTTTGTTGAAAGGCAAGAGACAGAAACTCACTGTAAAAGAGAACAATAATTCAGCAAGCATGGTGTGACAAGTTTGCATAAGTGACAGATGCAGGCCTCTCTTGATGGTGTCCAGCAACCTCAGACATTCTTGACGGAAACAGATTATTGCGACTCATTATAGTCTGGATTCAGGCCAAGGTATGGCACTGAAACAGCCTTAGGTGCTGTGACTGAAGACCTACTCCAAGGGAAAGCCATAGAGAGTGCTATCCTATTGATCTTCATGGATCTCGCAGCAGCTTTTAATACCATTGATCATGATATTTTATTAGATTTGCTCCTTCAGATGGAAGTAGGAGGCCCTCTGTTATAGTGCTTCTACTCCCATCTCTACAGAGAATGGCACTGGGAAATTCCTATTCAGCCCCATGGCCATTCAACTCTTCATCTTATCAAGAGAGTCTGTTGGGGTTGTGCAGGTGTTGGACCAGTGCCAATGGGGTGGATGAAGACCGGTAAGCTAAAGCTGAATCCCAATAGCATAAGGGGTCTTTGGATGGGTAGTTCCTTGGTTCTGGGAATTGGGGGTACAGCCTGTCCTGGAATAGGGTTTGGGCCCCCAAAAGGAGCCAGTATATACGAAGGGAGCTGGTATGTACAAAGGGAGCTGGTACTCGTAGCTTGGGAGGACCCTTGGATCCATCTTTCTCACTGGAGGTACAAATGGACTTTGTGGCTCAGAGTTTTGTGGCTAGCTTCAACTGGTGCTCCAGCTACAGTCTTTCCTGAGCAGAGATAACATAGCAACAGTATTTCATATGCTGGGAACCTCCCACTTAGAAAACTGTAATGCACTCTACATATGGTTACCTTTGAAGATGACTTGAAAGCTGCAGCTAATTCAAAATATGGCAGTTTGACTTCTGACTGGAATACTGTATAGATATCATATAATTCCAGTCTTAAAAGAATTGCACAGGCTGTCAGTCAGCTTCCAATCTGAAAGATTATTTGAAGTGCCAAATGTCTTGGGACCTTGATAGCTGAAAGAGCACCTCCAAGAATTGTGGTTTCCTGTGGGAACCCTCTTCTGCATCTCACCAAAGAAGTCATTTTACTGTTGCCTCATCTGCATGGGCCAAAAGGCCTGTTTCCCTCGCCTGTTCTGGCATACATAATCCAAACCCTGGTTCTGGTACAAGCAGCACATTCTGCACCAGAAATGGGCTATAGCGATGTTAAAACACATTTTAAAAAATTACCTGCTGTTCAGGATCTTTCAGGAACATCTGGAGCCCTCTGATCACATGTCGCTGCAGCTGTCTGCACATGTACCCTGCTGAGCCGCCTGGCACATCTACTGCCAAGGTGAGTCGCTTGTTCTGATGTCAGAATGAGGCACCCATCCATAGTATCAAAGCTGGGTAACTAGTTTTGATCTCAGAAGTGAGTGACCTGTAGTGGTGGCAAACATGCTGGGTGGTGCCCATGCAGATGGCCACTGTGGCATGGGAATGCAGGGCCAGATAATGGGAATGATTAGGGCAGCTGCAGGGCTAGAATACTTTGCACCAGGGGTGTCACTAGGGGGTATAGGGTGTACGGACGCTGAGTGTAAAGTAACTTTGTGCTTTCACCTTAGGTTGCAGCAATGGAACTAAGATGAGTACAAAGGGGGGAAAATGGGAGGAGAGTGAAACAGAGGTATTATAAAAAGCATCTTAAAAAGTGGGATAACAGAGGATTCATTAGGACTGTCCCTGCCAAGCTAGAACAGTTGGATCCACTCCTTGTTGTTCTGATGTTAAAACAGAATCTGCTTGGTGGTAGGTTCATATCTGAATATTGTGTTATAGAATTTCAGTTTGCAAAAACACCTCATAATTGTATTCTGGATTTCATTGTTGTAGTCAGAAAGCTCATATCTCCCCATATGAGCCTGCGCGAACCTTACAATCTTCAAATAGGAATTCCTCTCTGTCCCATCACCATCAGAAGTATAACTGGTGAGAACAAGGCAGAGTCTCTTCTTGGTAGCTGCTTTCAAGCTATGGTGATCCTTCCCACTTTCTGGCCGCATTTTTGACTTGATGAAGTTTCTAGTTTCCAAAGGCAGCCCCACATAAAGTGTGTCACTGTAATTTAAATGGGATGTAACCAAGGCACGTGTCACTGTATCCAGATCTGACATCTCAAGGAACAGGCACAGCTGGTGCAAGTTTTAGGGAACATATACATACTTTGCTTAAACAGCTTCAGTGTCTACTGGTTGGTTTCCAGGCACAATTCAAAGTGGTGGTCATGACCTGCAAGCCCAATAAGAAATATAGCCTGAAATGTGGCAGGTAATGGAAAATTTCTGGCGTATGTTCTTGTATTGTTGTTTTGAATATACTGCTGTTTCTCTAAGCCTTGTTGGCTTCTGACCACTTCTTTTGCCTCCTTGTTATTTGAAATCACTTTTTTAAAAACAAAAAACACAAAAATTTGGAAACATTCCTCCCTGTCTTGTGTCATTACATTATTCTGATGCCAGGATTTGTGGGGGAGCCCCAGGGATGAAAACTGGCAACCTATGAATGCACAGTCATGAGATACCATGAGAGTAAAAGAGAGAATGAAAGATGGAAAGAGATCTGGCACTTGAAGAAGACCAAAACTGAATTTAGTGTTGGCATTTATGAGGTGTGTAAATTGTTCTCTTGGCAAGTTTACTCCCAAACTCTGTTTATTCAAGTGCACGGTGAATCCAGCAAATAGGCCTGTGTTTTTAAACAAGATAAAAGTACTCAAAGAATCTTGTTCATGCTTTTGCACTTTGGATTTTGTGACTGAGTGCAGCTCTTTAACCAGAGGTTGGAAAAGATTTGGTGATTTCACTTCCAAAAAAACTTCAACCAGCATGGCATCTAAGCATACTGGCTGAGGGATTCTGGGGCTTGGCATCCAAAAAAGTAACCTTTTCTTTCTCTGTTTTTAATGCTTTAGCAACTGACTTTTGCAGGGTATATGCACGACACATTTTGCTGATAGCCATGTGCTTTTCTTGGTTCACTTTGTGTACCTTGGTGAGAGCAGCTAGAAAAGCCTAGTGTGAGTTTTGAAATGCTGGAGGTCCACCTTGCAGGGATGGTGTTAACTTTTCCCAAGCCTTTGGAGAGTGCAGATTCTGCTGGGAAAAGGCAACAATAAAGTTACTGAAATACAGGCACTTCCGTTTTTGTTCAGTGGGTCCGAAATAGGAACCAAGAAAGGTGTTAACACAGCTTTTGGATGCTGTTGTAGACCATTGCTCTCATTCAGTCTCAGCTACCCTGGCCAATGGTCAAGGGTGATGGGAACTGTAGTCTCAACATCTCGTAAGACAGCACCCTTTTCCTATAACCTCCCCAGCCCAAGAGGTGAGTGTCTGCTTTCCTTTCTTTCTTGCCAGTTAAGAGTCATGTATTCAAATAGCTTCCCACTTAACCTTTAATAACTTAAACTAGCAAACAAATACACGGTTGCCCTTGAAAAAGTGCAGCAGTCTGATCGGACCAGAAGGCCTAATGGGATTGAGGCTCCTCATTTAAATGCAAGCCTCAGAACTGAATGGACAGCAGATAGTGAAGGAAATCCTTCAGCATTCAGGAGCTGCTGGTGTGCAGAGCTGCCTGTCATTTTCTCTGCTCCGGTGTCTGTTTATATATCAATAAATAGATGCTCTTTGCAGAGCAGAGCAGCATTCACACTAGTGAAGCTGCTTTTTACAACAAACGCTGCTTAAGTGTGAAATTGTCCCAAACTCTTTGGCAGAGGTTGGACAGAAAATGTACATACAGAGGAGTTGCATAGCTCAAAGCTGCAGGGACAGCCAACCAGGGAAGCAGCTGGCAGAGACTGATGACTCTAGGACCCGGGAAGCGTGAGCTGAATGGACATGCTCTCTGGCAAAGCTCTTAGTCTATGAAAGAATAGCCAGTTCTCATCATTCCCTTTCTTTCCAGTATTCTCCCAAAGTTTGCATTGCCTTCCCAATATCCAGTCCAACACATTCAGTGGCAAATTGTGAAGCTCAGTGATCATCGTATCAGCCACATCCTGCAAGAAGAATCCAAAATGCGGGTGGCCAGGGACCCTAGAACTATTTTTACTGGGCTATGCAGGTGGGCTCAACATTGGCTGGTAAGGTAAGTTGTTATTAATTTTGATTATTTACCTAGTGTCAGTACAGGCTTGACCCATGCCTCTTCCCAGGATCCAAGAAGATGGTCCTATCGATTGATACCAACAGTTTTCGTTGTTATTTTGAATAAATCTTTTGTAAAGCTAATCAATCTTAACTGCACATTCCAGATCAAACTGCCCCCAATACTTGGCATTACAAAAGAGACTGCTCATAAGAAAATATTGAAACTGAGAAGGAAAGTTCACTGCTCTCCGTACAGTATATGCAGCTAAATTCATAGGGAACCGGAAAACTGGTGAGGGCAAGTGATATCCCCATTTCTGCTGATTACAAAGGTTCCAGGGCACTGGACTGCAAGGTCCTGGCTTCATTGATAACACTCCAGCCTGAGAGGAGGGAAATAGCAGATCTAGTGCTGAAAGGGTGAGTGTGTCCACATAAAGGCTGGGGGCTTGTCTACACATACAATAAAATCCAGGGTGCCCCTGATTTTACAGATATGCAGCAACAATCCTGGGGCTTGTCTATTGTCTATACTATACAGGCTTTTCACAGCAAGTTCTGATTAAGGAGATTATCACACTGCTTTTTCCCCGATCTGGGCACAGGCTGAGAGCAGGCTGGGAACAGTGACGTACCCAGATCGTTACCATCTTGTACCCAATAGGAACATCTCCTGTTACATTGCTAAGAATGGAAAAGAAGTGTTTTAGCTAAGGACAGGAGAAGTACTGGATGGTAACAATCTGGGCATAGAGCTGTGTGATAATACATGATCCCAGCCTAGTCTCAGCCTGTGCCCAGATCAGTAAAACACAGCCAGCGCAATAATCTTCTAAGTGGTCACATGCCCCTGTCCCTCTTCCCATGCATTCAGAAGTTGGGTCAATATAAAATGGAAACTTTCCATAAATTATTTCCAGCCACATGACATCCATTTTTTTTTAACTTGTCCATCAAGTGTGCTCACATGAGGAAGAGCAAGGACAAAGGCAAACATATAGTTATATGCAGTTACGCACATATGTGCCTAAATTCAGCAGCCTTTCAAAAAATGCCAGTTGCGCCACTTGATTACTCCAGCTCTTGATTACTCATCACTTCATGTTTCTTCACTGCTGCCAATGCAGATCTACTGGCCATACATTGCATATCTTGATTTTCCTGGAAAATCCAGAGAAAACAGCAGTTCTTTCCTCCTACCCCTGTATATCTATGAAGTAAGCCCTCAGGTGTTCTGAGCCAGGTGAAGCAGTAAATCCAGGATATATCCTTCATTGCAGGCTGATGGGTAGATTAAAATGTGGCAGTGGTGACGAAGCAGAAAACTGTGCAAGAAGACTGGCACTGCTGGGAGCCTCATCCCACCCTGCAGACTCCAGTTGCTATTGCTCAGGTGTAGGACTATCACTTTATTCTTCCATTCTCATTCCTCCCTTTTTCCCCAACAGGCCCAGAAGGTGGGAAAGGAAAGGAGGCAAGCAGAGATGGCATTTTGTTGTGTGGTGATTGTGTCAGTGGCTTGAGCCTAGCACTAGGGAGCACAGTGGAACATCACTTCCAAACAGCATCAAGAGAATAAAGTGAGTCCCTTTACTCTTGGGGGCTGCTTGAAAGCCTTCCTCCCTTCACACCAACTGGGGGGGGGGAGAATAAAAAGGGGCTTTTAGCTTGGTACTAGCACTGGGGTTGAAACATAAGGGTAGAAAAATTGCAACGATTCAATAATTAATGTGTTGAATCTGCAGAATCAGAATGCTAATTAATAAAATGCATCATTATCATAATTTACATAATATGCAAATTAGATGCCCAGATATGAGGGACTTGAATATGGCAACCCTACTCTAACAGAAGCCTAAGTCTGGCATTTCTAAGGGCAGTATGAGGCAACCTGCGCTTTCTTTTGTGAAGGCTATTTCTCTTTCATGCGACAGACCCTACAAGAGAATGCTTGAAAACCTTTATCTTCCGCACAATCCCCTCAGCTGCTGTGGAGCCCTGAAGGCTTTGGCCAGTCCAGCCTGTACGATTACCTAACTCAGCCCTTTTCTTCTGTTTTGCTTCTCCAGTTCCCCTAGAGAGCTTTGCCCTTGCTTCTCAAACCTCTCCTTCCTCACCACACCAAGTTACGGTGATTAATATGCTTAATTTTGTACCATCACTGCCTGGAAGAAAAATGCTCTCAGCCTTCCCTTACCTTTGGGGAACTGAAGAGGCAAAGAGACAGCTGGGGGCTCTCCATGTGTGTATGGAAAGAAAGAAAGAAAGAAAGAAAGAAAGAAAGAAAACGGGAATGGGTGAGAGAGAGATTGAGGTAAGAGCAGAGAAGCTGCACAACAGATGGTCTCTCCATTTGGTCCCTGCTTTGTTACCCTCCCTGCCACCCACTACTTGTGCAACAAATACATTGACTGTTCCTTCTGCAGCCCTCTGGGAAGCACATCACTTTCCTAGAACTGCAGCATGCATCCAAACCTGGGGTGCTCTCATCAGTAACATCTTCTCAACTTTGTTACCCCAGTGCTTTACGGGCAGAGTGTCAGTAGACAGGTGCTTCATGGGCACTGCCGATTAGTTTTATTTTAAAAAAAAGAGAAACAGATTTGTTCCACAAAATTGTCCGTAGGTAGGACCATAGATAGGTGGCAGAGTGAGGCAGCCACCGAAGACAGAATATAGACTCTGGAATGACTTACCGGAAGAGATTCAACAGCTGAATATGCTGCCCAAACATAAAATAATATTGAAGACCAGTTTCTTCCAACAGGCTTATCCTGTTTTTAAACTGTGAATAATAAATGATGGATTTGAAACGTGGCTTGTTTTAGTATGCGTGTGTGTTATTTGTTGTTTTAAATTGTTGCAGGTTTTAATTGATGTGTTTTACAGTCGTCCCTCCATATCCATGGAGGATCCATTTCTGATTCCCCCCTCCACAGATAACAAAAAAATTAGACCAAGTCCCACTGTTTCCTATGGTGGCAGGACATGCAGGCAGTCACTCATGCTGCTGTATGCATGCACCTCCCTTAAAAACAATAGGACCACCTGCAGAAACTCAATTCCACAGATGGCAAGCCAATGGATAAGAAGAGCCCACTGTAAATGATGTTTTGCATTGTTTATTTGTTGTGCATTCTTTGATCCATGGGGAGAGGCAGGTAAGAAGTAAATAATAGTAATAATAATAATTATTATTATATTAGTTTTTAGCTTTTCTTTGGTCATGTCCTCCATTTATCTTGAAAAATTATTACTATTATTATGCAACAGTGGAGGGAGGAGCAACAGTGGTGGGGGGCTCTCTAGTTCTTCCTCTTAGTTGTACTACCATTTCTCCCTGTTGTAGGAGAGAAGTGACCTGTGCCCATTAAGCCAGCCTATTGCCTTTAGGTACAGTAGAGATGCTATCCTGTGACCCCACTACTGAAGCAAGATTCAAGTGCTAGACAAATCAGGGTGACCAGCTGTCTTCACTGCAAAGGAAGACAAGGCATTTCAAAAAGTAGGACGTTCAAGACAAATGGAGGGCATGACCAAAGAAAAACTAAAAACACTCATACAAATATAAAGTCATTTCATATGGTTTATTTGTAGCGATATTACATACAGTTCAAGGCGCAGGTGCCATATGACCAAGTAAGCTTCCATCATTAGTCCTAGCTTCTGCCAACCTAGTAGTTGAAAAAGTATGCAAATACAAGTAGATAAACAGGTACCACTCCAGTGGGAAGGTATCAGCGTACTGTGCAACCATACTGGTCACATTACCATGGAGTCATCTTTCACAACACTGGCTTTTTGGCTTATTAATGGAGATGAGCACTGCCTCTTACAGTCAGTTACAACTAGACATTCATATCCATAGAAAACCTTTACCTTTATATTACATATGCAGTCAGCCCTCCACATTTGCAACTTTGACTTTTGTGGATTTGATTATTTGCGGATTTGGTTAATATGTTCTCTCTAGGAATCTCTAGGTCCTCTAGTGCATCTCTGCGAGAAGGTGACCATAGAGTTATGCTGGAAAACCTAGAATTTCCTAGAGAAAACACTTTTCTGGTCATTTGTAGGTACTCCAGCATGATTATATGGTCAAACTCTAGCAGATGTTGACCACAGAGTTGCATTGGAGGACCTGGAGATTCCTAGAGAGGTGTTCTCTTAGGTAAGAAGAATAGTGGTTTTTTATTTGTGGTTTCTCCACATTCATGGGGGTCCTTCACCCCTAACCCTAGCAAATGTGGATGGACCACTGTACTGTATTTTATTATGGACTCAACCATATTTTTATGATGAACTTGTCTTTGGAGATTATCACATGGGAGGAATTTACCTCAATTGCAAATGGAGCCAATTCACAATTACATGAATTCGCTAGATTAGTGAATTTATGTGAAATCTGATTGCTTTCGGAATGCATTCGGAATGACTTCCCATTGTCCGAAAATGACCCTCCATTGCCCGAAATTGCGTGAGATACTCTAATATGCAATTACATGAAACCCCATGATTGCATTCGGAATGACTTCCCATTGCCCGAAATTGCATGAGATACACTCATTTGCAATAACGTGAAACCCCATGATTGCGTTTGGATTGCCATTGCATTATACCCTCAAATTACGTTGTATGACAAACACCTTTGTTAAAACGACTTGTTGGCTTGCAGTGTACTTATAGACCTTGGGACAAGACAAATGCTTCAAATTGTTCTTTACTACCAACAAAGCCTTGATTGACTTTACATTTAAATTATTCCTTTCATTTGGCAGAAAAACCCTTTCAACATTTGGATCATGTCCTCAAGCAGCCCATCGCCTAACACATATCCTGTCCTTTTCGCCTCTGAGAAATCTTGAATCCTGAGGACGTGTCTTGTCTGCAAGTGCTCCTAGGAAAAAAGAACTTTAGAAGATCCGTCCTATCTCCCTAATTTGCTGTGAGGACAGGCTACCAAGTAGACAATGCATGTATGTAAAGGGAGCAACAAATGTAATGTTACTCAAAGGTCTTCCTAGCCATGTTCAAAATGGAGGACATTTTGGAATTCCTCCTGGACCAAATGTTCCAATGTTGGACATGTCCTGGAAAAGGAAGATAGCTAGTTAGCTTGAGTCAAGTTGGTTTTTGCACATGGAATTGGGGAGGGTACCAAGGGAGTATCCTGTATCCTTATGCAATGGAACAAGAAAGGTAAGGAGTCAGAGAGAAAGAGGATTGTATTTGAATATTACTAGAGATTTCTAGATAGTGCTAGAGAGCCTGAGAACAGGTAATGGTCTATTAAAGCTTAATGCTGGCTTTCTTGCATTAAGGGGAAATTATCCAAGACTGAAGGAGCAGTAAATTCCCTAAGCGTGAGGATCTGTGAGAGAAAACTAAATAATGAGTAAAGTGAGTTTAAAAAAAAATTCTTCATGTGGATGGGAGTGGTTGCAACTGCAGTATTTGTGTATTTAACAGGGATGTGCACCATATGCATTTTGAATCCTGGTTTAGTGCTTAGGAAAATGAACTGCTTTTAGCTTGAACTACTCTGGGTCCAATCTGCATTGACTCAAATACCAGATTCAGAAAGATAAGCTTCACATTATTTTTAACAGGAAATCTTCATATGGCCATACCTTTTCTTTCTTACAACAACAACAACAATAATAAAGTTTTATTTATAGCCTGCTCCTCTGTATCCAATCGGAGCAGGTTACATCAATTAAAAAATACAAGATAAAATATGCACGACCCATACCCAACCACCCGCCCCTTAAAATTGAATTAAACTAACATCAATTAAAATGACATAATAAAATTACAATTTAAAACAGCAACCCATTGCATAGACATCAGGGTCAAGTTACTGTGTTTGGACAGTTCCATTTGGCACATTAAAATATATTTCTTTGCATTTTAAAGTGACACTGCTATAGATTAGTTAGCTGCAATTTGGCACTCCTATTATTGTTACTTAATATAGTATATACAAATATACAAATGAGAAGTTATTAGAAATCCAAATATCCTCCTCCTCCACCCCATTTCTAGCTCTTGATATGAAAGCCAGTAGGAGATAATGGAGGCAGAATATTTTCCAAGTCTTGATTCTCACAGTCAGAAAGCACCCTGCATCCCTATGAGATCTTGTTCTTGCATATGGGATCATGCAGAGAAATGTAATGGCCTGATTTACACAGAAAGCTGGTTTAAGGACATGAACAGAGCCTTCCTGGATCACACCACGCATCCATCAAGTCCAGCATCCAGTTTCCATCTGGTGGCTAGCCAGATGTGCTTGCTAAGAATCTTAAAAATATGACATGAAAGCAATAACCCACCTCTGCTGTTCACTGTTTGCACCCACCCACACGCCCACTCTAATATCCAAGGAAAAGTTTCCTTGGTACATGCATGTTCCATTTAGCTAATATTACTGTTAATCAGTGGTAGAGATGGAGAGGATTTTGTTGGACTGAACAGTTTCAACAAAAGTAGTCTTTATGCACCTAAACTGGAAAAAGCAAACATTTCCAAGGAGTTTATTACACAAAGGGAATTGGACGTATAATCCAATGGCAATCTGAATGCAATCATGGGGTTTTGCATGATTGCGTGAAAGCTGATCACACACATTTTCGGGCAAAGGAAAGTCCTTCCGAACGCAATCATGGGGTTTCGCGTGATTGCATGAGAAACTGTCACACACAGTTTCGGGCACTGGGAGGCAATTTCGGGCAGTTCTGAACACAGTGCAGTGTCAATACGCAATCAAATAAATTCGCTGAACTAGGGAATTACCCAATTCTGAACTGGCCTCACTTCCACAAAATTGAGAGAAATTCCTCCCGTGTGATAAACTCCCAAGACTGACAAGTTTTTATTTTTTTATAAATCAAATGATCACCAAACAACAATCACCTTTCAAAATATGAATCTTTCAAAATATGTATGATTTCAGGCTGGGGGGGGGGGAATGTACAAATGCATCACAGTCCTCTTCATTTCAGTATATATTTGGACAGTAGGTAATGGAAGGTGGAGAACAGTAGAGGAGGAGGAGAAACACAGTCACATTGTATATTTTCTAAAATCATTTATGATAAATCATTCTGAAGAAAAAAGAAGCACACACTTTCGTTGATATCCTGGATCACCCACTGAGTAACTAGGTGATGTCTCTTGGTCTGACTCTACTTTTGCTTATCTTCAGAATCAGCAGCCAAATCAGGTGAAGGAAGACTGCTTAGCTTCTGGTTGGGCATAAGGAGGACAATGTTTCCCAACTCCCCCTGCTCCTTTCAGTTTTTAAAGTCCTTGGGTTAAAAAAAAATATATAGTTAGTGCTGTCCAATTAACCCTACTGGAAATGTGGATCAAATTGTTCTAATCAATTATTCTAGCCAATGAATTGACTCACTGTAGCAGACCTTACATTCCAGCTTGCTGAGATTTAAAACTTTCATTTAAGAATGGGTTTCTAGCTCAGTCTCTCGTAGTGAATTTCGCAGTGCAGCTACCACTTTTCTATACGTGAGATAGGGCAGTTGGAGTTCTATCATCCTTCGGGTCTGTGAACCAGACACAACATCCACTTACAGTCTTCTTCCTCTGAACAGTAGATCAAATATCTTTGACAGCTGGAAGCAGTCCAGCCAGTGCTAAATCAAGTGAAACTCAGCACTTTAGTCTAGACAGATGATGAATGAAGCCCACAAAACAGCTGTATCTGATATATGATGAAATTCTCCTTACTTCTTGGTAGGGTGATTCTGATGGCTACATTGTCCTATTATGGAAGAGAGAACCTTGGGCACAGTTTTTGGGGAAGTCAAAACTTACTGTTCTAACTGTTCCAAAGGTAAATATAATTATTGCTGTTTTTGTTCTTGTTGTTCTTAGTTAATTTCGTTCCTGACTTTTTCACCAAAAGTGAGATTGAAGGAGATCTCCACAAAGCTACAATTTTAAAAGGTGTTTCCTTCTTCAAAAGTAACTGAAAGTTAGTTTTTAGTTTTATAGATGGATGACAAAAGATACAAGCTGTTGTCACTCTCCCCACATCAATCTAGTTCTCCTGCCAACATCTACAACACAACATGAGGCAGGAGCAGCAGTCATGTGATAGTTTTACTCCATCCTTTAATGAGACCACATCCCATAACTATAGAAGTAAGTGAAAGCTACAGTATCATCGCAAAAGGAGTGAAATTGTTCCTCTTTAAGTTCCAGTTGTAATACATGCGTATGTGTTGTGTGCCTTCATGTCATTTCTGACTTATGGAAATCCTAAGGTTGGCCTGTCACGGGGTTTTCTTGGCAAGATTTGTTCAGAGGAGGTTTGCCATTGACCTCCCCTGAGGCTGAGAGAATGTGACTTGTCCAAGGTCACTCAGTGGATTTCATGGCTGATGTGGAGAATCAAACTCTGATCTCCACAGCCATAGTCCACCACCATACTATGGTGGCTCAGTGTGGCCTTTATTATTGGTCAAGGAATTAATTACAGGCAACTAGCTATTTGTAACTACTTATTCCACACTCTGGCCTCATGGTATTTGAATCATCCGTGTAGACCTTTTTATTGTCATTGGTGAAAATCAATTTGACTGCTCTCCCCTTGCTTATGACAATAAGATACTCCAAAGTATAGCTGCCAAACTCTGCTCCATACTAGTGAACTGAGCAAAGGGATGGGTCTACTGTTAAAAAAATAAATAAATAAGCCCAAGGTCTTTCGAGAGTGGAGTGCATTTAACTCTATCACTCTAGACCTTGTTGCCTTGAGGTTTGGGAGTGGTGATGGAATGAATGATGTTTTCCCTCTCTCAATGGTTTTTGCAGTTAACCTGATGCTCCTTGAGAGGGAGATAGGAGGGAGTAATGCAAATAGTCAGTATACCTTAGGTGTTTTCAGTTACAGGCCTCATCCAGTGAAAAGAAAGCAGGGGCAAGGTCCCCACAATATATGCTGGAGGGGTAGTGATCACTTTGGTGAAGAGGCTTGGTGTTCCATAAAAGGGCAGCAAATTGTTAGTTATGTACAGTCAGCTTTCTATATCCACAGATTCTTTATGCACAGATTCAACCATCTGTGACTTGATTATTATTATTTTTTTTAAAAAAAATATATGAATTCCTAAAAGCAAACCTTGATTTTGCCATCTTATATAAGGGATACTATTTTACTACATCATTGTATTTAATGGGACTTGAGCATCCACCAGTTTTGATATATATGGGAGGTCCTGGAACAAAACCCCAGTGTATACCAAGGGCCCACTGTGCTTGGTTATTATTATATTTGTACTGCCAGGAATCTTGAAGAGGCAGTTGTAGGAAGGAGGTAGGGAGGGAGTTGGGAACCATTGGCTGCATCTGTACTGCAGAAATCATCTGGTTTTACACCACTTTAACTGCCATGGCTCAGTGCTATGGAATTCTGGGAATTCTCTGCTCTGGTGCCACAACAAATTACAATTGCCACTTGCTACAACTCAACATTTTAGCCCAGTGAACATACTCTACTCTCTTTTCACCCAGTTCTAGTTGCCCAAGGGTTTTAATGCCTGAACAGGGCTATCCAAACAGTTCCCTTTAAATTAACTGAAAAGCCTGTCAACATCATCTTAACACCACAGCCTCTGATGTGCAAGTCCTCATGGGTAATTTACAAGGCAAAATTACCAAATTAAACTATCCAGTGGAATGCACTGAAATATAAACTAGTGAAATGCCATTGATTTCAGTTCAACTGGAGTAGCAGCTGTTTATATCTGGGTGGAATTTGGTTCCAGTCACTTGATGGGTAGCAATCAGCCAGTTAGAGTATTGATTTCAAAAATTTGTGATGGTCACTAAATGAAACATCAATACTCATTTTTTTTTCCTTGTAGCACAGATCCGATGTGTCAAGTATGGTATAGATTTTACGTCTGCTGCAGTACAGCAAATTTTGTGCATCAGGTTTCATATTTCTATTGCTAAGGCTATAGCGCCTAATAATAAGAAAGACCCCGTGTAATTATTTTTATCTACTGCATTTACAAAAGATGTGCTGCATCTTGCTGGATCATAATGGAAGAGGTGGAAGTACGTCAGGAAGGCTGTACAAACATACCAATTTGAAGCAGAACTTCTAAGAAAGCAAGTAGCTGAATCTGGCTTCAACACCGTTAGGCTTACCAAGTTAGGACTATTTCAGGGCCAAAATATGAGGCCTAGTGGTGACAGCTTGTGATATCCGAGGAAGTGGCTAGTGATGATATTAGTAAGGGTGATGTAAAAGGCGAAGGCCATGATGATATTATAAAGAATGATACAATGAAAATCAGTTGCACAAAATTTAAAATACCATATTTAAGAAATCAGGAAAATAGACATAAACACACTTTTCAAAGTAGCACTTTTGAAGTACCCCTTACCTGAGGATCAGAGGAGAGGATCCAGGTCTTGATCTAGTAATCCTATATCCATTTATATCTGTTCACCAAAGAGAAGGTTTGCTCATGCACAGATATTTCTTCTGACCACATGGTAGTTCTTTTATTGATCAGGTGCTGTAGGCTGCCTTTGAGAAGAAGGAACAGGCAATACCACTTCTGAGTATTCCTTGCATAAGAAAATCCTATGAAATGTATGGGGTTGCCCTAAATTGATAGGAGTCTTGAACGCATATATGCACACAATTCAAATGCAATATTAATCTTCTACTGTCTCACATTCTTGTAGTATCTCTTTCATGTACAAGTGATTTCTAAATAGAAGGGAGGCATTATATTGGGCACTAGGGAAGGATTAACTTTTTTTCAGACTGGTATTACTGTATGCTGCCTTGAGAACTCTAGATTGAATCATAGAATCATAGAGTTGGAAGAGACCACAGGGGCCATCCAGTCCAACCCCCTGCCAATTTGCAGTTGCTCACAGCCTATGAGGCAGGCAGGATACAGTATAAATATTTAAATGAAATTTTATAACAAATAATTCTTCTGAGCTATTCACCGTTTGTCAATACCATCATAAATCAACCATAATGTTGTTAATGTCTGCTTTTCAAGGATGGAAATTAGACCATAGTTCATTTTAGTGGAGAGTAAATGTGGTAGGAGAACACAAGGCTTCTTGGACCACTCGCTTTGAAAGATCTCAGTCACTAACCTCTGGGGAGAGCATTTTTATCCAAAAAGGGGAAAGCTGGAGTCACAGTGCCATTGAGATGCTGCAGGGGTCCTCTCTGCCTGGCCAGCTGCTCTTAACAAGCCTGAGAATGGTGATAGCTGGCTTTTTGTCTGCTTATTTATTCCATACTGAAAGAAATAAAATGTCACATCATGTAGCATCACTTTAAAAAATAACTGTCAAACCATTGCTCATTGCTCATTAGATGTGACCTTTGGAGGATACACAAAGCAAATGATCCCTTTTGACCCACTCTGCTTATACTACTGCCTTTCAGAGTATATTTCTAATAGTGGTTGAACAAGGAAATGTTGAAAATGCGGGAACACTTAGGAGGAAAAAAAACAAAACCCTGGTAGAGATAGGCAAGTGCCATGGTTGTAAGCCACTATGGATTTTGTGGTTGTGTGCCTTCAAGTGGTTTCTGACTTACAGTGACTCTAAGGTGAGCCTATCATGGGGTTTTCTTGGCAAGATTTATTGAGACAGGTTCTGCCTTTACCTTCATCTAAGGCTGAGAGACTGTGACTTGCCCAAGGTCATCCAATGGGTTTCCATGTCCAAGCAGGGATTTGAGCTCTGTTCTCTAGAGTCATAGTCCAATGCTCAAACCACTACACCATTCTGGCTCTCTCACTATGGATTGCTGATTCTTTTTAATATTTTCAGAACAGTAAATTGTGAATGGAAGTGGCAACATGGACAGTAGACCTTGATCTTAATTGGGCCAAACTGAATGCAAGAATCAACCCACTGCGAAGAATTTGCATGGCACTTTGCAGATAAAGCCCCTGAGATCTGCTCCGACTTGGACGCTGGAGCTGATACAGTGCCAGTGTATGTAACCTTGGCACCTGTTAATGGATACTTTTCAATTTGTGCAACCTGAGGATGTGGACAGGAGTCTTGGAGAAATGAAAGCCACCACATGTATCTTAGGCCTTTGTCCTTCTTGGTTTATTAAACAGGCCAGAGGGAGACTGGCTGAATGGGTGAAGGGGGTAGTCAGTGGCTCCCTACAATAAGGCAGTGTTCTAACTTGCCTAAAGGAGGCACTTGTGAGACCTTTGCTGAAAAAGTTATCCCTGGATCCCATATAATTATTGGCCAGTGTCTAACCTACCATTTTGTGGCAAGGTTTTAGAATGTGTAGTGGCTTCCCAACTCCAGGGGTTTCTGGATGAAACGGATTATCTAGATGTTGGGGAAAGCAACCAAATTGATCAACTCAGTTCCCAAACAAACCTGCTTGCACAGCAAGTGTGAGACAACAGACATAGTCTTTGATTTAAAGTCCAGAGTCACAAGTCAAGAGGTTTTACCAGAATATTTTTAAAAAAGTCCAAGGTCCAGGGTATCAGCTAGGCAGGTCAATAAGGCAGTCCAAAGGTCGAGGGTTCCAGAAAGTCAAGACGAGTCAGCAGTCCAAGAAGCAACGTTTCAGTCCAAAGAGCAATGGAAGCCAGAGGCAGAGTACTTTCTCCAAGAAAGTCAGATAATCACTGGCAACTAGGCAGACATCCTGCAACTGCTTATATCAGCATACTGCAGGTGTTCAAATGTGCCTGATTGCCAGTGCATTTCTGATAAAGCCTCCATGACCTTTGAAGGCACTCCCTTTTGGCGCTACACTGACTGAAGGTAGGCATGGTCCATTGATCCTCCTCCATATCCAAAGACTCTGCCACAGGGAGACTTGGCTGCTGAGCCTCCTGAGAGGCCACAGACTGCTGGCGTGGGCACAGCAGAGCTAGGGCTGGACTCAGGCTCCATAGCTGCAGACTCAGGTCCCAGGGGAGACTCTGGCTCATCCTCCAAGTCCTCCTCCAGGCTGGGCATGACACTAGATCCATTTCAATCTAGTTTCAGCCCTGGATACGCAACAGAGACAGCTTTGGTTGCCTTGGTGGATAACCTATGCAGGGAACTGGACAGGAGAAGAGTGTCCCTGTTGGTTCTGCTTGACCTCTCAGTGGCTTTTGATACTATTGACCATTTTATCCTTCTGGGCCATCTCTCTGGAATGGGACTTGGAGGTATTGTTTTACAGTGGCTCCATTTCTTCCTGGAGGACAAAGTCAGAAGGTGGTGCTAGGGGACTCCTGCTCGACTCCCTGGCCATTGGCCTGTGGGGTCCCTTAGAGTTCTGTTTGTCCCCTATGCTATTTAACATATACATGAAACTGCTGGGAGAGGTCTTCCAGAGTTTTGGGACATGGTGTCATCAACATGCAGATGACACTCAGCTCTAGTACTCTTTTGCACCTCAATCCAAGGAGGCTGTCCTGGTCCTAAAACAGTGTCTATAATGGACTGGATGGAGGCAAACAAATTGAAATGTAATCCAGACAAGACAGTGGTGCTCCTGGTCAGTCGGAAGGCAGATCAGATAATAGGGATCCAACCTGTGTTAGATGGGATTGCACTACCCCTGCAGATGCAGGTTTGCACTTTGGGGGTACTCCTGGACTAAGCTTTGAACTTGAAGCCCCAGGTCTCTGCAGTGACCAGGAGTGCTTTTGCACATTTAAAACATGTGTGCCAGCTGTGCCCATTCCTTGAAATGCCATATTTGGCCACGGTGGTACATGCCTTGGTTACATTCTATTTAGATTACTGTAACGTGCTTTCCTTGGGGCTGCCTTTGAAGAGTGTTTGGAAACTTCATTTGGTCCAAAGAGCTGCAGTCAGGCTGTTAACAGGGGCTGGTTACAGAGCCCATACAACGCCCCTATTGAAATAGCTTTACTGTCCATTAGTTTGTTTCCGGGCACAATTCAAAGTGCTGGTTATGACCTACAAAGACCTATATGACTCAAATCCAGGGTAGTTCTCAGACTGTCTCTCTCTGTGTGAGCCAGCCTGGGCTCTGAGATCCTCTGGAGAGGCCCTTCTCTCTGTCCCACCCTCATCACAAGCATGGTTGGTGGGGACGCAAGAGAAGGCCTTTTCCATGGCTGCCTCTATACTGTGGAACTCTCTGCCCAGGAAGACTGGAAGGGCCACCTCCTTGCTGGCCTTTCGCTGCAGGCTAAGACCCATCTGTTCAGACAGGCTTTTAAAACAGAATATTTTTTAAAGGATCAAGTTGGGGTGTTATACCGTTTTAATGTGTTTAAGCATTTTAAAAAACTTTTAAAACTGTATTTGTTATTTTAACATGCAATTTGTTTTACTATTGTAGTAATTTTATTCTCTTATCATGTACTATTTTTGTATGTTTTAATCCTATTTTTTTTAATATTGTAAAATGCCCCGAGTCCCAATTTTGGGAGAAGGGCAGGATATAAATAAATATATTTATATATTTCTAAATAATCAGCAACAAGTGGCTGTTTGTGTCCAATGCCTTTCATTACATATTTTTTAAAATTATAGCCATACCCTCTCAATTTGGTTCATAACCATGATAACAGGGGTAAAAGGTCTAATACAAGGATGGGAATCATGTGGTCTCCAGATGTTGCTTTATGAAGGAAGGATCTGGGCAAGATTGCTAGGAGTCAGCCAACCACAGTTCAGACGATACTGTGAAGGGGGTTTGTGGGGAAGAAAGTGAGGGGTTTTTTCTGACCGAGGGCAGATTAGGGAAAGATGACCTAAGGATAGTTTTGAATTGCAGAGAGATAGGAGAAATGTCCTAGAGGAGGAGAAATATTGCAGATAGATAGATGGAAGATGGCCTAGAGAGATAAGGAAAAGATTGCAAAGAGATAGAGGAAAGATGCCTTAGAGATAGTGGAAGGATTGTAGAGGGATAAGGGAAAGATATCCTAGAGAGATAGGGAAAAGATGGCCTAGAGAAAGGGAAAAGATGGCTTGGAGAGACAGGGAAAGGATTGCAGAGAGACAGGGGAAAGATTGTAGAGGGATAGGAGAAATGATAATAGTGGGTAAAAAGTTTAATGCAAGGATGGGAATCATATGGTCTCCAGATATTGTCCCTGTACAATCGGGCAGAAAGGGGCAGTGAGACACTACCCCTTTCTGCCCCAGATTGGTGCAGCAGCAAATGCACACCATGGCATCGATCTGGCCTCTGCAGAGCACAAAAAGGAGCCATTTTTTCCCGGCTCCTTTTTGTGCCTGTGAAGAGGGACCATAGCCGCAGCCTGAAGAGGGGATCTATCATTGGCTTAAACTCCCATTCTCTCACCATCTACTAGGCTGGCTAGGATTGGTCCCAAAACACTGTTGTTGGTGGGTTTGTGTGTGTGTGCATGATTTCATCTATGGATTTTCCTGCACCATTTTCTTCATGAAAATTGTCTCCCTGAAACTGCTATTTGCCCCAATTTCCCTCAGGGGTCCATAGCAGATTTAGAATGGCAAAATTTTGTGGGGAACACACAAGAGGAGCAAGAATAGACAAACCACTCCCCTTTATGGCAGCACTTTGAACAAATTAATTTCAATACTTTGAATAAATTAACAAGTGAACGACTCGACAGCCACAAGCATTTCAGATACATGGAAATAATGTAGAGAGGCAAATGCCATCTTGAAAAGATAGCATTTTACAAAGTGACAAAATCCATTCACATCTGAAAAAAGAAAAAAAAATCTAGTTTCAAACATCCAAGCTACAATTTATACAATAAGAAAGTTTAACCATAACACAACCCCAATTTGCCTTTAAAACAATGAGATAGAGGAGTGGGTTTTTTTCTTGTAAAAAACAATCCAAATGTTAGTTACCAGGCCACCTGCAAATTAATAACCATTGTTAGGCCTAATATTTCTACACAATTTTTTTAAACAGATCAAACCTGCCCTAAAATGGTCTTCGGTATGTTTTCTACTGCTAATTTTAAATATAATCTAAGGCTGCTCCAGTGACAGCTGGAGTCTTGCCTATCAGTGGGGTACTGAATCTGCTCTGTATGGAATAGAATAGAATCCTTATTACAGTCATAGACCAGCACAGATAAAAAGAGGATACAAAATAAAATAAGTTTAAAAACACAAGTTAAGACAATATTTAAAATATCCTTTCAGATTTCACAGCTCCAGTACAGCAAGACAAGATTGGTCCTAGTCTACAGAATCTGGCAACGTTGTTTTGTATCAGGGTTGATGTCTGAAAGCAACAGATTGGTGCAAAATTGACTGGTGTGTCCTTGGTATTTATGCAACAGGCGTGAAATAAGACTGAGATAGATGTTCCTGTTGTATGAGCTTTGAAGTAATACATACTCTGTTGCAATACATACCCTGTTTCTGTTTAGCCAGAGTCAGAGGGGCATAGTCTGTCTGAGAAGGAGTATACACAGGATGGCAATCATTGGGTTACTCTGCATTTCTGGGCCTAATGAAGCAGGTACACTGCCCATGGGAGAACTACAGCAATGGAATTACAGCAATTGAGAGGTATGATCAAGGCTCTGTGATGTAGGTAGGGGCATCATTAAAGGGGTTCAGGGTATGTGCACCATAACTGGTGACATCTGGAGAGGGGTTGAGCACCTGGTGGGCAGTCACCTCCTTCCATCGCAAGACACCCACGTGAGAAGGCTTTGTGTCTATTTGATTAGTGATCCAAAACAAAGAGCTTCATTTATATACGGCTTCATACTGCCTAAGGAGTGTCTAAGCGGTTTACATCTGTAAGCTACTTTCCCCCAACAAGCTGGGTACTCATTTTAGTGACCTCAGAAGGATGCAAGCCTGAGTCAAGCTTGGGCCCTTTTGCTGGTCTTGAACTTGCAATCTTCTGGTTTTGAGTGAGTGGCTGCAGTACAGGCTTTTAACCACTGCGCCACCAGGGCTCCATTGTTTGTTGGATCACTAATTAAATAGACACAAAGCTTTCTCGCATATTTCTCCCACACTGAGGCCTGCCATTCACCAACAGGGCAAAACAGATTAACATGTAAATCACTTCCCTCCAACCATGGGTCACACAATATATATACCCCACACACCTCCATGCTACCATTCTCTGAAAATGCCAGCCACAGATGAAGGTGAAACATCAGAAATAAAGTCTTCTGGAACATGACCACATAGTGTGCAAAACTCACAAAAAACTATGGATGCTGGCCATGAAAGCCTTCAACTTCACATCATATTCCTCATCACCATGTACAGATGAGAGAGCTGGAAAGTAAAGCAGTCTGGCAGAAAGAAAATAAACTCATTTGAGATGTGGTGCTGGAGAATAGTGCTGATGATATCATGGCCAGCCAAGGAGACAAACAAATGGCTTCTAGAAAAGATCATGCCTGAACTCCGCTGGAAGCCAGAATGACTAAACTGAAGCTGTCGTACTTTGGCCACATCATGAGAAAGCATGAATAATTAGAAAAGACAATAATGCTTGGAAGGGTGAAGGACAGTAGTAAGAGAAGGAGACCATATGCAGAACCTGAGCAGTAGAGGACAGGGGTTCTTGGAGAGGTCTTATCCATTGGGTTGCCATGAGTCAAGGGCAGTTAAAAACAACAACAACCACACACATTAGTCAGGGAGGTGAGGCTACCCATCATCAATTACTTCAGACACAATGAAGCTGAATGAACTCTAGGTGGGACTTGCAATGGAGATGTTAAAACGTTTCCTTCATGTCAAAAGCCAATGTATCAGAAGGATACGTTCTAGTCCAGCTGGCCTTTTACTATGGTTAAAATGGGATGGATGTGTTTTAAAAACAGGAAACATATTTTGAATAGAGCCTGTTAAGAATATGATTCCTTCTCTGTAGTCTGAAGTGGAATAGCCCAATCTGCCTCTTGAGGAGTCACAATACTTCAGTTCTGTCTCTTCCTGGTCTATGTGTAGATTGGGCCACTGGCATATTAATTTGCAAGTTCTATGGAGATAGTCACATTATAGCCTTTTTGGTGTGAAATTTAATCAGTAGGAAGCAAATGTGTCCCTGATCTGTTTTCCTCCCTTGTCTGCTGCTTGACTATTTATCCAATTAGAATTCACTCAATTCTTTCCTTCTGGAACTCAACCAGAATGAAATGTTAGACAGCAAACATCTGATTTTGAATCTTGTTTGCCTCTTGATGTGTAAAATGGGGTTGGGGAACTCTTTGCAGAGGTGGGGTGCCTAACAGGAAGGCAGATGATGATGATGATGATGATGATGATGATGATGATGACACAGTTGGTCTCGGAGTTGGTGTTGGAGTCCCCCAGGCTTTTAGTCCTGGGAGACTTCAACATCCCCCTCGTGGCCAACTCAGTTCCATCCGGTGCAGCTCGGGAATTCATGGACACCATGACAGCCATGGGCCTGTCTCAGCTAATTATGGGTCCTACGCATTCGGCGGGGAATACACTCGATTTGGTTTTCTGTACGGACATGGAAACTCCGTGGGCGGAAATTACCAACATTTCCGCCCTGTCATGGACGGATCATTTCCTGGTGGAGGCAAGCATCAAGGCATCTACCCAGATCCCCTCCGGGGGTGGCGGACCTATTAGAATGGTCCACCCTCGAAGGCTGATGGAACCTGCTAGGTTCCAAGAAGCCCTAGAGGGGTATATGGTTGGAAGTGACGGCGACACTGTTGATGCCCTAGTTAACATCTGGGATACTGATCTCTCCAGGGCTATACACAGTATCGCTCCCAAGCGCCCTCTCAGGCCTGCTTCCAAAAAGAAGCCCTGGTATACGGAAGATCTCCGGGCCAGGAAGCGGGTTCTGCGACGGCTAGAGCACGCCTGGCGGAAACACCAGCGTTTATCCGACAAGGCTCTCCTAGACCTTCATTTGAAGGACTATGGAGAGGCGATACAAGCAGCTAGGAACTCGTTCGTTGCTGCTCGTGTCGCGTCCGCGGAGTCGCATCCAGCAGAGTTGTTCAGGGTAGTGAGGGAGCTAACTCAGCTCCCTCCTGCCCCGAACCAGATCCTTGAACCTACTAAGGCCTGCTGTGACCAATTTAACAACTTCTTCGCGGATAAAATCTCTCGGATAAACGAAGGTCTGGATGCCAGGATTGAAACAGAAACCAGAATAGAGGCGTCCAGAGCTTCCGTGGACTCTGTTATACTGGATCAGTTTGAGTCTGTCGGTACCGAGGATGTGGACAAGATCCTTAGAAGTGTTTGGAAGACAACCTGCTCTCTCGATCCCTGCCCCTCATGGTTGGTGGCCCAGGGGGGATCAGCGGTAACTTCGTTGTTACGCCAAATTATCAATACATCTCTGAGGGAGGGTCAATTTCCTGACCATCTTAAATTGGCCACTGTAAGACCGCTGTTGAAAAAGCCCTCCCTCGACCCCCTGGTTCATAATAATTATCGGCCAGTCTCGCTGCTGCCATTTCTGGGGAAGGTGATCGAGAGGGCGGTTGCACTCCAACTTCAATCGATCTTGGATGAAACGGATTTTCTAGATCCATTTCAAACCGGTTTCCGGGCTGGCTATGGGGTTGAGACTGCCATGGTCGCCCTGGTCGATGATCTCCGTCTGGGCATCGACAGGGGTAGCGTGTCCCTGTTGGTGCTCTTGGACATCTCAGCGGCTTTCGATACCATCGACCATGGTATCCTTCTGGAACGCCTGGCAGAGGTGGGAATCGGAGGCACTGCGCTCCAGTGGTTCAGGTCCTACCTCTCTGGGAGGTTCCAGATGGTGCAGCTGGGGGACGTCTGCTCCGATAAGAGGGCCCTTAAATCTGGGGTCCCTCAAGGAGCTATTCTGTCCCCCATGCTCTTCAACATTTACATGAAACCGCTGGGAGAGATCATCCGGAGGCATGGGGCGCGGTGTTATCAGTACGCTGATGACACCCAAATAGTCTTCTCTATGTCTCCGACTGATGCAGTGACCAGGGATGGCGTCGCTCCTCTCGTGGCCTGTCTGGAATCGGTAATGGACTGGATGAGGGAAAATAGACTCAGCCTGAATCCAGAGAAAACGGAAGTACTCGTGATAGGTTCCCCGGGTCCGGGTATGGAGGTGGTTCCACCTGTCCTGGACGGGGTCACGCTCCCCGTTAAGGACACTGTACGCAGTCTGGGGGTGCTCCTTGACTCGTCGCTCCATCTAACTTCTCAGGTGGATGCGACAGTCAGGAGCACCTGTTATCAGCTTCGGCTGATACGCCAGCTGCGCCCCTACCTGGGCCAGGGGGATCTTGAAACCGTAGTACACGCTCTGGTAACCTCTTGGTTGGATTTCTGTAACGCGCTCTACATGGGGCAGCCTTTGTATCATACTCGGAAGCTGCAATTAATGCAAAATATGGCAGCCCGGGTGGTCACTGGTGCTCCCAGGACCGCCCATATAACACCTATTCTGAAATACCTTCATTGGCTGCCGATCCGCTTCCGGGCTCAGTACAAAGTGCTGGTTATTACCTATAAAGCCCTATATGGCCTGGGCCCAGAGTACCTTAAGGACCGTCTCTCCCCATATAATCCGCCCCGCACACTTAGATCAACCGGACAATGTTTATTGAGAGTTCCAGAGGCAAGATTAGTGAACACAACAAGGAGGGCGTTTTCCATCTCCGCCCCTTGCCTCTGGAACTCATTACCTTCTGAGCTCTGCTTGTCCCCCACCCTCAGCCAATTCAAGAAAGATATGAAGACCTATTTATTCAGGCTGGCATATCCCTGATCGGACCGTTTTATGTAAAGTGCTTGCCAATCACCCGCTTCCCCATTGTCGCTGCCCTTTATATAAGGGATAATCTTTTAATGTTTTATTGTATTATTGTATTTGTTTTATTTTACTTTGGATGTAACTCGTTGTTTTAATCTTGTACACCGCCCTGATCTCTGGAAGGGCGGTATAAAAATAAATTTTATTATTATTATTATTATTATTATGATGATTTATACCCTGCCCTTCAGCCCTAAAGGCTATCAGAGTGGCTTACAATTCTTATGTCAACAGCTTCCCATTCTCTCAATAGCTCTCCAAGACTAGGTTTGCTAGGGAAGAGGGAAGGCAGTTGGACCAAGGAGCTGCAGAGAAGAAGTGGCTAATGGGGGCACTGCTCCACTCCTGCAAAAGCCACAAGCTGGCTTTGCACAGTGAAGGCAAACACAGGGCTGGGAGACTGATGTTTATTGCTAACAGATTGTTTCCGGCTTGAGTCATTGTATTAATGTGCAGGCTATTGCTTAAAATCATATTAGAGTTTTTTCAGGCTGAAATTTAATCACTAAAGCATGTAAAGGTGTTCCTGGGCTGCATATGGATGGCAGAAATAATGCAGTTTGACACCATTTTAACTATCCTTTTTTTTAAAAGATATTTAGCCTTCTCTTTAAGAGAGCTATGGTACCACAACAAAGTAGGAATCCCATGATTCCATAGGAATGCAGTGTCAATACGCAATCAAGTAAATTTGCTGAACTAGCGAATTTACTCAATTCCGAACTGGCCTCACTTCCATTTCTTTCGAGATTGAGAGAAATTCCTCCCATACGATAAACACCCTTATGAAAGGTGATACCCAGTACCTCCTGTTGTAAGGCCTTAACCTGATGTGAAACAGTGGCACTGCTCTGTCTCCCCAGCCATTTATTGGCTGCAGTGGTGCGCCTGAGATGAAAAGACCAGGTATCTTCTAGAGCTGAAGTCTGGTCCTCCAGGTTCATGAGTAGCCAGAATGAGCCTGGCAGCAACAACTCTGCCAGTTAGTTGATGCAGAAACTGGGCCTTCCAACGCCACGGTTGTTTTTCCTTGAGGGAACCAGCTGGACAAAAAGAGCAGCTTCCACTGCTTCCTGTAACATGAACCAAACACATGAGATGTAGGGGTTTAGCCCAAGCATTACACAAAGTGAGAAAATCATCTCGGGAAGCATTTATGGGACACCATGAATGAGCAACACATGTATTTAATTTCGTATTATTGTATTTTTATTGCTAGGGAAGGGAGTGGTACTTTCCAGGCACCGATCACCTGCCTTTCAGCAAAGTCTTGCTGTTCAATTATAAGAGTGTGGGCAGGTTGCAGTTGCTCAGTCCTGAAAGAATGGTACTTCTGAAAGCATAAATAATTCTCTTGAAGCATAAAGAATGGCTCCATTATGATACAATTCTGATTAACTAGGGGTTGGAAATACAGCATGTGCTATTCCTGTGCCTCCATTTTGTGAGACTGAACACCTACAACTATGAAAGTAACTAAAAAGTTACAATATCATCACAATATAAGTAAAATCACCCATTTCTATTCGGTTACAGTTGTGGTGTAATGTAGTTGCATCTTAGCAGAAAGAGGGGAATAACATGTTACTTATACCTAATATTTTCCAACTGTGATGTTGCCAGTATCAAGAGGGAGTACACTTCTCTTTATCAGTTGCTGGGGACTGTGAGATGGAATGTGTTTTTGCACTCATGCGACTGGTTGGTTTAGTCCAACATTCTAGTTGAATGAAAGATTGGACTAAGTTGGTCATTGGTTTGCTCCAACATGGCACCTTATGTTCTTAGGCCTGGATGTCTATCTCAAAGCCCTGATCTGATGGCACTAATGTGTGGATTTCTCCCTCTGTGGCACATGAGGAAGATGAATGTCCTTTGACTTTGCAGGAATTATATGGGAGGGCATCACGTCTTCAGAACAGTTCTGGAGGTACCTATACAGAACTACAATGGGCCTTTGATATCCACTGGGGTTTGTTTTTAGGACTTACAGCTTCATTTATATACCGCTTAATACCCTTAAGGAGTGTCTAAGCGGTTTACAATTGTAAGCTATTTGCCCTCCAACAATCTGGGTACTCATTTTAGGGACCTCGGAAGGATGCAAGCCTGAGTCGAGCTTCAGCCCTTTGCTGGTTTTGAACTCGCCACCTTATGGTTTTGAGTGAGTGGCTGCAGTACAGGCATTTAACCACTGTGCCACCATTAAGTCCCATTAAATACAATGACATAGTAGGTTTATATATAAATATAAAAGTTTTTCACACACACAGTTAGCTCTCCCTATCCATGGATTTCTTATCTATGGATTTAAGCATAAATGGCTTGAAAATATTTCAAAGTATAAATTCCAAATAGCAAACACTGATTTTCCATTTTATATATGGGACATTTGTTGTGACATTATATTGAATGGAACTTGAACATCCACGGATTTTGTTATACACGGAGGATCCTGGAACCAAACCCCAGCGGATAACAAGGGCCCACTCTATATTCAAGCTATGGATGGTTGAATCCCTGGATAAAAAGATCAGTAGATATGGAGAGCTGACTGTATTTAAAATGGGGTATTAGCCCATTTGATTTATTAGAAAGGAAGACTGTTGACAACCCTTCAAACATTCATGTGTTCCTTAGGAGGTTTTGATAGATGTTTCTCCAGGCCCCCTTTACACATTACCTGCATCAAGGAAAACAGAGTTTATTGCACTGGCTTTGCACCTGCGATAAATACAGGATGTAACTTTAAGAAAGCAGATCTTATTGCATTTCCCCATCACCAGTGAGTACGCAGCCCATTTGCAACCTGGGATTCTGCCGCATCTTTTCAAGAATGGGAAAATCCAAACAGCCAAGCTCTACCTACTAAAGGATTGGGACTTACACTAGGTGTCATAACTCCCTCTCTGGAATCTGAGAAATCTGACAGAGAAGAGCTGGATTGCAAGGGGTCTCTCACTTCAGATGATGACTTCCTCCCCCTAAATTGAAGCAGCTGGTGGCTGATATATCTGAGGAGCTCCTTCTTAAGCAGTACTTGATGGATGCTGAGAAAATACCCTTAACCTTTGAAGTCCCACAAATAGGGAAGGAGCAGTGTCATAAGAGCCAATATCTCTTGGTTAGAAAATGCTGATCAATCAAGTACTTGGCATGCCTGGATCAGTCACCTATAAATCTCCCAGCAGCTGCTGGAAGTAGTCCTTGCTCACAAATGTCTAGTCTCACCAAATGGCAGTAGTCTGCATGCCTGTGCATTTCTTGGGATTCTTGGCCTCTGGACTGACTACATTTAAACATTTCACTTCTATCGTGGGAGCAAATCCAATGCGATAACTCTGACAAGAAAGTAGACATTCTGGAATGAACCAGACTTTCTCAATGAAGACCTCCTGATCATGATTTTTTCCCTTAATTCTGCTAGTTAAAAATTCTGTTACTGTATGTATCTTTGCTGCTCATCTCCCAAACATGTAATACATGGGCTGATTCACACTGCAGAGTCATTGTGATCTTATTCCACTTTAACTGCCATGGTTTCATTCTCTGGAATTCTGGAATAGGCAGTTTAAGGAGGGGCATTTAGAATTTTCAGCCAGAGAGTTCTAGTGCCTCATGAAACTACAAAGCCCAGGTTTGTTATCGGATGGATCAATGGCATTTAAAGTGGAATAAGAGTGCTATGATTGTATAGTGTGAATGGGCCCTACATTTCATATGACTTCCTGTAATGATGTAAAGGTCAGATGAACCAGGCTGTGTCACCAGGGGCATAATTATGATGGGAGAAAGGAGGGCGTTGTCTTCCCAAATAAAATACTCCCCTCCACAATGAAGTTTTCATTCAATCCCCATATAGTTATCATTGTAGTAACTTAAAATGAGCATTTAGTGATACAGTTTCAACAGCCAAACAAAAGGGACAGTCAAAGGTACCCAGGGAATGTGAACACAGCAAATACATACTCACCAACATTTCACAAGTGAAAGTGGGGACGTTGCGGCTGAGCCACATTAGAATCGGTCAACGTGACAAAAGTTATTAATGAGGAAGAATATACAAGTGAAGAAAAGCTGCAGCAGTTTGCTTTTGCTTTTTTACTCTGCCCCTTCCTCTCCACTCACTGACTTGAGTGCAAACTACTTTTGCACTTTGAACTCAGTTGGTTGCAACAGAAATAAGCTGAGGACCAAGGAGGGAATTGGGAGGAGGGAAGAGAACCCAGCTACCTTGAATCCCAACTTGGGAGAAAGGCGGGATAAAAATAAATAAATAAATAAATAATAAATAAACTGAGAAACAGCTGAAAAAGTGGAATGAGAGAGGAATAATTGGGGCTGTTCCTGTCAAGCTGGAGGGTATGCAATTATTATTATTATTATTAAACTTTATTTATATAGTGCTGTAAATTTACACAGCGCTGGTGTAAATGTGAAATGTGGTGCAAGTGTGAACATTTTTCAATGTCTCACCATCTTCAATGCTAGAAATCCAGAAACTAAAGGAACATTTCATGGAGGAGGATACAATTCTTATTGGGAAGGGCAAGGCCCTTATTTTGCCGCCACCATCCTGTTGCCTCACTTCTGCTGCTCACACTAACTGCTAAACTGAATTTAATGACTCAGTTTTTGATGAGTTTACCGTCCCTTTGGGGAAACATCGCTGGAAAAAAACAGCAAGTAACTGTAAAGTTGTTTTTAAGTTCTTCAAGTTGTTTGCATTATAACAATGAAAATGACATCAGTCAGTTGCCTTTAAAGATTTTTGTTTGTTTGTTTTCTGCTCTTGTCAGACTTTACTTTGAGGTGATATTACCACGTACTATAATATTAATAAAAAGAAAGGCATAATGGATAAATAAATAATGGAAACACTTTCTGCTCATGGTCAAAACTTTGGAAAAGTTACTTGCTGAACTATAATACTCAGAATCTCTCCAACCAGAATGTTGCCTGGAGCGTTCTCAGAGCTGTAATCCAAAAAGTAACGTTTCTAGCCAGGATGCTATTTTTCCAAACATCACCCATGTTTACAGAGATTTGAAAGAACTTTCCAGTACTTCAGAGGCATCTGAAACTCTTGAATCTGCCTTTTGGCTTCCTTGTAACTAATTTTTGAGAATTTTTAAATTTTACATTAAACATAGATGTGCTTTGCGCTGCACTTTCTTGGCATTTTGCTGCTTACTGTATATACAATGGAGCTTGTAGCACTACAATCACTGCTTCTAAGTGGTTTGATAACAGTGACAAATCTGAATTTGCTTCTAGCCAAGGCTTTTATTGGGCAAACACTGCTTCATTTTATGAAGAACCAGAATTTTGCTAAGATCCAGACAATGTTGTAACCCTCCTGTTTTTTCTCACTACTTTCTTTCAACAAAAAATTATTAGGCAAGAATAGGCAAGGTAGTTGCATCATGTCTTTTTACTGCTACTTCTAGAAACCATGTGTGGGAAAGAGGGTTGGAAAAATACCAAGTTGGTTTTTTAAGAAACAAAACAAGCAGGGTTTTTTTTCCTCGAGATGGGGGTCGGGGTGTAAAACCAGGTTTCTTCTTCTTCTTAATTTTTTTTTGCATTAATGTATAGGACTACACCAATATAGGACAAAATCGGAAAATCAAGTAGTAAAATGATGTTATGGCTCCTAGCTCAAATAATAGTTGTTCTTTAAAAAGTGCTCTTTTAAAGCAAGTTATTTGGGTTGAACTTATGTTAATTGAGGGATTTGTTTCTGAATGGCATTTCTTGCATTGTAAAATAAAGTGATTAAAAAATAAGCTAGTGACACTGAATACTGGTTTAACAATGAAAAACTGCCAATAAACGGTTCAAGTTAAAGCGCTTAAGTTCAAACAGTCGTTGTTACAGTAAGGGGGTTCAAAAATAGTAATAACAGCCAGGCTTTTTCATTGAAAATATAATCAATTTAAAAAAAAAAAACAGGAGTTATTTTTTTTAAAGGGGCATTTGGTTTATACCAGCCTGGTTGAAACCAGACAACCCTGGTAGGGAAAAACACCAAGATCTCTTTCACACTATACAATTTTCACACTCTGATTTCACTTTAATTTCTGTGGCAATATCTTATGGAATCTTAGGATTTGTAGTTCAATGAGGCACTAGAACTCTCTGGCTGTGAACTTTAATTTCATCTCTCTAAGCTGCAGATCCCAGGGCTCCACAGGACTAAATCATGGCAGAGTGGAATCTATAGTGCTATAACTGTGCCTGCAGAAATAATCTAGTTTAGCATCACTTTAACTGTCATGGCTCCATGCTATGAAATTCCGGGAGCTGTAGTTTGTTTTGGCACCAGAGCTTTACTCTACAGCTCCCATAATTCAATAGCATGGTGCCATGGCAGTTAAAGTGATGCCAAACTGGATAATTTTTGCAGTGCAGGTGCAGCCTTAGTCATGTTCACAGCTCAGGTTTCAGTTAAAAGATAACTCCCATTGTTGATCCAGCATTTTATCTCAGGGATAATCCACATAACTCCAACATCAGCTTCTTTATATAAAAAAGTGGAGTTGGCCTAAATGGTTCTGATTTTAAAAGACAGCAAAGGTAAGAAGCATCAGCAAGAGATGCATATAAAACTGGCTGTAATTGTGGAAGCATTGAATTAATTCTCTGTGCCTGGCAACAGCACATCTAAAATGCAAACTGAAATTCACGCTCTTGAGGCTTAAATCTATTCTGTAGCACTGTTTTAACAATTAACACCTTCTTGTTCAGCCTGTCTGTGAAAATAGCTGTCAGGGTGAAATAAGAATATATCTGCAAATAAGTAACCTATAGGGGCACCTAAAAGCTACACACACACGCACGCACACAGATCTATTAAATTCCAATTCAAACACACATACATATACTTGGTACAATTTTAACAATTTTCTCCATGGATTCTTTTTGTCAATCAATTCTCCCCTCCCCATAACCTACCAAAAATTTGTATGAATCATCAGAAAGTTTCAGAATTTCACCAGATTAATGAGGTGGTAGAAGTATGAAGATGATGATGATATGATTATAGAATTTAACCTCAGCATGTTAAAACCTTGTTTAAAGAAATAACAAAAATAGACGAGTTTCACTTCACTTGTTTGTTAGCTTTGTTGGAAGCTAGATGAAGTTAGTGAACAGCTTGAACTGCCTCTTTATATACTTGGATGAATCCTGGGTTTTTGTTGTTTCTATTATTTTAGATGAATTGTCTTTCTCTTTTTGTTTCACTTTTAGAAAGTGTGTCTGTGTGCGTGTGCACAAATACACATTTGTGTACATACTTTGGATTGCTTTCCTTTTTTGTCAGCTTTTTAGAATTTTTGGGTGAAGGGGGAAGACATATTTCTTGACTCATGCATATCCAGTTTAAATATACAGACATAAATCCAGTATGTCACTGTATTCCTTCTCACTCTCTACCAGCATATCATCTCATACCAAATAGTAAAAGTGTTGTAAGTATTCTAGGAGGGGAACTAGAAGGTCTAAGCTAGGGACAGGTGAATTTATGAACCTTGGTTTTTCTTAACTTCTCATTTTTCAAATCTGTTTTCACCCCATTTCCAGATTAGTTGGCAGCTTGTCTAAAATGTAGGCATGGAAATAAACGTAGGCATATTTATTCACTTTTATTTGAAGTCTATTTTTCCTAATATATGTATTTTTATACACTTTCATAATGCATGTACTGTTGTAAGCAATTTTCTCTATAATGCATCATGTACATTATTTTCATTAAAATATGTGTACATCTTTCCTTCTTGGGGAGAGTAGCGGTTATTCAACAGAATGTACTACCTAGGATGATATTCTTATTTTCAAATATCCCAATTATTTCAAATGAAAAATGTTTTAGGCAATGGCAAAAAGATCTGTCAAAATTTTTGTGGAAAGGTAATAAAGCAAGAACAAGGTGGGAAATTTTGACAGAAGACAAATTAAAAGGAGGATGTAATCTACCTAACCTCAAGTTATACTTTTATGCAGCTTGCATTAATTGGTTAGAAGACTGCATTAATTTAAATAATGAGAATTTATTAAAAATAGAATGTTCTAACTTGAGTTTGGGTTTCCATGAATATATGTGGGTTAATAAGCTAAAGGAAAATAAGTGTTTTAATCACCATATCATAAGAAGACCATTATTACGAGTATGGGGTAAAATTTTATCATAATATTGATAAACCCTTTATGGGTTTCTACACAGGAAGCCTTTTATGGTAGAACTAAAAGTAAGGAAGAAACATGGTTGAAATATCAAGATTTAATTAAATTAAATAAAGATGGGAATTGGTCAATATTAACAATGGAACAAATATCTGGATTGAATAAAAAAAAGAATTGGTTTTTATATAATCAAATGAAAGAGCAATTTAAAAAAGATAAAAAAACCATCAGGTTTTACAAAAGGAAAGAATGAGATGGATAAAATAATTTTTGATAAACACATAGCGAAATTCTACAAATTATTGAAAGAGAGAGATCTTGAAAGTGAAACGATTAAACATAATATGGTTAAATGAACAATAGATATAAATAAAACAATTAAGTTGGATCAGTGGGAAAAATCCTGGAAAGAAACAAATAAATTTACTTTATGTCAAAATTATAAAGAAAATTACATTAAAATGTTTTACCGATGGTATTTAACCCCTCAAAAATTAAATAAAATTTACAAAACTGGTAATATAAAATGTTGGAAATGTGGGAAATCTGAAGGTAACCTTTATCATATATGAAGCAATAGAATTTTGGAAGAAAATTAGCAGCACGATGCAAGACATGTTAAAAATATCTATACCTTTCGACCCATGTCTATTTTTACTTAATATGACAGATTCTTTGAAAAATGCAAAACATAATAGAATAGTGTTATATATGGTAACAATAGCAAGAATAATTTATGCTCAAATGTGGAAGAATTTAAATACTCCGTCAGCTAGAGAATGGTTGATGAGATTGTATGAAGCGAAAAATATGGATATAGTATCTGCCTTGATAAAAGGGAAAATAAAAGAATGTTATGGATCTGAATGGAATTGTCTCAATTTATTGAAAATAGTAGATGACTAATTAACATAAGAAAACATTTTAAATTTGCATACAAGAAAGCAAGTTTGGTTAAAATTATTTCTAATTCAATTCATTATCTTTAAGTATTCAGTTAAAGAAGAGAATATAATAAAAGAAATTTGGAATATTAATCAATAAATATAAAAATAGAATATAGAGAAATTTTGTTATATAGATCAACATAAATAAATAAATAAATAAATTATTAAGTACAAGTTAACAAATAAAACATTATTTGTAACATGGTTTGATTGGTAAAGAAAAAAATATAAGACAGGAACACATATCTAACTTGAGTACAAGGTTAATACAATTGTAGAGGAAGAAGATGTGAAATTACATATATATTTTCAGGTTATCTTTTGTAAATATTTTGTATATTGTTTGTTTGTTTTGTTCTTGTTTTTTGTGAATTTATTAGGTGTGATTGTATATCAACAAGTTGTATGGCAGATGCATATTAGAGGAGTGATTGCTTTTATGTTAATATTTGTATTTGCATGTATGTTTGTCTTTTAAATTTGAAAATAAAAAAGTAAAATATGTGTTTATATGTGCATTTTATCTATTTTGTTCTTGTGCGGAGAAGCATGCCTTCTCTTGCAGGATGACAGGAAACTTTCTCCAGAAGCATGTGAATTCCTACCTCATTTTTCTTCTTTGCAACATGAAGTTAGACCTGTGTATATTCGTACACATGATTTTTGTAAGTAAACTTGTTTATTTTCGCTCTAACTAAAAGACAATGTTTTCATTTTGGGACCCATGGGTCTGGGAGTTAAGTGGACCTAGTTTTCAAACTATATTCTGCTGTGTTTGCTCTGCTAGTGAGATTAAACAATCTCTCCCACTTTCCTGAGTTTTCCAATGAATCTCAAGAAAGAAAATTCCAACAGTAGCTATGCTGACCGAGGCTGCTGGGAGATGCAGTCCAGTAACAACTAAATGGATTAAGACCCAGCATGGCCCAGCAGTTTGAATGTTGACTAGGACACTGAGGGACCAGGATTTGAATTCCTGCTTGGCCATGGAAATCCATTGGGTGACCTTAGACAAGTCACACTCTCTCAGCCTCAGAGGATGGCAATGGCAAACCCCCTCTGAACAAGTCTTGTCAAGAAACTCCCATGATGGGGTCACCTTAGGATCGCCATAGGTCGGAAATAACTTGAAGGCACACAATACACAACACAAATGGATTGCAGTGTTGCGCATCTGAATGCACAATCAAATGCATCAAAATGTCCAATTTTTTCCCTAGAGGAACTTACACATGTATAAGACACCAACCGGATTCTGCCTCATGTGTAGTTCTGCTTCATGTAGCGTCATTTCTGTGACAACATCTAAACATCGAGCATTGGTAAGTTTTGCTTTGTAGAGCTGGTAGCAGATTTAAAGGATATTTTGACTAGGAAAATTACATTTGAGAAAAAGATTTATTTATGTGTTCCCACAATTACTATGACCCAACTAGTTATATGCCTAAGACAGTTTAAAAAAACAATGGCGGTGGGAAAAAGAAGTGCACACGTAAAAGGTTCATTCCACCAGCTAAGGAACTAGGGCAGTGGTTCTCAGAATTTTTACCCTTGTGAGTCCCTTTACATCTAAATGCGGATGTCATTTGACATAGCAAATGAATATATATATATATATATATATATATAGTTTTGCATGCATATTTTCACTCACACATTTATGTATAGCCATATTTTAATATTTTATTCAGAAATAGCTCTCCTCATCTATCCTCAGGTAAAAGCTCCAAGCACTCTCCTTGGCTTTCTCTTCCCTATCAATACAGAAGAAGTTTGGGAAGCAGGGGAGGCGGGGGTCAGGGTCTCCACATCTCATGTAATTCACAAACACCCTGGGACTCCTGTCCCACGGTTTGAAAACCACCGAGTGAGGGGATTCAACAGAAGCAGACCTTGTAGGCTGGACTGGGCTGGATCCAGAGGTAACTTCCATCAGTGGAAAAGCGCCTTTGGTTGGTGGAGAGATCCAGAATCCACCAGAAGCTCCAGAATGGAGAAATGGCATGGGCCTGGCAGTAATATCTCTCCCCCGCAACTTTCTTCTTCCCTTCAACCCACAGCCCCATCTCACACATACTGTTCTAGAAGGTCCTTCAGTTCTGTACAGGACATTTTTCAGCGGTATAGAAGGATGTAGGGTGAGACAAAGATTTAGCTATCATGTTATCCTCCTTCCCTGGCAACATTCCAGTTTATGGACTTCTGTTCTCCATTATGGTGCAATAGGATGTTGAACTGGGATTTTGGAGACTCGAGATCCTGTTTCCACTGTATCATTGACACTCATTGAGTGGCATAGAGCTGGTCACATACTCTCTTTCACCTACCTTACTGCCCCAGAGGGTTTTTGTGAGGATAAGGTGGAGGGGGGGCATGTATGCCATCTTGAACTTATTAGCTCAAAGATAGGATACGATGTAACAAAGGAGTTTATCACATGGGAAGAATTTCTCTCAATTGCGAATGGAACCAGTTCGCAATTATGTGAATTCACTAGTTTAGCGAATTTACGTGAAATCTGATTGTGTTTGGGATACGTTCAGAATTACTTCCCATTCCCAAAAATGACCCCCCCCCCCATTGCCTGAAATTGCATGAAATACTCCAATACGCAATTACGTGATACCGCATGATTGTGTTCGGAATGACTTCTCATTGCTCTAAATTGCATGAGATACACTCATTCGCAATAACGTGAAACCCCATGATTGCATTCGGATTGCCATTGCATTATACCCCCAAATTCTGTCGTATGATAAACTCCAAAGAAACCAGTTCTGGATCCAGCACAAAAATGCTCATGTGTTTATTTTAATGGTAAACAGCATAGATCACTACTCAGCTGGCAATAATTCCCAGTAGCCACATTTGTTTGTTGATATGGCAGAGTCTGACACATTAAAGAACTGCTTAGATGTTAGAAATTGTCAATACATGCCCTTTGTGTAGGTTGTCTAGGTTGAGTCAAGGTCAGATGCTGCTGTCTTTAATAGCACATTCATGGGTAACTTCTTTGTCAGTTATTTAAATTATAAGGTTGCCTCCCCAACCCACAAGATGGGTTCTACTCCCATTTTGTGTGTAATGTACATGAAAATCTTATTTCTGTCTTGCAACTTGTTTACCTTTGTAGTAAAGGATGCAGAATGGGGCGGGTGGAAGAGAAAGGACTATTGAATGCTGAGGCTATTGATGGAACAGAATTAATTTCCATTTATGGACCAAGTATATTTAAATTGGTTTCTTGAGCTGGAATATCAGAGGGATTAATCACACTACCAAAGAGGCATAATAGAAGAGAGATTTAAAAAACACGTGCTTATTCTCTCGGAGGCCTGTGTAGCTTCAGATGAACATGCTAAATTACTTTGGAGATGAATGAGCCAGTCACGTCACTTTTAATTGGATTGACATCCTTTTTACAAGGGTGCTTTTATTTTAAATAGATCAGATAAGAGCTAGTACATTTTAACCTGGACACCAGCAAACATACACTTCCTTCATCCTCTCCCATCCACCTCTGAAAGGTATCTTTTATCCATTTTTCAGTGCAGCTCAATTTAATTTTCCAACCAGAACATTTTCCTAACCTCATTGGAGAGCTCCCTGTTTGATATGCTGTGCCAAGATTTTAATTAGCAAGGCTGTCACTGGTAACACACCTGTGATGATGCTGAACAGAGAAGGAGAGGAAGTGAGAAAAACATATCTATCTGTTGCCATCCCTATTAGAATGAATTATTCAGATGTAAACTTGCTTGCAGAGCAAGTTTGTGGACACCTCGGGGAAAGCCATGTGGGTTTATGGAGGCTCTGGGCAAACCATTTATTGATGGACCTTCTCTTTTATTTGAAAACAATGGCAAAGTTATCTGCTGGTGACTGATGGGGTCAAAATAATTGAGATTATTGAGGGAAAAGAAAATGGCAAACTCAGACCCACCCCCATTTGTGTCATAGGAGCCCTGGATGAACCTATCATGGGGTTTTCAGGAATCTGAGAAATATGACCAAGAAGAGCTGGATTGCAAGGGGTCTCTTGCTTCAGATCATGGCTCCATTCCCCTAAGCTGAAGAAGCTGATGGCTGATATATCTGAGGAGCTCCTTCCTTAGCAGTTACTGATGGATGCTGAGAAAATATCCTTAACCTTTGAAGTCCAGCAAAGAGAGAAGGAGCAGTGTCATAAGAACCAACATCTCTTAGATAGAAAATGCTGGTCAATCAAGTACTTGGCATGTCTGGATCAGTCACCTATAAATCTCCCAGCAACTGCTGGAAGTAGTCCTTGCTCATAAATGTCTACTCTCACCAAATGGCAGTAGCCTTCATGCTTGTGTATTTCTTGGGATTCTTGAGCTCTGGACTGACTACATTTAAACAACTCCTTCTTTTATCCTTTCTGCTTTCATTATCTGGATGTCTTGCTTCTTGTAATGGATTCTGGAACAACTGAGACCTTGTTACTATGTCTCCCTTCATCTTCCATGAACATTGTGGACCACCTATGCATGATCAGAACTAGCTTGATGCACCTGTAGCTGCTTCCTCTATGATAATCTCTCTCTCTCTCTTTCTCTGGTTACTTGATGCCTAAACAGTAGTATTACAATGACGAATTCCAGTCATTCTGTTCAAAAGATTTTTCAGCTATGGCCTAGATTCTAAACCATTGCTGAGGAATCTTTTCAGCCAAAGACCCACAATCACATCTAGAAGGAAACGATGTTGTTTTTGTTGTTTTTGTTGTTGTTGTTGTGTGACCATGTAATTTCTGATTTTTAGGAACCTGGATGAACCTATCATGGGATTTTCTAAACAGAATTTGTTGAGAGAGGGTTTATCTTTGTCTTCCTATGAGATTGAGAGTGTGCGACTTGTCCGAGGTGCAGCTTAGGAGTCTGGATATGTTTAGCCTGGAAAAGAGAAGTTTAAGGTGGTGACATGATAAAGGTAAAAGTATTCCACACTAGACAGTGTGGTGTAGTGGTTTCAGCATTGGAATATGATTCTGGAGATCAGAGTTTGATTCCCTAATAATAATAATAATAATAATAATAATTTATATCCCACCTCAGGGCATCTTACAACAATTAAAATATACATAACATATCCCCCAAACCCTCTCCTCATTAAAATATAATTAAACAATTTGCAGTCTAAAACATAGTAATATATAAAAAAAACAATTTAAAACAGTTAAAAAGTGTGCAAGCAAACAACAATATATAAACTGTTGGACAGGAGACAAGATCAATACCTACTTCTTCTCTATGGTGGCCGGGAATCTATTCAGGAAAGGCCTGCTGGAAGAGATTTGTCTTAACAGCTTTTTTGAAGCTATTTAAGGTGGTTATATGATGGATCTCGTCCAGCAGGCTGTTCCACAATCTGGGAGCAACAGCTGAGAAGGTCCTCTGGGCAGTCGTAGATAACCTTGTTTTTATTGGTTGTAACAGATTTCTCCCAGAGGACCTCAGTGTGCAGGGAGGATTATATGGGAGGAGGTGGTCTCGGAGATAGGTTGGACCCAAGCCGCTTTAAAGGTAATAACCAACACCTTGTACTGGGACCGGAAATTGATGGGCAACCAGTGGAGAGATCTTAGGATCGGAGAAATGTGGTTTCTTCTAGATGTGCCCGAGACCAGTCTGGCTGCCATATTCTGTACTAATTGGAGTTTCCAGACCAAGCATGAGGGTAGCCCCATATAGAGTGTATTACAAAAATCCAGACGTGAGGTTACCAGCATGTGTTCTATGGTCTCAAGGTCACTGAATTCCAGAAAAGGGCACAGCTGGCATATCAGCCAGAGCTGATAACAGGCACTCCTGACGGTCGCATTCACCTGATTTGTTATGTGAAGAGATGGATCTAGGAGCACCCCCAGATTGCAAACACAGTACTTTGGGGAGAGTGTGACCCCATCCAGGACTGGAAATTGTATCTCGATACCTGAGTTCAGAGTCGATACCATAAGTACCTCCGTTTTGTCTGGATTCAGTTTCAATTTGTTTTCCCTCATCCAGTCCATTACTGCCTTAAGACAGTCATTGAGAGGAGAGATGCCATGTGAATTCAAAACTGATGGCTGAGACATGGAGAAATATATCTGGGTGTCATCACCGTACTGATAACACCCCGCCCCATGCCTCTGGATGATCTCTCCCAGCAGCTTCATATATATGTTGAAAATCATCGGGGACAGGATGGCACCTTGTGGGACACCACAATTAAGCTCTTTCCTTGTAGAGCAACTGTCCCTGAGCACCACCCTCTGGAATCTGCCCGAGAGGAAGGAACGGAACCACTGCAATGAAGTGACTCCAATCCCTAGCCCTCTCAGGCGATTTAATAGGATGTTATGGTCTATTGTGTCAAAAGCCTCTGAGAGGTCCAGTAACACCAACAGGGGCACACTACCCCTGCCGTTGCCTAGATGAAGGTTATCAGCCAGAGCAACCATGGCAGTCTCAACTCCAAATCCTGCCCTAAAGCCAGTTTGAAATGGATCTAGATAATCGGTTTCATCCACGACAGCTTGGAGTTGAAGAGCAACTGCCCTCTCAATCACCTTGCTAAAAAACGGTAATAAAGCGACTGACCTATAGTTTTTCGTATCCGGGGGCCAAGGGAAGGTTTTTTTCAGGAGTGGCCTAGCTGCCGCTTCCTTCAAACAAGATGGAACATGGCCCTCCCTAAGGGATGTGTTGATGATGTCCCTTAAGAGCTTCCTCAAGGCATCACCCCCCTGGATGGCCAGCCACAAAGGGCAAGGGTCGCGAGGGCAATTTGTTTTCCTCACTCTACCAAGGAGCTTGTCCACGTCATCGGTACTTACAGATTGAAATTGAACCAGTATAACCACATCAGCAGAGTTGCTGGACACCTCATCAATTGATTATGTTGTAACTCTGGCATCCAGGTCGGCTCCTATCTGACAGATTTTATCTAAAAAGAAGTTGTTAAACACGTCGCAGCAAGCTGTTGTCGGATTAAGTAAAGGGTTCTGCACAGGTGGAACCTGTGTCAGTTCCCCTACCATCCTAAACACCTCCGCTGCACGGGACACTGCAAAAGGAATACGTGCAGAGGAGAAAGATCTCTGCGCTGCACATATTGCCTCTCTATAGGAGTAAAGAAACTGCCTATGATGAGTCTTGTAGGATAAGGAGTCACGTTTTCCGCCAGATGTGCTCTAGTCGTGGTCCAGCCCACTTCATTTTCCTCAGTTCTTCAGTATACCACAGTTTACAATTTGAAGCGGGTTGGAAAGGACACTTGGGAGTAATCGTGTTGATAGCCCTGGTGAGATCGGTGTTCCAGGTATTAACCAAAACTTTGACAGAATCACCAGCATTACCAATCATTAAACCCTCTAGGGCTTTCTGGAATCCAATTGGTTCCATTAGCCTTTGGGGGCAGACCATTCTAACGGGTCCTCCACCCCCAGTGGGGTGGACAGTGGCTCCTAGTTCAGCCTTGATCAGGAAATGATCTGTCCATGACAATGCGGAGGTTTGAATTACCTCCACCCACGGATATTCCTGTCCCATACTAAAGACTGCATCGAGTGTATGACCAGCACAATGTGTAGGTCCAATGACCAATTGGGATAGGCCCATGTTTGTCATGGACCTGTAAGATTTGATACACCTGGAAGATTTGATAAACTGGTCTCAAGTGGAATGTTGAAATCGCCCAGAACTAAAAGTCTGGGCGACTCCAACAGCAACTCGGAGACCAGCTATGTCAGCTCAGTTAGGGAGTCTGTTAGACAACGGGGTGGACAATATACTCAGTATACTATGCTGAGAGTCTGGTTTGCTTCCCAAGAGCAAAACAAGATACCTGGGTTATCTGGATCAGTCACCATCTCTCAGTCAGGGCACAAAGCATCAGGGCACAAAGCATCAAAATGCCACACCCCCACACCATCCCCACGCCAATGTGTCAAGTCAGTCTATTTAGCCCCTTACTCTAGGCAAATGTGTGTCTGGATTTTCATCTGCGTAATGTTGAAAGTAGTGTGTGCATTTTTTCCCTTCACAACAACTCTCAGATTCTGTCGAAGCTTTGGTTAATACTGAGAGTATACTTTGGTTAATACTGAGAGTGCCCAATGGCACAGCAGGCACGATATAAGGCACTCCATTGGTGCAGCATTTAGACACACTGAGCCAAAGGAGCACCAAAAAGTTATGGCAGCAAGGGCATCTTTCTGCCAGCACTAAAAGGAGCTGCATTTTGCCATTCGTTTTAGCGCCAGCAAAGCGCAAGATCAGGGCTGTGGCATGTGATTGCCACAGCCCCAATCCAGTGAAGAAAGGGATGGTGGGACGCTGCTCCAAAAGGGCAGTCTGTTTTGCTGCTAAGTCCCATTGAACTGATTTAAAAGGAATATTGATACTATAGATTCAGATTCCAATCTTCCTCCCAACACAGAGACATAAACATACTCCTTTTCCTCTTCCTACTATATTTCTCACACACAAATTCACAAATACATTTTTCAGTCTGTCTTTCTCACACATGCAAAAACACAGTCTTCCCATCCCACATCTCTTTCTGAGCTGCTTTATGTCCCTCTGTCAATGGTTCTTGGTTTCCTGCAACTGTTAAACGGTCCACAACACACAAATGCACATTGTTAACAAGCACTTATTGCAGTGCTTTGCATGGACAGGACTGGGATGTGTAACAGTTCACTTTTGCAGGTTGGTCTTGCAGTTTCAATCCTTGGCTCTTGGTCTGCTATTACCTACCTTGCCTTTCTACCTTAAAACCCCCTTCCTGGGACTCGTTCTTAGGCCCAAGATGACACTTGTACTGGGTAGACAGATGTATTTATTGAGGGGTACAATTTGGTAATGTGTGACCAACTCTCCTTCTTAATCATTAAACAAAAATATACAGGCACTGAATGAAACAACAAAACAGTAAAGATTTATTATATAAGACACAAACTAAAAATTAAGTACTGCAGTGGCACCATACACAATACAACGTAGCACTTTAGTTAAAACAAAGTATTCCTTTCCTAAAACTTTTCCACACGTTCATCTCTCATCAAACCAAAATTACCTTTCTCACATACTCTCCCTATGTATTCTTAAGCATTCCTCTATTCCTAACTGGCTTTATCCAGTGACATGACTGACATATCTGACACCTGGAGCAGATAATTTTTAACACCTTCAAGAGAAATGTGTGGGGGAGAGAACCCACTTGGCAGCTGACACTTAGCCAAATCTTCTTAATTCCATGGGTCTACTCTAGTGGGGAAACTACCAATTGGATTCAGGCCTTAATATTCAAAGGAAGGGAGGGAGAGGGAGTAAGAAATACAATAATACAAAGACACACATGAAAAAAAAACATATCCAGGGACAGCTGTGTTGGCTACATAGTAAAGCACAATAACATCAAAAACCCACAAAACAGTGATAACTTTATCAGGCCAACATAAATGCACAATATACATGTTCCAAGCATTCAAAGCTCCACTGGTTGCTTCAAGAGGCAAAAGTTGTTAAGAATTATGGACAAACTGAATCACAAAGTAAGTAGCTTTCTGTCTTGCTAATGGAATTTAAAGTTTATTTCCTGGACTTTATGAATCTCCCCGTACCCACATGGCCAACAGAAGGGGGACTGCCTGCATGAATGCTCCTCCAAACTATCTGAAGTGAGGACAACCACCACCACATTTTGACAAAATTCATGCCTATGACTAACATTGTCACTTTATGTTTCTTTCTCCTATATGATTTTCAACACCTTTTGCCTGATGAAGAATCCAGTGGAGCTTTGAAAGCTTGCAACATGTCTATTGTGCATTTTGGTTGGCCCAACAAAAGTATCATTGTTTTGTAACTTTTTTATTTAAAAATTTTATTAGACAATTTAAAATTTTACACAAACCATACAATCACATCATCAAAATTGCAGATTTACATAAATATATATATTTTACATCATCATGTATCTTCATTCGCACTTACTCCACCTTCTTCCCTTGTTTTCTTGGCAGTAGCAATTATCACTATTTTCCCTTTCTGTTCCTTCTACTTTGTACCATTCGTTACTTCCTTCTCCATTTTGTGAATTTTGGTGTTATTGTACACACTTCAAAGATAGCTTTGCTCCTTCCCCCCTCCCCACAAGCTGATCATCTAAGCAGCTTCATGCTGAACATAAAGAAAAAATAATGACAACAGAAGAAATAACATAAATTCAATCTAGACAATGAAGAAATTGAAATGGTTAAAAGAATTCCCATACCTAGGATCAAACACTGATCAGAATGGCAACTGAAGCCAAGAAATAAGAAGAAATCTAGGATTGGGATGGGCAGCAATGAAAGAATTAGACATAATTGTAAAGAGTAAAGACATTCAGCTGGGCAGCATGTATGGATGCGAGAGGTGGACAGTGAAAAAGCGGATAGGAGGAAAATCAACTCATTGGAGATATGGTGCTGGAGAAGAGTGCTGAGGATACAGTGGACAGCCAAAAAGACAAACAAATGGGTCCTAGAACAGATCAAGCCTGAACTTTCCCTGGAAGGGAAAATGATGAAACTGAGGCTGTCATACTTCAGCCTTATCATGAGAAGGTATAACTCACTCAAAAAGACAATCATGCTAGGAAAGGTGGAGGCTAAAAGAAAGAGAGGAAGACCACACACCAGATGGCTAGACTGAATTAGGGAGGTCACCAGCATGAATCTGCAAGACTTAAACAGAGCATCAGAAAATGGGAGATGTCTCATCCACAGAGTAGGGTAGCTAAAAACAACAGGGGAAGTACAGAAGAAGTCCCATTGCTATATATGAACTGATCCTTCATGTCTTTTTGTTTCCTTCATGTGGCCTCTGTGGCAAAACTGCTTGTGTAAGAAGCATTTTGCTTAGCCACATGATTGGTTCATGATTGGTTGTACTGTCTACAACCATCAGCAACAATTCTCCATGGTTTCAAACAGGGTCTTTTTCTACCTGGAGATGCCAGGGACTTTCTGCATGCAAAGCACGTGTTTTGCTATTTAGCTATAACTCTTCCATTCATTGCCCTCATGAGCAAATTTCAGTTCCTGACTCTCTTCTATAAATGGGATTAATCTTGCCTTCTGCTATTCTGCATTTCATGCATGCAAAGCACTACACAGAAAGTATATGCCTACATTTCACTGCATATAGATGTGTTGGCAAACTGTGACTGACTTTGGCTTCCCAGCGCATATGCACCCAGTGAAAGATACATTATCCAAGTGATCCGCTGCAGTGGTTCACATGGACATTTCACATGCTTTATATGATACATAAGCTTGACTTGGAAAATTCAGACGCAAGATGCTTTCAGATAGCAGGACTGATTCATGTCAATGCAATAGAACGTATGGTTTCATGTATTAATGCACATCATGTCATTCCCAATGAGACCCAGCTGACAACTACAAGAAGTGTAGTCTTCTTTGTGGTGACACCTTTTTAATTTCATTTCTTTCTTTGGGAAAAAAAAAATTCCAGGACAGTTCTGTAGGAATATTTGAAATTGATTTTGCTTGAGTAAGTCTTTTGTGATTGTGTGGTGTATTGATTTGAGTGATGGAATAGGACACTGGAGACCAGGGTTCAAATCCCACTCAGCCATAAAACCTATTAGGTGACCTCATGCAAGTCACACCCTCTCAGCCTCAAGGGAAGGTAATGGCAAACCTTCTATGATCAAGTCTTACCAAGAGAACCCAATGATAGTTTTGCCTTGGGGCACTGTAAGTCAGAAACAACCTGAACGAACATAACAACAAAAAGATGGATATATTGCATGCTAATTTGATTTTATAGACTTTTAGTGATATTTCATATGTAGAGGTAATGGGGAGGGTATCAACAGTATTAGTACTTTGTATTTTGTTGTAAAAATAAGTATGTTCTTAGTAGTGCTATATGCAGGCTCAAAGTCTATATAAAAATCTGTGAATTTTTTAAAATATACACAATAAAGAGGTCACCTCAGATTTTCTATACATAAGTAATCTGTGAGTACTGTTTTGCAGCTACGAAGCTGTGGAGGTTTGGTGAAAGATTTTCGATCCATTTCTAATGCATCTCCATCTCTCCACTAATTTAATTCTCTAAGAAGATGACAGAAGTGTTGAAGAATATGTTTCGCATTGCATTATTTCAGAGCTCAAAGTTGATTAGAAAATTTTTATAAAGATTGTGTCTGAAAGACTCGACAAAACTATAACTAAGCTCATTCATTCTGATCAAATGGTCCTCCGACACAATTGTTATCGTCTCAAAAACAGCAACATATTTGCTTTGAAGTTTAATAAACCTGTTCTCATCCTTCAGTAGATTCATCTCTTAATGCCAGAAACAGAAGGTATTTGATTGGATGAAGTAGAGACATATGTTTCTCCTCTCTTTTATCACACGAAACTGGGCATCATTAAATAGATAGTTGTCCCTTTACTACTTCCCTTTCCAAATGTCTTTTAAAATGCACAATGAAGCTCTGATCATCTGTTACATGCACAAAAGAGGTCTGTATCTCATCATCCCCAGCATCACATAGCTGGGATAGCTCTGTCCAAGAAAACTGCAAATTAATTGTAAATCTGTGACTGTCTGGATGCCCACCTGAAGGTGAGTAACTGTTCAGGTAAGCAGTTCTTCATGCAGCTAAGTTCAGCATTCAAATGTGATAGAACTGGACCAGCAATGTCCCACTCCTCCTGCTAGGCATGAACCCTTTCACAGGAAAGAAGAAATGCTGAAAGTAAACAAAGTTTGGCTATTAGTCCTGAAAAACACCAAAATCAAGACTCACACAAGCAAATGAACACCACCCAGGCTCAAAGGGATCTCCCCACAGACAATAGATTACAAATTAAATAGACACAAATCTCTCTTGCATATCCCCCCCCACAACACCCCCCCCCCCACAATGTGTCATTCAACACAGTACAACACACAAATACTAACTTCACCATTAACATGTAAACCATTTCCTCCCAAACAAGGGTCCCACAGGTATGAGGGGGTATCCAAAGGTTTTAATGATCACCTTTTAAAAAAATTGACAGAAAGTTTGTTTTGATTTGTAGTTGTTAACTTATCTCTATGTAGTCACTATCTAAATTTATACATTTTTCCCAGCGTATCTTGACCCTCCGAATACCTGATATTGTAGAAATCTGCAGATTGCGCCTGATGAGGATTTTACACTTCGGTCAATTCTGGCAGAGCCAGACACAAAAATAAAGGACGCAATGAGCTGATTTTCTCAGAAACGTGCACTTAGTGACCAATGATGACATTTACAAAATTTCATCAATATGCTATAATAACTTCCAGGTGATAATTATTACTTTTCGATACCCCCTCATAAGGCACAATCTGATTGATTATTTGGGTAAAATATTGAATCAAAGACTGTTGATAAGAAATATGATAGAAGGTATACTTAATTAAAGTATCTTAGACCGTTTAAGAGCAAGTAACTCATCAAGAGAAGAGATAAATAAAGTCAAAGAGCAGCAGAGAATGAAAGAAAATAAAATTTGACAACTGGAAAGATAGATTAAGGAAGTAATGTAATTGTTTAAGGAAATCCTGTACGAAAAAAGTTTGATAAAGAATTGAGAAATAGAAGAATGAATTTAATACGATGACTTGTGATGTATGGAACTTTTTACTTTGTAAATTTAATAAAAACTATTTAAAAAAAATAAGGCGCAATCTGCAGACTTCTACAATATCAGGTATTTGGAGGGTCAAGATACACTGGGAAAATATATAAATCTACATAGTGACTACATAGAGATAAGTTAACAACTACAAATCAAAACAAACTTTCTGTCAATGTTTTAAAAAGGTGATCCTTAAAACTTTTGGATACCCCCTCGTAAATATACTCCACACACTTCCATGCCACCAGCTTCTGAAGATGCCAGCCACAGATGCAGGTGAAACATCAGAAATAAATTCTTCCAGTAAGTGGCCACACAGCCCCCCAAAACCACAGAAAACTATGGATGCTGGCTATGCAAGCCTTCAACTTCACATAGTCAAGCTCTGTTGTAGATTCAGTGAAATCACATTAAAGAATTTGCCACATCATTCAGACAGTGGTGAATTTCATTGTCAAATGTTCCCTTGCTGAAAAGATTCCCTACATATAGAAAACTAGTGCACTAGCAGAGACAGTCATGACCCAAGTCTTTTCTTATATCTTGGTTGTCTACATTCAAGGAAGGAAAACAAATGAGGAAATACTGAAAATATGGCCCACCCATATAGATGTATCAAGAATATTGAAGAAATGAGTTCAGGAATGACTTTGGGCTCATCCAGAGTAGCTTTTTGTTGCCTCAGGTTGCATGCTATTTTGATTCTGTTTCTTATGGGTTTTTTCCCCAGTTGCTTTCAAACACTTTTGGGTGTCTGCCAAATGTAGCAATTTTGTGCAGGTGGAATGGAATCCAGCCTTCCCAATCTCCTTCTCTTGATCTTCATTCTGTTATTTATATCCAATCAACACTAATTTGGATGGATTTTCTCAGAATGCCCTAGATGTTGCTTCTATTTCTCTCTCTCCAGGATGGCTTGGGGAGTTTGGGAAAAGAAATGGCAGTTAGAAAATACAAACAAATGCCCCCTACTCCTCCCCTCTATGGCCTTTTCTTACCCATCCTCTTTTCCAGACCCCAGAAAAATATGCACAGTTTCGAAATTGGGAGGCACATGGTCTGTGCACAGTTAAGGACCTGTTTCATAATGGGACAACTGTCACAACAGAACAACTAACCGACGCTTTGGGCCCTATTCATGAGAACTGGTATCAAATAATACAGATACAATTATTCTTAAAGAAACTGCTTCAGAAACAGGAATACCCTCGCCCACTTACTTTTTTTGAAAACATGTGTGTCTCTCCGGGTATATATTCCAAAGGCCAAACTGCATGCATATATAATCGTCTTTTTAAAGAAACATTTGGGAACTCAGCACTCCATAAGGCAGGATGGGAAGCAGAACTTTCCCTTTCAATTGATAGTAAGAGCTGGGGGAAAATATGGACTCATTTACCATATAAAACTAGGTCTATTGCCATTAAAGAAAACACCCTCAAGTTGGTCCATCAATGGTACCTTACCCCAGTTAAACTGGCTCGTATGTCTACCAATGCTAATCCAAAATGTTGGAGGGGATGTGAAAGTAGGGGAACTTTTGTACACATGTGGCTGGATTGTCCCTTGGTGCATAAATACTGGATAGAAAGTTTACAACTGGTCTCCAAGATCACTAAACAAAGTATACAATTATCACCACTCCTTCTCCTGTTCTCCATTTTTATGGATGAAAATAAAACCCTGTAGCATAAAGAACTCATCAGTTTCCTTTTGGCTGTCGCCAGGCTTGAGATAGCCAAGAACTGGAAAACTGAAAGTTAAATATAGCAAGATGGTGGACTAGACTGGTCAATGAAGAAAATTGCAGATAATAACAATAGACCAAGAGGTTTACACTCTGGATTGAAATTTCTTAAGATTTGGCACCCACTTATTGAATATATCCAACAGGATTTACTCTCTAGACACCCTCCAATATTAGCTAAATTTTTATGGAAAGATGTCTTTCAAGATACCTGAATACACCTCTTGTTTATAATCTTCAGAACATTAGCTGGGTTAATGTCTTTTATTTATTGTTGTTTTGGTATACCGCTTGTCTGTTGTTCTGTTTTAGATTGCATTAATAAATTATATATATTAAAAAATTAAAAAAAAAAGATTTTCAAAAAAAGAAAAGAAAATACAAACAAATGCAAATGAAAACAGGTGAGTAATGAAATAAAAATAAATAAACCACTGAATAATCAGACTACCATAAAATTAACAAATGAATATTGAAAGATTAGAGAGCAGTGTTTAATAATGAACAAGAACAAACAAGGGGGGGGAGTACCTTGCATACCTCTAACATAGGACTAGTTAAAATTAAATTAAATTAAGAAAAATGTCAAATGCTGGAATTATAGTAGTGATGTACCATGTCTTTCTTACCTGCCTGACTATATGTACAATCCAGGGCTTATTCAAAAGTAATAGGTTCTGAGTATAACATCTTAAGCAGAAGAGAGTGGAGTGTGAATTGTTTAATCCTTTGCTCCTGTTTCTAAAGTGAAGTGAAGATGTTTGTCATCTTATACTGGGAATGAATTCTCAAGAACAAGGTGAGACAATCCTATTTGGCTCCATTTGCACACTTGCTTGTCATACCAGCTGAATATTTCTCCAGGCCTCACAGCATAGGATCTTCCTGAAAGGATCACTGAATACTGCCAACTTAGGACACGGGGTTCCATATGAGCAGGGACAGACCTGATCTCAAAAGAAAACATTACAGCAGTGGAGAACTGAAATTGTACAACCTTCTTTTACTGTGTTTTCCCTTTCACTTCTCTGCATTTCTTTGGGGGGTGGGGAGGTCTTTTTGTTTGCTTCACACATCCTCCCTAACATCAGAACAAACAACAAGTAGATTGGCAACCTGTGCCAACATTAGCATTTTCTTCCCTGCATGAACAGTAACATCTTTGTTTGATGAAGAAGCCAGTGAGCTTTGAAAGCTAGAAAAAATTTTGTGCCTTATGGCCCAGGGAGATTTGGATTTAGCAAAATCCTTGCAATCCACTTTGATATCCCTGCTCTTCAGCTCTCTCTTCAGCAATACTCTCTTCATCACCGAGTTCTATGGTCAACAACATCTTTGCTTTGAGAACACTCCTTTGAAGAAAGCCAGCAAATAAATGACAAAGGTACAAAACATTTATTCACCCAAATATTGTGCTAAGCAGCTGTTAGCCATGGCAATGTCATCAAAATATGGATTTCGAGCAAACTTATTTTTCATTGCCTTATATTTCCTGGTTGTTCAGAGTTAATCTCAGAAATTCTCAGTACATGAGGATATAAAATGTGCACGTATATCGAAGTCCTGAAGTTTTAAATCGAACCAAATGGTTTTATACTGTAAATGGAGTGCTCTCGGTTTATTTATTTAATGAAACCCATTTTTCTGTAAAACTGAATTTCATGTATTAAAGCTCACCAAACTGATATATGGGTCCTGCTTATGAATGCTAGCAAATTATTGCATTCAGAAATACGAGGTTTTAAAAAATGTGATTCTTTACTTCAGAGCAAAAAGGAACTCTTTTTAGTCTGGAGATTCAGCCTTGGACTTGTGTTTCACCCATTTGCTCCCATGCATCATCTAAACAGGTTAGTGTGGGAACAAGGTGGGAAGGTTTCACTTTCCCCATGCAGACATGGCCTAGGTGATCACTGTTATTTCAGCTCTCACCTCCTTCATTTGTAAAATATGGCAAATCTTTTTGCCACTGTTATGGGGATAAATGAAAGAAAAATAGGAACTAATGTAAGTTTGGCAACAGGGCATGCACGTTGACTCTGTACCCAAAGCTGGGTTTTTTTCTGTTTTTTTTAGTACACCTGAATTTTCAGAACATAGGTTTCTTCACATTCAACATTTTAGGAGCACATTTGCAATTTTCCAGGTATCCTCCAAAAAAGTTGTCATTTTTGAACTAGTCTTAGGGTGATAGGGCCACTCAGACATAATGTTGGCAGCCTGTTTGTGTCTTGCAGTAGTACAAATTCAACCTTAGTAAGTGGCCCGAAAATGAAGTGGCTTCAGCCTACTTTGAAGGTGTGCGGATTAAATGACACACAGGTCCTAAGAGGCCATAAGAAGCCACTTTATTTGGTCTGTCTGTTCAGACCCTGAGTCACTTTTTTTTGGGGGGGGGGCTCATTTTGGAGGTTATAATTCTCTATCAGCATTACAAAGTGACAAGAATCATATCCAGAGTTCCCTTTTCACAGCCTTGTAGTGACTAGCAGAGAGCAGGGGCCATCTACGAAACAACTGGCTATGACCCTATAGCCAGATAATGTAATCCTTCGGGAGGCCACAGAACCACTAAATTGCCATGGAACGGGGCTTCATCAGCTAAAAAGTGGGTTTGTCATCTTTGTACAAGGTCAGTAGAGAATTTCAAGCATTGAAGCAGCTGCAGCAACAACAACATCCCCACTTACACCATTGGAAGTCACTAACAAAATGACAGCGAGCATTTTTAGAAAACTGGAAGTGGACATTTATTTTAGATTTACTTTTTTTGTCATTTTTTGCTAGCAGATGTATCCCAGACTGGAGAGTTGTCCCCACACCTCTCACATTGGTCCAGTCCTGATATGCAATGTTGGTGAGATGTTTTAATGCCTGCATACATACATACAGTACATACATACAAGGAAGATATGTGAGCCAGTTTGTTGCAGTAGTGGTTAGAGTATCAACCTAGGACTATTGTAATTCAGGTTACCAAAATGAATTTCACTCTAGACCTTATCAGATGGGAGGAATTTCTCTGTATTGTGAATGGAGCCAATTCGAATTCACGTGAATTCGCTAGTTTAGCAAATTTACGTGAATTCCAATTGCATTCGGAATGCATTCAGAATGACTTCCCATTATCCGAAAATGACTGCCCATTGCCCGAAATTGCGTGAGATGCTTTAATTCGCAATAATGTAAAACTCATGATTGCGTTCAGAATGACTTCTCTTTTGCCCTAAATTGTGTGAGATACTTTAATACACAACAATGTGAAACCCCATGATTGTGTTCAGATTGCCATTGGATTATACTTCCAATTTCCGACGTCTGATAAGGTCCATAGATTTTCCGGTCAAGATTTGTTGACAGGGGATTTGTTCTTGTCTTCCCCTGAGGCTGAGAGAGTATGACATGCCCAAAGTCACCCAGGGAGTTTTCATGAATGAACAATTCCATTTTCCTCTCCAAAATTTTGATCCAGGAGGTGGAGCAATGGGATTGGAGGAGGACGTGGACAAGGGATTTGAGAGATGGAGGGAATCAACAAAGACCATCTCTTTTGGCTGGGGATGATTCTGGACTCTGCTTAGGGAATGCTCATGCCAATGTAAAAGAAGCTGGATCCAACCTGTAGCAGATAAACAAAATGCTACTTCTTTAACAGAAAATTTAGTACCTCAGGCAGAAGTAACATGGAAAAAACTGGGAAAATTCCTACTTCAAAGAAAAGAAGAGCAGTTCAACAACATATTTCAGCAAACTATTTATTGAAAGCAAACAATATGTACATGTGAAATGACCCAACCAAGTCAGCTTAAGACTTGCATAAGTAAATGGAAAATGAACCTTCCAAAGAGTTCTAGAAAAGCACTATTCCAAAATGCATAGAGGGATGATTTCTGTCTTTATTTTACCATATTCCACTTTTCTTATGATTTTGGTTTTGTGACCAAACTTTCAAATCTATGCTTTAAAAAAACCAAACAAACAAGCTGGAGATAGCTAGTGAAGCAAGCTAATCTGCTTTCCTCTTTTCTCTGTGTTTTGCTATTCCACATGCTTATTAAGGGGTTCTGGAAGCAGCTGTTTCCCTATTGTAGGCAAAAGCATACAACTATAGTAGGATCAGATGGAGTAGAATCCCATTCATTTCTAGCTTAAGGTATTTTTTTTTTTTTTGCAGGGGGGGGCACTGTTTTGTTTACTGCAGACACACTGTGGAAAATTCTATTTTTCCATCCCCCCTTCACTCTCTTCCCATTGCTGATACTGCTAAACAAAGAGTCAACCAGCATAAAAATACTTTGTAAAAGGGAATTTCTTTGTCTGGGGCTTTGTTAACTGAGATTTGTTATTGTTGTTGTGTGGCTTCAAGTCATTTCTGACTTATGGCAACCCTAAGGCAACCCTATCATGGGGTTTCCTTGGCATGATTTGTTCAGAGAAAGTTTGCCATTGCCTTCCCCTGAGGCTGAGAGAGTGTTACTTTCTCAAGTTCACCCAGTGGGTTTCATGACTGAGTGGGGAATCGAACCCTGGTCTCCAGAGTCGTAGTCCAACACTCGAACCACTCAAACCACACATCACACTGGCTTTCAGTAACTGTAACTCACCAAAAATAGTTATCACAGTTCCCTACGCAGAACTTTGTTGTGCATGAGCAGTATGCGACCGACTGCCTTAGTAACCTGCTATTTTGAAAATGCTGGTAGGCCTTTAATTGAGTTATATCAGCCTTACTTCACCCCCACATATTTAAAAACGATATGTGAGGAGAGGGAATGAGAAAGAATGAGATCAGTGGGCAAAAACTTGATCCTTGCTTGTTGAAATATACAAGAAGAATGGAGACGCTGGTCTAAAGGGGGCGATTAAGATATTCAGCAAATGAATAATTTACACTGAGCTTTCCTCCCCCTGTTTGTCACTCTTTGTGCTCACTTCCCAAATGACTGTTACACAGTCTTTGCTTTTGTTTTTATCTCTGCTCTGTTGGTATATCATATAGATCTCATTTTCCTTCACTGGGCTGATTCATTATAATTCTGGGCAACAAGGTATATGTAATTTTGAGGCAGGATGATGTTTCCCTAAATAGTTGCACAGGCGATGATAGTGTGTGGAAAAATAGAGGTCTTGCAACTTATAGTTTATTAAGGGCTAATAAAATACATCAGCCATCTATAAGCCTATTTCAGATGTAAACATGCTATGGTATACATGGATGAAAAACACACACGTTTGTATCCTAGTTTGTCTTCCTTTTTAAACTTGTCCCTTAGCGATGCCTCATTTTTAGATGAAGAAGAGGGGATATCAAAATAGAAATCTGCCTGAGATATGTACATGGTCCTCCCAATGTTATGTTAATTTTTCTAAAAATTCATCATAATCCCACATGTTGGTTTTTTTTTTTTAACATTTTGCTTCCTTTCCACTTTGTGCAAGATTGCTGATGAAGATATTACCTTAAGTAGGAAAGGAGAACAGGAACACATGCTGAGGTGCAATCTAGACATCAGGAGATACAAAATGTTCTATACTGACAATTATTAAAATACCATTGCATTATTTCCATAAATGTGTGACTGAATCCTGGTGTAATGGTACATCCTGGGGTCCAGGTACACATCATGTTGACAACATTCATAGCCTCCCCCACAAGTTTAAAAATACAGACAGTCTTTGGGTGTGTGTGTACATATGTATGTGTACACGTACGTAACATCTACTTAATATCTTTTTGCTATACACCCACTTTAGCCAAATCCCAAATTCCAAACTGAATTTATAGATTCACACCAATTTGGTTAGTATCCAGATCAGGGCAGATCTTGCCAATTCAGTTCCAAAGCAGGATTGTCCTGGTCTGAGGGGTTTGGGACAAATTCAGACTGATCCAGGAGTGTTGTGGGGCCGGGGGTGGGGGTGGGGGGGAAGGGATAGAATAGCTGTTTTATTTTAAAAGCAGGACACAGTGAACCATTTTGTATTATGCTGTGGCTGCATCCTATGGAATCCTGGGTTTGGCGTAGTTTGGTGAGGCACTAGATGAGCTTTTTTGATGAAAATCCTGAATGCCCCTAAACTGCAAATCGCAGGATTCCATAGGATATTGCCATGACAGTTATAGCATAATTAGGGAGTTTAATATGAAAGGACTTTTTGTCTCCAAAAGCACCATACAACACCATGATGTGGATGTGATGGGGAGGATGAGAAGAGGAAATGGACTTTGGTTAATGTCATCTCTGCTTTCCAGTGCAGGGTAAAAATCTCACCAGTGATCTCTAATCACAGTGTTACAGTTGGGGGCAGGACAGTGGGACGTTGCTGGATTTTGTATATCCTATTCTTTCACACAGTGTGTTGTGCTGTTTTCCCAGCTAGTAGAAACAGAGCCAGTGTAGTGGAGTGGTTTGAATGTTGGACTATGACTCTGGAGAGCAGGGTACAATTCCCGCTTGGCCATGGAAACCTTGGCAAGTCACATTCTTTCAGCCTCAGAGGATGGGATGGGAATGGCAAACCCCCTCTGAAGAAATTCACATAGAAAACCCCTTAACAGCCTTAGGGTCAACATAAGTCAGAAACAACTTGAAGGCACACAACAACAATAAAAGCATCAGAGCTCAACTTTTCTGCCTGTGTACCTGCCTCTGCCAACTCACTTTGTTTCCACCATGGCTTTTTTTTTTTTTTTTACAGTGTAGTCTTTTAGGTCTCTGGCCACCACTTTAAGTGTTTAACTCCACTCTTTTATCTAGCTGTATTTGAACCCTGAACCAAGGAAATTCTTTGAGGAGCTCTAAACCTCCATTACTGGTGGTGGTGGGGCTTTGTCTTAGTTCTCCTTCTCTCTTTATTTTTTTTTTTCTTGTCTGTCTGTCAGCTACATGCACAATTTTATAGTCTCTGACTGTCCCAGCAGCGCACATACATCACAGACGCTGGAGTGCAGAGAGCAGCATGAACTGGCAGGACTGAGCACTCAACTGACTGCACAGGCTTTTTAGAAAGGGTATTTCATCTTTTGTAAAAAGCAAACTTTAAAGGCAGCTAGCACAGAACTCCCTGGAGCTACCTGTCTGCAATTTTGGCAGGAACTATCTGCTCTGAAGGAGGGCCCATGTCTCCAAATTTCATGTACTTGTATAAACAAGCAAGCGGAAAAGTTACAGCCATTTTGATTTCCCAAGGCAAGCCAACGAGAGACCTGAAGGTTCAGATTTCCAAATTTTGATTTGGTGCTGAAATGGGATCCAAGTCAGTACACAGAGAACTGGGGGCTGCCACATGGTTGAATCAAGGTCTCAACACAATGAAGGGGAGGATTGCAGAGTTCTGTAATGTACAGACATACCCAAAACAGCTGTACAATATATGTGTTGTTGTTGTGTGCCTTCAAGTCATTTCCAACTTCTGGCGACCCTATCATGGGGTTTTCTTGGCAAGATTTTTTTCAGAGGAGGTTTGCCATTGCCTTCCTGTGAGGCTGAGAGCCTGTGACTTGTTCCTGGGCACCCTGTGGGTTTCAAGGATGAGTGGGGAATTGAACCTTGGTCTCCAGAGTCATATTCCAACACTCAAATTACAATGTGACACTGGTGCTCAATACATAACATAATACTAACTTGTTAGGATTGAGTGATCATCTTAAAATATGGAACTGTGGTTGAGCTGAGTGGCAATTAGTATCTTGGCTGAGAAGACCTGAAATTGCATAGGACAGGGAGAAAGAAAAAGAGAAAGAAGGTGATGCACCATGTCCCAAAACAGCATAAGGCTACCAGCTCAAGATTTCCATGGCGCTACTTGTCTTTCTCCAGGGAGAAGCTGAGTAACAAACCAGTCCTAGCAGTTTTTATCTTTACTGGAAGCAAGTTAATTTATAAAGCTTATTCCTTTAAGTTGTTTCTGATTTATAGTGACTTTATCATGGGGTTTTCTTGGCAAGATTTATTAGGCAGCCCTTGTGGCACAGTGTTTAAATGCTGGTACTGCAGCCGAAACATTGTAGGTTTGATCCTAGAGTAGGGCTCCAAGATAGATTCAGCCTTCCATCCTTTCGTAGGTCAGTAAAATGAGTTGGGAGCAATTGGCTTACACATTGTAAACCACTTAGGGAGTGTTAGTTCACTGATAAGCAGTATAGAAATGTACTTGTTATTGTTCCTGCTGTTTGTTCAGAGGAGCTTTGCCTTTGCCTTCCTCTGAGGCTGAGACTGTGACTTGCCCAACATCATCCTGTGCTTTCCATGCCTGAGTGGAGATTTGAACCTTGATCTCCCAGGTACCTAGCCCGACACCCAAACCACTACATCATGCTGGCTCTCCATATTTGTAGAGTTTGGGGGTATTTATTGCCCATTCAAGACCAAGCCACCCAAAATAATTTTTGTCATACAGCCAGGATAGTGCATAACAACATACTGTTGGTGGGAAAATCTAGTCCTCCTCCTCTTCCTTCCTCTAATTGTTGTGATGGCTGCAGCTAAGCACAGGAAGAGGAGGCAGTGTAGTAGAGTGGTTTGAGTGTTGGATCATGACTCTGGAAACCAAAATTCCATTTCCAGATCAATCATGAAACCCACTGGTTGACCTTAGGCAAGTCATATGCTCTCATCCTCAGGGGAAGGCAATGGCAAACTTCCTCTGAACAAATCTTGCAAAGAAAACCTCATGGTAGGGTCACCTCAGGGTTGCCATAAGTTGGAAACAACCTGAAGGAACACAACAACAACAATAGAGCAGAAAAGTCTGATAAAGTCATTGTCCTTTGTACCTGATGAGCCTACATCACAGATGCCTACACCAGCCTAGTGGGTGGTGTTCTGTTGGGATTGGTGGGTGGGAAGGAAGGAAGGATAGCCATGATGCAGTTGTATGTTTCCCCCTGAAAAAGGTACAAAATGTTCCGTAAAGGGAATATGACATTAAATAACATTATGTTTCCATTTCAACTTGGAATCCTTTTTGATTCTGAGAAATGGAAAACCCTGGCACAGAATATCACCCCATTCTAGTCTTTGCTGTACGTACAGAACTCTGCCAGAATTTCTCAGCTAGGCTCTGGGTATGTAGAGTTTTGGTATTCCAAGCTCTGGGTAGGTATTTTTCCAAGCTCTGGAAAGCTAAGTAGCTTTTATGGATGCCTGAATGAACACACAGTGCAACCTCATGACTGACTTCATTGAAAAAAGAAGTACTATTTGAGGTGATGCAAGGTGAAATGAACACTCTGCCTCTGATGTTCCCTGATGACCCATTCATGCACATGAAAGGTGATGTGATACTAGAATCAATAGGAGATAAACACAAATGCACAGTCTGAGACTGACTCATCAAGAACTGTATCTTCTGCCAATACTTGGACTTTTTCCTGCTCCCTAAGCTCATATATTCCAACGCCTTATAGATTCCCTACAGAACACCTGCAACAAAGCCATGAATATGTTCTTTTTATGCTCAGAGGATCTATTTTCATGATTGTTTTAAAGAATTCATGATGACCCAACATGGCTTTTTATGCAACATAAAATCCAATTAGGGGAACTCTCTTCTTAAATTCATAATGCCTTAGTTTATTTGTGTAAGACTGCATACTCATTCTAATGTTATAGCTACAAAGAATAAGAATACAGTTCAAACAAGAAATGACAGTTAATCTCTCTGATTATGTTTAAGGATACAGCACGTCTAAATGGTACCATAAAACACATGTTACTTGTTTAAAATGTTGCGCGATGTAAGTGATGAAACATCTGTTCAAATGGCAGAGTGTGCCATAGATACTTCTTTTAAGGACTGAGCTGGCATTAAAATGAAACAGTGAAAATATGGCATGAAATGATAAAACTGTTGGGCTGGAAAAGCATTATAAGATGGTTATTGACAAGGATATAACAGCACAGATGATCCAGAACAGGACAGAAGTAGATATTTTGGACTGAGAAGCCCTGAACTGGTTATCACCTGAAAGCCAGTGAGATGGGTAATCTAGATCCATTTCAGCCTGGGATCAGACCTGAATATGGAACAGAGATAGCCTTGGTCCCCTTAATAGATGATCTGTGATGGGAACTAGACAGGGGGAGTATCTCCCTGCTGGTTCTGTTGGACTGTATGGTGCCTTTTTATACCATCAACCAAGGTTTCCATTGGTGCCATTCTATGGAATGGGAGTTTTACAGGCTTCTGTTTCTTTCTGGAGGGGCAAACCCAGAAGGTAATGTTATGGGATTCCTGTTTGACCCCTTGGACATTGGCCATGTGTGTGTGTGTGTGTGTGTACTTCAGCATTTGGTTTTGTCCCCCGTGCTCTTTAAGATATACACAGACCATCTGGAAGAGGTTGTCTAGAGTTTTGGAATCCAATGCCATCAATATACAGATGACACCCAGCTTTTGTTACTCTTTTCCACCTCGATTCAAGGAAGCTTTCTTGGCTCACCAATGCCTGGGGGGAAATGAAACTTAATCCAGACATGACAAAAGTGCTCTTGGTCAGACTAAGCACTGTTCAGAGAATAGGGATTCAGTCTTTGCTGGGGAGGGGGTTACACTCCTCCTGGGGGTCATTCCCACTTGGGGTATAATCCATGTTCTGATCTGGCTTCCCTCCACTGTGTGAAGCGATTTCAAAAGGTCCCTCATTCTCATTAGGAAAAGGGACCTTTTGTGAAATTGCTTCTTTTTCTGGGAACACTTGTTGTTCCCATTAGATGGAGCAAGGAAGGCAGCTGCCCTTCAGCTGGTTGTCCCTATGAACCCCTTCACAAGCTCCCAACAGGATTCTCTCTCTCTCTCTCTCTTTCTTCCTTTCTCTCTCCCTCCCCTCCCCTTCATTCCCTTGTTTTCTTCCTTCCTTCCTTCTCCCTCTCCCCTTCTTTTCCTTCCTTCCTACCTTCCTGCTTTCCTTCCCTCTTTCGTTCTTGCCGCCACCGCTTGACTCAATAAAGTCTCAGGTTCACAGCTCAGGTGTACTATTAGATTCAGCTCTTAAAAATGAACGTTCCCTTTAAAATGTAAAGATACCCGGCCGGTGCTGCCCCTCTAAAATGCCCACATTGCTTCCTCAATGCCACAGTTGAAGCGCAATTGGCTTTCACACCTTGGCAATTGTTCTTCAATTGTGGTATTGGAAAGCTTATTTATGGGATGTCCTGTGAATAGTTTGTTCCCATTTAAATTGCTGTTTCTTCATGGGAGAAGTTCTGGATTAATACGACATCATCTGAAAATCTGACGCGCGATCATGCAATCATCCTGGGAGTATCTCTCCCCCCCTCCCCCGTGTGATAATCTCCAGTGTATCCATGATGAGATTTCAACTGTATTATCCTTGCAAGAATTTTGAGAGGTAGGTTACACTGACAGATGATTAGTGAGTGGTGAAAAGACCTGGCATCAACACACAGCTGGTGCAGCCCATGTCAGGCAGTGATGTATTGGTACATTTTGCAGTCCAGTCAGTAATTATGACAATCCACATAGTCATATGTCAAAGGAAAGTCCCCAAATACAGATAAGAGTGCTGATTTATATATATTTTCAAAGGTTCTAGTTGGTCTCCACCAGTAACCCATGTTGCATTCTAAAGGAAGCCACCTGTTGTTCTTTGGCTGAGTTGTTTATTTACATGCCACCATTTAATAGAAAATGTTTTCTCTTCTAAGGAAATATTTTACATGTAGCCTCAATTTACAAACACTCCCAAAGTGTACAACAATGACATTATCCATCATCAATTTTGTATGTCTAAAAACCAGTACAATACATTTGTCATTGTTGCTTTGTGTCAGGCTAATTGCTTATTAAGTATTCATTAATTTAATCCAAATAAATACTCATTAATTTAATCATAAGCCCTGAGTGAGGGTCTTTACTAAAGCAACAAAATACGTTAAAAATTAGTTTCTCCCACTTTTACATCTTCTGTATGTATTCTTTGTCTAGTACATTCATTTGACATATTTACATAAAAACTCTGTGTGTGTGTACAAAAGTATTGTTCATTTTTGTTTCAGGATGTTATTAAGATATTTTTCCCATAGAGTATGACTTGCCCAACACTATCCAGTGGGTTTCCATGGCCGAACAGGGGTTCAAACCCTAATTTCCACAGTAATAGTACAACACTCAAACCACTAACCACACTCTAATCTGCATCGGAGAAGAACACATTCTTTCCCGCTTCCATCTACTCACCTGTGTCTTGCACACCTGTATGTAACAAATTTGCTTCATCTTTTTTTTGTGACAGCCTTTGGGATACTTGAAGACTGCTCTCCTGCCTCCTCATACCAATGCTGGAATTGGGAACCTCATTATTAAAATGCTTCTGTGCTCATACTGATTTATAAAGCAAATGCACAAAGGAAGAATTATCTCTGCTCCAAGTAACTTAGGCCCTTATCAGACGAGGGTTTTTGCAGCTGCAATCCAGAGTCACTCTGCATCCATTCAAGTGAATTCACATGAATGCACATTGAATTATCACACATGGATGCTGTTACTACGAAGCCATTCCAAAGCCAATCCAAAGTCACCCCTAAATTCAGTGAATGTGCATTGAATTATCACATGTGAATGCCGTTACTATGGAGTTTATCAGACGGGAGGAATTTCTCTTTATTTCGAATGGAGCCAATTGGAGCCAATTCGAATTCACGTGAATTCACTAGTTTAGCAAATTTACATGAATTCCAATTGCATTTGGAATGCATTCAGAATGACTTCCCATTGCCTGAAAATGACTGCCCATTGCCTGGAATTGCATGAGATGCTTTAATACGCAATAACGTAAAACCCATGATTGCATTTGGAATGACTTCCCTTTTGCCCGAAATTGCGTGAGATACTTTAATACGCAATAACGTGAAACCCCATGATTGCGTTCGGTTTGCCATTAGATTATACTTCCAATTTCTGTCGTCTGATAAACTCCTATGCAGACATTCCAAAGCCAATCCAAAGTCACCCCAGAATTCAGTGAATTCAGTAACCACCGAATTCACAGAAATCAGTTCCAAGGACACTTCAGATTCAATCCAAATTGTTCTGGTGTAATAAGGTCTGTACACACTAATGCTAAACAGTAAAAAGATAATAGAAAGGTGGAAGTAAGAAACAAGACCATCCATGTTTATGAGGATATGAGGAACTAGAATTTGCAGAAGCTGGGGTGAAAGCTAGGCAACTAAATAGACACTTTACAGAGGAGGTGGGGATCTAGACCCCCCCAAGAAAACCTTTGGCTGTTCAAGTCTCGTCTCAAGCCCTGTCTTTTCACATCATTAATGTAAAAAGCTTCTCTCTCTCTCTCTCTCTGAAGTCATCTGGCCTACTGTCTGTAAAGCCTTCTTTATTGAGATGTAACAGATGGAGAAGAGGTTTTTTATATAAATTGGAGGGTGAGCTGTGACACGCCTCAGCAAATGTCAGACCACACTGAAGAAAGCTTTCATTTGGCTTCCCTCAAGTCCCTTGCCCTTTTAGTCAAAATTCTTACTACCATTTGCAAACTTTCAGGCTGTTGACCCTTCAAACCTTTTGTATTAAACTCTCCTTACAAAGGGACAGAAAATCTCTCAAGTGCTGCATATATGCCATGGTTTGCTTTGAATTCCTGAATCTCCTATGGCAGTACAGCACTGGGAATCTCAAACTATTAGTAGGGTGTGACCTACTTTCCCAGAAATCCCACGGTTTACTCTTAATTAAATCTTGAGTCGTACCCTCCAACCCCACCAAATGGTCTCCTTGTTGTACTTTCAATATGCTGCTGACTTCATTGTGGACTAATTGGGCAATGAGTGTCCTAATAAACCCCAGCTCGTTATATTCAATAATGTTTCTATTGAATCCTTTTCTTCTTGCCAATGTCTCTCCTTAGCTTTATACAATCTTTCAAGAATTGGTCCTGCCTGCCATACTTTTAACTTTTAACTTGTGCCTCTTTTAGAAGAGGTGTAGGTGTGTTTTCTATTCATAGTGCTTCCCGAGTTTTAAATAGTAACAGCTGGTCTTATGATTAGAGATGCGTAATGTTGAGTTGAGGCTAAATGAAAGCCATCCCACATCTGAATTGTTAGCCTGGTGTTTGGAAGCATCAATAAAAGACCATATTCAGTGAAGAAAAGGATTATTTTAATGAATCATAGAATCATTGAACTGGAAGAGACCACAGGGGCAATCCAGTCCAACCCCCTTGCCATGCAGGAACTCATAATCAAAGCACCCCTGACATGCGGCCATCCAACCTCTGTTTAAAGATCTCCAAAGAAGGAGACTCTACCACTCTCCAAGGCAGCATCTTCCATTGTTGAACAGTCTTACCATCGGGATGTTCTTCCTAATGCTGAAGTGGAATCTCTTTTCCTCTAGTTTGAATCCATTGCTCTGGGTCCTGTTCTCTGGAGCAGCAGAAAACAAGCTTGCTCAATCCTCAATATGACATCCCTCCAAATAGGGATGTGGTGGCTCAGTGGTGAAGACACTGATGATTGCAAGATCAGCAGGTCAGCAGTTCAAGGCCCAGGTGCCTCATCACTAGTCCCAGCTTCTGCCAACCTAGTAGTTCGAAAGCATGTAAAAGTGCAAGTGCAAGTAGGTAAATAGGTACCACTTTGATGGGAAAGTAACAGCATTCTGTGAAGTCATGCTGGCCACATGACCATGGAGTCATCTTTGATGACGCTGGCTACCTTGTCTAAATAAAGGGGATGAGCACCCCCTCCCCACAGTTGGACACAACTTGACAATTGCATCAAAGGGGAAACCTTTACCTTTTTATCATGTCACTTGTTAACATTGTCCAATTCAGGTTAAACATAATTAAAAACATATTTGAGATGGGTTGGGGGGCGTTTGGGGGGGGGTCTGCTACCTATAGAATCATAGAGCTGGAAGTGGATCCCTGGGCAATTGAGTCCAACCCCCCATTCAGTGTAGGATCTCTAGCTAAAACATCCCCCCACCTCTCTAGACAATTTGGCTTCATTGCTGAACCACTCTTACTGCCAGGAGATTCCTTCTAATGTTCAATTGAAATCTACTGTCAGATGTGGTTCTGCTCTCTGGGGCAGCAGAGAACAGGCCTCCCCCCTCCTTTTTGTGATAGCCCTTGGAATTTATCATACGACGGAATTTGGGGGTATAATGCAATGGCAATCCGAACACAATCATGGGGTTTCACGTAATTACAAATGAGTATATCTCACGCAATTTCGGGCAATGGGAAGTCATTCCAAATGCAATCATGGGGTTCCATGTAACTGCGTATGAGAGTATCTCATGCAATTTCGGGCAATGGGGGTCATTTTTGGGCAATGGGAAGTCATTCTGAATGCATTCTGAATGCAATCAGATTTCACATAAATTCGCTAAACTAGCAAATTCACATAATTGCGAATTGGCTCCATTCGCAATTGAGAGAAATTCCTCCCATGTGATAAACTCCCTTGAGGTATTTAAAGAGTGCAGTCATATCACTCCTCAGTCTTTTCCTCACCAAACTGAGCATGCCCAGCTCCTTCAACCTTTCATCATATGTTTTGTTCTCCACACCTCTTATTATCCTTGTCGCCTTCTCTGAACTTGTTCCAACTTGTTCCAATCTTTCTTAAAATGAGGTACCTAAAGCTGAACTCAGCAGATGATGCCTGACCAACACAGAATATTATGGGACTATTATTTCTCTTGACTTGAAAACTGTGCTTTTATTAATGCAGGCTAAAATAACATTCAACTTCTTTGCTATGAGCATCACACTGCTGGCTCATGTTCAACTTATGATTAACAATAATCCCCAGGTCCTTTTCACATGTAGTACTGCTGAGCCATGTAATTTATTTACTTATTATTTATTTATTTGAGTATTTATACACCACTCTTCCATCAAAAAGTCTCCTGAAACATTTTACAAATTGTTAATTTGACTGTTCCTTGCCCTCAGGCTCACTGTCTAAAAAGACATGACACAAAAGGAGAAGGGAATGACAGTGGGGAAGAGGATCAAGTCAAGCAGATTCCCAGTCCTATACCTCTGCATTTGGGCTTTGCATTTGCCATTATTGAATTTCATTTTATCAATTTCTTCCCAAATTTCTAGTTTTTCTAGGACCTTTTGAATTCTGTCTTCCAGTGTTAGATTCTTTATCCATGGACTCAAGCATCCAAGGATTGAAAATATTCAAGAAATATATAAATTCTAAAAAAAAAAAACCTTGTCATTTTATATACAATCCATTGCATTTAAGGGGACTTGAACATCCATGGATTTTGATATCCATAGCGGGTCCTAGAACCAAATCCCAAGGATACCAAGGGTCTACTGTACTTTTAAGAATGTTGAAGAGTAATGGTCTGGATTAGAACCCTGAGTCACTGATTGCAGCTCTTTGAACATGGTTTTCCAACCAGTTATGAATCCATCTGACAGTGTTCCCATCTATTCCACATTTAATCAGTTTGCTAATCAAAATATTATCGAGGACCTAATCAAATATTTTGCTGAAATCCAGATAAATGACATCCACAACATTCCACTATCTACTAAACTACTGATCAAAAAGATATATGTTTGGTTGGTCAGGATTTGTTCTTGAAAACCCATGCTGGTTCCTAATGATCACTGCATTGTCCTCAAGATACTTGCTGACAGACTTCTGTATCATCTGTTCTAATATTCCCCCCCCCCCTTGTATTGAGGTTAGGCTAATTGGTCTAATTTCCTGGATCATCTTTTTTTTTTTTTTTGCCTTTTTTTTTTAAGAGAAAGACTATTATTGTCTATCTCCAGTCATTTGGCACCTCAATTCTTCACCAAGATTTCTTAAAAAATAATAATGGCAAGTGATTCAGAGAGAACATCAGCAAATTATTTCTGTACACTGATATGCAGTTAGTCTGGCCCTGCAGATCTGAACTCATTTAGGTTAGCTGGGCGATTCCTGACTAACTCCCTATCGATCTTGATTTGCAGTCCTGATCCTTTGCCAAGTTCTCTGCTGCTGCTTGGAAGCACACAGTTCTCTTTTCTGGAGAAAACTGAAACAAAATAGGTATTGAGCAGTTTTGCCTTTTCATTATGACCTGTTGCCATTTTACCTTCCTAAATGAAGACATTGTTTCCTTGGTCATTCTAGATTACTGCACTGAGCTCTTAAAATGTTGCTGTTCCACTTTAACTGCTCTGGCTGTATTCTGTTGCATTCTTGGATTTGTAGTTTAGGGAAAGACATTTAGAATTTGCAGCCAGAGAGCTCTTAGGGCTCACTGAACTACAAGCCTCAGAAATGCAAGCCAAAGGAGGCAGCCAGAGCAGTAAAAGTGGAATAGCAACACTATAAGAGTGTAGTGGGGTAATGTGGAGTGTCTTACCTTGAATGTATCTGAAAAACCCATTTTTGTTGCTTGCCTAGCCCATCTCAATTCATTATGAATTCCTTATAATATTCCTGCAAGTTTGGGCTATATATCCGTATTTATTTATTTATTTATTTACTTTGGAGTAATTATACCCCGCTTTTCATCTGCACTCTTCCTTAGTGATTTGTCCTTCCTTGTAGTCTATATACCTACTCCTTTTTTTTTTTTTTTTACTCTCTGTTTGCTGTGCAGCTGCATTAAGTTTTTCAGATATTTCCCATTTTTCTTCTTCCGTGGAACTGTTTGTGATTGTGTTTTTTGCAGCTTTTTCTTCAAGAACTCCTATCATTGATGGATGCCGCTTTCCTTTATCATATCTAGTTATGGGATTCCACCTCTAGCTATTTGTCTGTGTGTTTCTGAGAGAGACGCGGAAGAAAGGAAGTAAAGTCAAGCCTGAGTGTTTCAGGGCCCTTTCACAATACAGTTGCCCCTCTTAACTCGTGGATCTGAGATCCGCAGCTTCAATTATGCGTGGAGGGGTGACCTCCATCATTTCTAATGGCTTGGTTGCCCTATTCAAGCCTATGAGGCCATGCTGGGGGGGGGGGAGGGATTGGCACACTTGCGTGCCATGATGATGTCTGCATGGTGCGATGCTATTTGGGTGCTGCGCCACACGGACGACATCATGGCATGTCCCATATGGATGGGCATGCACCTATGGATCCTATGTAATCCTTGGGTTTGTAGTGCAATGACACTAGAGCTCTCTGGCCAATAATTCAAAATAGCACTATCTAAACTACAAATCCAAGGATTTAATAGGCTGTTGTCGTAGCAGTTAAAATGGAATCATAATGCTATACTGTAACTGTGTATCGTGAAAGGGCCCTCACTCTTTAGTTCAAGGATCAATTGAGAAAACAATATAAAGGGAAGACATATTAGAGTGCCCTGACTGCCAGTCTTTACCTCTGCTGCCTTCTAGTGCTGGCTGAGCTGGTCCCAGCAGTAGGATCCCCTCAGCTTTTTGCGCTTGTGGACTTGAATGTCCACATTGAGGTTGCTCTGTAAGGAGCAGTTCAGGACTTCACATCCCCTATAATGACCATGAGTCTGTCTCAAGTCATTTCTGACCTCACTTATGCTGTAGACTGCACTTTATCATTATTTGCTGGGCAGGATGATGGTGATATGAGTGTGGAAGAATTTTTCATAGTTCTTTTCTCATAGTGATTACTACCAGGTCTAGTTTAAAGTCACTGAATCTCTTTGCAGAGACAAAGTTTTGATTCCCCAGGAGACTGATAAATCAAAATGGTTTCCTAAAGGTCTTTCGGGAGTTTTCTGTTGCCTTGGCAGGTAATTTTGTTGGAACATGGTTGATCTCTAGAATGGGACATGATCACTTACATGGAACAGAGCAAATGAACCCCCTGGTTTGCTAAACTAGGAAGCTGGCAGTGATGAAACAAGTGATATGAGCAACGACTGGAATGCAAGTGGGGGAAGACTTGGCTCTTGTCTGACAGAATTCGCCATAGGCTACATCTTCGTGCCTATAGGGAGGCTTTGCGTGCAGCGCGGAGATCTTTCTGTTCTGCACGCATTGCGTCTGCAGAGTCCTGTCTGGTGGGGGAGCTGATGCAGGTCCCCCCTGCACCAAACCCCCTACTTGCCCCAATGACGGCCTGCTGTGACACGTTTAACACCTACTTTGCAGATAAAATCTCTCGGATAAGGACCGATTTGGATGCCAATATTTCTCCAGTTTCTGCAGATGAGGTGTCTAGCAACTCCGCTACTGCCACTTTACTGGATGAGTTTCAATTTGTGAGTACCAAGGACGTGGACAAGATCCTTGGAAGTGTGAGGAAGATGACTTGCCCTCTCGATCCTTGTCCATCTTGGCTGGTCATCCAGGGGGGTGACACAATGAGGGTATTCCTTCGGGATACAATCAATGCGTCCCTTAGGGAAGGTACTGTACCATCCTGTTTGAAGGAGGTGGCGGTGAAGCCCCTCCTGAAGAAACCTTCCCTTGACCCCCTGAACAGGAACAACTATAGACCAGTTTCCTTGCTGCCGTTTCTAAGCAAGCTGATCGAGAGAGCGGTCGCCTCCCAACTCCAAGCTGTCTTAGATGAAACCAGTTATCTCGATCCATTTCAAACCAGCTTCAGGACAGGATACGGAGTTGAGATCTCCATGGTTGCTCTGGCTGACGACCTCTGCTTGAGCATTGACAGGGGTAGTGTGACCCTGCTGGTGCTCCTGAATCTATCAGCGGCTTTTGACACAATAAATCATTCCATCCTTTTGGGTCGGCTGAGGGAGATGAGAATTGGAGGCACTGCAATGCGGTGGTTCCATTCCTTTCTCTCTGGTAGATCCCAAAGGGTGAGGCTCGGGGACAGTTGCTTGTCTAAAACTGAGCTTAATTGTCGCATCCCTCAGGGTGCCATCCTGTTCCCGATGCTATTTAATATCTATATGAACCTGCTGGATGAGATCATTTGGAGGCATGGAGCGCAGTGTCATCAGTACTCTGATGACACTCAGATATATTTCTCCATGATCAGATTGTTATCCCAGACTTCAGATGGTGGAGACACGGGAGGTGAGAAACAGAAAGCTGCAATGGGACTAGAACTGTATTGGGGACTGCATGAAGTGATGGAATGGGGGAAGAGGGTTGATATGTTTTAATTAGTTAACAAAATAATAGGAAGTCCATGACGTTTAGGTATGGGGTAATGTTAATGTTAGACCTGTGCTAGGGGATGTTGGCACTTTTGACTTCAGATATTTTCTGCTGATACCTAAGTTTTTTCTGGAATAAAGTTTTTGTTGTTGTCTTGGTTAACTGCCCTTGAGTTGATTTAGACCCGTGGCAACACTGTGTATGAGATATGTCCAAGACTCATGTCCTCTACTGCTCTGCTTAGCTCCTGTAAAGTCATACCTACCTGGCTGAATGAGACCACATGTGAAAGGGATCTAGGAGTCCAAGTAGACCATAAGCTGAACATGAGTCAACAGTGCGATGCAGCAGCTAAAAAGGCCAATGCAATTTTAGGCTGCATCAATAGAAGTATAGTGTCTAGATCAAGGGAAGTAATAGTGCCACTCTATTCTGCTTTGGTCAGGCCCCACCTGGAATACTGTGTCCAGTTCTGGGCACCACAATTCAAAAAGGATGTGGAGAAACTGGAGCGGGTCCAAAGGAGGGCAACTAAGATGGTGAAGGGACTGGAAACCATGCCCTATGAGGAACGCCTTAGGGAACTGGGGATGTTCAGCCTGGAGAAGAGAAGGTTAAGAGGTGATATGATAGCCCTGTTTAAATATTTGAAGGGATGTCATATTGAGGAGGGAGCAAGCTTGTTTTCTGCTGCTCCAGAGACTAGAACGCGGAACAATGGATATAAATTGCAGGAAAAGAGATTCCACCTCAACATTAGGAGGAACTTCCTGACAGTAAGGGCTGTTCGACAGTGGAACACACTCCCTCGGAGCGTAGTGGAGTCTCCTTCCTTAGAGGTCTTTAAGCAGAGGCTGGATGGCCATCTGTCAGGGATGCTTTGATTTGGAGGTCCTGCATGGCAGGGGGTTTGACTAGATGGCCCTTGTGGTCTCTTCCAACTCTATGATTCTATGATTCTATGATTCTATGATTCGATGCAGCCTTCCTCTCTTGCTACTTCCCTCCACCTGTCCCAGCAAAATTACTTTTTCTTATGAGTCATGCTTCTGTCCAAAGTATGACAGCCTCAGTTTTGTCATCTTGGCTTCCCGGATGATTTCTGGCTTGATCTGTTCTAGGACCCATTTGTTTGTCTTCTTGGCATCCTCAGCACTCTTCTCCAGCACCTCATCTCAAATGAGTTGATTTTCTTTCTATATTCTTTCTTCATTGTCCAGCTCTCCCATCCATACATGGTAATAGGAAATACAATGCCTTGTATGATTCTTTTTTGCTGAGTTGTATATCTTTTTGCATTTTAGAATCTTTTCTAGTTCTTTCATAGCTACTTTCATGAGAGTAAAAAAACTTTCATAAAAGGTTTTACTTTATGAAAAGGTTTTACTTTATGAAAGTAAAAACGTTCATAAAGTTTTTCATAACGCTTTTACTATTTGCCAAAGCAGTGGAGGACTCAGATATGTCTCATCGTAAAGTAAAACAGCAGCAACAACAACAATACTGAAGACCTGTTCACTGAACTATTGGAGGAAATAGAATGCCATGAATCACAGAAAATAATGTATGTAGAAGCATGGTGTAGCTTGCATAGGGGCAGAGGTGCCAACAATGTACCCATCACAGTTCTATGTGATTTCAAACAATGTTTTAAATAGGTTCTAGGTATTTAATCTTTCTTTATGTATTCATTCAAAGCAGTTCTGTCCCAGTCTTCACTGAAACAGGCTCCCAAAGGAACGTGTAAAGATGAACAATCTGAGAGTCCCTCCTCTTAGGCTTACAGTCTAAAAGGCAAGGCATTAAAAGGAAAATGGATTGGAAGGGAGAAGGAAAACAGCTAACTCAGGCACTTTTTCTTTGTTTCAAAGTTCTTAAAACTGTTCTTCCTGGCAGAGAGAAGGGAAGCAAGTTTTTGTGGGGAAAAGTTTGGTAGCTCAAAATCTGAAAACACAAAGTAATCAAGTTTTCTTGTTTATTTACAAAGAAAACTGTGATTGAGGAGAAAATGGTGCTATTCAAATAACTTTGTGAATGAGTATGCAGGAAAATCATTATTTCAGCTGAATATGAATGTGAATGTAGCAGTGTTTGCCTTGCCTTTTTCCTGCTGTATATTATCTGCCTTGAAAAGATGAATGAATGGCAGAGTTTCAGCATATAGTTTTGACTGTCAAATCAACTGTTCCTTAACAGGTTTGATGGTACAATCCTATACGGCAATTCTCAGTACCTAGCATTCATTGGTGTTCTCCCAATGACCCTGACCCTGCTTATTTACCAAGATCAGATAGGATCTAGTGCCTTAGAGTATTCAGGCCTGGTATATGAATCTATCCATATTCTAAGATCACTTCTTCAAATGCCCCCCTGCGTAGTTTATGTCACAAGGCAAAAGCCATTTCAGCAGTAGTCTCTAGGTAATAGAATGCTTACCCAAAAGATGATCACCTGGAACCCTCTTATTTCTTTTTAGCATCACACAAAGACATTTTTCTTCCCTTGGGCCTTTTGAATATCACATTAACATTGCTTTATTATCTATATTTCTGTATAATGGTTATTGACTGTTTAAAAACATCTCTACTGAACCGAGGTTAGCTCTATCAGCTTAGCTGAATGTTATTGGTGCTCACATTTATTTTATAATCTTTTATGGTAGACTTAAATCATATTGTTAATTGTTGTAGTTATGTCACTTTACACATGGTTTTATATGTCACCTGGAGAACGGTATTTTATAAAATGACCAAGAAATACATCAAACAAACTAATATTGAAGCTCATGACCAGCTTGAAAGTGCTGGTCATCTTCTGTTGTCTCTGCCACCTGTTTTTAAAGCTATACTGCCTCTGTACAAGGAGGTTCCACTTAGTTATCATATTACTCTCTGTAGAAGGAGATTCCCTTTCCTGTGACATACCTATCCTCCATGAATTTTTCTCCTAAAACTATATCCAGACAATATAGGAAACATATCATGAATGTTCTATATAGTGAACCACATCTACAGTTCTTTAAAAAGTTCCTTTTTTGAACTACACCTCCCATTTGACTGGGGGACTCCAGGAATTGTAATATATATATATATATATATATATATTATTCTGAGCTCTGGGCATCTGGGTTGGGAGGAGAAACTAGGTTAGATGGTCTGATCCAAAAAGAGATTCTTTATCTTCTTAAGATCAGAACGTCAGGGATTTTGACCACATGTTAAATGAATCTTGAGATGCACTTTTCACTAAACAAAAATGGTGCTGGAAGCATGATGGCAAGTCATTTGCAACTGTATTTGATGCTTTATCCAATCAGCTGTTTATGATTTGCAAGAAACAAACAACAATTTACCTAGAGGTCAAGTGTGTTATAAACTAAAAAGATACTGATCGTCTTTTCATTTGAGTGGACTTTGCTGTTGACTTGAATGAAACTCAACTTGTTTGTATTCACTTCTCAGCACAAGCATATTTAATTAATGTAACCAGAAATGCCCCTTTGAAAATACGAGACCAGTTATTGTGGGACTTATTAACAGTACTGAAAAATACCATGGCTAATTTGGCATGGTGGGCGGGGAATAATGCATGTGATCTTCCAAATATTTTTGTTAAAATAAACCCAACCCTCTGACTTTTTACCTACTTGCTGTAACATCTGTGACCCAGTTATTGGTACAGAACATGATTGTTTTAAACTGGCCAAATCTCTGTCACATTTACAAAACAAAATGTGGAATAGACAGTGCAGACAACAGCATCTTGTTGGTGGTTACCATGCCACTGGTGTGTGTGTGTGTGTGTGATTGAGAGAAAAAGAGAGAGAAAATCTGTTCCAGGTTCTTCTCTTCTCTTGTTTAACAGTAACAAGACAAAGTGCTGAACCAAAATAGGTTCACTACCTTGGATAGTGCCTTTAAAATTTATACTACACTTGGAGTATAACCAAGTGTAACCATCAGCTGTCACTTCAGGCAGTTACGTGCTCCTTGGAACACAATGAACACTTGCATGCTCAAACAACACAAAGGCCTTAGATCTCTAAGGTGCCAAGGGTATTGAATCATACAGGTGCTTACTTGCATGAGAAGGGCAACAGCTCAGAGGAAGGACACTTCCTTTGCATACAGAAAAGCCCAGGTTCCTTCACTGGTATTTCTAATTAAATGGCCCAAGTGGTTGGCAATGTGAAAGACCTCTGTCTGAGATCCTGGAACGTTGCTGCCATTCAGAATAGACTGTCCTGCATTGAAGGAGCAAATAGTCTGACCTAGCATAAATCAGTCTATGAAGGGATCCTTGTGCAAGAAGTTGTAGCACGAGCTTTCATAGATTTGGCCTAGTGTCTCCACGCATCTGAGGAAGTAGGCATCTATGAAAGTTTATGCTACAGCTTATTTAACAGAGTCACAAAGGTGCTACAAAATCCCTTTGCATAGTGATATTCCACACTAACATGATTCTGTCTCTGCCTCTACAGTTTCCTATGCTCTCTTTCTTAGGCCACTACTGAGGTTTGTCAAAAGGAGGGGCTTCTTTCTAGTGCTCTGCAGCACCAAAACCAGCTCGGCAGGGTCAAATGACATATAAGGGACCAATAGGGTCCCATTTGGCCTTATAAAGCTGCCTCCTCTCATCTTGCATCACAGCCAAAGTGTTTTTGTTGACTGTTCAGCTCACTTCTCACTTCATTTAAAGGGTTGCTGTCAACTGAGAGTAAGGTGTCACCCAACATATAGCTGGAGGGCAGGATTTGTCCCCAGTGCAGTACTGGATTAATAATTTTCCCCCAAATCATCTTCATTCAATGCATGTTCAGATTCTTTGAGATTCCAGCATTCTCAGAAGCTGTGATTCTCACTGTTATATGCAAATATGTGAATAAAGAATGAAATGACTTTTTGCATGAGAAGAGTGTATACTTCCTAACATTTGGAGCTCAGTTTGCTTTCCCTGCACTCCCTACAAATGCTAGCTCTGCCAGGTATGTTTGTTGCTTCACCTGCTGTGCTCAGAAATGACCCCAGGCTGCACTTCTATCCCTCTGGGCTCCTCACTCCAGCACAGCGTGTTTCACATCTGCTGTGTGAAATTACAAGGTCAGTACTAAAGCGGAGCCAACATTTCTCATAAAATATTTTTCTAAGAATATTGCTGAGATTTCCCCCTTCACTCTTCCTCATATAAAGAGGCAACTCTGAATAATGTTTGTGTAGAATGCATTGGCTGGCATTCTGTTAGTGACATGCTACATGCACTAAGCACATAAACTAGGCATCTTTTCTGGGCAATACTTAACCATCCTATTCAACTGATGGTGGCCTAAGGAGGGGCTGCATATTTGGAACCAGTGTGCATGGCGTAGTGCAGTAAAGTACACATAGTAGTGTGCAAATGTGTATTGGGTCATCAGCCATGTGCATTGACCATTGCTCCATATATGCTGGCATTCACTATAGGGATCGCACAACTCAGTCCATCAGTGGATATTTATGCTAAGCTGAGATGCTGAAGGTGTTTAGACCCTGTCCTCATAGAATTCTACAACATTAATAGCACACAGGGTGGCTGGACCCATGGGTACTCTTGGCTTCAAAACACATCAGGGCAAGAATTCTGGGAGAAGGTTAAACAAAAGATACAATAGCTTTGCTTCAAAAGCCTCCCTTTTAGACTCTTGGCCTCCTGAGTGAGTTCATGGTGGTTGACTGAACATCAAAAGGGTCATGTTGGCAAGACAGGATTAGTCAGAGTGCAGGGGTATCACTGGGGGGGGGGTATACTGCACTGGTCAGAGCCCACCATGTGAACACCTGGTGGAGCAGTCACTCAATTGTCCATCTTACTTCTCTTCCTGCCACTAGCCAGGGTGCCTCTACAAAAGGGGAGATAGTGCTTCTGTTTCAAAGCGTGGTTTATCACACTAGGGGGCAAACAGGATTTAAACAGGAATTAAACAGGAAATGTCCTATGTTAAACATAAGGCATTTCCTGTTTAATTCCTGTTTAACTCTCATTTAAATCCTGTTTGCCCCCCTTGTGTGATAAACACCATTGTCCCACCCACTCTTTCCTCCCTGGAAAGGAGGATGCACAGCCCACTGCCTCACCTACCCACCAGTCCAGCCACTTGGATCTTTCTGGATCTGGCTGAGTAGACAGTCAAGGCAAAAGAAGGGAAGGGGGCAGGGCTGTCTGCAGCTTTGACCACCTGTCCATCCAGCTGTCTGGGTCTTTCTGGGTCTGGCTGGTTGGGTGACTCAGAGGGAGGGAAGGAGGCAGGGCTGTCCATTGGTGCCTCCACTACGCCACATCAGGTGATGCCAACCCTAGGGAAACCACTGGTAGAGTGTTTCAGAACAAAGGATAGTAGAGGGGTGGTGATTGTGGTGAATAGACCTGCCTATCAGCCAATCCCAAAGGCAGCATTTGATCAGCCAATGGGAAGCCGGCTGGGCAGGGTTAAAAATGCCATGCAGAGAATGAAACTAGGGTTAGGGAAAGAGTTACGCCTGAGGGAGGGTGTGCTCTAGGAGTTGCTGAGGTGTTTATTGACCATGAAAGGTTCTTACATGTCCAAGGAGGGACAGTGTTAGGATTGGGGAGTCTAGTAGTGAGAGGCTCAGAGCAAGCCGGTCTCTGAAAGAGAAGTTTTGATCAGTTTTCCTGAGACAGTATTGCCTATGTGGCTGAGTTATTATTAAGATTTTAAAGAACATTTTATAACTAAATAGTAAGTCAATATTAACAACTTTGAATCTAATATGTAGTTTATTTTTACATTTTACAATAAACTTTTATTAGTGTTTGAATAACTACTTAACCTCTGTTTTATAACTATATACTAAATATTAGAGACACAGAGGTGTTGTGCCATCTTAAGAAGCAGTGCTAAGGTGAAGATTGACAGGAGTCCTTCACATAAATTGGTGGCAGCGGTGGGATCAAAATACCCATAGGGCTGCTACAGCTAGAAGAAGGTTGTGGGTGAGTCCACCACATAATTTGGTGGCAGCGGTGAGATAAATAAATCCATAGGGCTGCCATCATAGGAAGGGATTGTGGTTGCTCACCACAATGATTTTCTTACTGATTTACCTTACGGTAAGGACACTTGAGGACTAGACCAAAATTTTTAAAGGAAGGCATGACTATGCATCCATACTGCAGAAAGGCAATTCACCTCAATTAGGCTAGGGGACATGAAACATGAAGTCAGTTTGCCATAAAAATAGGTATACTGGCATATCATCACTGGAATCCTTTTGCTCCTATCTGGCCTGAGTTCTATGGCTAGCCCTACAATGAGTCAGAGGGGGGCAATCACTACAAGCAGAGGAAGGCAAGAGGTAGTGGTGGCAACTACCCAACATTTTCTCTTGGTTTCCTTTGCCATTTCCCTCTTTTGGAGGACAGATCTATGTTTGCCACCACCTCTCCTGGGTTCCCTAAACTAGTACACTGTCTCAGGAAAGGATGGAGGGCTCCAACCAATCATCAGTCTTAAAGTCACTGAATGGACAGTCCAGCCAACTTCGCTACTGGGAATGTTGGGGGTCACCATCTTGTCCTGCACATCAGGCATCCAAATACCTTGATGGGCTCATTCATGCTGCCTTTCCTAGAACAAAAGACATATAAGATGAATAAGACAATAGGCTAATGACAACAAATACACACACACACACACACACACACACACACAGAATCATAGAATCATAGAATAATAGAGCTGGAAGAGACCACAAGGGCCATCCAGTCCAACCCCCTGCCATGCAGGAACTCCAAATCAAAGCATCCCCGACAGATGGGTATCCAGTCTCTTCTTAAAGACCTCCAAGGACGGAGACTCCACTACACTCCGAGGGAATGTGTTCCACTGTCGAACAGCCCTTACTGTCATGACGTTTCTCCTAATGTTGAGGTGGAATCTCTTTTCCTGCAGCTTGCATCCATTGTTCCGCATTCTAGTCTCTGCAGCAGCAGAAAACAAGCTTGCTCCCTCCTCAATATGACACCCCTTCAAACACACACGTGCAAACCATTAATATTGAGCTTCTCCATAGCCTACCCCATTCTCTGCCCAGTCATGCTTTGTTCATTTCAAGCTGGAAAATGCTACAGCAAAGGGCTCTTAAAATCCCAGCAGTGTGCCTGGCAAAGTTTTCTCCTGCTGCATCTCTGGAATTCTCTGCTAACCCGCCCGCCCGCCCCCGCCCCCAAAACCCCTTTGCTTTGGCACAACAAACTGAGACACATTGTCTCAGTTTTACTCATACTATGAAAGGGGAAAAATTAAAGTGGCTTGGAATGAATTTTCCAAAGCATCGTGGGACTTGTCAGCATCCTCATGGTGACTAGGAGCTACTCATCATCATGAGAGGAACAAAAGAATGGGAAACTCTCATGAATCAAAATGTCCCAAGCTCAGGAGATTTGAGAGCAAGATTTGAGGCTCAGCCTCTGTCAGAGACTCATCCCTTGAGTCTTGGCCTATGCAAATGGCTCCATATCTTGTCACAAGGATTTTGCCACATGTGAAGCAGTATTTTCTTTTCTTCTGGTCTGAATCAACTGCCATTCAAGCCTGTCAGCTTTCTGATTGGAGGCATATTATTTATTGGCCACATTTTTATTTGTATATTCCCACATTTGACTGGAAAATAATGATAACAACAACAACAGACTCCATAGAATTGTAGCCTTTCTTTACTGTGCAAGCCCATGGAGATTTATGGTAGAAACATCATGTGAGATAGATGGGGATACAGAGATACTCTCTTTTCCCAATCTTAGTCCAGACGCTCATCCTTAATCCTGAAGACCTCTGAGAATATTTAAGAAAACATAGATGCAAACTGCTTTTGCAGAATTGGCAAGCCTCTTCCATTCAATAAAGACATTGCTATTTCCTGGGACATCTCTCTGTTGAACCCAACTGAATTATGTAATAAATGATTGTAGAGAAGGAAGTGAATTTAACATCCTGAAAACCTCTCATCTAAAATTAATATAGAACGTATTTTGTTTACATTTAATTCTAAGAGTGTGGGAGGAGTTGGGGAAGGATAGGCTGCAATGATCTGATAATGAGAAAAATGTACTCTCAATATAAATAGAAGTATTGAAACAGCAACACTAAGAAGGCATTCTTAAACAAGGGTGGATAAAGCTACAAGATTTAGGACTAAATAATGGGTGGCAATCATGTGGCTCTCCAGATATTCTTGGACTGCACCTCCCAGCATCCCTCACTACGAGCTATGCTGGCTAGCACTTCTAGGACTTGCAGTCCAATGACACCTGAAGGGCCACATGATTCCCAATCTGGACCAGAAAAAATCATACATGATATTTCCCCTTAATTTCTATCATAGCTAAGTAGGCATTAAAGCTGAAAAATTACTCTGGATTTCCAACATCACCCTTCAGATTTTGAATGTGATTTTTTTTTTTTTTTTGTTTAAAGCTTGAGTTTGTATTCTGGATGTGAAATTTCATATCAGGAGTTGAAATCAAGAGTTCTGGGCTTCAGCCTTATAAACCTCACCTGCCTGGGAATACGTTTGTTGAACTCGTTGGGAGTTACTTCTGGGTAGGCGTATATAGAGTATTGTGCTTTTAGACATATTGGTGACTCCTGATAGTTTTGACAGCTGTCAAATATAAATTCTCATCAGCTGGCAGCTATCAGAAATCAAACAGCATCACATGTTAACAATCCAATGCAGTAAAAAAAAATGGGTACCATCACTTGTCAAATATTCCCATATCTATGCTATAATTTGAAGTGTCTGTTTATCTGTCATGCTGTACAAATCCACATATTTGATCACAGATTCATAAGACCAGGTATGTTACCTAATGGGTAAAAACTACTTCCAGTATCTCCTGAATAAATACCTGAATTTCTGTACATTTTGGTTTAGAATGAACACTGATGAATTGATTTCGACTAATCTTCCTATTTAGAGCCAGTGTTGTGTAGTTGTTTGAGTGCTGGATTATGATTCTGGAGACTAGAGTTCAATTTCCAGCTCAGCCATGAAACTCATTGGGTGAGCTTGGGCAAGTCACACTCTATCAGCCTCAAGGGAAGGTAATGGCAAAGCTGCCAGAAACAACGTGAAGCTACACAATAAAAAACAACAACAATCCTCATGTTTAGACATAGCTTGTCTTCCCAAACACTTTTGTGTTAGTTTAGAAGCAAATAATAAGTTTTCACTCTCTTTCCCCCTGAAAATGGTTGGAGTTTGGTTTGTGTTCTTGTGTGTGTGTGCAGAGTGTGATCCATTTTGCATGGTACCTAATGTGAACCAAAGTTTCTTTCATTTAGATCAGTGGTTCTCAAGTATTGGTCCTCAAATGTTTTGGACCTCAGCTTCCAGAATACTTGACTGTTGTCTACGTTGGCTGGGGCTTCTGGAAGTTGAAGTGCTGGATTATGGCCCAAGGACCCAAGTTGGGGAGTCACTGATTTAGATCATAAGATGAAGTATCACTGCCAATCAAGGCAACACCAGATGTATTTCAGAGTGTCATTATAAAACACAACAAAATAATACACAATAGAGCAGACCCTTGATATCCACTGGGATTTAGTTCCCAGATTCCCATGGATACCAAAATCTATGGATGTTCAAGTCCCGTTAAATACAATGGCATAGTAAAATAATGTCCCTTATATAAAATGGCAAAATCAGGATTCACCATTTGGGATTTATATTTCTTTGGAATATTTTCAAGTCATGAATACTTGACTCAGTGGATAAATGATAGGGAGGGCTGACTGTATTCCTTAAATATTGAAGGGAAAGAGCCCAAAACATAGGGTAGCCAAACTGGAAAATTGGGGAGCATACGTTTCAGCTCGAGAGATATTAGCAGTGTTAGCTGCAGGGAAAATGGACCCACGTAGCATTCCCTTCCCATGGTAACTGTGCACCGGCTCAGGAAACTGGGGCTACTGAAACTGTAGGATCTGGAAATAAAGAGGGCCACTTAAGAGGCTGTCAGCCTCTTGCCTGAGCCAGGTATCAGGTAAGCTGCTCAAGAGAGTCCTAGAGCTAAGCACAGCCGGGAAGAGAGGGGGGAAATCAACAAAGGGAAGGTTCCTAGGCAACCATAAATTCAGAAGCAATAGGCTATTAGCCCTTTCTGCTCAGCTGCAAACATCAATCAAACCAGCATCCCCGGAGAGTAGGAGCTAGGGACAGCCCATGTATATTCAATGTTTCTCTCTGGCAAAATATTTACCTGCTCAAATGTCACCTTCCTCTTTGATCTGCAGCCCGCAGAGGGTACGAGTCTGCTTCTCTATAGTCAAAGCTAGATGTGCTGTCAGGGGAGGACTTCAGCCTGTTTCACTTGCGAGGGACCAAGTGTGCCAGACCAACTCTGCCCATTCACATTGCATGGCATATCCAAAGCAGGAAAAATATGTGTGTACGTGTGTATGTTGGGGGGGGGGGGGGAGAGGATAAGGCTTTCTATGGTTACTAGTCATAATGGTTGTATGTCACGTAAAGGACTGAAAACAGTATGCCTCTTAAAACAAGGTACAGGGATGTGATGGTCTTGAAAACAATGTCCTGAAGGTGCCAGATCTTCCCTGATTCTGGAAGCAAAACCAGGCCTGGTTCATACTTGTATGGAGGACCACCAAGGAATACCACGTGCTAGAGGCTATATTTCAAAAGAAGGCAGTGGGACACCGCCTCTGAGGATTTCTTGCCTGAACAAACCCTATGCAATTCGCGAGGTCACTAAAAGTCAACAGATATCTTAAAGGCACATAGCAGGTGATTTTAAAAAAGAATGGTGCCAAAACAAATAAGAACAGCTTGATTTTTTTGCACCATTCTTTTAAAATCACCCTGTACTTTGCTTTTGCTCTTCCAGCCACCATTAACCTACAAAAAGAGGAAACAGTATGCCTCTTACTACTAGTTAGAAGAAACACAAATGAATGAGTGCTTAGGGATGTGAATGTTTTGTAATACTTTGGGGGAAATGGGGCGAGTCTTCTACCTACTGCCTTCATGCCATAAAAAGAGAGATTAGCCAAATCCACAAATCCAATTTTTCTTATAAGTTCCCATGGTTTGCTTGGTCACTGTAGGAGCAAAATGTCAAACTAGACAGGCCTTTGGTCTGATTCAACAAGGCTTTTTTTTCTTTTCATTTTTATGGGATGCGCCTTTTCTCTAGAAATGTCAGGGACATTTCACAAATTACATTAAGTGGTCATTCACAAAAGCTGACACTGTCATGTCACTGCTAGTCTTAAAAGTCTCATGTGACTGTTGTTTTGCTGCAACAATGAAATATAGCTGCCCTTTTTTGAGTTGTTGGGATGAGAATTAGGATGGAATATATCTAAGATTTAAAAAATAAATAAATGGGGAAATATTAAGTTCATTGTGTGCCTTCAAGGGGAGCTGTGACTGACCATGTTTTCCTATCGTCACTCAGTAACCAGTCAACATTTCCCTCTACATAAGGCCCAACATGTCCCAGGGAAGCCCCCCTTCGAACTTCCACATTGGTTTTCCATGACAGAAGATGTGCTAGTCATGCAAAAGCTGAGTATGTTGCGATGATAAAGGGATAACTAACTTTTGGAGGCCACAGTTCTAGGTAACAAAAATTGAAATGAGATATTGAGGCGAGAACCTCAATATATGTAGAATGTGAGTCAACAAGAGGAAAGCAATGATACAGGGGAAATGATAAGATTTTTTTTTAAAAGATCATCCTTGGTAGATGTTAATTTTTGGTTGAGTTGAAGGGGTTGAAGAAGAACTGAGCCATGGCATATCATCCGTTGTTGAAAGAGAAGCCAGGCTGTTTTATAAAACACAACATATAACACAATCAGCACGGCATGGTTTGAGTGCTGGACCATGACACAACAACAACACTTATGGACTTAGGGTCCCCATAAGTTGGAAATGACTTGAAGGCACACAACAACAACAACATAGTTATAGAGAGCTAGTGTGATGAAATGCTTTGAGTGTTGGACTACAACTTTGGAGACCATGAAATAATGAAAGACTCAGCCATGAAATCCAGTGAGTAACATTGGACAAGTCACACACTCTCAGTCTTAAAGGAAGAGAAAGGCAAACCTCATCTGAACAAATCTTGCCAAGAAAACCCCATAATGGGTTTACCTTAGGGTTGCCATAAGGTGGAAATAACTTGAAGGCACACAACAACAACAACAACAACAACATGAAAGGAACAATTAATGGGAAGGCATGATCAAGATTGTCCACTATTTTATTTTAAAACTAAAGGCAGCCATGGTGGCATAGGGGGAGAGACAGATAAACCTAAGCAAGACCATGCAATGGGAAGGCAAAGAGTTAACCCAGCGCTTTTTGCCCACTTTAAATTTCCATTCTCGTCTAAGCTGCTCTTTTCCAGTTAAGGAAAAGGGATAGGTCCTATAAGCTTCCCTAGCAGAGCAAAGAGCAACAGCTGGGGAGCATATTTAGATCAGGAAAATGATACTGATGGAACGTGTCAACCCCTCTCCCCTAGTGCCATGGTCCCAATCCAGCTCCCTTCCCCCTGCAAGGCTGATATTAAAATACAGCAAAGGAGACAGAAGCACCAGCTTCAATGCTCTGATGCCATCTCCTCTAGCCCGCCAAGTAGCTTTGTTTTCTGGGATAATAACGGTACAGGAATAGAAGACAGGGGACGTTAATGGACTTTTTGAGCAATAAGAAACCTAACAATGTAATAAACTGTAGCTATGGTTATTAGTAGGGACATTTAATTGGATCTGTAATTGTAGAAAGATATACTTCTTTTTTTCTTTATTTTTTCATTACAGGTAGGATGGGAGTGGTCAGAGTCCTAATATATTTTATATGTTTCTTTCTTCTTCGTCTTCCTTTTTCTGTTTTAAATTTTTATTCTTCCCATCCCGCTTTTTGAATGTGTTCACTGAATGTACTGTATATTATCTTGATTTTGATTTAAAACTAGATTGTCAGTGTTAGATGAGGAAATAAATAAATTACTGCCCCTCCCCAAAAGGAATAAAAAAGGGGCAAAAACGAGTGAAGATATTTCAAGTTTAGCCTTACTTTAGGCTTTACTCTCTGAGACAGCAAACCAATTTTCATTATATAACTGTGGCTCATTAGTTTTGTCACCAGCTGCTTCTTTCCTTTCCCTGCAGCATATGCAAATCACATCTAAACACTGTTGGGACACTGTTTTGTTAGGGTATTGGCTTCCTCCTGGCATCTAATAACACCCCATTTATCAGTTTTACCCTTTGTCCTGTGCTCTTTTACACATAAGGTGAACACGGCTGACTATATATCAAGTAAGGTGCATGGAAATATGTGACAAGCTGCTGTGTCTGTAAAGTTCCCCTGCCTAGTGAAGACAATTATCCTGCTAGCCAACTAGGTGTTGACATGTAATGAAATTCTTATTGCTTAGAAGATGAAATTTATGGACAGTTAGTAGTTTATTTTGTTGTTAACCACCTTTAACTCAATCCCGACACATGGCAACCCTGTGAGGATGAGACATCTCCAAGACTCCCTATTCACTGTTGCTCTGCTTAGACCCTGTAAATTCATATTTATGACCTCTCTAATAGAGTCTATCCATCTAGCATGCAATCTTCCTCTCTTTCTATATCTCTCCACCTTTCCTAGCATTATTGTCTTTTCTCATGAGTCGTGCCTTCTCATAATGTGGCCAAAGTACAACAGACTCAGTTTGATCATCTTGGCTTCCAAGCTTGACCCATTCCAAGACCCATTTGGGTTTTGTTTTGTTTTTGGCTGTCAACAGTATCCTCAGCACTCTTCTCCAGCACCACATCTCAGATGAATTGATTTTCTTCTTATCTGCTTTCTTCACTGTCCAGCTGTCACATTCAAACATTGTGATGGGGAATAGAGTGGCTTGTACAATTCCAAATTTAAGTTGCAGTTTGATGATGATGTAATTGATGAAGTCAACACTAGTTCCCCAAAGCACATTATGACATCATAAATTGGTTAGATACCCTGAGGCTTTTTGTTTTTTGCTACAATAGACTCAGACTGATCCCGTCATTAGACAGAGCAGTCTCAGGGTATCTCAGGGCAGCAATGGAAGACCTCCAACGATGTCTCCTGATTCCATGGTTATTCCTTTTATTGGGGGGTAAGAGCTCTGTTCATGGTTGTCCTCTATCCCTGTTGATGATGGAGAACACAGTCACCATCCTATTGTCAGTGTCGACTGTTCATGTTGTCCTCTATCCCTGTTGATGATGGAGAACACAGTCACCATCCTATTGACAGTGTCGACTGTTCATGGTTGTCCTCTATCCCTGTTGATGATGGAGAACACAGTCACTATCCTATTGTCAGTGCCGAATGTTCATGGTTGTCCTCTATCCCTGTTGATGATGGAGAACACAGTCACCATCCTATTGTCAGTGTTGACTAACTATCTACTAATACAGAAACATTCAGGGGTAGCTGTGTTGGCCATTTAACAAATACAATGGATTTTTGTTTGTAACTGTCTACTAGTTCAGTTTGTATGTGTATATGGGTGAGGAGGGGAGACCTTCATATCCTTTGTTGCAGGCTGAAAAATATCTTGCAAAAGCTTGACCACAGACTAACATAGCAGATGGTGGAAGCGGTCACAGAATGTTGGAAGAATAATCTGTTCTGGGTTCCAAGTTGAAGACTGACAGAATGAAAACTAGAGAGAGTTCCTCACCTTTTAATGTTTCTGCAGAAGAGGGAATTTCAGAAGGTATTACCTGTTACTTGACAAGCAAGTTACATGACAAGCAACACTTGTTGAAATCCCCTCTTCTACACAACCATTAAAGGTATAGGAGCCTTCTCCCATGTTTAATTTGATAGTCCTGAGTAAAAGGCTACAATCTCTTGGTGCAGCTTTCTATCCTTGGTTGTAACCTTGGTGAAAACAATAACCCCATCACTAGTTTTAAAGAAAGAGTCACCTGCCAATCCACTTTGCTTTGGCCCATAGAATGGAAGGGCTACCATGATTGTTTTGGGTTTGGTTTGTTGGTTTGTTGGCTTTGGTCTTGGACAGCAGAATGTTTTCACCTGGCCCTGTTTGCAGTCTTTCTGCACCACGAATGGAAAAGCCAGGATACCTCACAGTGGGGATAAGTTAGAAAATAACAGCAAACTGTTCCTATTAAACAAGGGGCAGAGAAGTGCTGGGGTCTGTATAACAGTGAGCGGTTTATGGACTGGTAGGGAATTGGTAGGGAAATGAAGCAGAGGTCTTACAAGCTCAGGACAGGAAACCAAGCCTGTGGCAACATCTTTGTTTCAGCCAGAAGTCACTTATTCCCTCAACCTTCTGTCACTACTTCAATGTATTCATTTTCTTACAACCACAACATCCTGACTGAAAAAGCAGAACAGATCACCACCCTGCCCCAGCCATGGTTTTCCTGTCAGTCTAAAGAGCACAGCAGACTGTTTATTCAAGCCGTGCTGACTGATGAGCGGTGCCTGAAGGAAGACGGATGATGATTTCATATTGTCCCATGTGTGGAAAACCGGTATACTTTGGTAAGTGTATTTGTCTTGTAACTGGATTAAACTGTAGTCTATCTCACGAGCTCACATGGGTTGTCTGGGTGTTACGGCCTCTACCTGAGGCACAAGTAAAAATCTGAGGCTTAAAGAGTGCATTCGTCAAAGATGAATGACTGAATAAAATATTTATTTGCACGGTTAGGAAAAGATAACTTTTCATATTCACTTGCTTCCAGATTTTCTGCTCTAAAAGGATACTGCAAAAGAAAAGAAAAAAGGTGGATGGGTACAAAGTAATGTGCAATTCCAGCACATATTCACTCCTAAAAGGAGTGGGATATGGGAGGAAATTGAGATGTCTTCTAACTCAGAAAAAATGGACCCCCCTCCCTTTTTTATGTTCACCTTGCATATCAACTTTGCCAATTCTTTTTTCAGTGTTTAAAACTAGACTTCTACTGCTGCTGCTGTGGTTGATGTTGTTAATATCACCCCACTTTTCTTCCCAAATTGGGACCAATGACCGCCTCATTAATTTCTGAGTTAGTAGCTCTTTCTACAGAAATTCAACATTTATTTTCCCATTTAAAAATGTACATCCAACCCCACTTCTAAAGTGTTTCATATTGCTTTCATAATACCTAAATAAGAAATCTTCATTTCACTGCACCTCTGCCCGAGAACTGGGAATTGTTCCTTTTCATTAATAGAACAAAACCCAACATTCCTGTAGTGAAACATGTTTTGGCTTTTCCACGGAACTATCCCACCGATGCCAAGAGAAAATATGAACACTTGCAGACCTTCTTCTTTTCACGAGTTATCCATTTTCATTTAAAATAAGTTAGAAAGCTGTACCCAGTTCTCGTCATGACCAAGACAAAGAATAGGTTTTGCAAGATGGGCTCCTTCTGTCATCTTATCCACCACCAAGTCTGTAAGACTCCAGTAGACCTTTGTAATGGAAATAACCAAATAACCTGGGCTGTGTCATACTTCCTTGTGCTGCAAAATCCTGCAGTTGCTTCAACAAGGGCCTACTGTATGTTATGTGGGTTGAGAGCATGTGGGGCAAGGGACAGAAGGAGCAGGAGAGAATATTTGTGAACTGCTCCCTGTTCTTTCTCCTCTCCATTTCATGCTTCTTCTGAGACACACTGCAAATATTGACACTCAACTTTTGCAAGGAATGAATTTCTTTACTGATATAGGAGTGTACCCTCCAGCTTTCCTGATTTGGCAGGGGACAGCCTTGAGTAATCTTCTGGTTTTTTACATTTTCAGCTGCTTTTTAAAAAGTCCCAATTTGTCTCCCCTCCTCCCACTTTCCTCCTTTGTCTTCCATTTACTTTAATTGCTTCAAAGTGATCCCAAAGTACAAAAGTAGTTTGCATTTAATGACTTCTTCTTCTTCTTCTTCTTCTTCTTCTTCTTCTTCTTCTTCATTTTATTTATATAGCGATCTAAATTTACACAGTGCTGTACATACAGTCTTATAATTAGACGGATCCCTGCCCTCAGGCTTACAGTCTAAAAGAGACAACACAAAAGGAAAAGGGGAAGGTGGTGGGAAGGGGATGAGGTCCAGTGGTTCTTCTCTCCCTCTGGGGCCCGGACCAAGGCAGATGGACTGGACGGAGGGCACAGCTTCTTAATACATAGAGATCACAATGGGCCGGTCTCAATCCTTCAGCCACAAGCCTGAAGTCAAAATAGTCCCATCTTGATCTTTTGGACAAAAAGCATCAGCCTGAAGTCCCAATGGACCAATCTCAATCCCTCAGGGAAGGAGCATCGGCATGAGATGACCATGGGCCAGTGTCAATCCTTCAGGCAAAGAGCATCAGCCTGAAGTCACAATGGGCAAGTATAAATACTTCAGGCAAGGAGCATCAGCCTGAGCTTGCAATAGGCCAGTCTAAATCCTTGAGGCAAGCAGCATCAGCATGATGTCACAATGGTCTGGTATCAATCCTTCGGGGAAGCAGCATTAGCCTGAAAGTCACAATGGGCCAGTCTCAGTCCTCAAGCACGGTTTATCAGCTTGAAGTCATAAAGGTCCCTTCTCAATCATTCAGTTAAGAAGCATCAGCTTGAGGTCCAACGGGGCAGTCTCAATCCTTCAGGCAAGGAGTATCAGTCTAAAGTCACAATGGGCCAGTCTCAATACTTAAGGAAAGGAGCATCAGCTTGAGGTCACAATGGTCCCATCTCAATACTTGAAGTAAGGAGCTCCAGCCTGAAGTCACAATAGTCCTTTTCAATGCTTCAGGTAAGGAACATCAGCCTGAAATCAAAATGGGCCAGTCTAAATCCTTTAGTCAAGGAGCAATAACCTGAGATCACTATCGGCCAGTGTCATTCTTACAGGCAAGGAGCATCTTGCCCTTCCTAGTAGGCTTACGCAAAAGCAAACTGCTGCAGCCACTCCAAATTGTGTGTTCTTCCTCATTAATAACTTTTCCCATCTTGACTACAGTTGGATATTGCTTGGCCACATATTTTCATGGAGGGTTTGTGGGAGGATCTGCCAAGCTCATCTATGGTGGGTGAGGAAGGCTGACACATCTCTCCAGGTCTACCAAAAGATCTGAGCAGGCTGTTTAAACTTTATCTGTGCATACCATGAATAAACACACAATTTAGCCCCAGAGTATACTAGGTATGCTTGGGGATATACCTAAAAATGGCCCAGATGGATCCCAGGTCTCTCTCCTCTTGCTGGAGTGGATTCAGCTCTCACCATATTTTCTTGACCTTGTGCAAAAGCCACTCCACAGACAGAGCAGAGAGGAGACTTCTATTGCTGAGCTTCTCCCTATGTCTCTTGTAAATTCAGAGACAGTGTAAGGAGGTCTGCACCACTTTTCTTTGCCTGTGGATGATGTCAACAGCAGAGGTGATGTTCCAAGATGACTAAAGGGTGCACTTCCAACAAATTAGGGGAAAAGCTGTATTTGAGGCACAGTTCCAGTAAGGGCCTTTCCAAACACATTTTTGCCCAGTAATTCCTCAGCTGCTACCAATATGTTGTTGTAAAGGATCCAAATACAGTCCTCATAACCTTATCACACTACACTGTTACAGCACGATTTAACTGCCATGGCAACATTCTATGGAATCCTGAAATTTGCAGTTCAGGGAGAAGCATTTGGGAATATCAATCAGAGAGCTCTTGCGTCTCACTAAACTACATTCCTCAGAATTCCATAGAATGTTGCCATGGAATTTAAAGTGGAATATAGTGCTGTATAACAGTGTAGTGTGGTAAGGAATTTAGAAGGAGAGCCTTCTGTTGTGAGGAGGAATGTGAATGCACCCACCCATACCCAACACTAAAAAAAGTCACTATTATTTTATTGAAAACACTTTTAAAAACTTCATTTGAAATTTCCCAGAAGTTTCTGTTAGCATACCCTATGCCTCTCATGCTGGATATGGAGTCCATACTGGATATCTAGTCTCAGCATGTTTGGAGAAGTCACAGTGATCTGTGCAAACTAGGATGTTTCACGGGAAAGGTATGCTGGCCCAAAGAGATGTGGCAGACCTAAATAGCACTAAATAAAGGTTAAATGGACTTGCTGATCACTCCATCCTTCCCCAGGCTTTTTGCATATCCTCTTGTTCTGAAGACAAAGGTGGTCCTATCATGATAAGGCAAGTAAAGTTGGCCCTCCTTATCCATGGATTTTTTTATCCACAGATTTGAGCATACACAGCTTGAAAATATTCCCCAAAAGTATAAATTCCAAATAGCAAACCTTGATTTTCCATTTTATATATGGGACACTATTTTGTTGTGCCATTATATTTAATGGGACTTGAGCATACACAGATTTTGTTATCCACGGAGTGTACTGGAACCAAACCCCATCGGATAACAAGGGCCATCTGAATGACCATACATACTCCATGCTGTGTTCTCAGCCACCTTTCCTGTCCAACTATCTTGGTGTTGTTCCAGGTTCAATCATTGTTTTGTCAGTCTGAAATTAAAACCATCAACATAACTAGTCCCTTTTGTCAATTCCATAGGAGAACCATCAAAGTCTTTGTTAAACCATGTGGGAATGTTAAGTATCATTCAAGGGTGCAAAATAGGATATAAATATCCACCCACACATGGGGGCTAAACAGACAGGCAAAAACAGGTGCTTTCAGGCTGGCTTGAAGGTGTGGCATTTAGATGACACATGCTTTGAAGTCAGCAGGAAAGTGCCCTCTAGCCACCTTATGCAGAGAAAAGCTGTTTCATCATAGGGGTTTTTCACACAATGGGTTTTGCAGCTCCAGTCTGAAGTAACTCCTCGTCCAACCATGCAAATTCATGTTAAAATGGATAGATTATCACACTTGATTGCTTTCTTTGGGGGGGGGGGTTGTTCTGAGGCAGAACCAAAGTCAATCCCAAGTGACTCCTGATGTAGGTGAATTCGGTAACAAGCGAATTCACAAAAATTGTTTCCAAGCTCACTTCGATTTCAATCTGAATTGGTCTGGTGTGGAATGCAACTTTTCTTCTGTCCTGGTACACCCCCCCCCCCCAAAAAAAAACCCCTCAAAGGTAGCAAATTTGCTATGATGCGGCACTGCAGTTTTAATAATAATAATAATAATAATAATAATTTCTTTCCTGCCTCTCCTCAAGACTGGAGGCAGGGTACCCAAAGGAAAACAAGGCACCCTACCTCCAGCCTTGAGGAGAGACAGAAAAGAAATAATAATAATAATAGTTATTATTATTATTATTATCTTTAATGATAATAACAATAATAATAATGTCTTTCCTGCCTCTCCTCAAGGCTCAAGGCAGGGTACCCAGAAGAGAACAAGGCACACTGCCTCCAGCCTTGAGGAGAGGCAGGAAAGAAATTTATTATTATTAACAATAACATTAATAATAATAATATTTATTTAATAATAATAATAAAAATTCCTGCCTCTCCTCAAGGCTCGAGGCAAGGTACCAAAAGGAGAACAAGGCACCCTGCCTTGATGAGAGGCAGTAAAGAAATTTATTAATAATAATAATAATAATAATAATAATTCTTTAATAATAATAATAATTTCTTTCCTGCCTCTTCTCAAGGCTCGAGGCAGGGTGCCTTGTTCTCCTTTAGGTACCCTCAAAGCATCCTGACAGCCCAGTCTCAGGACCCCAAAATTTAGTTTTGAAGCTCATTTCTATCAGTGTAGAAGCTGCAGCTTTACTTGGAAGTACAGGTAAATCCTTTGGATCTGAAGGAGACCCATTTTGGAGGAGTGCAGAAATAATCCGCTTTTACACCACTTCAAACTATCCTAGACTGTAGTTTGCTGAGGCACCAGAGCCATCTGGCAGAGAAGGCTCAATGTCTCACGATACAACAGTTCCCAGAATTCCATAGCACTGAGCCAAGACACTTAAAATGGAGTCAAATCAGATTATTTCCCCAGTGCGGATGAAACCTCAGAGAAGGCACCTGTTACAAAGGCAAGATGACTGGATTGGATTCAGGGAAGTGGTATTTTAGAGAGCATGGAGAATAAGAGAGGGGTATGTATGTGCGTATATATATATATATATATGCACATATGTTTTTATATATGTATATGTACATACATATATAGACATATATAGACATATAGCCACCCCGATTGCATCTTGTAGAGAGGAGGTATAAAAATAATTTTTATTATATATTATTATTATTATTCATTATTATATACAGTATATATATATATATATATATACACACATATATACATACAGATGTATTTATACTCGAGACTACACATGGTGGGAGTTGCGGGCATTGCTAAATTGTTGAAATAGAGTAAATAGAGTAAAAAAATAGAAAAAATAGAAGGGAAGAAGAAATGTGACGCAATCATTCAACATGAAGCTAGCATTCATGTGAAAATGGAACCAGAAAATGGCCCCCTTCTTCACCCTGGAAGGGCAAAGGTTCACAATGCGTTCAGAGCCCCACTGAGCATGAACAAGGGTGCCAATTCGAATCGTTGCATCCACATGGTATGTACTGGTGTGATAATTTAATGTGCACTCACTCCGCTTTGCCTCCAGTTCCAGTTTCACATGTGATAAGGTCCATAGCTTGCCCATCCTTGTTTGAAAGTCTGCTGGATTTGGACCAGGGACAAATCCCCATAACCGCCCTGAAACTTGCTGGGTGACCTTACTCTATGCTTCTTAAATTATCCTTATGATCCTTTTCTCAGTCTATTAATTTTTAACCATCATTTGTACAGGTTTGGTATGGTCAATTTCCTCCCCAATTGAATCACAAAATTTGTAGAGCATTTCCCCCAAGTGTCTCAGTGTCGTCTCTCCAAATTACATGATGCTAATATTCTTCACAATTCTGGTGTCTAAGCTAGTATTGTGATGGCTGTAGTACAGATAGTGGGGAGACACTGAAGCTTGCTAGTGAGATCATGGCCAAACTCAGGTCTCTCAGCTCATCCTCAAAACATTGTGTTAGTTTCTGTATATTCATCTGCTGCACTGCAAGGGAAAACCAGGCCAGGTGTGGACATCAACCAGATAAATAGCACATGGACTATTTAGGAAACCACAAGGTAACAAGTGTAAAAGAAACAGGAAATCCATGACACTTCTAACACAGAATGCTTCTAACACAGTGTCTTACTTAGCTTACCTTGGTGGCACAGGAAAGAAGAGGCATACAGCCCAAAGAGCAAAGGGAGAGTAAATAAGATGCAATGAGAAAAGTGCTTTATGGGCATAAAAAAAAGCTCTATACCTTTGCCATCACCAACCGTTGGCCATGCAAGCTGGTGATGGTGGAGTTGTAGTTCAACAAAATTGGAATCTATTGCTAGCTGAGACAAGAGGCTACAATGGATGGATAATGTTCCTCATTTGAGACTCCATTGCATTTGTGGTGGATAGGAAATGGGTGAGTATTCTTCAGGAGTATTTTCTCCAGCACCTGTATAATCCCCATGAGCACCAGTTTGGCCCAGTGGGTGGGGAAACCCTAAGGAAAAGTCTGTACTTGCTGGTTGGCTTCAGAAAGAGAGGGAGAACTGGAAAGAAAATAAAGTGCAGGGATAAGGAACAGGCCCTTTTCACCTTAAATAAGAAAATGCATTAAGGTCAAAAGATAGAATACCTGCAAAATGGCTTCTAACTTTTAGCATGATAAAAAAATCATGATGAAACTACCTCTTGCACCTGCCTGGATGGAAAACTTACTCAATTCGGACTAAGCACTGTCTTCAGGCAGAAAAGTGCTTTAAGATTTGCATCCAAATGTTGCAATACTTTTTGGGCAGCACATTCAGCCCTTCATATCCACATATTCTTTATTCAAGGGTTTAACTATCCCTGGCTTGAAAATATTCGAAAAATATACAAATTCAAAAAGGCAAACCTTGATTTTGCCATTTTATATAAGGGCTCCATTTTACTTTGCCATTTTATATAACGGGTCTTGAGTTTCCACAGATTTTGGTATCCATGAGGAGTCTTGGAACCAAACCTCAGCAGATACCAAGGGCCCATTGCACAGGCAAAAGAATCAAGTTCTTCAAAGGCACCTCACTGGATGGTTGGCACTTCTGGAAAAATGCATATGTGCCTATTTTAATATATGACTGTTGTACTGTTTTAAATATATGTATATATTGGGACTCAAATTGTAATTGTGTTTGCAATATTAAATTATGGTTGGTCCCAGAACCCAGAAAGAGTTACACCTGCATCTAAGATGGCCTAGTGGTGAAGTCATAACTGATGTTCATTTCTTTGAACTCCTCAGTTTCATTCTCTGATGAGAATCTTCCAAAGTGCATATCTTGTTTTGCAACCTAAGTCATAAGGCCACTGTCACAGAGTTGTGAAAGTAAAACAGCATGCTGAAAGTACTACTGGTACGATTAATAATAAGTGATAGAATCAGCTTGCTTGCAGGTACAGAAATTAATGATTTTATTGCAAAATTACTGGTGGTAATTAAACCTTGATGGTTATGGAAATGGTTACCACTGGCAGTATTTTCATATCACCAGCCACATCACTGGGTTCCCCACCAACCACAGTAGTTATTACCACTGTTAATAACTGTTGTGGAGTTTGGTCAAGTAAGCACTCCTTACAGGAGTAATTAATACTGAGGGCATACTAATGGTACTCTAAATGCTGTCAGAAATGACTGTGTATATGAGTCCTGGCTGAGAAATCCCTTCCATTAATGAGTGGTTATGCACAACATGATTTTAAGAAGCTTGTTTGCTTGCCAATACTTTGACTTTGCCATGAGGAAAGTGATAGGAGAATATTTGGGGTGACAAAAGGAATGAAAGGAAGAAGAAATGATTTAAACTGACCATTGATATTAGAAATTTAAAACAAAGTATGACCCCCCCCCCCCCGGCATTCTTCCTTTATTATGTCCCTGACTTCTGATCATAATTCTTCTGGTTCCTGGTCAATTATGCTTAATAGCACAAATCTGTTTTTTATGTTATTCTTGAATTCTGCTGATAAATTCTGCTGATAATGAATTCTGTTGTTCAGATCATATTTTGGTATACAAACTGTTTTGCTTTCAGTAGTTCATGATCCGATCCACAGTCTGTTCCTCGTGTAGCTTTAGCTGCAAGAATAGAACTTCATCTTTTGCTTCCAGTTATATAGTCTATCTAATTCTTTTGTTGTGCATCTTGCAATGTCCATGTATGTAGTCTTCTCTGTGGTTGTGTGAAACAGTTATTTGCAATGAACAGATTGTTGGCTTCGCCGAATGTTCTTGAATTCTGCTGATAAACTCTGCTGATACTGAATTCTGTTGTTCAGATCATATTTTGGTATACAAACTGTTTTTGCTTTCTTCTTCAGCTTTAATCTAACTTGATATCCGTAGTTCATGATCAGATCCACAGCCAGTACCTGATCTAGTTTTGGTTGCAAGAATAGAAGTTCTCTATATTCTGCTTCCAATTATATAGTCTATCTAATTCTTTTGTTGTGCATCTGGTAATGTCAATGGATGTAGTCTTCTTTATGGTGTGTGAAACAGGTATTTGCAATTAACTGATTGTTGGCTCCGCAGAATTCTATCCATCCTTTGCCTGCTTTGTTTTTTGTAGCTAAATTGAATCTTCCAACTGTTTTTGAGGCCTCTTTGCTGCCTACTTTTACATCCCAATCTCCTATGATCAGTTTGAGGTCCTGTGATGGTGTGTTGTCAGTCTCCTCCTGGACTTCTTCATAGAATCTCTCAATTTCTTCTTCCTCTATTTCTGTGGTTGGTGCTGTTTATGGATTTTCCCTGTAGCCTTATTGACATGATGCTGTTTGATCTTGTGTTGTGTCCTTTGAACACTTTCCCTTTGTCTCTCCTTAGTATGAAAGCCACCTCATTTCTTCATTTGTTTTCATTTCCTGAATGTTCTTAGGGCAGCTAACAACAACAACAATAGCAACAACCCTGTCAGTTAAGAGCATTGCCATGTACTTGAAACCAAACAAACTGGATTGAGATTTGCCCATATATTATATTGATATTACTGTTATGTGCCTTCAAGTTGTTATGGTTACCTTATGGTGACCTTATCATAGGATTCTCCTTGCCTTTGCCTTCGTCTTAGGGCCATGGCTCTATACCAGTGGTTTTCAATCTGTGGGTCACAACCCCTTTGGGGGTCGAACAACCCTTTCACAGGGGTCGCTTAAGACCATTGGAAAACACATTTTCAATGATCTTAGGAACTGAGACACCACAATGTCATGGTTGGGGGTCACAACATGAGGAACCATATTAAAGGGTCCTGGCATTAGGAAGGTTGAGAACCACTGCCCTATATTATGGAATTCTGAGATTTATAGTTTCATTAGATATTTAGAATTCTCAGCCACAATACTCTAATGCCTCCCCAAACTACAAATCCCTGGATTTCATTGGATGCAGCCATGAAAATTAAAGTGGAATCAGAATGCTATAATTGTGTGGTGTGAAAGGGCTATTTAGGTTGAGAGAGTGTGATTTACCCAAGATCATGCAGTGATTTTCCATAGCTGAGTGGGGATTTGAACCCTCGTTTCCCAGAGTCCTAGTTCAATACTCAAACCATATACCTGTCTAAAACCACCCATCAATGACCGGGGGGGGGGGGGGGGAGCAGGGATTTGGATTATATTTCTGTCCCTCCTTTCCCACTAAACAGCACAAAGGCAAGTTTCCAGCTTCATTTTCTGGATTATGTGAGGTTTGTGCTGCATTTGCACTGTTGATAAACTACTTATTATTGACCACAAGTAAGTATAGTCCATCCTCAATATACACAGATTCCTTATCCAAGGATTTAGCCATCCATGACCTGAAAATATTCCAAAAAATATAAATTCCAAAAAACAAACCTTGATTTTGCCATGTTATATAAGGGGCATCATTTTACTGTGCCATTGTATTTAATCGAACTTGAGCATCCATAGATTTTGGCATCCATGGGGAGGTCCTGGAACCAAATTTTGATATCAAGGGCCCACTGTACTGCATAGGTTTCCATTCTTCCATAGTGGAATGGATACATATTTCTAACAACCTTAATATGTATTTGAATTTACAAAGACCATGGGTAAATGTCACATACGGTTCCATACCAGCTTCCCAACTGCCATTTCTCCTGTCTCCTCTGCCTCCACAAAAATGTTTTCCTTTTCAGTAATGCCACAATATCCAAATATATGTCTTTAAAAAAATTAAATGGCTAGAATCAAATCTGCAAATTCAGCTCAGGTCCCGGACCAATACCTTTCCTTTTGTTGGGGGAGAATAGTTTAACTGTAAGGAGACCACACAGCCAGGCTGAGAACTTTCTTGGCACAGCTGCACTGCTTCTTCCACTGCTAGATTTTTGATTTGATAGGAAGTGGAGCCCTCTACAGCCTCCTGAAATGAATGAGTTTCTGCTGAGAGAGAGAGATGCTCACATGTTTACTAATGCTTCACCTCAGCAAGGGCAGCAGGGAGAAACATTCAGTTTGCATGGAGCAGGAACAGCCTTTTCCCCAAGGCAAAGGAGGGCTGCCAAAGTGAGCAGGGCTGCACCAGCCTTTTCTTCAATCCAGCTAATGAAGGGGGGGGGGGATGTTGTTTTATAAGTGTGACCGAGGCATCATGTATTTAATAAGTCCCAGCGCATCCTGCTGGAAGGCGATGGGACAAAACTGCTGACAGATTTATTTTCCTGTTATCAGATGGCTCCATTATTAATCAGAGATTGTACATACTGTGGGGTGGGGAAGCAGGAGATAAAATATTTTTTTTTAAAACGGTATCATCTGGATTGGAAAAATGTGGAACGTTTTTCACTTTGCTCTTTGAGTTTGCAAACGTTACATGAAAAAGTAGTTTTTGATAACACCTTGTCTAGATTTTCTGACATACCTCCAATATCTAGTTTAATATGTTGACTGTGGTCCAGATAATGAGCATTGTGGATCTTGCTGGTATGGCAGACAAGATTCACTAGTATACCCCCCCCCCAACTCTGATGAAAACCCACTCTTGTCCCATTCATAAAGTTGTGCTATGCCACGAAAATTATTATTATTATTATTATTATTATTATTTATTAACATTTATTTATAGAGCCCTGTAAAGTTTGCACAGAGCTATACATAGCAAGGGTCAAATAAAATTAAGGGGGGGGGGGAGGAAATAAAAACCTGCCAAGCAGCATACACTCTAAAACAGCAACAACATTACATGATCAAGAGATCTCTGAAATAATACTAACTAGTATACAATAAAAACAAAGTAAACAGCAGATTAACAACCAGTAATTTGGAATGCCTCCCTAACCGAGAGTGTCTTCAATGCGGCCTTAAAATTAGCCAAGGAAGTAATAGTTCTTAATTGTGTGGGGAGGAGATTCCAGGCATGAGGAGCAGCACAGGAGAAGGGTTGGATTTGAGCAGGAGAGGAGGAGACCCCTGGCTGGGTCAGGAGACCGGTGTCATAAGATCTCAATGCATGTGGAGGGTGGTAAGGTGAGAGGAGCACTCACAAATAAGAGGGACCCAAGCCATTAAGGGCTTTAAAGGTCAGGAGAAGAATTTTATATCAGATTCTGAAAGGAATGGAGAGCCAATGGAGGGATAACAACAAGGGTGTAACACAATCAAAGTGAAGGGTAGAGAAGATGATCCTGGCTGCTGAGTGTTGCACAGAGATTAAGGGGCTAAAGTGGGAAATAGGAAGAGCCACTAGCAATGAGTTGCAATAATCCAGGCGTGATATCACCAATGCACGCACCAAAGTCTTTGCCGTTGAAACAGAAAGAAACGGTCAAATTCTGACAAGAAAGAATCTGCATGACTTGACTGTAACCTGGATCTGTGAATGATAACCAAGGATAACCAAGAGTCAAATAGGAAGCCAAGAACCTCATTGATAGATTGAATTGAAGTGTAATTCACAGTAATTGACAAAGAACATTGCAAAGATGGCTTGGGTGAGAAGACAAGTAGCTCAGTTTTGGCCATGTTGAGCTTCAGGTGCCGACGAATCATCCACTGAGAGACAGCAGTAAGACATGATGATAATCGCTGTTCAACACCTGGAGAAATCTCAGAGGTAGAGAAATACAGCTGGGTGTCGTCAGCATACAGGTGATATTGAAAGCTGTAGGAGCTAATAAGATTTCCCAGGGACAGGGTATAAAGGGAGAACAGTAAAGGACCCAAGACAAAGCCCTGAGGGACTCCAACAGCTAATGAGACAGGGGCAGAAACCTGAACTGCTGTAATAACTGCAAAAGATCTGTTTGACAGGTAGGATTTAAAACAATTTGAAACTGATCCTGCAAAACCCAGGTCTTGGAGTAAATCCACCAAGAGACCATGATCAACTGTGTCAAATGCAGCAGAGAGATCCATAGGACTAGAATAGAATAAAGACTTAGATTTAGCCAGTAAAAGATCATCAGTGATCTTAGTGAGAACAGTCTCAGTCGAATGCAGTGGGTGAAAGTTGGACTGAAAAGGATCAAGAGTAGAATTAGCAGGAAGAAACTCCAGGCAGTGAAAATAAACACATTCTAAAACCTTAGATTAAAAAAAAGGTAGAAGTGAGATAGGCCGATTGCTCGAGAGAAAAAATGGATCAAGAGAAGGCTTCTTCAAGATCGGCGAAACTAAAGCATGCTTAAAGGCAGAAGAAAAGAAGCCATTAGAGACAGAAAGATTGATAGTATGAAGAGAAGTAAAATAGAGGGGGCAAAAGAAATCAAAAGATGAGAAGGAAGCGGATCGAGGGGGCAGTTCATCAGTTTAGAAGAATTCAAGAGCTTAGATAATTCACCCAATGAAACAGAAGAATTGGATTATGGGCAAGGGCAAAAGAGATGAAATGAGGATCAGACAATGGGAAATCCCTAGCCATGAAGTCAGAAGTTACACATTTTTTGATTGATTCCACTATTTTCATGCCTTTCCAAGGTAGCACCATGGCTTTGCTCCATTTCAACCCTGTGAAGTAGACTGAAAGGTCAAACATGGAGCTGAATGACTCAAGGAAGACTTGCAGTGGGGTCTCCTCAGTCTGAGGCTAATCTCACTTTTTTAATGAATGCTATGCCTTAACCTCCAGGCTAAACTAGATTTAATCTAGATTTTTTTTATCCTCTAAATTCTCCCAAGAATTCTGAGAACTGCATTTTTGAGGGGTAGCTAGAAAACAGGTCGTAGCACCTCATCAGCCTACAGTTACCAAGATTTTTGCATGAGGGCCATGAGAAATTTTGAGATTTTTTTTTAAAGGGAGTATTAAATTGTAGTGTAGATAATATGCCCTTAGCTGTCATTTCTATCAAAACAGAAGTCTCAGTGGGATTACCTAAATTTATTAATATCTGTTGTCATCTTACTCCTATATGAAGAAAAGCTCTGTCTTAATGCAAGAAAATCTCCAGCTGCACATCTATTTTTTTACTCTTTAACTGCTTTTATATGATATAGCTTTCTGTCCCCCTTAAAGGCTCACAACTGCTCTTATCGAGGGTTTTTCCAGACAGAACCTTTAGTGTGCAATTTGTCTGCACTAAACAGGGAATTTTAATGATGTCCACTGTTGTCTTCCATTTGCAACAATGCATCATTTGGGCTGTAAATGCTTTTGTTTTGGCCTCACTTCACCCTGAAACAGCCTACAGAACTCAAAGATCACCAGACTTTTTCTCTACTGGTTTAAAACATCACATCGGCTCACTACAGGGTACATTGGTATGGTCTGACTAAGGAGATGATGGCACCCAGGAATCCCAGTGGGAAAGACATGGGATCATGAAGATGAAAACAGATGTTATCGCCTTTACCCATGTCAGGGCTGTAGACAGCCCGTATCCACTCAGGCAGCCAGTCTGCAAGCTGGAATTCTTCCACAGCTTTCTCAAGAACAAGATTTTCCCATTCTTGAAAAAGCCATGGAAGAAGTCCAGGTTGCAGACAGACCACCTGAGTGGATATGAGCTGCTTACAGCTTGGACAAGGGTAAATGTAATAACATCTGTTTTTGTCTTTTAGATCCCACATATCTCTCACCAGGATTCCTGGGTAGGCTAATCTTCAAAATTGGGAGGAATGGAAGATGACCATCTGACCTTTACTGCATGCTCACCCTGATACAGACCAAAAGCATGCTTTGTAACAGGATTATTTTGAGGCTGGAGTTTATAGCCATTTTTTAAAAAAAAAAACTGTTTTGGATATATCCCAGAAGGCATGTGTGTATGTGCCTTCAAATCACCTGTTGACTTATGGCAACCCATAAATTTAATAGGGTTTTCTTAGGAAAAGCGTACTCAGTGGTTTTGCCAATTCCTTCCTCTGAAATGTAGGGCCTTAATAGATAGGCCAAAACAAAGCTGCTTCAGGTCACTTTAGAGGTATGTTATTTAGATGACACATGCATCTTAAGAGGCCCGAAACTATGTCAAAGCGTGGCTTTGACACAGCTTCTGGCCTCTTAGGATGCATGCATCATTTAAACACATACCTCCAAAGTGACCTGAAGCAGCTTTATTTTAGTCTTTTCATTTTGGCCCATAGTCTACAACACCTGAAATTCTCTGGTGGTCTCGAATCCAAGTACTAACGAAGTGTGACCCTGCTTAGCTTCTAGTATCAGACAGAAGCTGATGCCTTTAGGCAAAATTGCAAAATTCATCCTTGCCTAATCTGGCATCCTCTTGATGTGATGGATCACAACTCTCACCATTCCCATTCATTCTACTTCTTTATTGGCTGGAGAATATAAGAACTGTTGTCCATATCAAGGATGACATGGGCTTGCGCCTGCAAGACCTGAGCATGGAAGTGGAGTACAGGGGGTCTCATCTACTGGACTGCCATGATTCAGAGTTCACTCAAGGGCAGTTAACAACAATAAAAACATCTGGAGGGCATCAGACTTAGGAAGTCTCTTCTACATATTGAGCATGTCTGTTATGGCAGCATGACACTCTTGGTGGCTTCTGTGGCCATAACAGGGATTATACCTGCATAGGTATTTGGGGGGATATTGTACAAGGAGGTATGCAGATGGGTGGTACTTGCCTGTGGGGGTGAGCCATGGTGGTAAAACTTTACACTCTGCCAGTATCAAATAGGATCTGAACTAGGCTATTTTTTATGGTTAGAAAAGCATTTTCTTGGATTTGACAGCCTAAGAAGGAAGCCTTTCCACACCTTCTGAGACTCATTGTGAGAAGAAACACATCTCACCTAAAGTCATTGTAACAGGGTTTTTCAGAAGATTAAAGTGTAAAAAGTGCACCCATTTTGAAAAGCAATTGGGTAAAAATGCATACAATTTTAAAAATGTGAACAAGAATATGCCATTGGTCAATGGGGGGAGGAATGTGTACATGGAGTAAAATGCATATTAAAATATGCATATTTGGAAAATAGATTAAAATCTGTGTACATACAGTGGACCCTTGGTATTAACTGGAGTTTGGTTCCAGGATTCCCTTTGGATGCTCAAGTCCCATTAAATACAATGGTGAAGTAAAATGGTGTCTCTTATATTGAAAAGTAAAATCAAGATTTGCTTTTTGGAATGTATATCTTTGGGGAATATTTTCAAGGAGTGGATGGTTGAATCCATGGATAAAGAATCAGTGGATAAGGAGGGCTAATTGTACTGTATTTCAACATAAGAAGGAAAAACCAAGTCTTGCAACCTGGTATAAAAAAAAGTTTGGGAAAAAAATCTAGGAGGGATTCAAAGAAATGCAACAAAACGAAGACTGAGATTTTCACATCGCTACTATTCTTATAAACAGTTAAAGAGGCCTGTGTACTTAGTATGCATGCCAGAGGCTCAAATATGTTCTATTTGTTGTTCTTTGATGGCAGTTTTATTGTTGTTTCTCTTTTTTATTGCCCTGGAAATGTTTTACACTGAAGGGCAGAATATAAATTTATCAAATAAACAAATCACTTCAGCAGCAAATGACATTAATTTTATTTATTTATTTAAAGCCTTTTTGTCTGCCCACAAGGCTTTCAGCACAGCTTACGTTAGAACAATAAGAACAATAGTGTTCCAGATGTGTGTCTCTCTGTGTGTTTGTCCTTTCGTAATAACATTGCTATAGTTATTCAGAGGGCCAGGAAAATCAAATAAGCATAGCAGTCTTTTTTAAAAAAATGCATCTTTGTTTAACTGCAATTTAATCTTTAATATATCTAGTCTTGCTATGAGTTTTGTTCTTTTGCTGTTATATAGGGTTCAGGATCATCTCTCTCTCACACACACACACACACACACACACGGAAAGATAGACAGGATTTTCCTTCTTGGAAAGTAAGAGCGCAATCTTAGCTAAAGGGACTGTACCCAGAGGAAGGTGAAATGAGGGAATTATTCCTTCTCACCTATGTGAGGAGATAGGATAAGGAACATTTACTCTAGCCCACTTGTTTCTAGCCAGAAGGTGTATGCAGAACAATGGAAGTTAAGTGCAGTGCCACAATGGCTTCATCTGCACTGCAGAAATAATCCGGTTTTGACACCACTTTAACTGCCAGGGCTCGGTTCTATGGAATTCTGGGAACTGCAGTTTGTTGTGGCACAATTGCACAAAGGCTTAAATAAATCACAAAACTCCAAATCCCATAATTTCATAGCATTGAGCCATTGCAGTTAGAGTAGTGTCAAACTGCAATACTTCTGCAGTGCAGAAATTAGATCCAGGTAACAAGCAATACCTACTGAAATCCCCTCTTTTACACAACTATTCAAGGTACAGAAACTCTCTCCAGTCTTCACTTTGGCGAGCTTTAAGTACGAGATGGCACGGTTGTGCATCCATTTGCACAACTAACTGCCCAGATGAGATCTCTCAGGTTGTACAACATTCCCTCCCCAACTCCTCACCCACCACTGAGGGCCACATGCACCAAATCTCCTTGTGCAATAGCACCACAGGACTTGCACAGTCCTGAAGGGATACAGACCTAAAACAACTCTGAGAAAGTGCAACCACTTGCGGTACAGTGTTTACCTTTGTGTAACACCACAACGGATTTCTGACTTAGATGTTTGCTTTGGCTTGTAACTGTCACCCACAAGTGAGAACTTGCACTGGCTTCCTTTGCCATGGGGTAAAGACCTATTAAAGTTTAGATTATGGAAAGAATGAAAAAAAAATCAGTTCTGTTCCCAATCTGCTGTGAAGAAATTGGTGAAAGTCCCACCTCCCTTGTGAACTCTTGCAACCCCTAACCTACATTTCAAGAGCAGCGACAGCAGCTCATCCTGCTGCCACAGAAATGAATTTTTAAATATCGTGTCAGGGAACATTAGGCAGCTTCATGTTAGAACAAATCTCCTTCCACCTCTTTTGAGAGTGATAGGATGTAAGGAGAGAAAATCAGTGCAGGTCTGACTTCAGGAAAGGGGGATGTTAAAACAAAAGCCATTCTCAGCTATGAATTCCAGAGAAAAAGTAAAGAGAGAGAGAGAGAGATGGAGATAAGGCTACTTTATTATGAACTTTTACAACTGCTGTCATTATTGGAAACAATTAAAGAAACTTGGAGTTATTTTTTAAGTATGAATGCAAGGTAGGGGAAAACCCTTGCTCACACCAAAGTAGGGGAAAATCCATGCTCCATTCATTGTCTGTAGGGCCAAACTCCTACAGACAGTGAGAGATGGGTGTTCTTGGTGTCACCCAGTGCAGAGGGTTTGCAGTAAGCGGGGGAGTAGTAGCCTGCCCCTGCTGCCTTGCTCACCTGTCCCCCATCCCCGTCCCCATCCTGGGCAGTGAGGGAGGTGTAGTTCCCCAACAGAAATGAAATAAAATCTCTACAACAGGGTTAGGAACATATCTGGCTCCACGTGCCAGCTTTCCAGTTGTTCTTTAGCAAAGGCCAGGCAGCTGGGAATGCTCTAAGGTAGTGCTCTCCAAAGATGTTTTGGGCCTCTCAGTTCTCAGAAGCCATAGCCCACATAGTCCACATAGCCTGCAGCCAACGATTCTGGGAACCATAGTTCCATAACATTTGCAGGGATTCACTGTTCCAATATCAGGTGTTTCAGATCTGATTGAGAGAAAGGTGCCTGTAGCCTCTCCAGTCATTGGGTTGCACTCTGACAGCGGGAAAGTGCAATGAGTTGGTACATGATCATATTTAATGGGTTTCTTGGAAGTTTTTGCATTTCTGTAACTGCAGCTGGTGTGATTCAGTGATTGGAACGTAAGACTAACAGGAAAGTGCAATGAGTTGGTACATGATAATATTTAATGGGTTTCTTGGAAGTTTTTGCATTTCTGTAACTGCAGCTGGTGTGATGCCGTGATTGGAATGTATGACTAGTTTGTAGGAAACTGTGGTTCAAATCCCCACTCAGCCATAAAATTTAGTGGCTGACCTTGGGCCTGGAACAATAATATTTTTGCTTGTAAAAGCCAAGATATGCAATCACATTTCGTACACACATACAGAGCTTTCAGATCTTTTGTGATGAGTTGGACTAAAACAGGAAGCCTCTAGTTAACTAGTTTCCTGTTTTTCTCACACTGCGAAGTCACAGTTACCAGCCCCAGAGAAAGCTAGGATCTTAAACAATGCTTTCAAGTTAGCTTAAGATTCTGGTTTGTTCCAACCATTGTTTCCTAGGTCAGATGAAACAGGAGACCATGACTAGTAATTGCAGGCTTTCCATTTTAATTGCAGGAATAGCTCAAAAAGAAGAGTGAATGGATTTTATGCACAGGCAAAATAATCTGATCTGGGATGCTCTTTCTACATCTGAACTACTTCACAGAGTTGTGATGATGATAAAAGAGCCATGCCTACTGATTTGAGCACTTTGGAACAAGGGCAAGATATACATATAATAGCTAAAAATACTAAAATAAATAAATCAAAAATGTGACAATCCACATTTAATTAATTTTAACTTTTTATACCAAAATTTTTCAGCCTGCGATAAAAAGTGGGCCTCTTTTTGAACACCCAGAGGAATTTCCTTGTAACTCTCAGAGACATAAATGCTCCCCCAATGGCAAAACATAAATGATATATACAAAGCATTATGTGACCTGGGGTAAAATATGTGTACTTTTTTTTCTTCCATGAATATGGCAAAATATAAAAGAAGAAAAAAAAACTTGATTGAAGTGATGATGAAAGCTTCTTTATTGTCCCAGGAAGGTATGAAGTATCCAATATGCAAAAGTTTGAACAAACTTCAAAAAGATTCATGTTGCAAAAATGAAGGTGTTAAAACAGGGTGGGGAAAATGCCAAATTATGCCTGCATTAAAAGATTCTAGAGCTCCTTTCATTCTGAAATTACTTTGGCAAGTAATTTTGTGGATGAAAGCTGCATTCCACATATGTTTCTCTATTAATGAGGTGCTTGGAGTATAATTACTCATACCTTTCCCCTCCTCTGTTAACAGCTGAGCGGAAGCGTTCCCTAGGCAAAGACTACCATCCCCTTTGTCTGAAGTGCTACCAGTGCAAGCGGCAACTCAGCCCTGGCCAGCATGCCGAGGTAGGGAAGAAAACATTGCCACATCTGTCTGTTTCAGTTACTTGTTAGTTACACCCTGACAGCACAAATTGTCTCCGCTGATGGAAATCTGCATTTTCAAAGGGCTGCCCAACTGGGTTTGCAACCCAAGGCTACTGAAACCACTTTTGCATAGTGGCAAGAGAAAGAGCAAGAGTGAGAGAGCAGGGATTCCACTTCACTTGAAACTAGCAACATGCCTGTGATTATGTCTGATGGGGGGGGGGGGGATATATGGAAGGAAGATCTGCATGTTGGCAAGGACGACAGTTTACACTGTGGTCGGGTGGCCTGGTGTCAATCAATGAAGCAGTGAATCCACTCCAGGTGTTCGTCTGAATGAAGCTATCCAGAATGTTAAATCTATGGAGTCAGCCCCTGCAATAGCTTTTGGTGATCGTGTGTGTCTTCAAGTCGTTTCCAACTTATGGTGACCCTATAATAGGATTTTCTGGGCAAGTTTCTTCAGAGGGGGTTTGCCATTGCCATCTTCTGTAGCTGAGAGACAGTGACTTGCTCAAGGTCACCTAGGGGGGTTCAGAGGGGATTCTACCCTGGTCTCAGGAATCATACTCCACCACACAAACCATTATGCCACATTTTATTTCAGGCTAAAACATGGGCATCTTCACTTCCGCACTAATTGACATTGGAGCCCCCAGGGGGCACTGCCAGTTTCTGTGTGCAAATGTGCAATTCACTACCAAAATGTTGTTGTTACTAATGCCAGCAGGATGACTTCAACTTATGGCTACCCTATAAATGTGAAACCTCCATGAGCCCCATTCATCAGCAGCCCTGCTCAGGTCCTGCAAACTCAGGGTTGTGGCTTCCTTGACTGAATGAATTTTTTCTACTGCTTTTAGCTTTTTCCAAATTCAAGTGAGTCATGTTGTCTCATGTCGATATTATGACAGCCTCAGGTTAGTTGTTTTGGCTTTTAGTGAGCCTTGAGCCTTGATATGTTCTCAGATCCATTTATTCATCTTTTTGGCAGTCCGTAGTATCCCATAGAACACTCCTCCAGCACATTTCAAATGAGCTGATTCTTTTCCTGTCAGCTTCTTTTTTTGTCCAGCTTTCACACCCATACTGTATGGTTATGAATACTAGACAGTGCTGTAAACATTATCTGTCTGTATACAGAACCAGGTGGCATGTCACCCCAGAGTCTCAATCAGTTTGTTCCTGGGCACACACAGTCAAGGCAAGAAGGTAGATTTAACCCTCATCTGCACTTTCATATGAGAAAGTTAAGGGGGTTCTCAAGGATATCATTGGGGTGGAGGCTATGTCTGCCTTTCAAGCCCTACTTGTGTTTTCTTCTTGAATGCATCCCATCCCTTGTTTGCAAATGGTTGTCTTGTCGTATAAACTCTTAGCAGGAACCAGTGAGAACTGATGTAGTTCCAGTCTACCTACTGCGATAATTTAATTTGTTAGAGTCCCACACTAGTTTCATGATTCTTCACTATGCAGCTACATTATCCTGTAATGCCAGGCTGTGAATGAATGGTACAGGTTGACTCTCCCTAATTCAGAATTCCAAAATATTCCAAAATACAAATTCTCTTCACTATGCAATTACACTGTAGTGCCAGGGTATGAATCAATGAATGGAATCCAGAATTCCAAAATATTCCAAAATGCAAAATTGTCCACATGGGTGCCTGAGATAATGACACCTTTGCTTTCTTATAATTTAGTGTACACAAACTTTTTTTCATGCACAACATTATTAAAAATATTATGTATATAAAATCACCTTCAGGCTATATTTATAAGGTGTATATGAAGCATAAATGAATTCCATTCCATGGGATTTGGATCCCATTGCCAAGATAGCTCAGTAAGTAATTGCAAATATTCCAAAATCCAAAAAAATCTGAAATCTAAAACACTTTTGGTCTCAAGCATTTAGGATAAGGGAGACTCAACCTGTGCTAGGTTGTGGAGTCAAAGGCTTTCATGGCTGGCATCCATAGTTTATTGTGGGGCTTTCAGGCTATGCGGCCATGTTCTAGAAGAGTTCCTTTCTGATGTTTCGCCAGCATCTGTGGCTGGCATCTTCAGAGAATGTTTGCCTGGAAAAGGATTGGATATACATATCCTGTGTGACCCTGGAAAATGAGGAGTGATTTGCAAATGTTTTGTTCTGTTGCTAATGGCAGTCTTCAGGGTGGGAGGATGTGCAAAAAAGGATTATGTCTGCTAATTAGTGCTCATTGTCTGATGGGAAACCCCTGGCCCTAGGCTGTTTCTCATTTGCATTGGTTGAGTCTTAACCTTGCTGTTCTTCTCTGAAGATGCCAGCCACAGATGCTGGTGAAATGTCAGAAAGGAACTCTTCTAGAACATGGCCACATAGCTCGAAAGCTCCACAAAAAACTGTACTAGGTTGTTGTTGGTTTTTTTAAAAATGTATACAGAGATAGCTGAAAGGAGACTTCCTAACTAGATTCGTGCCAAATTTGTATGACTCCAGTTGCCACCATCACAGCCAGTTCTGTGGAATGCTGTCTGGATGGGGACAATGGAGAGCCTGACACCTCTACAGAGAATTGGTTTGGAGAGGCTGTGTGTCAGGTGGGGAAGAGGTTAGGCATAGAGAGATTCACTTCTCACCTGCTGAACCTCGACTTCAGAAATGCTCACATCAGAGAGCAAGATGAATGTCTATATGCTATGGAAAGCTTAAAAGCCATCACACTGACTGCAACAGCAGTGAATAGAACATATGCATGGATTAAATCCAGATGGTACCATTGTTGCAAGCTGCCCACCAGGAAAGGTTTCACACTAAAACCCATAACATCTTCCTTAAATCATTTTGTTGGGATGGAGGTAGAGCCCTTGCGGCCAACACATGTGGGTGATAACATTATCTAGCTTTCAGTAGTGCTCAGCTGCAGAAATTTTTAGTTCAGCAATAAAAGATTATCTCTGTTATTTGAAGTCAGGAAAAAGAATGGAGCCCAGAAAACTTCATTATTCCATTTCAGGAAGGAGAGCTGTGAAGTGTTGACTTCTCATGTTGGATAACGGAAAAAGAGAATCAATTCCAATATGGTTCTTTCAGGGCAAACCCAAAGCAAGAGAATTAAGCTCACCAACATTGCAAAGTGCTTTCCCTAAGAATGTCTGATCCAGTTTGCAGCATTAAATCAAGTTTTCTTTGTAGGCTGTATGAAAAATTCATAGTATACGGAACAGCCCTAATACCTGCACAGCATGTGGCACAGCGTGAGGGGAAAATACTATCATTTCAGCTGCATTTGAAATTCTTGGAGGAATCAACCTATGCAGACTGAGTATAAAAATGTACAACTGCAAGGCTATTTCCTGAGATTTGCCTATTATGAGTTCCTCTCCCCCTCAGTCTTTTCTATACTGGAGAGGTCTGTGTTTAAGAATATGGGCCTGATCTGAATGTCTGATCAAACAGGTAGCAATCTGTTTAGGAGAAAGTCTAGAGAAGTGACTTTTTAGATTACAAATTCCAGAAACCCAAAGCTATCATGGCAAGTTGATTTAAAAAAAAATCCTTTCCAGGTTCTAATTAGGAAGGGCTAAAGATGCCCAAAATGTGCTGAATGGTTCTCTTTCTGGAAGCCTTTTATTATTTGTAAAGTTGAAGGCTTTCATGGACGGCATCCATAGATTTTTCTGGGGTTTTCAGGTTATGTGGCCATGTTTTAGAAGAAACCCTGAATGTAAACAATGTTTGGCTGCCAGTCCTGGAAAACAGCAAGATTAAGACTCAGCAAATGCAAATAAGAAACCACCCAGGGTCAGGGGTTTCCCAGCAGACAATGAGCACTAATCAAGCAGACATTAATCCTCTTTGCATATCCTCCCACCCTGAGGACTGCCATTAGCAACAGAACAATATATTTGTAAATCACTCCTCCCTACCCAGGGTTACATAGAAATATATATCCAACTCTTTTCCAGGCCAGCATTCTGTGAAGATGCCAGCCACAGATGCTGGCGAAACGTCAGGAATAAACTCTTCTAGAACATAGCCACGTAGCCTGAAAACCCCACAAAAACCTTTCATTATTACATTAGCCTACTCAGTATGTTGAAATAGATAGTATGGGATTTGAAAAGCAATGGCCAGATACTGGGACACTGATGACTTCATCCAAAAAGTACTTTTTATTTTATTTGTATCACACCTTTCTCTTGGCAAAGACTTCAGAGTGGCTTATAACAATTTAAAACTAAGTTCAGCTAAAATCATATCTTGCAAAAGTTTTTTAAAAACCAAACTCAACAAATAATTCTGTTTTTAAAAGCATATAATTAGTGCAGGTACCAGATTTAATCCATTTTGGCCCATTTTAGATTGGCAAAAAGAGGTGTGATGAAGGCTGCATGAAAGCCCAGCCTTTAGATGAGAAAAAGGGAAAGTGTGCCATGAAAACACTATTTTGGCGCTTTAAGGGAGAAGAAGCACCTTTAAAAAGGTGCTTGATTTCCCCACTCCTTTTTTAAAAAGAGCGCTATAGCGCTAGTGCATCTAAAGGCTAAGGTGTAGTTGCGCAGTTAAATGGGGCTCTGTCTCTTTAAGGCGCCCATTTAAAGGCAGCTATAGAGGTGCGGATTATAATGGATCGTGGGTTGGGAGCATGCGTGGTGTGGAGTTCACTTCTAATTAAAACGCTCAATGCCCTGCAGGTGTAAAAGCTGGGGTTTAACCGCGCAGTTTTTTAAAGCTCCCAAACCCTAGCTCCACCCCTAATCCGAACCCTAGACATGCGCAGTAGGGACTCTGGGATGCCGTTACTGTTATTCTACTGTGGATAACATGCCAATTCCTTCACAAAATAAGGGGGTTCATTCATGATGCACCAGTGCAACGGCACAGTTTAAAAAGGCAGAGGAACCGCAGTGATAAACTGCTGAACTTTTAAATTTTTTTCCTTGCCGGCTGCGAATTGCGCAATTGTGCAGTTCCCAGCAGGCAATGATAATGTCACTGTATTGTGTACCTGCGCAATTGCGCAAGGAAAATTTTTTTTAAAGCGTGGCTAAAAGCCGCGTTCATTGCTGCCCATGTAGCTGCTCCGCCCGTGTTTGTAGCGTTCTGACCGCTTCCCATGTAGCTGCTGAGCCACAGAAAAGACCTCAAATAAGTCGTTCCCAAACCCCTCAGTCTAGCAGCCCTGTACCTTTGAAATGCACACCTGGGGCTTGCAGTCTAGCTGCTAAGCATTAAGGAAAAGGCAACTTCATATCACACTTTCCTGCCAATCTAGAAAGCCCCTTTACTTCATCTAACGTGCCTCTTTGGGGGAGGAATTTTTCCTTCAAAAATGGTGTTTGCATTAGGAAGAAATCTCCCAATGGGAGGGATTTCCCTCCAACACAAAGAGCATCAGTTGTCAGAACTTCAGCATAGAAGTAAAAGATTTAAAACCCTGCCTGTAGCAATCTTCCTCATTTTCATACCACTGCCACTCCAATGGATTATTGTTGTTTCCAATTTATGGCAATCTAAATTGACCTTATAAACAGGGTTTCTTGGCAAGATTTGTTCAGAGGGGTTTAGCGTTTGCCTTCCTCTGAGACTGAGACAGTGCAACTTGCCCAGCTCACCCAGTGGGTTTCCATAGTTAAGCAGGGATTCGAACCCTGGTGTCCAGAGTCATCGTCCAAATGCTCAAACACTACACCATGCTGGCTCTCATGGATAGTATTTGCATTTTGCTCAAAAGTGCAAGTTAAATGCTAAGATGTCAGGTTTGGTCCGAGTCTGGGTACAAACACGCACTTTGTTGGCGCCCTAGGCCCAATTCTAGAGTTTGGGAGGATGCAGCAACCGCACACTCCTGAACTCTAGTACATGCCTGAGATGCCATAATGGAAGCCTCCCGTCCACACGGGGCTGTCATGATGACGCCAATGGTGTGCAGCATCCAGATGTCACTTCCAGGAACTGGCGACATGGCAGTGCCTTTTCCCCTTTATGGCGCGACAAAAAAGAAGCCACTCTAGGCAGCATTGGTGCTGCAGCATGCAACTGCTGCAGCACCAACTTGGAGCAAAGACAGGTGGGACAGAGCCGCATGTCTGTCAAGCCCCCTAGGGTCTGGGAAAAAGTCTCCAAAAATCACTTGAGACCCTGTAGGTCTATTGGCAAAAACTGGAAAAGTGACACTTTCAGATGATAAGTCTCAGAATTCCACAGCCAGTATGGCCTGAGGAGCTTTGCCAAGTTCTGGAAAAGCTAAGATTGGACAAAGCAAGGACACCATCTACCCATGTAGGATAGTAATTGTTTTCAGTTCTCTCCATGGATGTATTTTCATATTCAAAGTCCTAACAAGAGTGTGACTACCATCAACCAGCATCTCCTTCTCACGACTTCTCAGTGAAGTCTAGTGCAGCCGTTCTTAATTTATGGTCAGCAGACTCCAAAGGAGCTGCAGTATCCTTACAGGGGTCCATGGGGGCCTCGCTCACCCTCCCTAACTTTCTCCAACTGACCCGCCTCCTTATGTCTGGGGTGCATGTGGAAGTGCTGGGTGCAGCAGAAGGAAAGAGCCCAGGAGGCTGATACAAGTAAATGGTGGGGAGTGGAGCACCCTTCCCCCCTCTTCAGCTGGATGGTGGCACCATTGCTGTGCCCCCGAAGGGCTCACTTGCCCTCCCTGCCCCTTCCTTATGTGGCTGGAACAGCAAAAGGCCTGGTGGTGTAGCGGTTAAATGTCTATACTGCAGCCAATCAGGGGCTCATGGTTGACTCAGCCTGGCATCCTTCCATGGTTGCTAAAATCAGTACCCAGCTTGTTGGGGGCAATTAGCTTACACATTGTAAACCACTTAGTACATTGGTAAGTATTATAGAAGTATACTTGCTGTTACTATTGCTAAAAGGCAACAGTAGCTATCCTGAATCACGATGCATGTAAGCACACTATTTGATGCACTTTAGGTTTTTAAATCTTGAGTTAAGTGTTGGGGCAGTGGCGCCCCCACCCCTAGTTTCACCCAGTGTGAAGGTTGAGACTTTGTGAGGGTGGGGCTTCTCAAGGCAGCATCCTTAATAGAATGACCCAATGGCACCATGGTGGGTGGGATGTTCTCTGCCTCCCTCGGTCCTGCCATGTTGTTCTCCTTATGAGGAGAATGAACCAACAGCACTGAGGGGTGATGACTGGGTGTCAAACACCCCTCTTCTGGGGTGCCACTCACTGTGGACCATACCCCACGAACCCCCCCCCCCAATGATGCCACTGAATGGGAGATCTGCAGCAACAAACAATATTTCAAGAGGGTTCCTGGTAAAGAAAAGGTTAAGAACCACTGGGCTAGCGAAAGAAGATCTGTGATGCCTTGTCCTTTGCCCTATTATTGCATGCCTCTGGCCATCAAGGGTAGGGAAACTGAGCCTGATGGCATAACAACATGAGAACAGGAGATATAATGTCGGCACCAAGAACAGCATGCATCGTGGACCATCTCTCGGCTGGATCCAGTCAACCCATTTGCTAATCAGGTATTACAATAAGTAGTGATTTGGATGCTCAGGTGCAATTGCAGGTCTTTCAGAATCCCAGTGCTTTCCCTGCTTCTGAGAGATGTCCATATGCAGGTTTTAAAAATGGAAGCTTTGCCTGTTATGGGTGTCTCTTGGGAAAGGAAGTACGGATACCAGATTTAGGGGTAAGTCTGCTACATTTTGAAGATAGAAAAATCATTCAAATATGAGATGCTCTGCTTTTAGTTCATAATGGTATGGTCCAGGAATTTTCGGACCACATGATCTTATTGTAATTATAGTGTAATGGTTTGAGGTTAGGCTATGACTGGATTCGAATCTTGGCTCAGCCATGAAATCCACTCTGTGACCCTGGGCAAGTCACATATTCTCAGCCTCAGAGGATGAGCAATGGCATACCCTTCCGAAGAAACTTGCCAAGAAAAGCCCATGACACATTCGCTTTATAGTCATGATAAGTCAGACATGACTTGAAGACACACAACAAAAACAACAACAGAAGAGCACCCTGTGGATTTTAGCCCCTGAGACTTAAGCAAAGCAACTTTATTCTGTGTGATGTAATGCTTTAGTGCCCCTGAGAATGTGAAGAGAGCTTTTCCTTCTCTACTGTGAACCTTTGATGGATTGAGACTTCTCAAATATTTTTTAAAGGCAGTCTTTAGTCTGAATCACTCATTATCTAAATACTGCACTAAAGTGACTTAATGCAAGTATAATTCCTCTGAATGGAGCTTAACCTGGCAGCACACGGAGATTAATTAGCTAGTTACTTAATTAGTTAATATATATACCACCTTTTCCCCAAGACTGGGACTCGAGGCGTCTCACATCTCATGATTTAAAAACATGTACAACCAAAAGCACAATAAATTGATATTAGGACACAATTACCCAGATTATTATATTAAACTAACAATCCAGTTAAAAACAATTTTAAAAGCAGTGCCCCCCAATTCAAAGCCACTTCCTGAGTAGCCAGTCAGTTGCTATAAGTCTGCTTGAATAAAAAAGTTGCTTCCCTGTCAGTGAAAACAAAAACAAAAACAAAAACACAGAGTTTTGCAGCTTTGGAGCAGCCACCAAGAAGGCCCTCTCTGCATGGTTCCTTCAGAGAACAGGCAGCTCTGTCCTTGCACTGGCTATTGGAGTATTTTGACGATGGGCCAGCATAAGAGAACCTCTGAGTTTTAAGCATTGGCTCTGCTATGTTCAAAGCAAATAATTCTTTTAATAAAAGGAGAATAAAGCCTAAACCAACGCTAAGCACAACTACAAAGCCAGTGCGAGCTTCCCACACTCGTTTCCTTAGTAGTTTCTCACAGCTCACATCTTGTTCTCCTGTGTAACAGCCATGTGATTTACTCTGCATGATCACATCCACCTCTTTGCCAGAATTTAAATCCTATTAACAAGAACATTTGAGGGAGGCATAATGACATACCTCCTCGATACTTACGTTGAAATGACTTGAAACTCAAGGTGTGTTTTGAGAGATTGGAGGAGGGAGTGGGGGAATATTAATAAGAAAAGGTAGAGAACAATCTCACCCACTCGGTGTTTTCTGGAAGGGTCCTACTGTATACACCTGGTGCATATGCTATAAATAATTTTGTATTAGCACATGATTTAAGTTTAATAGGCTTCAAGGAGAAAATCACCTGGCTGGATTTAAAAGGTCCCAAAGGAGCACAAGGCAATCCAAACCTTCAGGCAGCAGGTGTATATTGAAAGGAGACAAATGAAATGTATTTATTATTCTGTCCCATTATATTAAATTTATACCACTGTACATAAAATATGAAATATTATTTTCAGTTAAATCACTTTCATGCCCTGCCCAATACTTAAAAAAAGAGTCTCAGGACACTAACAGCAATTCGAGACAGTGACATCCACTCTGTTTAATGTAATAAAATTGGTTAAAATTTAAAATAAAAGAGGCAAAAATAATGATTACAAATCTGTATTAGCAGTGTGTAATAAAATGTCATTTAAAAGAGTAAGTTTTGTTCTTTTTCTGCATGCTCACTGGAACAATTGGTTGCTAAAAACCAGACTGGCTGTAAGGAGTGACTTACACAGAGCTTGGAAAAGTAACACATTTGGACTTTGTTCTTGTTGTTGTTGTGTGCCTTCAAGTCATTTCTGACTTATAGCTCTTGGAATCTGGGAGTTGGGCTCCAAAAAGTATTTCCTCCCAAGCTCAGGCATTCCAGAATGCTCCTGATGTGCTTCTCCAGATAGGCAAGCTATTGTTAGCAAGACCAAGTCAAGTTGAAAACATGGTTTCAAAATTTATTTTGTTCTTAAATATCAGTTTATGCAAACTATAGTTTAGTTTAACCAGTGTTAGTCTTCACACCAAACTGTGGTGGTATTATTATTATTATTATTAACTGTATACCCCACCTTTTTCTCAATATGTGTATGGACTCAAGGAGTGCAGAACCAGATGCTTCCAATTTCTTCTTCTGGAGTTCAAAGAAAAGGGGGATTTATTGCATACAAAGGAAGCTACAGTGGACCCTTGGTGGGGGTTGGTTCCCGGACCCTTTCGGATACCAAAATCTATGAATACTCAAGTCTCATTATATATAATGGCATAGTAAAATGGTGTTGCTTATATAAAAGGTTTGCTTTTGGAGATGAAAAAAAACCATTCAAGCCATGGATCACTGAATCACTGGATGCAAAATCCATGGAAATGGAAATCTGATGTACTTTACTGTTTGCCCTACAAGTTTCACCTTCTCCTTTTGGTATTCAAATTATATATAAAAAAAAATCTTATTACAGCTCAGGTGGCATATGATAAAAGTTCCAATAATGCAGAAAAAAATAGTAAATGACCATGGATCAAAGCTGTGTTGTCTAAAGGGTGACCAGATGTCGTAACAGCAAAGGAGGACAAGGTACCGCAAAACGTAGGATAATGAAGAAAAATATAGGACACTACAAAACAAAGGCTAAAAATGATAGCATAAATGTAAATTCATGCTTCTTAGTCATGTTCAAAATAGAGGACATTTTGACATTCCTCCTGGACAGAAGGTTGAAATGGAGGACATGTCCTGATCACCCTGGTTGTCTGTTATCAACTGGCTAGTAGTGACAACCACTTTCATGTTATTTTCCTCTCCTGTATGACACGAATGAATTATTAGCCTGATTGAAAAGGCAACAATTAATTCTTTCACTATTTCATTTTCACAGTATGATGACAAACCCTACTGTACTCATTGTTACCTTCAGCGCTTTGGACCAAGAGGTAAATTCCTATTTTGAAAACCCATTCTTCCTTAATAGCGCAGAACTGTTTTGAACATGGACCCAAACTGGGTGAGCGAGTGGATGGAATTTCTGAACTTTTCTGGATTCCCCTCCCCCAAATTCCTATTCCCCCCCCCCCCCCAAATTTCTAAATTTTGTAAACAATGCAATATTTACTGTTGTGAACTTGGAATGTAGTTTCAGTAACCTCGCATCTACAAAAGCAGACTGCAGCTGTACAGAGCTTGTGGTCCTATAACACAAATTGGCCACTGTTCTTTGTTTGGGTTCCTTGGCTAGGGTTCTCCAGAACTACTTTCCTAACCACAATCAACCAGGGATTATTTTGATTCCTGAAATACATTGATGCCTAATATCCAGGACAATATCTCACTATACTGTTAGAGCGCTATTGTTCCACTTGAACTGCTATGGTTGCTTCCTGTGAAAAATTGAGGTTTGACTGAACTACAAATTCTAGAATTCCACAGGAGGCAGATGTAGCAGTTCAAGTGGAACAACAACACTATGGACTCTTTCACACGGGAGGAATTTCTCTTTACTGCGAATTGAGCCAATTCGAATTCCATTTCCCGAAAATGACCCCCCCCTTTGCCCGTAATAGCGTGCGAAGCCTTAATTCGCAATAACGTCAAACCTCATGATTGCGTTTGGAATGACTTCCCTTTTGCCCAAAATTGTGTGCGAAGCTTTAATTTGCAATAACGTCAAACCCCATGATTGCATTTGGATTGCCAGCAAATTATACTTCCAATTTCCGACGCCTGAAAGAGTCCACTAACAGCATAGTGTGATATCACCCATTATATCAAGCAAGTGGAGTGTAATGCTTTGCCAACACAATTCTGTGTCTAACTCTGCGTATTTCACCTTCTTCCCCTTCTCCTCCTTCATCTTCTGAATGAGTGCAAGAGACTATCCTCTAACCAGTTGCAGGGAAAGGCATTATGTACACAGGAATGTACATCTTTGTGTGTATAGGTCCCTTTCTTATTAACGGTTCAGTTCAGTTTATTCTGTTTGAAGCAAGCAGATGTTTTACACCGATACAAGAAAAAGCAACAAGAGAACAGTTTAATATAGAAATAATTGAACTTCATGGGTAGGGCGATTTCCCAAACCTGTTAAAAGATTTGTAGTGCATATTTGCATAGCCTTGGCTAAAAAAATTATATGTTCTAAAAGAGACACATTTTGTAACATGAGATAGTAAGAAAGCATGATGTGAGGAACCCTAGAATGATTTTAACAAAATAAAAATATATGTGTTTCATTGTACATGGGACCTGGATTAAATCTTCAATTAAATCTTCAAATTAAATCTTCAAAACCCTAGAATGATTTTAAATAATAATAATAATAATAATAAGAATAAGAAGAAGAAGAAGAAGAAGTGTGGAACATCCAAGTGGAACATCCAAGCAGAACCTGGATTAAATCTTCAATTAAGACAGAATTACATCCATATACTTTGTTCTTAATAGGTAGATTTTTATATCTTTTCATCTGCACTTTTTAGTGGGAGAACCTTTAACCTTGCTTGTGTAAAGATTATCCTCATTTTAATATTTGTAATGTCCACCATATATCTTGGTAAGCATAAATGCAACTGAATAATAGAAGAAGAAAAAAAAATCTGATTAACAACAAATGTGCATTCACTCAGTGAACAAGTTGGCATGCATCCAGGTTGCACTGAACTTATTGTTGGTGGCTGGTGGCTTCTATGTCAGTGAGGTGCTAAATCTGCTTTGACTTGTAGTTTGGAATATCAAGGAGCCTTTTAAGTTGCTGAATCTATTTCAGGTAAGTCAGGGTTCAGGATATTTAATGTTTCGACCACAAACCAGAGCCTGATTGACACAGAAGCCATCAGCCTCTATTTGAACCAGCATCAGCACAATCTCCTGCTGTCTGATATAGGTACAATAGACCCTTGCTATCTATTGCAGTTTGGTTCTGGGACACCTTGTGGATACCAAAATCCATGGATGTTTAAGTCCCATTACATACAATAGCATAGTGACATGGTGTCCCTTATATAAAATGGCAAAATCAAGCATTGGTTTTTGGAATTTATATTTAAAAAAAATATTTTCAAGCCACGGATGGTTGAATCCATGGGTAAAGAATCCATAGATGCGAAGAGCCAACTCTATATTAAGTGGGGATCTGGTTGCCCAACCTCAGTATGTGTGTCAAACAATATAAACAATATGAGAGCTTATGTTCATTCTGGTTTCTCGTGAGACTAAGAAGTTCAGCTGAGTCCAGGTTTTAATTGAACAGTTTGGCAAAGCTTCAGCAGAATTCTGAGCAGGTTTAATTTCCTAGCAAGAGGTCTTTGATAGGGATTTCAAAGGAAATACTGTAGATTAGGTTTCTGCAGCATGTTTTACTAGGTTTCTGCAGCATGTTTTACAGTTTGAATCTGTGTTTTAATTATCCACCTCTTAAATACCGGATGTGAGGTATTCCTTCTGGCTATATATAACATTTTAACAAACATCCTAACATTTTAAAAATATTTTAAAGGAACAAGACCTTCAACATCTCGCTCAGCCATCAGAGCATCTTCTTCTAAAGTTCCAGCAGAAGTCCGGAAAGCCTCCTAGAAGCCCATCCTTTGTTTTGCTGAGGAAGAGCAATTTATATAACAATATTCAAAGTACACATTTTAATCAGTTCAGTGTAAATGGCATCCGACTCCATAGAGGCTGAATGAGATCAACCTGAAATTATGGATAATTTCCTGGAAATGTGAGGCAGCTGCAGACACAGCTATTATCACACATTAGGGTCATGCTTATTTATAGGAAAAATTTGACTATGTTAGCAGAAGATGAAAATAGGACAGGCTATGTTTTCCTAGTTTCCATTCTTAATATGATTTTGTTTAATAATCTTTATTTAGATTTATGTAGTATGTAACAGGAATAGCAGCACCAAAAATTGTAGAATCAGTTGCACAATGTTGAATGTATATTTCTAACAACAGAAAATGTCTTTCTTTCCATTGAAGACAAAAAGTATACATGAGATATGTATGACAACTGGTAAAGTTGACAGATTTAACTAGAATCTGAGATGTTAGATAGCGACAACTTTTTTACAGAAAAATGTTTATATATGTTTAAAATGAAGAGGTTCAAAAGAAATTCCTTCCACATGTTTTTGCACAGAATATAAATTGTTTGGAAAGATTATTTTTAGCTTGCCTGTTTGCTAGTGTTAAGATTAATTTCAAAATGCATTTTAAAAATAGGATTTCAGTTGACAAAGAATGTTGGTTCGACATAAATATCAGTACAAACAGAGGTAACTTCTAAAAATGGAGATACACCTACCACTGAGTAAAGCAGCAGCTGTGATTTGGGTAGATGGTAGTTAATGTTGTACACTTGTTATAGCTAATGTTACAAACTTGTTATAAAATTGCGAATATCCTTACTAGATAAGGGAATTTGCTCATGCAGTGTATGCTGGCGATATACAATAAAGCTCTGGTGAATGCCTTCATTTTGTAATCCCTTGTGCTTTATCCATCACCACATCATGTAATCCTGGAGCACAAGATGTGATACCCACCAGCTTCAATGACTTTAAACGGGGATTAGACCAGTTCATAGAGGACAGAGCTATCAAGAGCTAACTAGTCATGAGGACAGGGTATTGCCTCCAGTACTAGAGGAAAAATGAGTTTGGATGCTTGTGGCTGCAGAATACAAGTGGGAAAGAATCATGACCCTTCATGTACAGTTTATGAGCTTTCCAGAAACGTCTTTTTGGCTACTCTGACAACAAAATGCAGGACTAGAGAGGAGTTTGGTTTGATCCAGCAGGGTTCTTCTTAGGTTTTAATGTTCTTAATCCAGGCAAACAAAATGTTGAACGGGTGTCATTACAGATCCATAACCAAAGATTTAGCAGGACTGATAAAACAACCCAAATTGTCCATAGGGCATATTTTCATAGGCACCTACTGTCAGCCTATGGGAAAGGTAATGACAAACTTTCTCTGAACAAATCTTGCCAAGAAAATGCACTGATAGGTTTGCCTCAGGGTCACCACAAGTCTGAAATGACCACGTCTGTGTAATGAGACCAAACTGAAATTGTAGTTTGGAGCTTTCTATGTCATGCCTAGGGTTGAATATCCAGAAATACTTTTAAAAACGGGTTAATTGTGTATCAGGAAACCCTGAAATAGAGAATACTAGACAGATGAGAATCTTCACAATGTGGGACATCTTCTGCATAGAAAATACATGCAGAATAAGTCTCCATATTGCATTTGCTTTCCCCTCATTCTGCTTACAAAATGCTGTTTTCTGTGCAGAAAAATTGTTTTCTATGCAAAATGTTCTTTTTAGACTAGGAATCCTGTTTTCTGTGCAGAAAATGCTGTTGTAGAATATATATATATATATATATATATATATATATATAGAGCACAGTTTGAAACCATGCATAGTCTTTAAAAACTGTACATTTTAACAATTTTCTCACACTCAGGTGAAACAAAAATTGTTCTTAGCTGCAAGAACAAAATTTGTCAACATTTACATCCCTTGACATGCCCTAGGTACAGACTAGTGATGCCATATGGCAAATGTAGTAGAGGTGTTCTGCCTTGACTGCAGAACAGCCTACAAATCAGTGTGTGTGGCCAGAGGATTTTTTTTTCAAATTGCAGCAGGTAATATATACAGTGTTATCTGCAGAGCCATGAGTTGATTGTATGGTACAGACACACACTCTATAAACAACTTATACCAGCCATCACATCTCCTGTGAGAATGTTTAATACCTTCGGAAAGCATACAGGGGTCGCTGTGTTGGCCTTCAGAAAGAAAATTCATTTCTCTAACTTTAGAAAACCACTTTTGAGTCAAAGGAGTTTATCAGATAGGAGGAATTTCTCTCTATTTCGAATGGCACCAATTCGAATTCATGTAAATTTAGTTTAGCGAATTTACGTGAATTCTAATTGTGTTCGGAATGCATTCAGAATGACTTCCCATTGACCGAAAATGACTGCCCATTGCCTGAAATTGTGTGAGATACTCTAATATGCAATAACATAAAACCCATGATTGCATTTGGAATGACTTCCCTTTTGCCTGAAATTGCGCGAGATACACTCATACGCAATAACATGAAACCCCATGATTGTGTTCGGATTGGATTATGCTTCCAATTTTCATCATCTGATAAACTCCAAACATTGTTTGTGGAAAGTAGAGAAAGCAAACCTACACTCAGATTTTGGCTGCAGCGTGATACACATACATTCCTAAAGGAGCAAAACAGAGCAGCAGAGCAACAACAATAAAAGCACATTCAAGATCTAACATTTTACTCTGTGCTCCATCACCTTTGGAATGTTTTTGATAGAGACATGGGAGAAGGAAGGTCTTTCTCAATAGTGGCATCCAAACCTCTAGGATAGATGGGTTAGTCTCTTTGGAGTTTATCACACAGGAGGAATTTCTCTCAATTTCAAAAGAAATGGAAGTGAGGCCAGTTCGGAATTGAGTAAATTCACTAGTTCAGCAAATTTACGTGATTGCATATTGACACTGCATTGCATTCAGAACTGCCCAAAATTGCTTCCCAGTGCCCGAAATTGTGTGTGATAGTTTCTCACAACAAGATGCCCAGCCATATGATCAACACTGGTCATCTTGTATTCAGCCTCAGAGGGAGTGATTCGCACTAGAGGCACAGCAGGATGCTTTCATAGACAACTGTCTGGCATTGTTCCACAGTTCCACAGCTAATGAGGGGAACTCAGGGCATCTGCATGACCACTATACTCCAGAAGCAACCTGGCTAGTGTAGACCTGCCCTTATTTCATCTATATTATTTGTTTCCAAAAACAGAAGCAAGTCTTATTGGGAGCTTCACTGACATCTGACTCCCAAAGATCAACTCGGAAAGCTCTGTATGTTCCAAAACACACTGCAGAAATAATCCACTTTGAGACTGCTTTAATTGACCTGGCTCAATGCTAGGGAAGCTCAATCCTAGGGAATTTTGGGAGCTATAGTTTTGTGAGATATTTAGCCTTCTCTTTCAGAGAGTTCTTGTGCCACAACAGATTATAATTCCCAGGAATCCCAAACACTGAGCCAGGGCAGTTAAAGCATTCTCAAACTGGATTATTTCTGCAGTGTATTTTGGACCTAAGGCTCTAATCCCAGTTTCAATTAACTCCATCTGAAAACACTCTCTTGCCTCTTAGCACCCCTCCCCCAATATCTCTATTTCTGTTCATTCATATTTTAAAAACATCTCTCATGTCCATGAATCCGAACATCATTGCTATACCCACTAATCTGTATATTGAAGGTATCATGGACTTTTTAGTGGTAGCCCAGGGATGCAATTTCTGCAGGTCCTCACACTAATAGGGCCAATGCATAATTGAGTACTGTATATTGACATTGCAGCATTGCTGCCAACTCACTTCTTTCAGAGTCCTGAATCTAATGGGGAGGAAATCCACAAAGTCAGCTCTGCACAAGAAGGATGGTCACAGCTTCAGGCAATGCTCACAACAGGAACCCAGCCATTCACTATTCTAGCATGATTCTTGCAATTTTCGTATGACTCTCACACATATAGTGAATACATGATGGAAAGAGGGGACATAACCTATTGCTATAATCCATAGTCTCCCACTTCAGTAGTTATACACTTAGTATTAGCTATTCGTCAATAACATAATTCAGCATTAATAATCAAGCTGTCAGAGCAGTATTACATGGTACCTCAGGAAGCAAAACTTTACTTATACTGGGGCCAAATAATATGAGACTGGAGACCAGTGGGATCCTTGTAGAAAGATGGTGGATATCTCGAGAAGAAACCTTGGAGGTACACGATATAGCTTCTTCTATCACCATTCTGTGGAGGTCTCTACACTGCCCTCAAGTGTCCTGGTCTAAATGTTGGGGATGACCAAATTTACTTCTTTCACAGCACCTTCATTCAGTTCCATTTCCACATCAGTTTGTTGTTTTTGACAGGCCCAGGCAAAAGTGTTTATCTATGCTGGTGCACATTTTGGTGTGTATGTTCCATATGCATTTGGTATGCCTTTCCCTCCAGTATTCATATTTTATAAGCAGCCTCCCTTCACATAGTATTTTGATATGATAATTTCCATAATGTATCCATTTGTGGATAGACATTTAAAAAAAAAACAACCTGGAAAATTCAATTGCAAAATTCAGAAATGTGTGAAAACCAAAGGCTTGTGTGTTGCCTCAATAAATGCAATTAGGACAATTGATACTAAATTGTAAATGAAATTATTCCCCTGCACCTTTGATTGATCATGTTGTTGTTCTTGTGTTGTGCCTTCAAGTCATTTCTGACTTAACGGAGACCCTTATGCAAATTCATCACGCGTTTTCTTGGCAAGATTTGTTCAGAAGTGGTTTACCTTTGCCTTGCTCTGAAGTTGAGATTTGCCAAGATCATCCAGTGTATTTCCATGGCTGAGCAGATGTTCAGATCCCAATTTCCAGAGTCATAGTCCAATGCTCAGACCACTGCACCACACTAGTTTTCTTAGCTGATAATACCTTACTGCCATTTTCAATTAACTGTTTCCCATCTTTAGTATACTGTAGCATTAAAATGCTTTTACCTTTATGTTTTAAAATTTGTATGATCAATAGGAAAAGGCCAAAATTCTCCCCCCCCCCGCCCAAAATTTTTCTGTTCCAAAATCCCTATTAGTACATCATCCCACTGGCACCTATATGAAAAGATTTTTGAACACTGCTTTGCTGCCAGTGTTCTAGAAGTGCACTTAGAATCTAATGTAATGGACACCAGTCTCTGCAAGGTCTTGCTATTTATTAACTCTTCATCATTTTTTTTTAAAAAAGGATTTTATTTCAAAGAGGCACATGGAGTTACATGTTATCATCATTGGTGCCTTTCGTTAGGAATCAAGGAGGAAAGAAGGAGGTATTTAGCAAACCTGGAGGCCCTCAAGGCAAGAGATGTCTGATTGCACTATCAGAATAGATTGCAGTGGGCATATTTATTCTCACCCCTTAAGGGATAGCATCTGGTAATGCAATCTAACCATTGTGAAACAGATTTCATTAGCAATGATTCATGATAAAGCTAATGCAACAGCTAGCTGGGCTTTCCATTCCATGCAGGATTCTATGTATTTACGTGACCTGCACCGCATTTGGTTAACTATCAATTGTAAAATTCATTCGTGGGTGCAGACCAGAATTTGGGGTAGGGGGGTCCGAAAGCCTATTCATATTTTATTTTTTGAACCACAAATCTCAGACCATTGCTCATGCTGATTAAGGAGATTCTTGGAGCTGTAGTCCTTAAAATGTAACTTTTCCAAGTTCTCATGTAAATGGACTCAGTTGCATGTGAGAGGCCTCCATCTCTTCCCTGCCACAAAATCTTGTGGAGGGAGGCTGCAGCTGCTTGCTGGAAAAGAGAAAGCCCCTATTTTTTCATGCTCTGCCTGCCCTGAAAATAATCTTTAAAGAAGAGGAACAGCCACCAATGCCAATCAATTGGTGGAGCAGTTCATTGTCAGAGTATGCACTTCGCACATGCAACATCCCATATTAAATGTTTGGCCTGTCCAAGTAGGACTGGAGTGGAGAGTTTCCTGGCTCAAAACCTGGAGACTTTGTGTCGGTTGATGCTAAATTACAGATCTGACTCAGTATAATGTAGATTCATGAGTGCAGGGGCAGGCAATTTGGACTGTACTTCCAAGAATTCCCCAGCCAGCATGGCTAGCAGGCCTTCTGCCTGGTGGAGTTTGGGAGCTGTAGCAATCATCATCATCATCATCATCATCATCATCATCATCATCCCCCCCAAGCTCTGGCATATCATAAACTTGTCATTACACTTGGCCCTCCATAGCTATATCCCTGGATATATTTTTTTATCCACAGATTTAATCATCCATGGCTTGAAAATATTCAAAAATATATAAATTCCAATAAGCAAACCTTGATGTTGCCATTTTATATAAGAGATATTATTTTACTAGGCCATTGTATTAAATAGGGCTTGAGCATCCACAGATTTTGGTATCCACAGGGGGTCCTGGAACCAAAACCCAGCAGTTTCCAAGGGTCCACTGTCTATTCCTTCAAATCAGCTCTGACTTATGGTAATGCTATGTAGTATTTTCCTGGCAAGATTTATTTGGAGAAATAAATGATCTTCCTCTGAAACTGAGAGAGAGAGACTTGCCCAAGGTGAAACCCTGGTCTCCCAGAGTCCTTGTTCAACACTCAAAGGACTACATGATGTAGGCTCTTACAACTTACACCACTAAGCAGGTAAAGTGTCTGTAGAGATCTGAGGGGATATCAAAAGCATTTTGCTATGCTCACTGAAATTTCTCAAAGTGGACGGCAGGACCGTACATCTCTAACTCTGTGCAAATTCCCATTGTGGAAAAATATTTGTTTCTCTTCTCTGTTTAATCCCAAAGGGTAATTTCTTAGTAGTGTGTCTTAGTTTTCTTTAAAGTCAGTGTCCTTCCCTATTGTAGTTTTCAGATTAACCAATACCATACCACCCTGCAGGCAAACAGCAAATAAATGATCTTCCTCCTTTATTTCTTGTGTCTTTTCCTCATCAGTGCCTTTGTCCTGAAAAATGACTCTGTTGGCCTGACCTACAGGGAATCTCATGGTCTTATTAAATTACAGTATATGGAGTGGTGTGAGTTGTAATCCATTAATGATCAAAGAAAGCAAATGCAAATCGAACAAAATTCTGTCAGAGTGAGTCTGAACAAGAATGCTTGCTCCAGAATCAAAAGAGGGCAAAAGAGACAACTCCTTATTAAGGTAACTGCTCTTAAATTTTCTGTATGCATTCCACATCTACACATAGAAAGCATCTTTACTATAAGGTAACTCAATGACATGGAAAAATAATAAATTATTTTCATTGGTTTAGTCTTCTAAAGTTAATGGGGCTACTCTAACATAAGAGGTATATTTTTAACAGCCTCCAAAAAGAGCCCTATGACTCTGGAGATCAGTGTTCAATTCTCAGCAAGAAATAAAGGTACAGATATGGATATATAATCAATGGAAACTGCTACACACACAAAAAAAAGCACCTTTTGGCCAGTGATACTTGTAGTAATCACTCCCAGGCTTTTTGGAACTACAGGTATAGCTATTCAAAAGGCACACTAAACCAGCATGGGATGATGGGTGGATTTAAGAGTGGCAAAAGCCAGATTTACATCTCCAAGTCAGAAAGCTCTTTTGAGGCCTATTGCCAGCCTTCAGCCCAGGATATCTCAAGGGTTTTTGCCAGGAGGATAAAGAGGTAATGTGAGATAGTGGAAGCTATGTTTGATACTTTGAGCCACTTAGGGGGGTGGCATAAAAGACCTTGATCAAGCATAAAAGACCACTGGGTAACCTTAGACAAATCACACTCCCAGTCTCAGAAGATGGCAATGGCACACCCTCTCTGAAGAAACGTGCCAAGAAAACCCCATGATAGGTTCACCTTAGCATCGCCATAAGTCAAAATGACTTGGAGGCACATAACAACAACAAGAGCATTGAACTGAGCTCATAGTTATTGTTATCTTTTCTTCCCCCTAAGTGGCTCAGTGTATCATACATGGCTTCCACTATCATACATTGCGTCCATGGCATTTTCCTGTTATTTCAAAAAGTGCTGGAGAAGTACGGATCAGGTACGGAATGCTAAGATTCGTATGGTTTCAGCCTGTGCTGAGGCTGGGAGGAAAAGAAGTGCAAAAATCTCCAGTGTTGCCAGGTTTTCAAAATAAGCTTTCAAATGCATTTTTCTATATAATTAACATATTGTGCTCATTAATCAATGATATGATGCACATATTTTTGCCTTTATTAAGGTCCCACACACCCCAAATATGGACATTTTTGGCATTTTCCTTTGCTTATACAAGAAGAAAACCTTTCCAACCCTCAAATAAGGGGCATCTCTCATAATAAGAAACACTTACCTGCCCTTACAAAGGACAAACTTTCTGGTCCTCAGGTAAGGGATTCCTCTTATAATATGGGACACCTAGCAAACCTACATAGGAAAAGTCAACTTTATATCCCATTACTTGCATTGGGGGTCATTAGGAAGGAAAATCTATAGTCTCTCTCTCCTTCCAAACTGTGAGCCTGATCATGATTGATATTTCCTGCTGCTAAAAAATAGCGATCCATGGCATACAAATGACTGTTGTTGTCTGGGTGTCAAGAAATAATGTATTTGTGGTGTTCCACCAGCTCTGATGCCATAACAATCTTCAGTTCCCAGAATCCTTTAGCATTGAACTATGCCAGTTAGACTGGTGTCACACTGGATTATTTCTGCATTGCAGTTGAAGCCTTTGATAGCTTGGGAAGAAGATGGGCTGCATTTTAAAATTGTTTCTGTAGCATCTCAGATTGTCACACTAGCTGTGTTTTCCCAATCTGGGCATGGACTGGGACTGGGCTGGGACCGTGTCTTATCGCACAGCTCCATGACCAGATCATTTCCATTCCGTACTTCTTCCATCCTTAGCTAAAAACGCTTCTTTTCCATTCTTAGCAAAGTAATGGGAGATGTTCCGATCGGTTATGGGATGGTAACAATCTGAGCACGGAGCTGTGTGATAACACGTGTTCTCAGCCTGTGCCCAGATCGGGGGGAAAAGAGTGTGATAATCTCCTTGGTTGGGTGCTAGTGGTTGGTTGAAAGTTGAGCACCTTTGCCATAGAAGACAAAAGTGTTGATAAAAACAAAAAGAAAGCAAGCAAAAATGCATGAATCATACTCACTCAGCAGTGGCACACACATTTTATAGGCATAGGAACACATGTTCTATCTGTTTACACAGTTAAGTGAATTTTCAGGCAACATGACCAGGAATGGTCTCTGCTTGACACCTTGGAAGGTTGTCAGAATAGAGCTTGGGGAGTGGAAAATACTTTTTGGATTACAGTTCACCAAAAAAAAAAAAAAGTTTGATGGGGTTGTAGATTTTTTTAAACATGAGTCAACATGAAGGACTCCAGCCAACCTGAGAAATTTTGGGGAGCTATAGTCCAAACCCTGACTTTTCTAGAGCTCTTTGTCAGAATATAAAGTGTGGGGCTTGATGGACCAATAGTATACCTCAGTATGAAACAGGTTTGTATATCCAATAAACAGTTAACGTTTAAAAGAATATCAAGAGGGTACCCCAGGAGGTTTCTTTCTGAAACGCAAGTTCTGTTGTCTTTATGGGTTAGCCTCAGAATCTTCCCATGACAGCAGTGTTTAGCTTTGTTCTACAAATTATACAATCAGCATGATAACACTTTGCTCAAAAGAAAATATTACTCCACTTAAAAAATAAAACAGACACAAAATAGTCCTTAATCAAAAACATGATAGATTTCTAGGATAAGCCATGCCTCTCTTACCACATTGGATTCAGGAGAGGATTCAGTTGATTTTTAAATTCCATTTTATTTTTGAAGAGTACAGTCTGCCCTCCATGGCCACAGATTTTGCATTCAATGATACACCTATCCACAGCTTGAAAATATTATTCTTTAAAATTCCAAAAAGGAAGCCTTGATTCTGCCATTTTATATAAGGGACACCATGCCACTGTATCTAATGAGACTTGAGTATCCATAGATTTTGGTATCCATGGGGGATCCTGGAACCCAACCCCAGCAGATACCAAGGGCCCACAACAAAAATATAATTTGTTTTATGTGCCTGCATGAGATGTCGACATATTCTGTAGAAATAGTCACCGTCAAGGGAATTTTTCTGCTCTCCAGTTGGGAACTGCCATTTTAAGGGAAAGCCATGCAAATGACATTTTCACAATGGCAGCAACCGTATTATTTTAAAAAGCAATGGCCTGTATTAAAATATGTTGAATGAATCTAGGTGGTCTAATTCATAAACCCAGAATGTTCTTTTGATCATGGCTGTCTTGTTAGCTCCAGACTGCAAAACCTCCTAGACAGGCAAGCTGCAGGGTGAGAGTCCCTTAGTCATCAACATCTACATGCAAATGAAATAGATTGGGCAGCACCACAAAGCCAGGAGTAACTGCTGACACTGCTAACAATGTGATACAGCAGCAATGCACCTGGTGAAGGGTGTGGGAAGAAAGAGAGAGAGAGAAGGAAGAAAGGAAGGAAGGACGAATGTACACCCAAACTAGTTCTTTCCAGCATCATATTGTATGTGTAACTTTTAAACATGTATAGTTGCTACCTGTCTCATCTGTGTGGATAGTTCATGTCTGGGAAACTTGGCCCAAAATGTACCATGGAGAGACTCTGATAAAGTTTGCCCATATGATATGTGAAGGTAAAACTATGGCTGAATTAGTTATGCCTTGGATTGTAAACAGGTGAGTCGGGCAGGGACTGAATCAGTAAGGGATAAAACTTTGAAATAAGCAACATGAGTTGCTGATAAGGAAAAAGTGGGTCCCATGGTTCATGCTGTTGCATGTGAGCCAATCATGCCAGATCAGGCATATTATTTTCTACATGGGTGTCCTGACTACTCATCTCCGTCCCAGCACTGCATATTTGTTAGTGAGCAAATAAAACACACACACACAACTTTACCAGTCTTTCAAACTGACTCTGTAAAAGGCTCCCTGTAATGTTTGACTACTTGGGGAATCTGGACCAAGCAGCAAGTTTGGCTTGGTCACTGCTTCCCAGAGATAGTAAAGTTTGAGTAATGGAATGTCGTTGGACTGATGGAACATGTGAGTTGTTCCCTCATTGTCAAACATCCCTGAGGACAATAGCACTGAAGCTGGGGATTTCCCGTTAAAGAATCAACTCATAAACTCACATGATTTTGTCAGAACAGAAGCAGTGCAGTAAGGGAATCCATCCCTGGGGAATCTGCAACTATACCACACCAGTGAATCGGAGCCAAAGTACTATTCAAGAAAATATGTGATGAGATGAAGGTTGTCAGGATGACCCCACAAGATCGCTTCCAACTCAGCAGCTCATGACTGTCAAAATTTATGTAAGCTATCCAAGTGGCTGGCAAGTGGTAATGCCTCTTAAGGAACTGAAAAGACCTAATTGATGGCTTCTAACATTTTGGGGGGTATCGTTCAGTAAGAGCTAGGTTAGTCCAAGGCAGTGTGTGTTTGTGTGTGTGTGTGTGTCTTCAGACTGGTTGATGACTTATGTTGACCCAATGAACTTAATAGGATTTTTTCTAGGCAAGAAATACTCAGAGGTGGGGTTTTTTTCTGTTCTCTTCTCTGAATTATAGGCTACAGCACTTATGTGGAGATTATTCACACACTCACAACTAGACAAAGGGGGAGAGGGTAAGTGAAATCTGTGTATGGAAAGAAAACAGCAGTCTGTTCTGGAATTGGGTCTGAAAAGCGGGCAAGAGAGCCAACCTTGCTTTTTACAGGAAACCCCATAGCACTGTGGGTTTTCCTAGAAATGGGGAATAGAAATCTGTTTATGCAGTAAACCTGTGATCCCTTGCCTTCTTCTTAGCTGCTGTCTTGCAGGAATAATAGTAGCAGGGGCTCACACCAGAAAAGGTACATCTAGAGGTTAATTTTATTCTTAAGAGTTTTGGAGAAATTGAGCTAGGTGCTAGCAGGGGTCATGAATTTGCAGAGTTAATTAAGAAAACTGGTCCCAACATGGGGTCATGATGTCTAGTAAATAATACAGGGCCTAGAAGGTGATCTATAAAGCCAGTTTCCTGTGTATGAGTTACATTCTTTATCTTTTCTGTAACTGTGTGTGTGTGAATGTAAATGTATAGGCACAGGGAATTAAGTTCTATTTTGCAAGGTTTTAGTTTATAATTTAAAAGCTCTTGCTGACATTTATCTGTGTAAAGAAAAATAATATCACCGAAACACTGTGAGACTTTCTATGTGAACCAAACCACTAGAATCCTAAAACTTCTCATTGCCCAGACAAGAGATGCATGCACATAAGAGCTGATGCAAAAAGATGGATTTGTAGCATGGGATGTGAAATGTGTAGCATGGGATGTGAAACTAAAGGGTTTCTGATGTGTCTTTCCTTTGCAGCTGTGCACAGCTACAGGGATGATGACCACCATTTCGTATTTCCAGCAAGCAGCTCAGCACAATCTCAGAGGACAGAGAAGAACCCTCAAGTTGCCTCAGCAACCAGTTGACACTTTTTGTCTTCCAGCACTGTGTTGTAGCTCTGTGCCAGAAAACAGGGAGACTCACGTGTGCAATGGGCAATTTTTAAACCTCTTCAAAATCACTGATGAAAAAGACACCCAACTTTGCACCCTGCAAACAATTCAGAGAAATGAACGAATCTGTTTTGGCTCAGTCTTAGTGTAGTATCAAGACCAGGGGCCCTTTCACATTATAACGATTATAGTGCTATGATTGCACTTTAACTGCCATGGCAACATCCTATGGAATCCCAGGGTTTGCAGTTTAGGGAAGGACCTTTATTATTATGAGCCAGAAAGCTCCTCTAGCCTCAACAAACTACTAAATGCAGGATTTCATAGGAAATTGCCTGTGGCGGTTAAGGTGGAATCATAGCAGTATAATTGCACAGTATAAAAGGTCCTGTTTTCACACATGCAGTTCTGGGCCAGACAAGGAGAATACAGAACAGCTGGATGATGTCTTCCCCTCTCCATCAGAATGAACCTTCTTGTATTTATTATATTCTGTTTGAAGATCAGTCAGCTTTGGCAGAGTCAGCCCAGCATAACATTCCTTCATCAGATCTTTCCTAAGAAGTATCTGCCTTCTTGCTTAGATGTCTGTCTTGATTTCAGTTCACCCGTTCTTCTTGCTGATTATAGTTTTGCATTTGAAGAGGCCCTTGTGTCACCTTTTTGGCACTTGTCATCTTTCCAGTCCATAAAGCTGAACTGCCTTTCACCAGGTCACAGGTCTCAGTCTTCTTAAGGAGAGAGAAAAGATCAACTGTCTAACTTTACAAAGTAACAGGATAATATTATAAACTGCATGGTCTTGAACAGGAGATACATGGCCTAGCCCTTTGCTGGATCTTAATGTTTCAATAGAAGGTGGGGAAAGGATCTGTGTGTTGGGGGGGGGGGGGGATAAGGGTTAGATCATGACCTGATCTTCTTAAGAAACTGAGAGGCACATCTTTCATGTATGGAAGAGGAGGCAGAAGCCTTTGTTGAAGCTGAGAAGCTGTAAAAATCAGTCCTTTTCAACAGCATTTTTTCATCAAATTTAGATTTCCCTTTCAAAATACTGACCTGTTCACCCGCTTCAGATTGCCACCTTATATTTCAGCCATTCTCCAGTTTTTGATAGTTGAGGAAGACTCTCCCTTCCCAAGTAAAATGGAAAGCAGTCACACCCACATTCACAAAGAAGATTTACATGGATAAAGAGGAGTCCTATACTCAATATGCCAAGGGAAGATATAGGGTCTCGACAGACCGCCCCGAAAGGGCGGGCTGGAGGGGCCCGTTTTTGCTGCTTGAGGGATGGTGCAGCAGTCAAACTGCACAGGCTCCCTCCACAACCGAAAGAACCTGCTAAAAGCAGGTTCTTTTTAGTGCCTGTGGCGGACACTGTCAGTACGCCATTGGCGCACTGTTGTACGTTGCCACGACGTGCGGACGCTGTGCCGCACTTGCGTTATCATGGCAGCCCCTGCATGGATAGGAGGCCACCATGATGCTGGCGCTGGCGCTGGCACATACTAGGGTTTGGGAGTGTGCAGTTGCTGGGCACTCCCAAACCCTAGCATCTGCCCGACCGTTTGTACCAGGGCATATTCTCTCACAACTCCCACCAGATTCTACATTTACCCAGTCCAAATAAGAGGAGGGAAACATAGGCTGCACCTACACTATAGCAGTAATGCAATTTGACACCACTTGAACTGCCACAGCTCCAACTGCAGGATCCTGTAAAATGCTGTCCCATATCTCAAAAATCAGGATTTGCTATTTGGATGGTGGAATTCATGGATAAAGAATCTATGTGTACAGAGGGCCACCTGTAGCTTCCCCAAAAGGGAATCAGCTTGGGAATATCAAGGGGAAGGGGGGGAACATGGGAAGAGGAGGAGACTGTGACACCATGTGATTACCAATCTTGTAACTGCTGCAGTTGTGACATATTGCACAGGAGGACTGCTGTGTAGTTGGAAGCTATTGACGTATTTCCCCCATCAATGAAAAGAGGATGCCCTCATCACATAGCAGCAGTGGCTTGGAAGCAACATTGTGTGGTAAGTGTTCTTTTTTTGTCTATTATTGCAGTTTAAAAGCCACAGGTAGTAATCTCCTTAGGCCCAGTTTACAATTGCAGTTGAATACACCAGTGTGGCATCGTGGTTTGAGCATTGGACTTTGACTCTGGAGGGCATGGTTTGAATCTCCACTAGGCCATAATAACCCACTGGGCAATCTTGGGCAAGTCACGCTCTCTCAGCCTTAGAGGATGGCAATGGCAACCTCCCTCTGCAGATACTTGCCAAGAAAACCCCATGGCCCGATCTAGACACGCCTGAAGAGGCATGTTTAGAGCTCTTTGGGGCATTCTTAAGGTTAGGGAGGGCGCAGCGTCCGCACCTCCCTAACCCTAAAGCATATGGGTGCCACCATTTAAAAATGGTGGCGTCCATACGGGCACACCAATGTCGTCATGGTGCGTGCAGCATCTAGAAACGCTGCATGAGCCATGCCAAGTGCACCCTTCCCGCAGCACAAAAAGGAGCTCAAAAACTGAGCTACTTTTTTGCACCTGCTGTTTGGCACAGCCTTCAAACAGCCATGCCAAAGACCCGGGGAGAAAGGGGCCATGGTGCCAGCCCCTTTCTCCCCTCTGCAATGCCGAGGGAAGCGTGGAAGCGGCAAACTGCTGCTTCCCCATGGCCTCCGGAAGCGGCGGGATGGGGCCTCCAAGGCTGCTGGTGCGGCAGCCTTGGCCCCATCTCGCCATTTCCTGGGGAGGCTACAGACCGCCCCTTTTGGGTGGTCTGTATTGCCCCCATGATAGGTTCACCTTAGGGTCACCATAAGGTGAAAACAACTTGAAGGCAAACAACACACAAAACACATGGAAAAACAGTAAAGGAAATTACACACAGGTCCCCTAGAGGATGACAAGAAGCTAATTTACAGAACCAAGAGAATTACACGGAAAAGATTTTTTAGAGATTTCAGTGCATATGTAGTCCATGGTCATTCTCATTCCTTGTTGAGTACCGCTCTGCACCTAGTAGTGAAAGTGTGAATGAGGCACTGCTAGACAACAATGAGGCAGATGCTACTGCTTTGATTGTACTTACCCCTCCTTACTTGTCTGAACTTCTTTCTCCTCACACTCCTTCTCATACCCTCCATTCTGGTAGTCAAGGTCTCCTGTCCCAGCCGAGGATTTCCACTGCCCCGTCCTGGATCCGTCCCTTCTCACTTGCTGCCCCTCACTCCTAGAACCTTCTTCCCCCACATGCATGCCTCATCACTTCTCTAACCAGTTTCAAAATTAAGTTAAAGACTATATTGTTTAGGGAAGCATTCCCAGGATTGTGCCATCTGCCCCAGGATACCTCCTTTTAAATATGTATTTAGAAGCCGTGCCCTCCCTCCAGTCCATCTGCCTTGATCCTGGCCCCAGAAGGAGAGAAGAACCACTGGACCTCATCCCCTTCCCACCACCTTTCCCTTTTCCTTTTGTGTTGTCTCTTTTAGATTGTAAGCCTGAGGGCAGGGATCCATCTAATTATAAGATTGTATGTATAGCACTGTGTAAATTTACAGCGCTATATAAAATAAATAAATAAATAAATAAATAGTCCCTATCTGAATCAGAATATCAGTTTTTTGGACTACAACTCCCATAACATTCAAGCCAGCATGAGACTGTTCATGCTCGCTGTGAGATTCTAGGAGTTTTATCCAAAAGGTAACTTTTCCAAGCTGCCCAGAATTTCCAATGTTCACCCTTATTTCACCCATTCATTTAGCAACTCTTGTTTCTGCTCTTTGCATTGCAGCCATTTAATGAGGAAAATAAGAATTTCTAATAAAGGGAAATTAGTTTCTTACTGTCTAGCTATTGCCCACGGATAAGAGTTTTTAAAAAATTATTGTGCAAAGTGTGCTCATACCCTTCATTGATGCCTTTATTAACAGCTGTGTACAGAGGGAGAAAATGAGAAGGAGAGGGAGGGTTGAAACTCTAAGGCATTCTACATGGTTCATTAATTTCCCCTCATAATATGTTGATTTTTGAAAAATTGTGGAGTCATCATACATTTGCCAAATTGTCATTGCTAGTGATTTTCAGGGAAACAGCATTCCTGTTTCACTTATAGGGCTGGATCCCATATAGTCTGAGGCCTTTTGCTCATATGTCCTTCCCTGAAACCTGCTCTAGAGGGCTAGAGGCTTTATTGTCACTAAAGAGGTGCTTTAGTGAGACTAAGAAAAATAGTCTCAGCAAAATGTCCCCTGGCGTGTCCATGGTTTTTCTTGACATTACAGAAGCAAAACTACCTCTGCTGGCATTCAAGGAACCATAAGACATCTGTTAAACCCACGAGAGACCACTGTGCCAAATCATGACTTTAGAGTCCTGTAAGGATGCCAACATTCTTGACCAAAGCCCCTGATTCATCCAGTTCCTATAATGTAATGGAGCTGCTCTTTAAACTACATTTCAGACTGAACTTCCATCTCTTTGCAGTAATTACATTGGAGAAAGTTTTTTTTTACTTCCATGGAACATGCCCTCCAACTTTTCACTGAGAACAGTAATAATATGATTCTGTTCTGCTTTGGTCAAACTGGAGCATGTCCAGAAGAGAGTGACCAAAATGGTGGAAGGTCTGGAAACCATGCCTTGTGAAGAGCGGCTTAGGGAGCTGGATATGTTTCGCCTTGTAAAGAGAAGATTAAGAGGCGCCATGATAGCCATGTTCAAATATTAGAAGGGATTTCCCATTGAGGATGGAGCAAGCTTGTTTTCTGCTGATGCAGAGACTACTAGGACATGAAGCAATTGATTGAAACTACAGGAAAAAAGATTGCACCTTAACATTAGGATGAACTTCCTCACTGTAAGTGCCTGTTCAGACAGTGTAGCATGCTGTCTTGGAGTGTGATGAACGAGTTTATCAGACAACGGAAATTGGAAGTATAATCTAATGGCAATCCGAATGCAATCATGGGGATTCACGTTATTGCGTATTAAAGTATCTCACACAATTTTGGGCAAAAGGGGAGTCATTCTGAACTCAATCATGGGTTTTACGTTATTGCGAATTAAAGCATCTTACACAATTTCGGGCAATGGGCAGTCATTTTCGGGTAATGGGAAGTTGTTCTAAAAGCATTCCGAACACAATTGGAATTTATATAAATTCACTAAACTAGCGAATTCACATGAATTTGAATTGGCTCTAATTGGCTCCATTCGAAATAAAGAGAAATTCCTCCCGTCTGATAAACTCCCAAGTCTCTGTCTTCGGAGGTTTTTAAAGAGAGGCTGGATGGCCATTTGTTGAGGTTGCTTTGATTGTGTATTCCTGCACAGCAAAGGTTTGGACTGGGTGGCCTTTTGATCTCTCCCAATTCTTTGATCCTATAATTCTATAAAATTATTTAAAATATTGTATAAAATTTCCTCCAGGGTATGTGTAAAGCATGTATATGATACATAAATGAATTTTGTGTTTTGATTTGGGTCTTATTTCCAAGCTATCTCATTATATTTGTTGTTGATGCTGTGTGCTTTCAAGTCATTTTTGACTTATGGTGACCCTAAGGCAGACCTATCACAAGGTTTTCAGGGGCTGAGAGGGTGTGACTCACCCAAGGTCACCCAGTGGGTTTCCATGGCTGAGCAGGGAATCATACCCCAATCTCCAGAGGCCTAGTCCTACGTTTAACCACTACACCATGCTGACTACATCTCATTGTATGTGTGTGTGTTTGTGCACACGCGCACGTGCACATGCAAGTAAATACAGATATTCCAAAATCCAAAAATAAAATAAAATAAAATAAAAATAATAAAAATGAAAAAATAAAATTTGAAATACATAATACATCTGATCTTACTGGATGGCCCTTGTGGTCTCTTCCAACTCTATGATTCCGTGACTCTGTGATTCAAGCATTTGAGATAAAGGATACTCAACCTGTATTTGCAAACAAGATCTGCCTCCCCTTGCAGCATACACTGTAGCCTAAAGAGTTTTAACCTTATAACCATCCAACACTTGTCCTATGTATACTTTAATGTAATCACTCTTTATACCAATGAAAGATGAGTCAATAGTGGATTATATCCAAGATGGTGATACACAAGAACAACTATTATTTTATGAATGCCGTACACACAAATTTCTAGGTTCGGTGAAGATTTCAGAGATATTATCCCTATTGTCAGCAAGAGGTTCTATTGGTTTTCTGGGGGATGGTCAAAACCTGCTTTTTCCATTAAAAATAGGGTTCACAAAGCTTAAGAATTTTAGTTGATTAATTAACTGCCTTCTAATCACTCAGTTAATTAACATTGTATTTCTACCCACATTATTTTTGAATAGGCATGCAGACGATTATGATGTAAACCTTAATAAATGTGCAGTTTCCAAAATCTCAAGATAAATGTGATTGAAATACTGACAGGAGAGTATGATTCAATTAAAATCTAGCCATTGAATACAAGATAACCATTGAATAAACTGACCATTGAATAAAAATCTATCACATTTTTAATCCCGAACCCAGCAATTTTAGTATTTATTTATTTCAGAAAAAAACGCAATGGAAACAAAAGCTACCTTAAATATAAAAAGTATGTTCTTCATTATTAGCCCCCATGCATTGAAATTTGCCTTCTAGCAATTAATCAATAGGGGCTGCAAATTAATGCACAGGTATGGAAACAACTTGAAGGCACATGACAACGACAACAAATTTGGGATAGTCTGGCTAAACACGGTGCAAGTTACTTCCACATAGAAATACTTGGATTGGGCTATGATGTTCTTCTTGATTATGCCCTAGCAAAACAAAATAATAACAAACCCCCAGTTTAGCTTATGGTAGGTAAGGTTAGCCTTCTCTTTATGATTCCCATTGCAGACATTATGTGCTGGTTCTTTCCTATAAATAATATTAAAACTCCCATTTGACCCATTTAATTCCTACCACTTGCAGAATTGGCATGTAACCTGAGAGCTAAATTTAGTAGTGTTTATATGGCAGGTTCTCTAAGGAACATCTGGCATGTGATAAATGTCTGTTCCCTTTTTCTGGAGAGTTTTTAAATGTACATATATATGTCAGATGTCATAATTAGAAGAACTGTAGTGGAACCCAATGAATGCAAGTGTGCATGTCAGATTCAGCTGATGTATTCATTCTCTGTCATAGTGTCTCATATATGTCTATTCAGAAGGTCCAGTGAATTCCATGATTCAGATTCCAACAAAAATAGATCTCCCTTATAAAGAACATTTGAGGTTGTCCTTCATTAATATTGCAGCTGAAGACAACAATGCTGAGAAAATATATGAGCAGGCAAAAGAGCCAATTGTAAACTAAGGGCCTGGGCCCAAACTAGGGCTGTGGTACGGTGGAGCGTTCACCTGCTCCCAAACCCTACTGTGCACCCCAGGTGCCATCTTGGCATGCCTCGGTTTACATGGGGTACACCATGATAACGTCCGCCGTGTGCAGCACCCAAACGGCTTGGCATACGAGGGACATCATCATGGTATGCGGGCAAGCCAATGGTGCTCCTTCTGCAGTGTGGCCTACTTCCGGGGCAGAAAGGGGCACCCCTTTCTGCCACCCTGTCCAGCACCTTAGTTTTTTTTCCATTTCCAGATTAGTCTTGGGCCTAAAATACAGCATGGAGTACTGTATGTGTGAAAACTTGGCAAAATTGCCTCATAGTTCCTAGAGGGCACAAGGAATCTATTATTTTAATACTTAAAATAATTTCTGTTTTAATGTTCACATTTTGTATGATTCTAATTGTATTGTTCTTTTAAATTATGAGCTGCTTTGAGCCCCAATTTTGGGAAAACAATGGGGTAGGTACTATTTATTTATTTATTTATTTTCCATATGGAAAATGCCAAAATAGGGCTGGGGAAGGCTGCAGTCACCATAGATCTAGCAAGGAGGCATGTTTGTTCCCCTGACCTGCTCTAGCATTCTCCATATACTGTAGATTGCTTCTCAGATGCAACACATTTGAAGCTGTTTTGCTGAAGCTAAGAAAACAGCAAGAATTGTTTCCTGTTTTCTGTCTGACCTGCATGAGCCAAAGAGACTGAGCACAAAGTATTTGTTATCATTGTACAAAAAGTTAGTTGTTGTTTGCGTTCAAATCATTTGCTCCTTTGGTGACTCTATCATGGGGTTTTCTGGGGCTCAGAGTGTGTGAGTGAGTCACCCAAGGTTAACCAGTGGGTTTCCATGGCCAAGAAAGGAATCAAACTCGGATCTCCAGAATCATAGTCCAGTGCTCAAATCATTACACCACATTGGCTCTCTGTACAAAAACTACATGTTGGTTAACAGCATTCATTTGATGGATAACAGTATTCAGCAGATGGCATTAACTAAACTATGGAGTAGTAGTTTACAGTGTCAGCTATAAAACAGAAGATTGTTGCATGTGTTTTGTGTTCAGGGAGATGAATAACCCTGGTTTTGGTTTATGTGGCAACTGGTAATCTTACTTAGATCTTCTGAGATGTGTGTACAAATTGCCCACAAAATTAAAATAACCATGTGAAATCTTTATGAATTGGAGGCAAACTCCCCAGGTAGCTTGCATAACCTATTTTGCTCTCACCAGATTTTAGCATGATGAATTGCACTGCCATATATTTTTGTGAGGATTCATGAAATAGCATAATAGCAGCAGAAGTACTGCGTATTTTCACAGTGTAGATATTAGATTACCAGTGGTTGCAATACATTCCTGTTGACATCAGGGTTTTAACCTACTTTCAGATAATGCAGGATGGAACCACTTTTTCTTGCCCATCTCCTCTAGTCCTATGTTAGATGTGATGGGGAGCACCATATGCTCTTGTCAGTATTAAAGAAAGAATCAACTGCTTGTCTAGTCTGTCCTGTACATGGAATGGAAAGGGTGTACATGGAATGGAAATCTTTCTCACCATTTCTGCTCCTTGATATTTTACCAGTTTGGCCTAGTTGTTTTGCTAACTGGTTGGGCTGCCCATATTTTGTTTGGTTAAAAGAAAAAGACTCTACTTGATGAGATTTATAAACTAATATATTTCAGAATTCTGCCTAGAGCAGCATTAGGGATGTACTTACTATGTGACACACTCACACTCTACTTTCTTCTGAAGATAACTTTTCATTTCTCAAGCTGTAGCAACATATAGAATATACATAAACTTAATGCCAGGTCTTTTATTTTGTTCAGCAGATATCCATTACTGCAATCTTCCAGATTGCAAGGAAGACAGACTTTTCACCAATTTTCTCCACTGAAATACAGAAAAGATGACATGTGCACATTTTTCTTTCACACTACCTTCCTCCCAATGCTCAGATCACATATAGCAAAATAAAAGTTGACACCAATATATTCATGTATTGAACCTTGAACCTCTGCTAATTTTGATATTCAATATTTATCTGATATGCACCAACAAGTTGATTAAGTCTATTACTGACTGGTTTTTGACCAGTCTTTATTAATGAACAGGATAAGCTAGGGAACATATTTTGTTATTTAGGTATCTGACAGTTGATAACTAAGTAGTTTGCTCCTAAGCAGGCTCATGCAGAAATAAGCCTCACTTTATGATTGCAGCAAAAAAGGTTGAATATCAGACATTTGCCAGATTTTTAAAAAATCAAATAATACATAATTAATATGGTATGGTGCATGGTGGAATCAGACCTTGGAAGAGCTGCTTTTTTATTACAACTCCCAGAATCCTCCACACTGATGTGGATTCTGGGGACCATAGTCTGGAGAGCATTCATATCCAAATTTTACATTTGGAAGGTTATACATAGAACACAAATAGGAAAATGAGAAACAGTCGTTGATTTCAAATATTTGCAGCTGTGGACAGACAGATCATCCTCATTTGTAAAGTTTGGAACATTGACCTACGTTGGCCAGCTCTGCATGTGTCTGCTTTCCCCTTTAATCTGAGGAATAAATTACCATTTCAGCGCATCTCATTAAAATTTGATTGATGTTGCCTAACAACAGACTGACATTGCTTGCAGTTTGGATCTTTTCCATCTCTTGCTTCTGTTGGTGATGGGAGAGACAAGAAAAGTGACTTCGCAACCACGGAAGCTGATTCAAATAACGTTACTTAACATATGGGAGCCAGTGTGGCATAGTGGTTTGAGTGCTGAGCTACGACTCTTGGAGATCAGGGTTCACTTTCCCCCTCAAGCATAAAAACCTAATGGGTGTCCTTGGGCAAGTCACACATTCTCAGCCCCAGAGCACGACAATGGCAAAAACCCCTCTGAAGAGACTTGTGAAGAAAAAAATCCCATGATAGGTTCACCTTAGGATTGTCACAAGTCAGAAACGGCTTGAAGGCACATAACAACAAACAGCAACATACACTATGTATAAGCAATCTATAAAACAACAAATATTGATATTTAATATTACTGCAGGCCAGTTATTCTTAAAACAAAGGCTCACAAAACTACAAATCTGAGAATTCCAGAGCACTGAGCCATGGCAGTCAAAGCAGTGAAAAACTGCATTAATTCGTAAATTTTAAGTTAAATTATGTTAGGGCTATGAATGGTTATTAGCTAGGAAAGCTATTTCTCACTTCCAGTGCTGGAAATAGTCTACTACTTCAGTTGTTGGGCAGCACAAGATAGAAGTGGTCTTGCAGTTTTGATGCTAGTGGACTTTCCATAGGCAACTAATCAGTGACTATTAGACACATATGTGAGGCCCTATTCAGACTTTTCTTTTAAGCATGACTATCTGAATAATCGCATTAACATATTCCAGTTTTGTTGTTCACACTATTTTTTAAAACTGGAACTGCATCTATGCACATCTCTGTGAGTTCTGTTGCTCACACATGTGAATAAAGATTGAGTCGATTATGTGGATGTATTCAAAACGCATTCAAGGCATGCAGAGTTTTATCCCCATTTATCCCAGGTCTATGGGCATCAGTTATTCACACAGCCAACAATGCAAAACAAACAAACAAACAAACAAACATCAGGATCAATTACTCCAGGTTAAGGGGGGGGGTTGGCAGCCCCCCCAAAAGACTTAATCTGATGCATTCCAAATGCATAGGAACAACAAAGATTCAACCCGCATTCTACCGGGATTATTTTCAACACATGAAAAATCCCTTAGTCTGCATTATTAGTATGCAAAGGGATTTTGTAGCATCTTTGAGATTAATTGAACAAAAAAAAAAAGTTGTAGCATACATTTCATACACTTGGTCTACCTCCTCAGATGACATCTGAGCATGGGATTAGATAGGCCTCTGATCTGATCCATCATGGCTCTTATATTCTTATGATACGTTCAGTTGATTAGCTCTGACATGAAATAACATAAAACAGTTGCTTCAGGCAGCAGATTCTAGACAAGACACTATTTTCCTGGTTCTAATTGCAATTGTGTGCAATTTGGGGGGGGGGGGGAGGGAGAGAAGGTCAAGTCTATCCTGGGTGGTAGAGCAGGATTAAGTGTGTCTTTTCAGGTGCAGATAATCTAAAATTGTGTTATTTGGTCTCCCAAGAAGCCAGTATGACTATGGCTAAGAACAATGCTCCAGAATAAACAGATAAGACACTTTCTTGATAAGAAATTCCAAGTCTCTATTTCCTGTACATTCATAAATAGATAAAGGTCACATAGTTGGATGAAATGAAGAGAAAAATCTATTTACTATATAAATCTAGCTATAAAAGTTCATGAAGGTGTTATTGGCTGCTGCTTTTATAAATAAGATTTTATACTCTTCAAACAGGCTGATTTCAACACCTGGTTCAACAAAGGGGCCATAAGATCCAGGATGTTAGCTTGATGGCTGCAGTGAGAGCAAATATTTGCAAATATTTGGAAATCCAGAAAAAATAAAAATGAGGTTAACATTCCTGTCAATGACAGGAATTAAATTAATGAGAAAGAATACCTAGAGGATAAACTATGGAGCATATTGGACTAGTGATTTTCAACATGATTGTTTCTTGGTAGTCAATTCCAATACAGGTATCTGTAAAAGGCTGGAGTAAGTAAACAATGCACAGGGCTTAAAATAATTTGTTTTTAAAGATGGTTTATATTATGATGTTTTGAGTGAACATTTTAAAAAAAGTGGGGCTTTCTAGATTGGCAGGAAAGTGTGACATGAAGTTGCCTCTTCCTTAATGCTTAGCAGCTGCACCGCAGCCTTTAGATGGAGCTGCGCTGTTCTGCAGTTTTTAAAAAAGAAGCTGGGAAAACCAGCACCTTTTTAAAGGGGCTTCTTCTCCCCTAAAACGCCAAAAAAAAAAAAAAAAAGCGTTTTCATGGCACACTTTCCCTTTTTCTTATCTAAAGGCTAGAGTTTCATGCAGTCATGAACACACTTCTTTTTGCCAATCTAGATCAGGCCAGTGTTACCTAAATGCAGAAGCACCGGGAGGCACCCACAATTAATATTCAATGGGGGATGTTTATTAGCTTAATTAGAAACAGCCGAGAAGGCTCAGGCAAGTGAAACTAGGGGCCAATCTTGTGTATATCGGTTCCAAGAAACAGAAAAACAGAGTGGAAGTTCAAATACAGTTTTAGTTATGGATACAAGGAAATCACCATCAAACAAAAACGCTCACTAACACACACATTTAAGAACTAAAAAAATGAAAGGTCACAGGAGACAGTGACCTAAGAGGCTGCAGAGGGTGATACTGTACCGATTCCAGATGTAGAACTCTAACTGGGGGGACACTGTGAGATAGAAGTGGCCTAGGTAGCTGAGGATCATGGCATGGCCAGCTATGTTGAGGAGTCAAGCGAGATATGGACAAAGAGTCTGTCTGACCTCAAGCAACAGCAGATTGATAGTGCCTAGGTGGGCATAGGGGGCAGAATTTGGGGTTAAAGTGGAGTTTCTAAGAGAGAAGGATAGGAAGGAAAATTATGAATGACCAGACAATCAGTGCAAATGTCTCTGGACAAAGGAGTATCACTCCCAGCGGGAAGTAGTCTTAGATTTTGTTTATTTATAAACACAATGTCTATCACCCACCATCACTCCAATCAGTGAAGGGATTCTGATGTTGATCAATCTGTCCTTGGCTATGTGCTCTTGTCTTCCCCCATGCTGAGCCTCCCAGATCCCAAAATATGGTCCTGGATCTTCTTTTTTTTAGCATGGCTAGTTACCTGCATTGAGGGCGCCCTTGTAGCTACATGTCTCAGACAGCCCTTTCAATATCAATTTGATATCAGAAAAGGGGGGTAGAGGAAAGGTAGACTTTGGAGTAAAATAAGGATTTTTTTTAAATTAAAAATTTCAACAATCATTTTAAAATTCATATTTTAAATTATGTCTTTTTTCTGGGGGAGGAGGGCACAGTGGGATAAGAGTTATCATTTCTCAACACTTTAATTTGTTACAGTACTGGCCATTTTCTGTGAATTCAGTTTCTGTTTACTCTAAGGAGTAAACAGATTGTTTTACAAGTTAACTTTGTGATTTTTTCCCCCCTTAATATTTTGCCATTAAATTAAGTTTGGCAATTTATTTAGCTCTAGCAGTAACATTTCATGCTTACAATAATACGTTACCGAAAACGAAAACTCAATGCAAATGTGCCATTTTGAACAATCCTGTATATATTCCCTGACATGATCAGGTCAAGATTAGCTCCAGAAATGTTCGTTGTCTCTGATGCCAGAAAAGATAGCACCTTTAGTCATCATACAGAAGCTGGTCAGAGAAAGCAGCAGAATCTTTCACCAACACTGGTGACACAACACCATTCCCAATTTACCTGAAAGCAGCAGGCAAGTTTTGGGGAAACAAGGCGAGTGGAATTTTACAAACAACTCTGTCCTCAAAAGCTTGTTACCACGATATGCTTCGATTGATTTGGCAGGAAGAGTCCCAGTTAATCTCCTGTCATCCAACTTTTTCAGATGCTTTAAAAATGTTCCAGTTTCTCTTTCCTCCTCACTAGGGGATGCGGGGGTGCAAACAGCACCCGGTGACACCCCAGAGGGGAGTACTGCACAGTGTGTTAGTACACCCTGGGGGAAGCAGGTGGCTGCCTCTCGGATCCCACATGGCCATGGTCATGTGGGACTCAGAAGGCCATGAGGAGGAGGTGGCTGCCTTCCAGGTCGTACGTGGCCATGACCATGCAGGACTCAACGCCAGAGGAGGGAGGCAGCTGCCTTTCAGGTCCTTAGCGGCCATGGCTACACAGGACTCAGAAGCCCAGGGGGCTGGCGGGAGGGCCAAGTATGGTCCCCACCTTGCTCCCATGATAACTAGATTGGTGCAGAGAGGTGGGAGGTGCCCACCCTCCACACCGGATGGCACCCGAGGAGGGGATGCCACTGCTTCCTCTCACTTTTTCCCTTTGTCCTAAATTTTCTCAGTTCAAAATGCAAAAGTCGTTTGCGCTCAGTTTATGGAGGAGTGGAGAGAAGATGAGGAGCAAAGTCTTTTCGTGCTTGTAGACTGAGGCAAAAGCAAACTGCTGCAGCTTCATCTAGCTTGTGTGTTCGTTCTTATTAATAACTTTTACCATGTTGACTACACTTTGCTGTTGCCTGGCTTTGTGGTCCCAGTTTTCTTCTGCTGAATATTTTAAGCTATTGCCCCACTGCGTATGGTAGCCTCTTCCTGTCTTCTCAAGCAGCCAGCCATCCCCCCGCAAAATAACTGAGCAAGGAGACTGTAGACAAGCCAAAATGTGCATTCCACCAGTGCCTGTATTGGCATGAGAGAGTCCAATGGTAAATATTCAAAATTTATGTTGCATTTCTGTATGTTTTGTTACTTTGTCATGTAACTTACATCAATTTACATAATTTACATAAACTGATGCCTCAGAGAGAGCCAGAATAGCATAGTGGTTTGAGTGTTGGACAATGTCTAGGGATCGATTCCCTGCCCAGTCATGAAACCAGCTGGGTGGTCTTCGGCAAGTCACATGCTCTCAGCCTCAGGAGAAAGCAATGGCAAACTTCTTCAGAAGAAAGCTTTCCAAGAAACTCCCAGGAGTTTGTCTTAGCGTCGCCATAAGTCAGAAACAACTCGAAGGCACACAATAACAGCAACAAAACGGGAGGCTGCTCCTGCACAGGATAATGTGCCATCAGTTCGCATATGATGGCAGAGATAGTCAACATATCCCTTTCACTGAGAAAGTTGTTGTAGACGGAAAATCAGAAAGTGCTTCTGAGATCATATGCTTATTTGTTCTAATAAATTTAAGAGGGCACGTTCCAATTATCCTGTACAACCTGTAAGATATTTTAGGCACACAGTCTAGTGACTGGCTGAGGAGATTTAACCTAGTTCTTCTGTGTTGGCACTTCTGTTATAGTTCACCAGCCTGAAAATGTGAACTGTATTTGTATTAGTTTTTATAATTGATGTGCTATTTTGATGAAATAAAGATGAGTTAGCCCTCACAGTTCTCAACAGCTGATGTGCCCTGGCATAATACTTTGATGTAAGATTCTTTCAGTGCCATCCTAACATCAGGCACTGACACATCACTGACTTTATTATGGAATTAAGCACGAATACAGGAATATGGGAAGGTTTAGCTGCAATCCTGCAGACATGTCTTGAGTGTGTGCAGAGCCAAGCAAAATTAAACAGGCTTGTTTGCATCTATAACATTTGAAGATTTCTGTTTGAAGGGGGGAACGTTTTTACAGCCTGTTGCTATTTACCACTGGGGACAGCCAAAGGCAAAATTATGAACTGTACACACTGGGTTACAAGTGAAACAAAACAAAATCCAAAATCCACAAAGGAGTGGCCAACCAAAATGCATAAAAAAACACATCATGCAAGCTTTCGAAGCTCTGCTGGCAAAAGATGTTTAAAAATTATACAGGAGAAGAAAAGAAAAGTGATGGTGTTTGAGTCACAGGCCTATATTTGGTATCAGATGTTGTTTTTGTTATCCTTTGTTTGGAGGATATCAATACAGGCAGGAACCATTCCCTTCTCAGCCATGTAGGGAGCAAGAGAAAGGACAGTAAAATCTAAACTCCGTTAGTTACACATTTCAGTTGTTTCCCAGTGATTAGAAACCTTTTGTACACAGGAAGAGCATTGCTTCTTTAAAAAGATCCAGTCGTCCATATACATATGACACAAAACCATCTCAGTTGTGCCTCTATTAATTTCTCCTTCCTTCTGTCTCATGCCATTTATTGCAAGCTTGAGGACAGGGACTGTCTTGTAATTGATTTATATAAGCCACTCCAGGAGCTTTTTCTGGTGAAAGAATACTGCAAAACATTCTTTAAATCAGCGTTTACCAGATTTTTAAAAATATTTCACAGGGTATCTGATTCATATTGTTAGCATACCCTGCATACCCCACACTGTATTTTGTGGTCCCCATATTTCATATTTTCTCCTCCACCTCCTCCTCCTCTTCCTCTTTTTATTTGTATCCCACGCTTTCCAAAACCTGAGACCCAAAATGGTTCACAGTCTCATATCTGGAAATAATCTGTAAACCACTCTGATAGCCTTTTGGCTGAAGAGCGGGGTATAAATAAATAAGTAAATATCATTGTCATCATCATCATCATCATCATCATCATTGACTTATCAGGAAAACTAGGTCAGGTTCCCAGGTGAAAAGGAGCATATCCTGAGGCATGCACACATTCATGTAATATGACGATCAAATCTAAATGAGTGAAAATGAATTTCCTTGTGCCCAAAGCAGTAAGCCAACTTCTCTGCCTACCCCCTGTTGTGTCTCCAGTGAAACATCCCTGTCCATCCATCCTGGGGCTATCCTGATTCAATCACTGTTTTTGTCACACTAAAATTAATGCCGTCAACCTGTCCAGAATCCCATTGCTGATTCCTGGGAAAGTACACCCAGCCTTTGTTACCTGACAAGATATCCCACCATCTGGGGTTAGATTTTAGGTATTAGTTTCAAAACCTAGCCTCTGCACACATACACTTCTGTGCTCTATGTATGTTCTGTGTCACCCTCAGACCTTCCAGTCTGAGCCACTCCAGCTTTCCATGGTCTACTCATCAGATAGGTAAATATTACTCCTACAAATCCTTCAAACTCTGCTATCCTGTTTCCATTCTGGTTAGTTCTGAATGCTGTGTCTGTTTGAATCGCTATCGTGTGTTATTTTTTTCTAAATAAAACTCTCTTAATTCGACCCAAACCTGGAGACCTCCTCAGCTATTACTGGTATATATACAGCGTAAATGGTCCTAAAGGTTACCCAGCTTCTTGCAAAAGTTAACTTCCCCAACAATCAGAACAATGCTGTCATATTTGGTGTGGACTTCCTTCCGCCTTTCTTTGGGTAACAATATGGGGAAGATTGAAGTGCGGGATTTTTTATTATTATTATTATTATTGCAAACATCCAGATGAACAAAATACAATGTCAGAGTTTAATCACTTTTATAATAAGGAATAAAAATTGAGCTTTCTGTAAATCAGGGGGAAAAAAACCCTTAACTGCAGCCAACCTTGGGTGGAACTAATCATCCCGCTGACCATCTTGCTGCTATTTATAGTGATTGCAGTGCAGTCTGACAGGCAGCTGTGTTTCTTGAAAGCCAGAACGGTCGGCATGTAGTGACAACACTCACTTCCTTTTTAACCTCACTTCCTTCTTTCCAGGACTATAATTTTCCATCATGAAGTACAGGTGGTGTAGGACAATCCAGCATAGCTGGATTTGTTAAAAAAAAAATTTTTTTTAGTATTTCAGTTGAATTTGATAGTAAACACTGATTTGTTTCTCCTTATTGACTCATGCCTGGTGAAGGGGGGAACACACCCACCAACTGGGAAATCAGTCCTTTAAATTAATAAATATTCATGCATCTTGGATGTGCATAGAAAACAGAAGTTATCAGCAGAGCAGTTATAAGGGTATTCTTTATGATCAGTGGAATATATACTTTAAAAAGTTTTGATTGCTACACTTTAGGCTGAAAATAGTCAGCAACAAACACTGTAAAAGGAAATAATCTCCTGGCAAGTATTTGAGACAGCCTACTAAATGTCTGTTGATGTAAATAAAATGATTTGAGAAGTGCTGATACAGTGATAGCTAAAAAGGCCCACCGACTTACAATAACGGGTGGTTTTAAAATTGGTATTCTATACGCAGAGCAAGTGACTGAATGGAGGAGACAGCTTCCCTCCCACTAAACAGAAATAAGGAAGCAGGCTACAATTAAATCTTCAAATTAAAGAATAATATTTCAGTTGTGCAATGGTGAAGGGGACTCTTTTCCTGAAAGAGCCATCAGTCAATCCAACTATAGTCTATAGTGTGCTCACCTGCTGCAAAAGAATTGGGATTGGAGAACCATACACACAAATATACTGTACTTCCTTAACTATATATACAGACATATTTAAAGAGCTAAGCCTGATTTTTAGAGTACACATATGTTTTTCCTGGAATGTGTTTCTCTAGGATGCAAGCATTGTTATTTCCCTAACAAAGCAGGAAGTGGGGGAAGAAGTGATCCGAAAGGAGAAGAACTGCCTTATTCAAAGGGGCGGAAGAATAGTATTATTCCCTTTATCATTTCAATTTTCTTCCCATTGCTTGTAACAGGAAACAAATTACAGTTGGCCCTCCACATCCATGGATTCTTTATCCACAGATTCAACCATTCATGGCTTGAAAATATTTTAAATATATATAAATGCCAAAAAGCAAAACTTGATTTTGCTATTTTATATAAGGAATTCCATTTTACTATACTGTATATAATGGGTCTTGAGCATCCATAGATTTTGGTATCCACAAGAGGTCCAGGAACCAAAACCCAGCAGATACCAAGGGTCCGTACTGTATGTACAAACATACACTTAGAATGTGATATATTTTCTCCCAATCCCAGTCTCATGTCAGAAAATGGGAAAGTTTAGTACCCTTGAGGATCCACAATCTTTCCTCAACCTACCCCAAGATGCCCCACTGAATGCCCTATTTCAATGCAAGAAGAGCTGCACAAATTTCCAAGGCTTCTCAGAGGGCTTTGTGAGACCAGAGCTCCCCCTCAGGTTGGACATTCTTTTCCTGCCTTTGGAGAAGGGAGATCTAATCTAAAACAGTTTATGGCTCTTGAGACAGGACAAAAATCATGTTGGGGTACTATACTCGTATAAAAATATAGTTGTGCATGCAGCTGCTGTATGGTCTCTTTTATTGTTGTGGGCCTTCATGTCATTTCCGACTTATGGCGACCCTAAGGTGAACCTATCATTGGGTTTTATTGGCATGTTTCTTCATAGGGGGCTTGCCATTTCCATCCTCTGGTGATAAGGGTGTTTGTGACTTGTCCAGGGTCACCCAGGGGGTTTCTATGCCTGAGCCAGGCTTCAAACCCTGGTCTCCAGAGTCACAGTCCAATGCTCAAACCACTACACTATGGTGGTCTCTAATACAGCCGATTTTCTGTAAGCATACACACGCCATCTCCTCCTCTCATTTTTGGTGGGTAGGGAGCTAATTGACCACCGCACCGCAAGTGAGGTTGAGGTTTGGGTGCCATAGCCATGGGATCTAGCATAACTACCATGGTGAATACAGTGGGTCCTTGTTCTCTTCTGAGTTTGGTTCTAAGATCCCCCATGGATAACAAAATCCGTGGATGCTCGAGTCTCATTAAATATAATGACATAGCAGAATGATGTCCCTTATATAAGATGGAAAATCAAGGTTTTCTATTTGGAATTTATACATTAAATATATATATATATATATATATATATATATATTTTCAACCCGTGGATGCTTGAATCTGTGGATAAAAAAATCTGTGGATAAAGAGGGTTGATTGGATAGCCAAGGGGAACCATGTTGACCATACAGCAAAATACAATAACATCCAAATCCACAAGACACTTTTGCCTGATGAAGAAGCCAGTAGAATTTCAAAAGTTTGCATCATGTATTTTTCAAAGACATAGCTGTGTTCGTCTAGAAAATCAGTAAGCAAAAGGATCTTGCAGCACCTTTAAGACTAAGGCCCTTTGGGACACACGCCCGACTCCCCCCCCCCCAGCATGCCCTAATGCCACACACCACTCCAGATGGCACGGGGCATCATGGCACACCTCTGGTGCTGCATCCAGATGATACAGCGCCAAAGGAATGCCATATAGCCGCACTGCCACGGCTATGGTGTCATTTCAAGGGTGCAAAAAGGGTTCCTTTTTGCAACCTCGAAAGGCTAGATCGGGGCTGTGGCGTGAGGTTGCTGTGGCCCCAATCTGGCTAGGAAAGGGGTGGTTGCAGGCTGCCCCTTCGGGGCTGGCTGTCAAGCCCCTGACTGAAAGAGAAAAGTTGGTAGCATGAGATTTCCTGGACTTCATCCTACTTCCTCAGATGCATGGGGTCTCTAAGGTGCAACAAGATTCCTTTTCATCCTGATCATGTATATTGTGCATTTTGGTTGGTATCATTGTGGATTTTTGATGTTACTGTACTTTACAATGGTGAATATTTACATTACACTGAAAGAGTACTTGTTTTTTAGGCACTACAGTATGAAAATACATTTTGAAGTTTCATACTTAATTGAAGCATATGAGCTGGGAATCCATTGTTTTTTAAGTATAAAGATACAGTAGGCCCTCAGTATCTGCTGGAGTTTGGTTTGAGAACCCCCATGGACACCAAAAACTGTGGAAGCTTAAATCCCATTAAATACAACAGCACAGAGAAATTGTGTGCCTGATATAAAATATCAAAATCAAGGTTTGCTTTCTGGAAATTATTTTTAAGCCGTGGGTGGTTAAATCCACAGATAAGGAATCCATGGATATGTTCAGAAAGATAGAATATTATCCGCTCTCGACGTAATGCCCTTTGAAGAGTTATGTAATTGTACAACTGGAATGCCACTTTCGCAAGTACATGGTGATATTGTTATGATTCCAGTATAGATACAATCTCTCACCAACTGCAATTAAATATAAATTAAACGTCATAATAATTAAACGTAATAATAACTGGAAATAATTAGCTAATGAGAGAACAGTTCAGAAAAAGCTACATCGTGTAACTAGCTGCATCATGTATTTATCTCTTCTGTTCACAGAATCCCTCTTAGGCCCTGCCTGCTTTGAAAAACATCTTTACTTGATGAAGAAATGCATGGTTTTGAAAGCTCACACAGAGATTTTTGTGCCTTTTTAGTTGGTCTAATAAACGTATTATCACAATATGGATTGTGGATTTGTTTTAGGGCCAACACAGCTGCCCCTGAACTTTTAAAAGTAACTTGACAAGTTCTACTTATTCCTCTAAAACCTAGCTGAGGTATCTTAGGGACCTTTCCTAATTTATCAGTTTGTGATGAACATTGCTATTCAGGTTGCTGTGAAGGAGCAAAGAAACCCCCAGTTGCAAGCTGAATTTAATGTTCCGGAAGAGAATAAACTACCAATTGAACTTGCAACACATAGATATAGAATTCTACAACAGACTCTGAATGATTTTTGAAAGTGACCTTATTGCACAAGGCTCTGATGACTTCTGTTTTGGAGTGGTACATCATGATGTCTTTCAAGAAGTACAGCACAAATACATTATTTACAGATGGCAGAAAGCACTGAGTGCCCCTTGTGACTACTGAGGTCTTTGATATACAACCATATTTCTAAACAGAACACCAAATGGTAAAAACAAAAACAGGAGAACTGCAGTGACACCATATTTCTACCCATGGCTTGAAATAATGTTAGGTTGCTTGGGAAAGATGATATACATACATACATACATACATACAGTATATTTATTTCAGTCAATGACCAGTAAAATGCAGTAAAATAGGATAAATAACATGCAATGCATAGTATTTGTAAAATAATATGCAAAAGATTAATGATATTTTCTCAGAACAAAAATGCTATTCTGAAGAGCAATGATTGATGGTCTCTTCACACTATACAGTTAATAGCACTTTGATTCCACTTTAACTGCAGTGGCTCCATCCTATGGAATCCTTGGATTTGTAGTAAATCTGCCCCAAGATTTTAAGTGCAGTGAGCTATAAAATGAAATGAAGCAAAGTCAGCGCTATACAAAAAATATTTTATTTTATTTATTTATTAGATTTATATCCCACCTTTCTCCCAAAGTGGGACGAAGAGTGCCTAATCCTAAGAACTAGCATTCTCTGATTCATATCTGGTTGACAACCAGGATCCTTTTCACATTACACAGTTATAATGCCATGATTTTACAAATCCCAGGTTTATATGGAAACCTGGATTTGTAGTTTAGGGAGAGGTATTTAGAAATCTCAACCAGACAGTTTCTCTAATGACTCACCAAACTACAAATCCCAGACTTCTATAGCATGCAAGCATACACTTTAAGGGCTAAGTGCTTTCCCCCCTTTTTGCCCCCTTGTCCTTTTTGCACAATAAAATAAAATAAAAAATGGCCTGTCACCCATAAATGCTCATGCTTAGTGAAAAGTATTAACCATTGACTTACACAAAAATTGGCTTTAAAAGGAAAAAGGGATGGGGGAGAGGGGAGAAATCTAGCAGCACCTTTAAGACTAATTTAAGACTAAATTTATTTTAGATTTAGATTTAGTTTTAAGACTAAATTTATTTTATCATGAGTTTCCATGAGTTCAATTTTCGCAAAAGTGTTTCTAGATTTATTTATTTATTTGCTTTATTTGTATTCTGCCTTTCTCCCAGAAGGCGGCTCACAGACAATATTTCTTTTTCTCTCCCCATTCCTCTTTATGCTACAACAGACTAACACAACTACTTCCCTTATATATATATATATATATATATATATATAAAAATGGGTTTGTTTTGCTGCACTCACAAGGTCATGGCTATGGACATGTGCAAAATAAATTGACATTTGAGGAAGACTATCAAATATATAAAATATAGTACAATTTCACATATCATTGTGTATGAATCCATGTAATTTACTATGCCTTGGGGATTTTTGTACATTTCAGTGAGATTTTGGCAGAGCAAGTGAACAGCAAGTAGTCTGCTGCCATCTGCTGACATATGGTTGTTCTCTTTGCTTTTAAAAAATTTTATAAGTCCATTTTATAAGACATCAGCATCTTTGAAGGGGCTAACACACCATTAAAAGTACATTCCTGCACCATCAATCCCAATTTTTCAACACAAGTGGAGTAAGGCAAACACTATCTTGTTGCAGCAAAGGCACTCGAAATTGCTTCCTCTGGATTTGTGGGAAAAAAAAATAGTTTGTCATCCTGGAAGAGTGATGATATTATTATTATTATTATTATTATTATTATTATTATTATATCTTACATAAGAATTTCTTATAACAATCTGTCCAAGTTCCATTAAGCTACAGATGCTACCAATTTGGAGGTGTAAGGGAAGCCTTTTGTAGCAAAACCAAGTTTTATAAGCAATGTAAAATGCCTTAACATACATTTTACTTGGTACAGGATGGCTTATCAATACCCTTCTTAAACTTCTTTGCTAAATTAAAGTAGCTGTCTATCACCCTCCTCCCCACAAACACACCCTCTGAACAAATCTTGCCAAGAAACCCCTGTGATGGGTTCACTTTAGTCATAAGATATTAAAAATAAACTGTAGTTTATTGATATTATTATTATTATTAATAATAATAATAATAATAATAATTATTATTGCACCAGAGCTCTTTCTGACAGAGAAGGCTCAATGTCTCACAAAAAACTACAGTTCCCAAGATTCCCTAGCCTTGAGCCAGGGAGGTTAAGGAGGAGGCCCTCTCAAGCAAGCGGGGCTGTTTCTTGCAGAGTTTATTATTATTGGAGCAAAACAGACCAACAGGCTCCTCCTCCTCCTCCTCCTCCTCCACATGGACACACCCAAGATGGCGCCCGCACCACGCCCACCACAGGCCCGCCCTCTCCTGACCTTCCTCCCATGAGGCCTTTCGCTTGTTTGTTCAGGCCAGAAAGCGTCCTTTCGATTGGACGGAGGCCGGAAGTGGGTGGGCGGCCCGGGAATTTTAAACCTGGGCAGAAGAAAGGACCAGAGGCAGAGACGGTTTTGATTGAGGTTCTCTTATTTATTGAGCTCCCTTCCTTATTTATTTCTTCTTTATTTATTCTATTTCTTCTCCTTATTTCTCCAGGGTTGCTCCCAGCTAGTAACATTATTGGTATTATGGATATTATTATTATTATTATTATTAATTATATATTTATTATTACGTATTACTGTTGTTATTGTTAATATTGTATATTTATTTATGCCCAGCTTTTTTAGCTATTATCATTATTATTATTATTATTTAGATTTATTATTATATATTTATTTATATCCTGCCTATTCCTCACAGTTGGCTTTTATCATCATCATCATCATCATCATCATCAATCTCCCTTTCCCCCAGAGTTACTATAATATTTATTATATTTCTCCCTTTCCCTCCCTTTCCTCCTTTTCCCAGCTATTATTATTATTATTATTATTATTATTATATATCTCCCTTTCCCTCACAGTTGGCTTTTTCCAGCTGTTCTAGTTACTGTTGTTGTTATTACTATTATTACTATTATATTTATTTATATCCCTCTTTCCCCCACAATTTGTTTCCCCCCAGCTATTATTATTATTACTATAATGTTTATTATTATTATATATATCTCTTTCCCCCACAGTTGGCTTTTCCCAGCTATTCTAGTTGCTATTATTATTATCATTATCATTTTATTATAGTTATTTATATCCCCCTTTCCCCCACAATTGGTTTTTCCCAGCTATTATAATTGCTGCTATTATGATTACTATAATATTTATTATTACATATTTATTTATATCCCCTCCCACCCACAGTTGGCTTTTCCCAGGTATTATAGTTGCTGCTGCTGTTGTTGTTGTTATTATATTTATTATATATTTATTTATATCTCTCTTTCCCCCATAAGTGGCTATTCCCAGCTGCTATTACTGTATTATTATTATTATTATTATTATTATTCTATTGATATAAATATGTTTATTATCATTATATGTTTATTATTATTAGCATTGTTAGTATTATATATTATTATTGTTAGTATTATTGTTCATGTTAGTATTGATATTATCATATATTGTTGCATACTTACTATTACTAGTGCTATTGTTAGTATTATTGCTATTTTATATTATATAATAATATAATTATTGTGGTTGTGGTTAGTATATCATCATCATCGAATTATTATTATTATTTATATTTATTTATATCCTGCCTTTTCCCCACAATTGGCACACAAAAGCGGCATATAAATTAAGCTAGAGCTGACCCACTGAAAGAAGTACACTATCCACATTTGTGTAAATAACACAAATAACACACTGGGTCTACTCTGGTTGGTAGCAAACAGAATTCTTCCAAGGTGTGTGTATTGTTGTCGTTGTGTGCCTTCAAGTCATTTCTGATTTATTACGGCCCTAAGGCAAACCTATAAGGGGTTTTGCTTGGCAAGGTTTGTTCAGTGTGTGTGTGGGGGGGGGTTTGCCATCCTCTGAGGCTGAGAGAGTGTGACTTGCCCAAGGTTACCCAGTGGGATTCCATGGCTGAGCTGGCATTCAAACCCTGGTCTCCAGAGTCGTAATCCAATGCTCAAACCAGGAATTCTCAGCTTCTTTCAAGTCATGACTGGCTTTTGAATAGTTGAGTCACGGCTGAGCTTCTTAAGCCTGAGGTGCTGGTTTTCAAGGAGCCTAGAAGTGCTGAGGGTACAGCAGATGGTCAAAAAGACAAACAAATAGATCCTCGAACAGATTTTGCCTGAACTCTCCCTAGAAGCCAAGGTGACGAAACTGAAGCTGTCATACTTTGGCCACATCATGAGAAGGCACAACTCATTAATCAAGACAATAATGCTAGAAAAGATTGAGTCCATCTACAGTATCTGGTTTGTAGCATTCTATCAATGAGGTCATGGGCATGAATCTTCAAGACTTAAGCAGAGCTGTGGAGGATAGGGCAGCTTGAATATGTCTCATCCACAGGTTCCCATGAGTCAAAGTTGACTCAAGGGCAGCTAACAACAACGTACAGAAACCCATTGGATGGCCATGGGCAAGGCACACTCTCTTAGCCTCAAGGGAAGGCAATGGCAAACCTCCTCTGAACAAATCTTGCCAAGAAAACCCTGTTATATGTTCCCCTTAGTGTTGCCATAGATTAAAAATGATTTAATGACACACAACAACAAAAAGAGAGTCCTGTGGAAGCCACCTCCCCACCATAAAAACCCACTGGTTGACCATGGGCAAGTCACACTCTTTCTGCTTCAGATGATAGCAATAGCAACCCCCCCCCCCCCGATCAAACGTGCCAAGAAAACCCCATGATATGGTCGCCATAAGTTGGAAATACATTGAAACAACAACAATAACAGTATTAAAAAAAAACAACCCTACTGAGCTGTTCCTCTTGAAATTTTGCTCCTGTTTTTCAGAACTGATGCTAACAGGATGGTGAGGGGAAAAGATGTGCCTCTGATCATATGTAGAATATCTCCCTTTGCACTTCAGATGGTAGAAGTGGCCCTGGTATTGGGTGTCCAGAAAGGCTTGGGCTGCTCCCTCTTTCTTGAGAAGTTAGACATGTTTAGGCAAATGCAATGAATCACCATTCTACATTAGAAACCCACTGGGTGACACTCTCTCAGCCTCAGATAAGGCAAAGGCAAACCTCTTCTGAACAAATCTTGCCAAGAAAATCACATGCTAGGGTCGGCATAAGTCACACAACAACAAGGCAATATGTGTTCTCCAGACCTGATGAAAATTACTTAAATGGCCTTCAAAATATGGCTTGTGTTGACTTACTGTACTTAATCTCTTAATGTAAATAAAGTGACTACAGAAACGTAAAAGTGGGCCATTCATGCTGACTTAAATATATGCTGTAGTGTGGTAATCATAGTGGTTATGGTTTGGCTCTTCAGGAGAACAACTGGTTGTTCTTGTATTGTAAGAAATAAAATGTCAGGTTTGAGATTATGAGCTCCGATATTTAAGAGTTGATTCATGGACAGAATTAGTGGCAGTGTCCTGTATCTTCTAGCAATGACCCACATGTACTAATCAGATTCTCCAGAACAGAACTAATTTATGTACATGCTCAACATGTATAGGCTTGGAACGTAGGGGTTTAGCATGGAGATTACACAAACGGGACCAGAAAATAGGAGTCTGCTCTTTTTTTTAATGTATATTGATGCCAACACAGTTTACACAGGACCCATAGTATAGTGAGGACAGTACGGTGGACCCTCCACATTCACTGGGGTTAGGGCCACAGGACCCCTGTGAAAGTGGAAAAAACACAAATATAAAAACACTTTATTTTTATTTTTTTAATCTGAGAGAATACCTCTCTAGGAATCTCTAGACCCACCAGGACAATTGTGTGGTCAGGATCTGCCAGAGGTTGACCATAAAATTGTGCTGTAGGACTTAACAGATGCCAAGAGAAGTGTTCTCTCTATGAATCTCTAGGTGAACCTTTGGTGGAAGTTGACCTTAGAGTTGTGCTGGAGGACCTAGAGATTCTTAAGAGAGAGCATATTAATCTGAACAATCAGATTTGCAAAAGTCAAAACTGCAAACGTGCAGGGCTGTGTTAGTATTAACATGTGCAATTTTCTGTTTTGAGAAAGTTGGGGAGGTACACGATAAATGTACCAGTGGTAAAGAATTGAAAGGTAAGTGTGATATATTCTGGAAATGCACTAAGGTGATGGTAAAAACTTTTCTTTTGAACAACAATATTCTGTTGGTGGGGCTTGGTGACAGTAGCCAAGGCTTCTGTGATGTCACTGGGATGCTGGCAGAACTGTACCTTATGATGTAACCTTGCCAGCTTTTAGAAGGCAATCCTGCCTCTGTTGCTGATTTGACAAGGTGCTATGGATTGATCAACAGCTTTGATACCACAGTCTGGTCCAACCAAGAAATTCTAGAGTGTTTCTTTCCACTACCAACTAGTTGCCATCTGGTTTCACCTTTCCTCTTTGAAAGAATTTTTTTTTGGGCAATGAGTTCTTATCTTACATGTGTTAATACACCCAATGTGTTAGTAACATTTCAGTATATAGTAAGTGGTTATAAAATTGCCTGTCATTTATATGGTGCTTGTCAGGGTATTTTAATGTTACTGTATTATCTCAGTATGAATATATGAGCATAAATGATGACTTATGTTCTGTCAGGTGTCTGGAGGGGACATTTTTACATTTCATTATGCCTGTGGATGACGTCGAGGAACTTCTCAAGTATTATGATCTACATGAAACCATCGGGACAGGTATGCTTCTTGGCATTTCCAAGGGAAGGTAGTGGTGAAGCTTTCTTCCTTCCCTTTCCCCTTCATTTTCATACTTTCCCCTCTCTTTGCATACTTTACTGCTGCGCAAAAGAAATGGTTAAAGAATTTTCTAACTTTCCAGAGCATGTTTTGGGATGCAAAAAGGGCAAACTCTGGAAGGAAGGTAACCCGATTTCAAATTCTACTGGTGGAACCAGTTCTGTCACCAGATGTATTCTGTTGGATGTGAACATTGAACATAACAGCTGTGTATAACAAGAGCTAATAAAAACTTAGGGGCTGTACAGGCCAGCATTAAGTGTTGGCTTGGAGGCGGCATGGGGGGCATGATATTTGGATGGCACATGCCCCGACGCCACCCCCTAAGCTGGCTGCACACCTGACTGCTCCGCGGGTGGTGTTACAGCACTCCTTCGTTTACACACCGCATGCCAAAAGGAGTGGGGAAAAGTGCTGCCACTTCTGTTTGGCCCTGAAAAACGCCAGATCAGGGTCACGTTGTGCGGATGTTGTGGCCCCGATCCAACGCTCAAAGCAGCAGGGACAAGCCACTCCTTTGGGGTGGTCTGTTTCACCTTATGTGTACTTATTCTTTTTTTCTACATGCCCCCCCCCCCCAAATTCACAATGACTATAAGATAACTGCAGTGTAGATTATTAAAGGGAGATGGCAGTCTTTAATATTACATTAGATTCTGCAATAGAAGTGTATTTATTACAAGTCAGTCCCGCTGGAATGAGCATCCTGGTAATTCAAAACACTGTATTGTCTACACTTGGACACTTTGCTGCATCAGTGGACATGACAAGAAAGCCTCATGAAAAGCCCGCCTTAAGGTTGCCGCAAGTCGTAAATGACTTGAAGGAACACAAACACAGTGAAATTATATGTATGTGGACTTTTTCATCTGAAGGCAAGTGCTGAGAATTTCACGGGCAAATTTTATTTTGAGGTGAAATTTCAAGGAATGGTGGGGAGGGGTACTACATAGCAACATAAAGATTAAGTTACAGGGATATTAATGGGAAATCAAACGCATTAGCCCAAAATGCAGAATTTTCAGAAGTAAAACTTCCTTATGAAGCAGATGATAAATTAGATATGCAGATGGAGCTTTTAGATTAAGTAGTTTGAAAGGTCCACCACTGCTAGTCAAACTGTCCTGTGGTGACAGGAGTTACCAATATCCTCCCCCCCACAAATAAGTTTTTTCCCTTATTTTGATCTCCAAGGTAGAGTTGAAAAGAAATGTTTCTTCATAATCTTTCTTTTTGTAGGTGGCTTTGCAAAGGTTAAATTGGCACGTCACTTACTTACTGGTGAACAGGTTGCAATAAAAATAATGGACAAGCTGGCTCTGGGGGTAAGTGATTTTCCACCTGTGGAGAGACTAATTCTCTTTGGATGAATGACATTCACATTAATAATAAAGTGAAACTGAGTGGAGTTCTGTAGTCTTATAACAGTTGGCTCTTCAAGGATTATACTTAAGTTTCTGGAATCATTCTGTACTCTACTAATGATATCTTTTAGATTGTAAGCCTGAGGGCAGGGAACTGTCTAATTATAAGAGTGTATGTACAGCACTGCAAATTTACAGCGCTATGTAAATAAAGGTTAATAGTAATAATATCTGAACTATATTCTTTAGTAACTTAGATATTAAAATGACATTCAACTATTAGCTTTGAAATATTGGCCTGATCTAGATTGGCAAAAAGAAGTGTGTTCATGGCTGCATGAAACTCTAGCCTTTAGATGAGAAAAAGGGAAAGTGTGCCATGAAAATGCTTTTTTTGCGTTTTAGGGGAGAAGAAGTGCCTTTAAAAAGGTGCTGGTTTTCCCAGCTTCTTTTTTAAAAATTGCGGAACAGCACAGCTCCATCTAAAGGCTGTGGTGCAGCTGCTAAGCATTAAGGAAAAGGCAACTTCATGTCACACTTTCCTGCCAATCTAGAAAGCCCCATCGTCACAAGATAGATGCCTACAAAATGAAAAATATGGCTTGGGGCCAGGTTATTTGAGGGACCATATCTCTCTCTATGAGCCTAGTATTGCTAAGATCATCTGGAGAGGCCCTTCTTTCTGTCCCACCACCCACTCAGACTCATTCAGTGGGAACAAGGAACAGGGTCTTCTTTCCTAAAGAGACCAGGATGGCCCTATTCCTGCTCTCTTTTCGGTGGCATGTAAAAGTATATTTGTGCTATCAGACTTTTACAAACTGACAAAGATTGGGCTTTTAAATGTTCGGCAATTCAGTTGCCAAAGGTTTGTATTTTAAATGGGAATATTTTAAACTTTTTAACATGTGTAATTGTTTTTAGATGTTATATTTACACTATTTAATGCTTTTGAATTGTTTTTAATTTGTACTGTTTTAAATTTGTTAGTAATCACCTGGAATTCATATATCAGGAGAAAGATGGGATATAAATGAATTAAATTAAATAAATGTGTATACAAAAATATGGCTATAGGTAATCCAAATGATTCTGCTCAGCCTCTTCCCCTCTGTTTCTGGTGTGCTTACCTGAGAATCCTGTTTCTTTTCCCCCTTTCAGTTCCCAAGCCAGCTATATGTCAAATGTGCAGCTGTGCTAACAAGATGTCTACCATTGTGAGTGAGCTGAGAGATGTAACACACTTACAACATCAATAGTCACACCAATCTTCCTTCTGACCTCAGAACATCAGATGTTTTGGTTGCTCAAGTGTGTTGGTTGCTAAGCATGTGCAGTTATTCTGAGCTAAGTGTGAGGATGGCAGCTGATGTCACAAAGACGCTGTTTTTTTCTGTAATGTAAGGGAAAATAGCTTATTCCCTTTGCCTGCCATGCTTTATCTAAAAAGAGGGGCATTTGGATATCTGTTTGGTGGTGATCTATCTGACAGAGGCTAGTTTTCTCAAATAGGCCAAAGGATTTCAGTCTAATAGACATCATACCAAAATAGAAAGAAATGAGATTGGGAAAGAAGTCAGAAACTTGCTTTTGGGGGAAAGCAGTTTTCATTTGGACTTTCTATTGTGAGACACAATTGCCTAGAAATGTCCTATTTTTAAAATCTGTTAGGATGACTTGCCTCGTGTAAAAACAGAAATTGAAGCCATGAAGAGCTTAAGCCACCAGAACATCTGCCGGTTATACCATGTGATTGAGACACCAAAGAAGATATTTATGGTTCTAGAGGTAAAAGTTCAAAACTCTTCAGGTTTTAAGATAGACTTTTTAACCCCTCTACACAGGGGTTTGCTATGGACCTGACTTTTTAACCCCTCTACACAGGGGTTTGCTATGGACCTTGGTAGCTGCCTGAAATACTCATAAAAAAATTAACAGATGCAAGCCACTTTAGGCTATAGAAATTCTTGGACAATTACAGTCCGATGTCATTTGAAAGCGCATCTTTTCCCCACTCCACATGAAAATCAGTGGGAGCATGAAACTACCATATACTCAGACCAACTAGAGTCAATTCAGTCTCCTGCAATTTTCCCCAGAGTCGGAAAAAACTTGGTATTTTGTTCCTTGTTCTTCTTTTTCCTAGTATCTTGCAGATCCTTTTGTACCACCTAAAATATACCAACAGTTTCCTACCCTGTGTGGATGATTTGCAGAACATACCTGGGAGAGAGAATTACCTCCTCTGAGTTCCACTGACGCAGCCAATTCTGCATTTGAATAACGCTGATGGATTCAGCCTATCTTCCCAGGGGAAGAGAACTGGAAACTTTGTTTCTAGTTTCCTTCGGCCTTACGTATGATAGCTTTGCTATCATTACTGCATTCCACTTTGCTCGAGATGGATTGGGAGGAGAGCTAAGTTCTTGCAAGAGCAGATGAGGAAAGAATAGCAAGGGACATATCTAACATTTTGCTGTGCTCCTGAAAACTGTGCGATACTGAAGTCCAGAGGAATTTTTCGTTGTGCTTCAAACAGTGGTGACCAAACTGCCAAAAGGCTGCATCCTGTCACCAAAGCAAGTCTATATGGTTCTGTGGGCCCTCTCAAATCTTAATTCAGGTAGCATTTTTAAAATAAACCACCTTAGTTCCATGTGTAAAGCAAACATATGAAAGTACAGTGTGCCCACGCCATACATGGCTTTCAGCTTATGCCGAAGCCATGCTATAATAAAAAGAATGGTATGTGTGCCATGTCGCATGCACAAGCCCCATTGTTTCCAATGGGGCTCGAGCACATGCATTTTTTGCCTTACGTGGGAGGGTTCAGAACGGATCCCCGCATAAGGGAAGGGCCCACTGTACATTTGTATTTGATACAAGTACGTTGCTGTGTTGCACACTGCAGAAATAAAGGGGATCTGAGTTGTTACTAAAGGCATCTAAAAGAAGTATGTATTTGCGCATGCTACTTGGATGGCCTGTTTGTAGTGTGTACCATTGAAGCCATCATGAGTGGTGACAAACTGACAGAACATATCTGAGGGAACTGAATTGATCTAGAATACTGATTGGCCACATCTAGTTCAGGGCTAAATGTGGTTCATAGTTTGATCCCAGAAGCCCTCTGCTAGCTATCAGTTCAAACTGATGGTGTGATAAAATGAGGTGGTTCTCTTGGAGAACAGAGGAGACTTTGGGAGCACTGGCTTCGCTTGCCTTGTGTCAAATGTCATCCTTCTTTGTTAGGTTTATCACACTAGAGGGCAAACAGGATTTAAACAGGAATTAAACAGGAAATGCCTTATGTTTAACATAGGGCGTTTAACATGCCTTATGTTTAACATAGGGCATTTCCTGTTTAATTCCTGTTTAAATCCTGTTTGCCCTCTAGTGTGATAAATCTCTGTGTCTCAAGGAACCTATACACATGGGCAGAAAGGCCCTCCTCCCCCCCCCCCCCACCGGCCTTGTGTAGTCCTGTACAGATGATACAGACCAATAACTTTGGGCCAAGATTGGCCAGTCTGGATGTTGATCCAGTGGTTCCAAAGGAGCCTTAGCACAGGACAAAAAGACTGGCTGTTTTTGAAAACTCCTTGGTGAAACTGGCATACCACATGACCCTGCATGCTCTTTACCTGCCACTGCTATCACGTCTTCCCTGAAGGCCCCTGCCTTAGTCTGTAACATTAGATGGACGTGCCTGGTCACATGATTGTAACCAGGTGCAGAAGTTCCATTCTTATGGTCTGCAATGGGCGCTATACACCCACTCATTGCCACACCAGCCTATGGACTGACCTGGTTGAAACCAGGGGCAGGATACCATGGACTTGGCCCATGATATCCTACCTCTCTACTAGGCCATAAGAGGTAACATTTAGAAGCAGAAACATTTCCTTTTCTTAAAAGAATTCTCTTGGTGGTGGAAGGAATTAAAGGGCCCTGAGCTTGTTTTTACAAGTTACCAAATGATTCCCTGCCTCACAGTCACTTTTACATTTCCCCCCCTGCAGTACTGTCCTGGAGGTGAACTGTTTGACTACATAATTGCAAAGGATCGTTTACCTGAAGATGAAGCGCGCATCTTTTTCCGCCAAATTGTTGCTGCAATTGCATACGTACACAGTCAGGGATATGCTCACAGGGATCTCAAACCGGTAAGAGTCCAAGATAGTAGTAGGATTTCTAAAGGACTGCACCAGCTGTATTCTAGACCTTGTTTATTGCTGCCTTCATTTATAATAATAAAAATATTTATTTATTAATAAATAAATTTGTATTAGGAGCCTGCCCCCAAATGACATATTGCAATAATAATAATAATTCAGCCTCCATGCTGTCCTAAACTTTCCTTGCATTTTAGGTTTGCCAGGTCCCAGTGCTATAGTGACAGCAGTAGAAGCCACAATTAGCAGAAATTCTCTCTTAGTCCAGGCTCTTCCCCAGCACAACAGTGTTGCCTGGTTCAAAAAACTTCTTTCTCCCTACATTCCCACCCGTTCCCTCTGCTCTGGTAGCCAATGTCTCCTGTCCCAGCCCAGGATTTCCACTGCCCTGTCCCGGATTCCTCCCTTCTCGCTTGCTGCTCCTCTTGGAACCTCCTCCCCTTACAAGCACGGCTCAACATGTCTCTAACCAGTTTTAAAACAGAGTTAAAGACCATATTGTTTAAGGAATTGTTCCCAGGAAGTTTGTGACTGTGACCTGGTTGTTTTGATGCTTGACTGGATGTTTGATATCTGCTGTTTTAACTTGTTTCTTACGATGTTTTTAACTTGTTGTTTTGATCTCTAGATTGTATGCCATAGGCAGGCTTTTTACATATTCCTGATTTTATTTGGTTTTTGTACAGTGCCCTGTACACTTACGGCGCTTTATAAATAAGGCTAATAATAATAATAATAATAATAATAATTCAAAGCCTTCAAAGTTTTCCTTGCTCACTTGGTTCGTGCCATTGCTCTAAACACCAGTCTTCCTTAGCTTCTATTTCACATTTTCCTCCTGCTATGCCTCCTTTAGACTTCTGCTTGTCACATTGTCCTTTACCTATCCTCTCCCAGTTAACCTTTTTGGTGCTTTGCTCTCATCCTTGCAAACTATACACCTTCTGTCTCCCTTGCTTTCTTCGGTTCCTTGTATTTTCTGCCAAATTTTCCTCAAGCCCTTCTTCAGATTCTCTGCCCTAACTACTTTCTAGGTTGTACCCATACTTTAGTACCATATCTTTAGTGCCTGGTAAATTTGTTTCCTGCTTTCACAGAACTACCTCCTCACTCTTGGCCTGCTGCTTACCTGCTTTTGGTCAGTCCCTGCAAAAAAACCCTTCAGTTCAGCCAAACTGAACGAAGCCACCCTGCAACAGCTTAGTTACCTGCTTAGCCATGTATTATGAGTGCTTGTATGCCAGCTCAGCTAATTTGTGCTGAAGCCTTTTTTTGCGAGTTCTCAGAGATAAAGATTTCTGTTGATTCCGCCCCCCTCCAGCTGCTTCTACTAAGGGAGCATCTGTTTCCTCTCATTCTGTTGTTTTATGCATGTCTCTTCATGATTGGCTATTGGACTGTGATTTGCTTCCTCCTATGGTTACATTTACAACATGCAGTTAAGGCTGTGCTGAATCCTTTTAAATGCACATCCTTTAACATACAGTTTCTATCTTGCCAGGAAAACCTGTTGATTGATGCCGAGCACAACCTAAAGCTGATAGATTTTGGTCTCTGTGCAAAACCAAGGGTGAGTATGTGTTCAATTTTGCTAGAGACCATTGATTATTTGTCACTTAGCAATGGCAACAGTAGACATTAAATAATATTTTCCCAGTCATGGAAGGTTTTCACATCCAAAGTAAACTTTGCCTCCACTTGCCCCTGTTTTTTTCTTTGTCCAATGAATATTCTCTGACTGAAGATGGGGAGGCATATAGCTCAGTGGTGCAGCACCTGGGTCACATGCAAAAGGTCCCAGATTATATCCTTAGCATCTCCAGGGAACAACCTTTCCTAGAGAGTTGCAGCCAGCCAATTGACAATACTGGGCTAGGTGGAGCATGCTAAAGCCCAGTCCATGGAGGTATGGTGTAAGGGGACATGAAATAACCTGCTTTGTACCCTTTTTTCTTTTTCTGGCTCTCCAGTATAATACTGAAGCATGGCAAGACATATACACAGCATATAATTTATAAAAACTTGTTTTTGGCAGATTGTTGAATTTAGGCTAAAGTTTGCAGATGTAGTCTTGGTGATGAAACAGATGGCCCTTTAAAGCCCGTTTCTGGGCGTCTTTGAAGCTGTCCGGAAGCGAGGCGGCTGCCTAAACATGGGCAACTTCAAGACGCTCCAGCAGCACATTGTTTACATGCCGCATGTGGTCGGAGCATCTTGAAGCTGCCCTGGGGCTATGGCATGGCCAGGGAAGGCGCCTCTTTCCCAGTCCAAATAGGAGCCAGTCTTTTTTCCCTATGTGCAGTGTACATTAGGACCATGTGCTATAGTTACTCGACTCCCTGAGCTTACTGATTGGAGTGGAAGTGACTGAAGCCACCAGATTCCTGCTAGGTACCAGAAGGTTGTGGCCTTACTCAGTCCAGCAGTATAATAACCATTTCAAAGAAGACTGAGTCAACGGGCTATTTTAGGGAGGCTTTTTTGAATTGTGAGCAGCCTACTTCTCTTTTATTCCATTCTTTATAGAAACTATATAGCACTAAAATTTGGTGCTCAAGTTTGTTTGTCTATCTTTTTCATCCTCTTTGCATCATGCCTGGGAGTAGGGATTAAAAAAATTTTTTTTAAAGGATCTGCAAGCTGTTCTGGCATAATTCCTACAAAGAATATTATAGGGTTAAAGGTTAAATAAATGTTATTTAAGTTTGTTATTTTTAAGGTGAAGCTGGCATATGAACCTAGCTTAAGGTATAATAACAAGTAGGCTAGCAGGACAAAAATGTGTTAATGAAAGTGAATTGTTGTGAGCTGCAGAAGCAATCATCCTTGGCTCTTAATGATTCAGATGCCTGAGCTGATGACGTTTACAGAGTTCAGTGTACATATTTAATTGAAATGGAAACAGTCTCCTTTCAGGTCTTGCTTACTGTTTTTTTACCCTTCTCTAGGGTGGTCTGGATTATCATCTAAGCACATGTTGTGGAAGTCCAGCATATGCAGCTCCAGAGTTAATACAGGGAAAAGCTTACATTGGCTCAGAGGTATTGTAGTTCATTCTTGAACTCCTGAGTGTCTTATTTCTTTAAACCTCTCTACTTACTCCTGCCTGGACATTTTCTCTACAGAACTGCCTCCATGCACACTCGCAGTCAAACTTTTAGAGGGAATAAAATAATTCTAATGTGGCATATGCCTCAATGAAATTTGTGAATATGGCTTCTTACTGTATCTTGGAGGTGCAGAGCTGAACCACCCAGCTTCAAAGCTGTCACAGGTTACTGAGTTCCTCTAAACTTCTACACAGCTACAGGAATGGTTGCATTTTCTCCTGCTCAAAGATCGGGAGGAAAGTGAGCTCACCTGGGTGTAGGGGTTGCAAATTTATCATGATGAGTGTGCCAAGCAGAACTCTATTTTCCTGATGCCGCGATTGTCAGAACCATGCATGCATGGATTCTGTCAGAGTTCTGATAATGTGTTCAATAGATGTGGAATTCTTTTGTGACCTCTTTCTATGTTATACACATGCTTGAATGGGGCTGATGGGTAGGATAATGGTTGCTGAGCTTTATGGGAAAGCAGATAGGTTAGTTGGCATAGAGGGGCTGGGATATAAGCTAGGATAGTTTTGGGAACGATAGGTTTTGGAATGTGTGAGATGTGGGCTTTGTCACATTGGTGTCTGGTAGTAACAGAAAGAGGTGGATGGCAGAAATGCATGAGTCTGAAAGAGATAAGAGTTGGTGAGAAGGTTTAGAAGGGGGGCTGGCTAGTAGGGGGAATAAGCTATGGTGCAAGTTTTGGTGCCAAATGGAGTTGGAGTGGAGTTTTGATTTCTTAGGGTTTTAATGTATTGCTTGGTTGTTGGAGGGCAGTACTGGCTTAAACACTGACTGGCGAATTTTTTACTGTTTATTAGTTCTTTGCTGTTTCAACACACTGGACTCTTTGATGCACAAAGGTTCTGAGTTTGCTTAAGTTTGACAGACAGTTAACTCAACCTCACAGGTTGATAGCCACCACTTGCTATGCTGTTTGCTGTTGAACTGACTCTAAAAATGTGTTAACATACATAAAGACTAAGCACAATGTTGTGTATTAAGCTGCTTTCCATGATTTTTATTGATTGATCTTCTTATTATCCTAGGCAGATATCTGGAGTATGGGAGTTCTTTTGTATGCTCTCCTCTGTGGATTTCTACCATTTGATGATGATAATGTTATGGCACTCTACAAGAAAATAGTGGTATGTATAAATGCATCCTGACCTGCATCTAGAAGTTTATTTCCAGGATTCAGACCATCTTTAAGCAAGGATCTTTGAAGCGCTGCTGTGGAAGATACCAGTTCCCAGAAATGGAACTGTAAAGTAACCATGTATAGCTCCCAAAACAGGGATGAGAATTGTGCAGCCCTCTGAATGTTGTCTTATTGGCTGTAGCATGTATAGCATTTTCAGTCGTCAGGGATGCTGGGAGTTGCAGCCAAACTACCTCTAGAAGCCTGCTCCATTTTCATCTTGTTGTAACATTTGCTGATGTAACAAAAAGACCAAGCATGCTGCTTGGAAGCTTCTAGCATTAAGGGCTTTCTTGTAACCATCTTACAATCCAAATGCTTGTTTCTCTTCTACCCCCCTGCCTCAATCATCTCTGTTAGGCAGCAGCCAACTAGTGCCACTGTCTTATCATGAGGGTATAAAAGATCTCTTGCTGTGTGTTGGGCAGCCTTGAGGGAAATCTGTTAAATGTGCCCATGCATGACAAGAGACCAGCATGGCAGTTTCATGATGCATAGGCACTTGTGCTGCTGTAAGCACCCACATAATTTAATCTACCCAGGACAGTTTCTTCTCCTGAACCCTGGCCAGGTGTGTAATTTCTGTTTTTCTTCTAGATGTATTGTTCTTGGGGTGATGTTTTCATTTTCTGGCCACATCATGGAGTGAAATGAAGGATACAGGCCTCCTGTAGAGTGGAAAACTTGGTTATTGTCTAGAGGCTGTGTTTTTCGCCTGTCTGCTCTCCTGCTACCTCAGTCCTTTTGCTTGCCTGAGCAAGAATCTAGGAAAACAAGCATCCCAGTAATGAGGCCAAACTCTTTATCTGCATCTAGATTTGATGGCTTATTAAATTTCAATTATAATCACATTTTTTAAAAAAAACATTACTGTCATAAATAGGCTGAGGTCAGTGCCTTAAAAAGAGAAGCATGTTTAGCACTTAGCAATTCAGTTGACACTTGGCTGTAAATCCAGTGATGTGTGTGTGTCTGCAGTGATTGAGCCAGTAGCCAGTACTAAACTTGGTTATAGCTGTAATTAGTGGGAGCACTTGCCAGTAGTAATTTATTAACTTGGATTACTCTAGGTTTTGAAAGAGCCAGCATCCTGTGTGCTTTGCATGCATTCTAAGGTAGCAGTCATGAAAACTCAGTTTGTCACCCTGGAGCAATCTTTCCCAACATGATATCCTCAGATGTTTTGGGCTACACTACTCAAATATTGCTTTCCAAGGGCTATGCTAGCTGGGGCTGATGGGATTTAAAGTTCAAGAAGTCACCTGGTTGGCAAGTTATTTAAGTACCAGGCACCAGGCTAGGTAAACAACAAATCTGATCTTGTATAAAGCAGTGCCATCTGTGTGTGAGAGAGCTACTAGAAGGGAGATGGGCATTTTCAGTCTACTACATTGAAATCTGCAAAGTAGCACACTTTGGGTTTGAACCTAAAATTAAGAATGGCAGCCAAAATGGATCATGCCAAGCAGCAACTATTTGTTAGCATGAAGTTGCAGTCATGCTACTTAACAGATTTTTTAAGCAAGCTAGTAATAGGGATTTTTTTTTAAAATGAAAGAAAGAAATCTAAACTGAAAAGATATAGGCCTACTGAAATGTAATTTTGGGTTACACTCTTACAAACCAGACATTCTTCTTTCTTAGTTCCCAATTGTATAGTCATTGAATTGTATATCCCATATGAGTAACTTTCTTCCTTTAATTCACAAATATACCATATATACTCGACTATAAGTCGACCTCATGTATAAGTCGAGGGCAAATTTTGGAGCCAAAACCATAGATTTTGATATGAGCCTTAGATAAGTCGGGGATAAAACTTAAGGGCATGTAACAAAGGATGTAAAGGATGAAGGAAAGGAAAATGATGCCAAAGAACTTACAGAATTCAAGCAGGCATAACTTCTTTGTGCTCACATTAAAGGCTGAATGGATGAGAGAACAGGGGAGGTCAGTGCTTCCAGGACAGATTACACTTTTGCCTTTCACCTGAGGATGGTTTCTTTTTTTAAAAAATAAAAGTTAAAGTACTGTACTTTATATTGCCCCATGGATAAGTCGACACAAGTTTATGGGGTCAATTTTTTGACCTAAATTTCTAGACTTATACATGAGTATATACAGGGTTAAGTCTCCCTTATCCAAAATGCTTGTGACAAGAAGTGTTTTGGATTTTGGATTTTGAAATATTTGCATATAAATAATGAGATCTTGGAGATGGGACCTATGTCTAAACATTAAATTCATTTGTGTTTTGTATATACCTTGTGTGCATAGTCTGAAAGTAATTTTATACACAATATTTTTAATAATTTTGTGAATGAAACAAAGATGTTACAGAAAGCAAAGGTGTTACCATCTCCGCCACCGATGTGGATGATTTTAGATTCTGCAATATTTTGGAATAATGGATATGGGAGACTCAACGTATAGTAATTTGAGCACTGTAATATAACTTGAGACCAGGGTTCGAATCCCTGCTTGGCCATGGAAATCTACTGGCTGACATCAGACAAGTCACACTCTCTTAGCCTTGGAGGCCAAAGCAGACCCCCTCTGAACAAATCTTATCAAGAAAATACCGTGATAGGTTTGCTATAGGATCACTGTAAAATGAAAATAACTTGAAAGTACATAACAATACAGTGTACTTCTGCCTACCAGTTACTCTCTCATATATGTAGAAACTACTGTCTTATTTTGAGACTGGCCCCAGTTCAGTTACAAACTGATAAGCACCTGAATTTGCTATTGGAGGGATGAGAAATGAATGCAACTGTATTTTTCATGATGTGATATCAAAGGATGCTGCTGAATTCTGTACTCATAAGAACAGTTGTCCCTGAACAATGTCATTGAAATGGAACTATAATCATTATCATGATTAGTTCACAAAGCACCTAAAAAGTCCTAGGCTCTGCACAGTGATACAACACTAAGACATTTGCACAACAGGGAAAAGGTACTTTTGGAATGTGTGTGGGGCTTAAATACATTTTAATATAATGCAAGAAATCTTGTTTTAGTATATGGAGTTAGTAGCCAAACTGCATTTCTTAAATACTCAGCGAATGGGGTCATAGAAGTGACATTTTTGTAAGTGCTGCTTCTTTGTAAATCTGGGCTCAGCAGCTATATACAGGGTCATACAAATTGTCTTAAAGATAGGAGGAAACTTAAGGAAGCACATCTTGAGGTCTTATGAATCATGAGGAAATGGATTGTATGTCACAGAAATGGATTGCACATCATATGACAACCAGATGGTTATGGACTCTTGTCTAAGCAGTTCACAGAACAAAAAATGAAGGGAGAGGTTGTTTGTTTGTTTGTTTGTTTTAGTGTAGCTTGGTTTTTATTATGTCCACAGATTTTAAAGACTATACATTTATTTGTGGAGAAAATCATATTTTCTATGTAGGAAGCTTGCTTCCTGTGCAATCATATTGTCTTAGCAATACACGTTTTCTGTAATGCAAATAAAATGGGGAGTGGGGCAGGTTGCATGTAATAAGTCTCAGACAGCAAGGATTCTCATTGTGTAGGATTTTCCACATCAGAGTTTCCCAAGGCTAAGGAAAATCTCCTTTTCTATTTTTGTCTGAATATTTTGGAATGTTCTTTTCATCCCTAGTGATGCCTGAAGAGTCGCATCTGCTGATTTTTGTCTCCTCCAGTCATCTGTAATATGCTTTTGCAGCCACCATTTTGGGTGACCAGAAGTGATGTGTCATTCCTGGTGGATTTTGAGGTTGTTTTGGAGAGATTTTGCTTGCTTTGGGAACCATGAAATAGAATTTCTGATTGTATAAAAATATTTTGCTGTGCTTTGGAGGGAAAGTGAGGGATTTGTGGGTTGGATTTTTTGGAGGTGCTTGGGGTGTTATAGTTTCTAATGGGATCTAGATGGCCCTATTGGACCACCGAAGGGCTACATATGGCATGGGGACCAGTTGAATTCCACCTGTGGTCCAAATCTGACATGGCATTGGTGCTGTAATGCCAGCACAATGAAACTTTTACCTCTTTTCTCTCTCCTACAGCCCTTAGTGTGGCTTGGAAAGGGGTAGTTTCCCAACACAATGAAACAGATTTGGGGGGGGGGGTATAGACAGGGAGATTGGCAATCTTAGTTCTGATCAAAACAGTTCTATCAGTAGATATGTCCTCTTGGATCCGCCATACTTTTGAAGGAAACTCAGCTAAGGAATGCCATCAGTAGCATGGCAGTAGTTAAAACTGACAATGATATAGAGAAGGGATCCATAAGAGTTTTCAGTGACTTTGGCCATGAATATGGTCCTCCAGTCAAAGCCATTGTAGATATGAAATGCTGGATAATGTGGTTAATGATTTTTTATTGTCCATGGCCATTTAGCTGAAAATTGACCCTTCAGAAATGATTGAACCTCACCTCCCAGCATTCCTCAGCATTGGCTATACTGGTTAAAGCTGCTGGGGATTGCAATCCAACAACATCTGGAGGGCTGGTCAATTTCTAGTGTAAATTATTTTGAAGGTTTTAGTAAAGAACTGAAATTGGTTGATGGTTGAAACAGTTGGATTCCTGTCTGGAGCCCAGAGCCCGATGGCATGGAGCCTGCTCTGTCTTGTGACTTGTTGGTAGGCCCTGCTGCTGTGACATTGAATATAAATACTGTGTGAGGAGCTGGCTGAGGTGGTGAGAGTGCCCCAGTTTAAATGTACTATAAGCCATACCTCTTTAATGAACCAAAATGACACAACCTTTCCTTCTTTCTACTGGGCAGCTTTCTTCATTGCTTCTGAAGAGCCAATAAAGAGACTCCTTGGAATCCTCACAAAACTGTCAAAAACTTGTGGAAAGCTTTAGTAACCTGAAAATGCCAACATTTCTTTAAAAATAATTTAAGCTAAATTTATTTTCACATGGAGATGAAAGGAGAAGGCCTTGCTGATGGGGGTGTGGCACTGTTTGAGGATGAACTTAAATGAACAAGATTCCACACTTTGGCAGCTGAAGTCCAAGTGCCACAAGATAGCTCAAGGGCCTTAAACTCCTGAAACTCTTGTGTCACTTGATATTGCTACTACTTCTGTGGACCTGGTGACTTAGTAACCATCTGTGATGATGTCCCATGTACTTTCAATAGATGGTCACACTGATAAGTCATATCTAACCCTTCCATCACAGATATCTTATGGCCCTATCAGAAATCACACAGAGTTGGACCTTCCCCCTACATTAAATTTCAGCAGTGGGAATGTGGAATAAAACATCTTCAACTCATCCAGTGCAATGAAGTGGTATTTTCAATGATTGAGTGCTATGATGCAAACAGGGGAAAGCTTCAATCATGTGGCATGTTGGATATTACACTGGCTATTAACACTGAATTTCATTCACGCTCTTTGATTCCTCTCTCCTAAAGATGAGAGGTTTTATAGTTTAATTCTTGTCTGCTTTGGACTTAAATCTTCCACAGCATTGATGCTCACTTCATTCTATTTAATGTTTCTATTCCAACTTGCCCATCACTGGTCAAGCTCTGTTGCTGTTAAGCTTCAAGACTGACCCTTGAAAGTAACGGATATTTTTTCAATTGTCTGTAAAGGGGTTATGAAAAATTACTGTGCTATTCTAACAATGACTGTAGTAAGTTTCGCCAATTCAGTTATAACCAACGGTCAACTTATTTTCTTTACAGAGGGGGAAATATGAGATTCCGAAATGGCTCTCACCTGGCAGTGTGTTGCTTCTGGACCAGATGTTGCAGGTAAACAAATACAGAAGTTCTGCTATAATTACAGAAATACCAGAGGCTAGTGCCATGATTTTGACCTCTTTTCCTGCCCCAGTTCTATTAAACTCCTCCCTTTTACTTGAAATGGGCTTCCTGTAGAGCTTAAGGAACTGGGGAGAGAACACCTTGGCACTTACTTCCGGAAATATGAGGTCTGAGGTCCCTCAGTACATCTTATCGGACAAAGTGGTTTGTGAGATGCTTTCAGAAAAGCACCAAGGAGGACTTGAAGACTATATATCTCCTCCATTGTTTAGTATCCCAGCAATGAATACTAAATTATGCTGCAATTACATATGGAGGTTCCATTTAGGTATCAGAAATATCCTCCATGAATTTGTCTAATCCACTTTTTGTTGTTTTAAACCTTTTGTATAAATAGAAGTGTAGTTACACTAGAAATCATAAGTAAACTTCTCCATCCATCAACTTCCGGTTTCTTTAAAAACAATAGCAGCACCCATGCTGTCTAAGAGAATTAACAAGAAAGGACCTTCCTTTTTTCCCTCCAGGGATACAGGTTACTGATAGTCATGTTCTCCATGGAAGAGATTCCCATTCTTGAAGAGTGGCCTATAAATGCTATATAATCAAACAAATGGCATCCCAAAAATCATTTACTTGTTTTCATCATCCTGAGCAGTAAAAGAACATAATGATCTTAATGAAAAACCTTGAGAAATAGCCTAGACATTTGTTTTTTGGCTCTTATCTACACAGTCCTTTTTTAACAGAATGATAAAATGTTTTGGCATATACCTATATACAGTATTTGTGGTTGCAAATGTACTTATCCTCTTATCCACTAGGTGGACCCAAAGAAACGGATAATGGTTAAGCATCTCTTAAATCACCCATGGCTCATGCATGGCTACTCCTTTAGTGTCCAGTGGCAAAGCAAATACCCTGTGAGTAAACTAACTCTTGTGAATGAGAATATATAACAAAGCTAAACCTAGCCTGACTTGGTACAGGAACAAGACTAACAGTCTGTCTCAGGGGGAGCATACCAGTAAACATGGGTCCTTCACTAAGTGTTTTAAATTAAGACCTCAGTGAAAAGTACCATGGGGTCCTTCCCTGACTTGGAGCCAGCTGGCAAATGTTGTGGGTTTCAGCCTGTGGGACAGCCAGTGCCAGCCTCTCATGGGCATCTGCCAGAGGGCAAGCTGTGCCATTATTCTCTTACTTGGCCTATCACAGTCCAGCTATAAGAACTATGAAAAATGTGCTTGAACATTTGGAAGGCACCGTATAAATGCAAACCATTAGAATGTGCTATACAGTGGTCCCCCAGGTTACGAAGGTAATCCGTTCTGGATTACCTTTCGTAACCCGGAAGCATTCGTTTCCCGGGGGACCGCTAATTCTGCCGGACCGCGCGGCCGATTTAAAGGGGCCGCACGGTTTTTCTTGTTCATATCCCGGGGGATCCTTCGGATCCCGGGGGATATTTTTTGCTCCTGCCGGTTTCGAATCCCGGGGATTTCGTTCCCCGGGGGATTCGTAAACCGGGGGACCACTGTAGTTTCCATCTAGGACATGCTTGCTTGTATATAAGTTTTTGAAAAACAGTTAATGCTTAGCTTGTATTAAGCAAAAACTGAATAATGGTTTCTAAAATAATGTCATTCCCCCCCCCCCCCAATATGTCAACACAGAACATTTATTTTTTATTGGGTGGTTTAGCTTTTCATTGAGTTGAAGCACATATGACATACATGCTATGTCAGCCTGCTGGTATGCCCAGCCTGGCATTTTCTTGTCAGCTCAGGCTCTCAGACAGGTTGGATCTGAAACTCACTGCATTTAACAACTGTGGAACTGAGGAAAGTTAATTCTGGGCTTGCAGAATCCCCCAGTTGGCATGGCCAGGAGGTTCTGAGAAGTGTAGTCTAAAAAAGCAACTTTTTCAAGCTCCTCTTGCTTTATCATTGAGCCATAATTACCTTAAACTTGGTTAGAAAAACACCTCTGTACATAACATGGGGAATTAAAATTATGCCTTCTGGGCAGATGTTTTCAGAACCTCAGCCCTTGGTACAACATGACTTAGATCTATAGCAGAATAAGCAATAGATCTGTTTGAAAACTCCATTAAAGAGATGGACCAGATGAAACTATTCTGGCTTCTCACTGTCCATTGAGTGTCACTGTTTCTCTACTCTATAAGATGTTTGCTTTATTTATGCTTGGCTACATGTATTTAAACAGTTCTTGTTTCCATCTTTTCATTTTGGACCCCCAAAGGAAGAGTGTGCTGTAGCATCAGGAGATACAACAAATCATCCAAAATTATAGCTCTAATGAAGAAATTAGTGCTAGTACAGTGGACCTGCTGTATCGGCAAGCTAGCCATTCTTGGACTCAAGTGTCTAAGGATCACCCTTCCCTATAATTGTCAGTGGCAGCACAAAAATGCAACTGCACACATGTCACTACCCACTGACTATAATGGGGCTTGAATATGTCTATACTCATTTGGGGGGCGGGGGCGGTCTGTAACATATGAAGGATGGGAAGGGTGCACTGCAACATATAAAGCAGGCAAACATATTATCTCCCAAAATTTCAATATGTTAAGGCTGTAACATCATGCTGAGTGATCTACAATAAATGGATGAAGCTATGTTACAAAAGTCATAACTTCGAAGAGAATCTGGCAAAAGAAGTTCTAAATGGAATGGGAATTCTTACTAGGAAATATATAAGCACATGTGTTGTTTGTAGAGGCTTTTTAAAATTCCTCTTACACTGTAATCTTGTACCAACTTATCGTGTAGTAAACCCCATTGAACTCAGCAAGGTTTACATTTGAGAAGGCATGCCTAGATGTCTAGGATTGCATTGTTAATGTGGAATTGTGCAAGGGTTGTTCCTAGCTTCAAATGCTAGATATTCTGTGTCTAACATTTTTCAGATGATTTACCCTCATCTTCCTTCACTCCCCTTGTCAACTTCAGTACAGCCCTTGCCCAGTTGTGCAGATGACTAATTTTAATAAATCCACTATATGTTATCAATCCTAATGCAGTCCTGTTTATGATTACCCAGGTAAATGTTATAATCAAGAATTCAGAGAATGAATTTACATATCTATAGGATTTTGTTTACCCCAATGCAGATATTTTGTAAATAAGTATATCACCAGTATAGTTAAGAGAAAAGTATTCTGAGGATCTGTTAATTAAAATATACTGAATAAGATGCAGAAATATGCAAAATACACAGTTGCAAGGAGATGATAGTTATAACTTTTTTAAAATGAGACTGTAAATGTCAGGAATTTAACATCAATGTTTAATTAACTTTTTTAAAGCTTGGTCGTCTAGATGAAGATTGCATAACAGAACTTTCCGTATTTCACAAATGCAGCAGAGAAAGTATGGCAGGTGTCATTTCAGAGGTAATATTTGACTTTAATAATAATTGTTGAATAAGCCATGTGGGCCAAAATGTATTTGTTCACACAGGTAAAACTAAATCTTATACAGTGGTTCACAAAGCTAATATCTCTATTGCATTATTAATTTAAATTCTCAAATACAAGTGCTTCACACTCTAATTTTGTACTATTCTTTCACTAGCATTGAGCTGTCTAACATGCTGATTAAGAGATATAAGCTATAATTTCCCTTTGCTTTAGGTCAAGGGCTTTGCAACTATTCCAAAAAACAAAACAAAACATTGGGTTGCTTTAAAATTCTGTTAGGGCTCAGTCTCTGATCATTGCCCATTGCCAGCAGACATCCACAGTAATGCACAACTAGCAGAGTGTTGTGCATATTCCAGACTACCTTCTCCACTTCTATGGGCAGTGTTGAGACTCTTAGGAAGAAGGCAGATCTGAATCTAGTAGTTTATTATTATCATTAACCTTTATTTATATAGCGCTGTAAATTTACACAGTGCTGTACATACAATGGGTGATTTGCAGGATTTATCTCTGGGTGATTTGCAGGAGATCTCTGGCTATTTTTTTTTTAACAGTAAGGTGTATTCTCCATCACCATGTAAGGGTGTGAGAGCAGGATAATTTTAAAAAGCCGATAGGAAAAAGATCAACATATTTGAGATGTAGTGTTTGAGAAGAGTACTGAGAATGTCATTAGTGGCCAAGAAGACAAACAAATGGGTTCTAGAACAGATCAAACCTGAACTCTTTGGAAGCTTAAGATGACTAAATTGAGGCTGTCATACTTTGGACACGTCATGAGGAAAAATGAATCAGTTGAAAAAAATATTGACGCTACAAAAGGTGGAAGGAAGTAGAAGGAGAGGAAGACTGCATGCCAGATGGAAGGAAGTAGAAGGAGAGGAAGACTGCATGCCAGATGGTTAGACACATCCAAAGAGACAACAGGCCTGTACCTGTAGGATCTGAGCAGAGGTAGAGGACAGAGAGTCTTGGAGATGTCTCATCCCCAGGGTCACCATGAGTTGGGCTCAGCTCGAAGGCAGCTAACAACAACAATTGTGTAATTCTGTTGCTGCTGCTGCTGCTGCTGAAAACAAATTCTTGTGCTCAGAACTCTTGAAAATTTTCAGCTGTGGTAGATTTGGGGTTTATGGTGTAAAAGAAAAAGTAAAATGTGTGAACTTAGACGCTAGTTACCTCTATTGTAAGACAAGGTCTTAGGCATCTTATATTTTGATGATTTACTTGTTCAATTGCTGCTACAGTGTTGTGCCAACATCTGGGGGCAACAGATGAAAGACCAACCTGGACCGTGTGATCTGAACTATCAGAGGATTGACTATGACTCTAAGTAACTAATCAGATGGCATTGGTTAGTTTGCCTGATCCAGTATTCAGCCTGTGTATCTTCTGTCCCTTTTTAACCTCCTTTGTCTTTATCAGAATATAAGACCCCAGTTGCAACTGGAGTCGAAACAAGTTTTCATATCTGATATAGTTATGATCAGGTTTTTCCGCCAATCACATACTTTCTGAATAATATTTGTGGGACAGCTGTATTCCTTGGTTGCATCCACACGGCAGAAATAATCCAGTTTTGATACTGTTCTTCTTTAACTGCAGTGGCTCAAGGCTATGGAATTCTTGGAATTGTAGGTTTGTGAAACATTCAGTCTTCTCTGTCAGAGAGTTCTGGTGCCACAACAAATTTCAATTCCCAGAATTTCATGGCATTGAGCCATGACAGTAAAAGTGGTGTCAAACTGGATTATTTCTTTCCTTCCTTGAAACTGAAAAGGTGGAAAGCAACTGCTTTAAACAAATAAATCTCTATGAGAAATCAACTTGAAATGGTGTCTATAACTACTTAGTTTTTCTATATTGCAAAGAAAGATCTCCCCAAACCTTGGTAAGAAGTAGCAATGAAAAAGCCTTCCTTATGTCAGATACATTTCCCACTGGAGAATTCACTAAAGGTGAATATATTTAATATATATAATAAATATATATTGGGAATTCCAGAAAAACACTTCTTAGCACAGCTGCTGTCTGAACTGTTCTATTTGTGAGGAAGCCAGACAAGATTCTAGAAATAGTTTCTTACTGATACGTTTTATAGCGAAGTCAACAACAAATATTATTTGGTTTTTGTTTGGTTTTTTATTTAGCAACAAATTTATTTGCATTAGCCAGCCAGGTTTTTGCATACAACCATAAAACAATCCAGTACCATATTAAAACATAGATAAAATGGGACAGTTAAATTGGTAATAAAACTTAGAAAATAAGGCTAAGATTATATCTTGTCACTAAACAGTTTAAAAGTTACTCTTTTTGTCAGATCTAATTTGATATACTTGACTGTTCAATAATTATTTGTATGTATCTTTATTATGTACACTGTATATCAAATTCTGCTGTCTGGTCTCTGGTCTTAAACTTGCAGCTCTTTGCTATTTCTCTGAAGATGCTGGGTTATCTAACTTTTAAAAAACCCAATGCTTTCTACATTTGCAATGGTTATAGTTTTGACCGTTGCAGTGGAATATGAGGATGGTTAGTAGGCACATGGGGTGCAGTAGGCCTATCAATTCATAAAATTAATAGATGTATGTTTAGGCCACACCTAGACTACACCTCAGCAATTTCCTACATATTTGTTGATTAAAATGAATTGTAGGCTACACAGTTCTTCAGGAAATCTTGTCCTCATTACTGAACTCAATTATTCTGAGGAACCATAGATTTCCAGTTTGAAAACCACTGGCTAAGTCCCAGTCAATATGGTGTGTGTTGCTGTGTGTGAGAGAGCAGTGATACATAGAATTCACTACCATTCACATCTCTTTGGAACATCTTGCAAATCTAAATTCTTACTGCTCAGGCTTCCTTTTCATGGCAATCAGCTGCTTATTTCATGGTAAAAATTTGCATATTTCATGGCACATTGACTCGAAAAGTACAGACTGTTTTACAATTATAACATTAATGCAGTAGAGGCTTGAGGCAGAAGGCAAATTTCACAGAAATCTCTAATCATAAAGGGGAGGGGTGGAATTAATGTGGTTCTGATTCTAAATGGACAAACTTATTCAACTAGACAAAATATACATGCCTTATTTTCAGCCAAAGGCAGAAAAAAGATGGGAGTAATAAAAATGGGTTGTTCTGTAACTTAGCAAAAGTTCTTCGGAGTAGTAAGACAGGCTTGGGTTTTGAACCAAACTGTAGAACTCTGAATATCCTTCCTTTAAATTGAAACGTGGAACATTTTTGAAGCTGGGGAAGGAGAAGCTGTTGATTTTTTTTTCTAGGAGGAAGATTATGTGCTTAAATCTGTCTAGCTGTTTATCCCATTCCCTTACACCACAAGGTTCTTATCACTTCCACTGTTCACTGTTGCATAGGGCACTAAAAGACCAGTCTCTTGTTGTGATTTTTAGAAATCTTATAGACCCCCTTCCTTCACACTCTTCTCTCTTTCACCTTTTCCCAAACTTCCTCAGTTTCAATGCATAATTCTTAAGCATCTCTGCTTTAGGAATCTGCCCAAAGACTTTTCTGCTTTAGAAGAGGTGAGGGTACCTAGGGTAATGTTGCTTCTGTGCAATCCTTTTACTGGTTTTCCCCAAGGAAAACAGCTGTATAGAGTTCAATTTGTTGTTGTTAACTGCCCTCAAGTCAACCTCAACTCATGGTGCCTCTGTGTATGAGACATCTCCAAATCCCCTTATCCTCCACTCCTCTGCTCAGGACTTGGAGACTAAGGCCTGTCATCTCCCTAATTGTATCTAGCCATCTAGCATGCATTCATCCCCTCTTTCTACTGCCTTCTACCTTTTTCAGCACTATTTTTTCCAGTGAGTTTGACTTGAGGCCAAAGCATGAAGCCTCAGTTTCATTATCTTGGCTTCCAGGGGAGAGTTCAGGCTTGATCTGTTCAAGCACCCATTTGTTTGTCTTTTTGGCTGTCCATAGTATCCTCTGCACTCTTCTCCAGCACCACATCTCAAATGAGTTTATTTTCTTTTTATCCACTTTCTTCCCTCATATACAGTACATATTTGGTGATGAGAATACAATGGATTGGACGATTCTAACTTTAGTGCTCGGTTGTATATTTTAGCATTCTAAGATGTCGTCTAGTTAGGGTTCATTATCTGATAACAAATAAAAATTATAAGAAGTGTAACATATAATCTTGGTCTCTTGTTAAGAAAAGATGGTTAAAAACATCCTTAATGTAGGCAATTTTAGTTTCCTTAAAATTGCTAACAATTCTTAGACAAGTATCTTCCTCACCCCCAGGAATATGGACTTAAAAGGTAACATTTGCTTTGTATTATTAGTGGAAATACGATCATGTGTCTGCGACATACCTTTTGCTTCAATCCAAGAAGGCTCATGGTAAACCTGTTCGTCTGAGAATTCCTTCTCTAACAGACTGTGCCAGCATCACTCCGTCTAGAGAACGGAAGGTATGTTTATCTAACTTTAATCCTAGGAGCAATGTGTCAAATTGAAGAGTTAACACAGATATGTCTTTAAATTGTAGCAAGCTGAAGCTGAACACTGTTTTGAATTTCAATTAGAAACACTAAGGCTATTGTGCATTTTTGTTGTAGCTTACAAGTTATAATGTAATAAAATTATGCCTGTTAAAAGTATAATATCCAGAGCATGGCTGAAAGGCACAGAATGTTGGTTTCTTAAAGCTAATCAAACCATCACCCATTTAGCACTTGAATAGGAGACCGACCTGTAAATGTCACATCACAGGGCTCCAAGCTTTCCTAAGAAGGAGCACCATGATTGAAAGAACATCATGATCCACTGGGTCTCCACTGAGCCCTCCAAACAGCAAATACCTCTTTGAGTTAGAATGTCTTTGGGTTGCCAAATGTTTTCTCATGGCAAGCTACTGTAATGATTAAACAAGTTTGGATGTCTCCACTTTTAGAGATGATAAGCAAAAATGGCTTTCAACCCACAGTTGGGAGTAGCATTTGTTAACCAAAGTAACGATAAATATAAAGCCCTACATGGCTCAGGTCCACACTATTTGACAGACCATTTCTCCTGGTATGAACTGGCCCGGACTCTGAGATCCTCTGGAGAAGCCCTTCTCTCCATCCCAACATCATCACAAACACAGTTGGTGGGAACACGAGAGAGAGCCTTCTCAGTGGCTGCCCCTAAACTCTGGAACTCCCTGCCCAGGGAGATCAGAATGGCTCCCTCCTTGATGGCCTTCCGCCTTAAACACAGGCGTTTAAGAAATTGTTATGAGGGCAGGCGGGGATGTTGAATAATTTTAAAAATGTTTTAATTGTACTGTTTTTAATGTTGTGAAGCCGCTCTGAGTCCCACTCCTGGGAAAAGAGCAGGATACAAATAAATATAATAAATAAATAAATAAATAAATAAAATCATTCATTAAATCTTTAGTTCAGTCTTACTGAAACTATAGATTATCAGTACCAAAAACTCTTGGCTACTTTGCTTTGCATAATAGCCTATTTTTGTAATAATCTGAATTACCATATATACTCGACTATAAGTTGACTTCATGTATAAATTGAGGGAATGTTTTAGGGCCAAAATTATGGATTTTGATATGACCTGTGGATAAGTCGCGGGGAATAATTTATGGGCATGTAACAAAGGATTTAAAGGCTGAAGCAAAAGAAAACGATGTCAAAGAATTTACAGAATTCTAGCTGGTGTTACTGTTTGTGCTCACACTACATGGATGGGAAAATAGAGGAGTGTTTGTTCAGTGTTTCCAGAACAGAGTACACTCTTGCCTTTTACCAGGGAATGTTTCCTTTTTTAAAAAAATAAGAGTTAAAGTACAGTACTTACATTGACCCATGAATAAATCGACTCAGGTTTTTTGGGTCATTTTTTTGACTAAAATTTTTAGACTTATGAGTGAATATATACAGTAACCACAAAGCAGGTCTGAAAATGATTCGTCCAATGAGGTTTTTGAAAACATTATTTTGGACAGGTCAAAAAAACCCTAAGTTATGATGACAACACAGACAGTAATGAAACACCTTATGTGTTTGGATCCATGGAATTTTTAGCCTCTGCTGAAGAAGTTCAAACAACATTATGCAACACACCCAAAACCAAACAGGTATCTAACTGTTACCATTTTAAATCAAATATATTTTATCAGTATGTGATGTAAACTATCTTTGAAGCTGGGGCTGTATTCTGTTTGAACTGAATAATGACTTATTGATTATTCATCCTTAAAACAACTTTTATATGAAGATGTAGTTTTTAAAAGTTGAACAATAATTTTGCTTGGATGTGCCCCAGTTCAATAGAGATGAATGGAAGACATATTTAGGACGGATAGGTAGTGTGATAGTTTTTACCCAAATGAGGATGGCACAGTACTATAATGCATGATAAAATTCCCAAATGAAATACTTGCATGCAAGCCTGACAAAGACTTCTATTTGAATGTTTGAAAGCTGCAGCAAAGTAGTGCAGGTGTTTGTAACCACTGGTCCTCCAGTTAAGTTAAATGAAAACACCCATAAATCTTTATCTTACCTCCTGGCCGTACTGATTGAGGCCGACGCAGGTTGGAGTCCAACAACATCTGCATAATAGAGACATTAGTGAGATAGCTGGACCAACAGCAAAAGTAATCTTACGGATTGTCAGAGAACATTAAGCAATGTTGAAGTTAAGGAGGAATGCATGTAATTAGTACTGGATGGTAGACCTGTGACGCCTTCACATTACACAATTGTAGCACTTTAATTGGCATGGCAGCATTCTATGCAATCATGGGATTTTTACTTTGGTGAGGTTCTAGGGTTCTCTGGCTGGGAATTCTAAATACTCCTCCCTAAACTTCTAATTCTAAATACTCCCAAATTCTATTTCCAGGATTCCATAGGATGGAATCATTGCAGTTAAAGTCGAATTATCCCACTATAATTGTATAGTGTGAAAGGGCCCCAGAAAGAACCAGCTTTTGAATCTTCCAAATGAAAAATGGGATTAAAAAAACACATTCTGATTTAGAAGAAATTGCAAAAGATTTTGCTAGGATAAAGTTAGTGATGGAACTGGAAGCTGTAGAAATGAGGTAATGCGGAATATCAGGCTATTCGTTTTAAAAGTACAGAGAATGGCTGAGATGCTGCACTTTAGATACTGCAGTCTTGTCCCCTCTCCCTCACATTTGCCCTATCTGCCTACAATCTGGGTGCCCCATGCACAGCTGTTCAGTGGACAGGGGAAGATGAGGGGCAGCAGACAACAGCCATTTGTTTCTATAGCCAGTTGGCAGGAAGATGATGCCATCCTTCTGGACCCAGTGGAGTCACTAGGTGGGTGCAGTGGTGCGGCCTGCACCAAGTGACATCCCAGAAGAGGGGTGACATCTGGTCGGGCTCTCACCCTGCACCATCACTGCTCCCTGTTCCCACACAGCAATCCCTGTCCCTGTCTCATCAGGAAAAGGACAAGGCAGCATGAGGGGATGGAGCATGTGCCACCCCTGGAAAGCCTGCCCTGGAAGCCCCCCCCCCCCTCCCCAGAGTGTCACCCAGGCAGGGATGCCACTGCCTGGCCCCCAGGAGGCTGCCTTTTTAGTTCCTGTGGACAGCTGCATAAATGGGACCATCTGGCTTCCTGGTTGCCCCTCATCATCCCTGCAACCTCTCCTGGCCACTGAATGGTTGAGAGCATGGGTGCTTGGCCTGTAGGCAGGTAAGCAGCTTGCAGAGGAAACTGCAGCATATGAAGTTGCTGATTCTTTATTCCTGTAACAGAATCCTTATATTACTGAAAGCAGTACTAATAGTTACACATCTTACTAGGAATGGACAAATAGATTGATACAAAACAAACAACACAGCATTTTTCTGAAATAAATGAAAGTAGTGGTCACACTACTTACAATACTGTAAGCCGCTTTGATTGCTACGGCAAAAAGCGGGGTATAAATAAAAGTTTTGTTTTTTATTATTTATTGTGTGACTACTTCTGAGTAAAGTTTTAAGGACGTCTATATGAAGACTGAATGTGGTTTTAGGACATCATTGTATAGAATTTTCAACTTTCTGAAATATGTTATCTTGTACAGTACCTCATTGTAACTTACCTTTCTGTATTGTTAATGGACTGCTTTCATTTGTTTCTGAAAAAAGCTATGTTTGTTTTGCATCCTATAAAGTTGTGTTAACTGCCAGTATTATTTTAAGTAATAGAGTGGGACCTTGTTATCTGCTGGTGTTTGGTTCCAGGACCCTTGTGGATAACAAAATCTTGGATGCACAAGTCCCATTAAATATAATGGCAGAGCAAAATGGTGTCCCTTATATAAAATGGAAAAACAAGGTTTGCTATTTGAAATTTATACTTTTTTAGAATATTTTCAAGCTGTGGATGCTTGAATCTGGATAAAATATCTGTGGATAAGGAGGGCTGACTGCATAAGAATTCAGTTAATAGTAATAAGGCTTTTTGGTGTGTCATTATGGTATATTGGATACATTGTTTATTCACTATATATAATGTACCTTTGGACATTAGGTAGTAAATTTCATTTATGCCTGCATATATCACTGAAAGGATGCTTGACAATAATTTTGATAAAATAATTAAGAAATAGCTTAACCATCCCTATGAACTTCATGTTAGACCAATGTTTCTAACTCATATTGCATTGATGGTTGTGTACGTAAAGGACTAATGTTCTCATTTGGGGGGGGGAAAGGAAAACTGAATTACTTAGGTAATCTATGGATACATAGAACTGTCCCTTGAGAAAGCTGGAGTTTGTGGTAATTGCCACCAAGGTAATTGCCAATATTTGGGATAATCAAAATTGGTCACCTGGCAAGGAATATAGATACTCACAAATGACTTGATGAGAGTGAAGCAAAATGTTCCCTTCAATATTACCCTGTTTTAGAAGCCTCAAATGTTCCTGGATGGTGGAGAGTTCACACCGCCTCTTATTCCTGTGCCAAGGAGAGGAGGAACAAAGAGACATGCCAACAAAGAAAACTGCAGTTCCCTCATTACAGCAAAGACAGAGCCCTTTGTTTTGCCTCCTCCCAAGACGCCAACTTGGGTCATGAATGAGAACAGAGTGCTGACTGCTCCAAACCATGCACTTCCACATGAAGGTATGGAAACCTTTGAAACTGCTCTCAGAAATACTGGGGTATGGTAGAAGCTGTGGTAGAAATACAGATTGACAGTTGTCATGAGGCCACTATGAATGTTCCTGCCTCATGATATATCAGACCACTTGCTCTGTCACCTGAGATCATGCTGTTGTGTGTGCATTTCCCCTGGGGCAGGGGGGAACAAAACCTCAAAGGCTGGGGGCAGAACACTATTCCATCCCACCCCTCATTTCATCAGTAATTTCCATATCCATAAGATTTTGAAGGATGTTGACTTCACATATTTTAATAGGGGTGCTGATATGTTTCCACAATCTACTTTCTGCTCATTTTTATTGCACTTGTAACAACTTCCTCAAGGAAGCTCCGCAACAGCATTCTTAAAATGCTTATCTTACCATATCTTTATAAATACCAAATTTTGTAACTAGTCTTCCAAAAGTAATTGGCCAAGCAATTGTAACAACTTTTATTTCACTAATTTCATTTAACATGTCTTTTTCCTGACAAGGGACTGAAGGTAGCTTACAACAAGGCTGAAACAAGATAGTGCTAAAAGCCTGATGATAAAAAAGATAAAATACAATTAAATAAGCTTTCGTATTGAAATGCCATTAATATTTGATTACTTGAGATGTTACTTGTGGTTACCACCTTATTCTCCTTCAACCTGCAAAGGTTTTAATAGTATCCGCTGCACAGTATCTTCCTTTAAGTGCCACCTCTTCTCTGAGGCCTGAATTCTCCAGTCCTGTCACCTTGTATCTTCCATTTTGGCACTTGATGCACCTTAATATTCAGTGCCTTCTGGAGGCACTGACTGTGTTCAGATTTTATACAGTTTTTTGGGGTGCTTTGCTGATGTGGGCAAAAGAGTTCTTTAATCTTATAATTTTTTCCTTCACACCTGGGTAATCTGTGAAATGTGCCCAGTCTGCTGCCAGTGGATGACCCTGTCTTACTACCAATCTAATAAGCATGGGAAGCAAGAAGGAATGATAAAGCCTGTGTCTAAATCTGCTCATTCAAACTCTGGTGGTGCTTCTTGCAGACAGAAGTCAAGTCACCAGAGAAACCCCTGTTAAGCTACCAACACCTGAAAAACCAGAAGAATTAGCGGCGGGAGTCATTAGCCCTGAGAGAAGGTAAGTAAACGTAAATGTCCAGTTACTTGAACATATTCAGAGAGTCTATTGTTCAGTCATAATCCTTGTATTGATGGGGAAAGCTTTTTGCAATGGCATCTATGTTTGCTCTGCAAAAACCTATTTAAATCCTTTCCTACACTTACCAACAAATATTAAAAGGCTGTGGGGGAAAAAATCTTTAACATTACACGCTTCAGTAGTCTTGGATACATTCCTATTTTCCATAATTAAAAACCACTCTTGTGCCCCCAGAGAATTGGAGCATATATACAGTTCTTTCACAAATTCCCAAATTACTGTGGTGCAGCTAGTCCTTTAGCCATCTCATTGTCAATTCTCCCATTCCAAAACAGTAGTTAAAAGACCTTTCACTGGTGTATCTACAACTACAAGTTCCCAGCTGCTGAAAGTAATGGTGTGCTTCCTGTCTCGGAACATGACAGGTGTCGCTCAGTAGAATTGGACTTGAACCAAGCTCATATGGAAAGTGGCCAAAAAAGGAAAGGAACCAAAATGTTTGGGAGCCTTGAAAGAGGCTTGGATAAAATGATCACAATGCTTACACCAAATAAAAAGAAGGGGTCTGCAAAAGATGGCCCGAGGAAGTTAAAGGTAGGTTTGCGAAATCATCTGGGATTTCTTTTAATACTGAGATTATTGGATACTGTCTTAACTAAATATGGAAGTAAATACAGAAACCTTTTTTGGCTATAATATCCAGAATACCCATAACAATGAAACAACATGTTAGGCAGTGTATAAATTATTATTATTTTTGGTCAAATAGCAAGCTTTCGCCTCATTGCTGACAAAACTGTTAACAACTAGTCACATAGTTCTTATTTTTTGAATTGTTTTCTGAATTACTTTGGTTTAGTGGTGCTAGTCTTTGCAGTGTATGAACTTGGAGCATCCACTATAAAGTGCTAAACACATACTGCACAATAACATACTAGAATGAGTTGCCTTGTCTTCCAAAATAAAACTTCCTAAGTATGCCCCCAGCCCTGCCTAAATATATATTCTCTCTCATTTTCTTTCTCTCTCTATGTGCCCTGCTTAAATTCACAGTCCAGTAGGCTTTAGTATTTTCATTGGAAAAGGACAAAATTTGGAAGGTTACTTGTAGATTTAAGTCCAAATTATGGTCAGCTTTAGCAACTATCAGCTTCTGGAATTCAGTGGCAGAGACTCAGCTACAGCTGAATGCCCATGTATTACCAAATGGCTCTTGCAGTGTAGCTTGTCTGATCACGCCAGAACAGAAATCTGACAAAAAGCCCAGATGTCATGCTTAACTAGTAGCATGCAAGTAGATAGGAGAAGCTCGCAAGGGATTAAACTTTTGGGTTCTTCAATAAAGTTCAAGGGGCAAATTGGCAGAGGCTATGGTTGTTACAACTTGAATGCCAAGATACTTGGCTTTAGGAAAGCAAGGCACTGGAGCTACTTAGAGTTGTCTTATGATCACCTTTGAGGTGGTAGGTATTTGAAACAAATGTCTTTGTGCTTTTATGCACAAAACAAAATATTAAGCAGAATGAAGAGCCAGATATTAAGACCTGAAATGCAGAATGGTAGTATAGGTGTGTGTGTGTTGTTTGCCTTCAAGTTGTTTCCGACTTATGCTGACCACAACTCTATCTCTGGGTTTTCTTGGCAAGTTTCTTCCAAGAAGGGTTGCCATTGCCATCATCTGAAGCTGAGAAAGTGTGATTTTCCCCAACTTTACCCAGTGGCCAAGTTTTCATGGCCAAGCCAGGATTTAAACCCTGGTCTCCAGAGTCATAGTTCAGTATTCAAAGCATTGTCATAGACACGTGTACCAAATGTCGTTTTGATTCTAATCTTCAAGGGCTCCTCACATTGTAATGGCAAAGTTAACCATAGACACTCTCTTCCCCATGTTATACTGCTTAGATTATGTTATAGATATATTCAGAATAGCCCCAAGACATACAATTCTGAGGGCTGCATAGCTTCTGGAGCTCCCTGACAGTGAATGGGACAAAAAAGTGAAACTTTATTTATGCTAACAGTTCAAGTTACCAAATACTTCAGTCAAAAATTTCTGTGAAATACTACTGTATTCACTGAACACTTTTTCTAGGCTCATTACAATGTCACTACAACTAATCTACTAAGTCCAGATGAGCTGCTGAAGGAGATAATGGCTGTGCTGCCCAAGAAGAAAGTTGAATATGTACAGAAAGGGTAAGTGTCAACAATCCTTAATTCTGGCTAGTGTTTAGATAAATAGTTTATCCTGTGGACACACTAATACAGGGGTGAGGAATGTGTTGTTTTCTAAGTGATGGACTGCAACACCTATCATTCCTAGCTAGTGTAGATAATAACATAACACATGTTAGGAGGGCAATTCAATAGTATTCTGAGGACCTGTTGTGTCCCATCTCTTCTCTGTCGCCTAATACCATATCATTCACAATAATGATAGTCTGAAACTTAGCATGCAGTTTCAGATCTAGCCCTGCTTATGCTATGAGCGGTATTGGATGATTAAAAGGAGGCTTTATGCAGGGTTGAGAGGAACATTCAAGCATAATTCTTATCCCATGCCCCATAAAGTGACATATTTTCTTCATCTTCTATCTCCTCCACCTCATTTTTCCACTTGATTTCACTAACTGAATACACTGGTCCTTGGTGTAAGGCTTGCATAAAAGTTGACTCTTTACCCATTTTATTCTTGTAATAGTCTCCCATGCAATACCTTATTTGTTGTAAGTGCCTAAACTAATTTTCCTTTTCCTTTTGTCTTACACAGCTATAAGCTGAAGTGTCAGACACAGTCAGACTTTGGCAAAGTGACAATGCAGTTTGAGCTGGAAGTTTGCCAGCTAAGCAAGCCTGAAGTTGTGGGCATTCGGAGGCAGCGGCTGAAGGGTGATGCTTGGGTCTACAAGCGGCTAGTGGAAGACATCCTGTCTAGCTGCAAGTTATAGCTCTCAGATCGTTGTGACAATAGGACAGGTTTACCTAACTTAGCCACGTTCATTTAGTTTCTAGTAAGGTAATTTAATCTGTCCCAAAGACTAATATTTTATTTGTTTTTAAATAGTAACTTCTTTGTGAATAAATCTGATCTATTGTGTCTTTATCTACCCTTGTCTCTTTTTTTAAAAAGTTATGTGTTTGGTATATTAATAGCAACTGTGCCTCAGTCTGGCCTCAGCTGAATCTGTGCAACTTTATTTGGATTCAGCGATAGTGTTCTAATTTCTACACTGGGGCATCACATAATAAGAATTAATTTGTACCTCTGAAATGCATTTACCAGAATGGTTAAAGCAAGCCACAGCTATGTTCCAAAGTCAGGTATGACTTTTGCTTGCCTTTTGATACTACTTCCCCTTAATAAACATGTAACATTATGGTCATTCATGGCCAAATCTTGCTACTATATCATTAAATCAGAGGTGATCAATATATAGGCTACAAGTGAGGCCCAGGACTTTCCTTGGCCCCTTATGGGGTGCTGTGGAATTCTACTACCCCATTAACTGTCACCACAACATGCATGTGGAAAGTATTGTCCTTTCATGCTTTAATTCCCAACAGAATAAGACAACAGTCAGATTAGATTCTGCTGGGAAACAAGGTGCATGAGAGTAATGCCTTTTGTGTCCTGTTTCCCCACAGAACCTGGACTACTGGGGGGGGGGGAATCATGTGAGGAAAGTCATTCCCACACACCTTCTTTTACAGAAGAGTTGATAGGAGGAGGGGGAGGCAACAAGACTGAAATATATGAGTGCAGCTAAAGCTGTTGGAATATGTGAGTGCAGCTAAATCTGCGCTTTCACTGGTGGAATGGGGAAGAATCTATAACCTTGCTTTCATCCTAGTAGTTTTCTTCAGCACCATTGGCATGAAGCTGAAGTTAAAAGCTGGAGCACTACAGCACTGTGCATAAACACATGTGAGCATGGGTGTATTGTGGCCCCTAGTGATTCTCAGCCTTCTGAATATGTCACTTGTGCCAAAATCACACAGCACTGAGTTACCTACACTTTGAAATGTCTATCCAACTGTTTTCAAACACTGTTTTTAAACACTGTTCTTACACTGGAGCCCTAAGTGGAGATTCCATGTCATCAGATAGCCAGTTATTAGTGCTAATAGCTGTTTACAGCCATGTGTTGAGAGAATTCTTCAGGTCTTCTCAGTGTGATGCCTCCTGAAGGCCTTTTCTCTTTGTCTATTTCAGCAGGAGCTGAAAAACAAACAAAACAGCTTCCATTTCACTCTAGCTTTCTTCATCTGGGCTGTTTAAGAAACATGTTCTACCATAGGATAGTGAGCCCTATGGGTGCTAATTAGAAGTGGGAGGGAGATCTTGAATAATTGTAGGCAGAATTATTTTATTTTTTCATTTCATTTGTCTGCTGTCTTTGTCCCAGAGTGGGATCCAAGGTGGCCCCCAGTGAACGTCAAATAAAATTGGGAGAACAATTAAAATCACCTCATAAAACAGGAGAAAATCATTTAAAAGACATACAAGCATTGCAAAAGATAAACCATCCCGATAAGAGGCTCCTGTGCTTATCCATTAAAAGACTGCTGAAACAAAAAGCTCTGCTTGCTGGTGAAAATAAAGCAGGCAGAAGTTCAGCCTAGCCTCCTGTGAAAGGGCATTTCAGAGAGTGGGAGCAGCCACCGAGAAGGCTCTCATGTCCTCATCAAGTGAGCCTGTGATGGTGGGACCAGAAGAAAGCCTTCCCCTTAAAACCTTAGTGTTTTGGCAGGTTCATGTGGGGAGATGCAATCTTTCAGGTAGCCTTGACCTAAGGTGAACCAATAGCCAATGAAGCTGTCTTAACAAGGGAGTTATATGCTCCCTGTTTAGGCCACAGCATTTAGGACCTGTTGAAGTTTCTGAACAGTTTCCAAAGGCAGCCCTACAGAGTGTGTTACAGTAGTCAAAATAGGATGTAACCAAAGCATATGTCACCATATTGAGTTTATGTCTCAAAGGATGGGAACATCTGGAACACTAGTAGCTATACAAATACACATCTTGTCAATGCTGAAATCGGCACCCAGCTTCAGAGTCCAGTAGAATAACCAAGCAGCAAGCCTGAGATTTCAAGGCAAGAGTCCCTGTTCCCTGATCTGCCTTTCAACTGCCCTGGAGCACCTCAGTCTTGCTTAAGTTTCAACTTCTTTGCCCTCATCGTTGGTTCAGTACTGAGATAGCGTCGTTGGAATTAGATGGGAAGGAGTGGTAGAGTTGGGTGTTATCAGCATATTGGTGATACCACACCCCCAAACTCTGGATGACCTCTTCAAGGTTTCATGTAAATATCAAATAGGAAGGGGAACAACACAGAATCCTGAGGGACCCCACACAGGCCAACGGCCAGGGCATCAAACAGGTCCCCCAGCACAACTTAATTTTTGCTCTCCTTAGAAAGGAAGGAGATAGCTTTGGTCTCCTTGGTAGATGACCTATGCTGGGAAGTGGCCAATGGGAGTGTGTCCCTGTTGGTTCTGCTGGGCCTCTCAGTGGTTTATGATACCATTGACCATGACATCCTTCTGAGTTGACTTTGGGATGGAACCACTGCATAACAGTGCCCTCAGGTCCCATCGCAAAGAGTCAGCCCAGAAGGATACCATGGTCAAATCACTGAGAGGTCCAGCAGAACTATTAGGGACACACTTTCCTTGGCCACTTCCCAGCATAGGTCATCTACTAAGGTGACCAAAGCTGTCTCCTTTTCAGCTCATCCAGAAACTCTTGCAGTTGGATAGCCACCACATCCTCCAGAACCTTGCCCAAAAATGGAACACTAGCTGCTACAGTCACAAAACAGCTTTTGTTCACGTGGAGTGCTGCTGTGGGGAGCCTAGGTCCGAGAGATATATTTCCAAAAGGCTGGCTGCATGTCCCTGAATGCAGATCCAATGAACTGCTTGAAGGCTTACATTTAGCAATGCCTTTTCCCCATGGCAGCCAGGTGCCTCCAAACATGGAATCGCCATTGGATCATAAGGTGCTGGGAGCAAGCAAAAAGTGAGGGTCGCTCCCTTTTTCTTCATTCCATTTGCTTTCAGACATCTAACTGGACACCTTTGGAATCAGGATGCTGGGCTACAGTGACCTTGATCGGGTAGTCTTGCATGTTATATTAGCTTGCAGCCTTAAAGCTTTATTCCTTTGTTACTTTAGTTGTCAAGATAATTTGGCCACTTTGGGATATTTTTAACCTTGCACAATCTTCCAGTGTGAAGAACTGCTTTATCCTGATGCAATGAACCTGATCGTCACAGCATCTCTTCAGTCCAACTGTAACAAATTCAGGCAACATTTATTGAACCCCTGATGGTATTAGAAAGCAGTATATTCTGCAAATCTACCTTCCTACCCCTCCCTTTCCCCTCTTTTAAACTAAAAACAAGCGGGGGATAATTGATTCAAGTTATCTTACACGCTCTGATGTGTGAAATAGGCTCTTCTTTCTTCAGCTATGGTGCTGATTTCTTATGCCTAATATTCCTGGTAGAAAACAAATTACTGTGTCAAAGGGATAGTCAGTACGGCGATCAAGATGCATCCTTTTTTGTACCTGCCCCACCCATGAATCTTCTTGTGTTGTTTTGCCTGGGGCAGCCCTGTTACTTGGGCTGCCGCATTTGGAAACTAGGTTGGCCCTTGACCAAGCTTCTCCACTTTTGTTGCCACAGCTATGGAATTTCTTTCTTCAGGAGTTTGTTCCTTATGGTGGTCTCTGTATTTTTCTGGAAGATGGCGAAGCCTCTCCCACTTCTAGAACACTCAGTGCTATTTCTTTTGTACTTTGCTCATTTATGTTGCCATTGGTTTTGTGGGGTTATGATACTGCTGGGTGCCTTTTCGGTCAGCTGGAGAAACAAGTAATTAAGAAATATTATTCAGTTATTTAGTTGTGTTATGTCCCTTCTTTCTCCTGACATAGGACTCCTATACATTATATGTAGTAATTGATCATATATAATAATTGAACCACAGTTGTGTATTTATTTAAAAAAAAAAGTATTGATGCTAAAAATGAAATGTTCTATGGACAGTTTAATATTTAAATATTTATAAAACTATAACAATTATTTCCATGTAAAATTTCATTATTTTGAAATGATTAGAAGCTCCAACAGAAAAAGGTGTACATACCAAGGACCTATTTTAGGTATGAATCTTGGAGTTTTTATGTTTACTTATGCTGCATGCGCACTGCAGAAATAATCCAGGTTGACATCGCTTTAATTGCCATGGCTCAATGCTATAGATTTCTGAGAACTGTAGTTTTTTGTGGAACCAGAGCTCTCTGACAGAGAAGGCTAAATGCCTCACAAAACTACAGTTCCCAGAATCCCATAGCACTGAGCCATAGCAGCTAAAGGTGTGTCATACTGGATTATTTCTGCAGTGCAGATGCAGCCTTAATAGAGCAGACACTGTGACATTTTACAAATTGCTTTTGAAAGGCCTCACCTTTTCAGCCATGGCTTTCTATGAGCAAAACTGGGATTATCATTTGAATCCAGTGTTCCCCGTCCATCCTTGGTCCATTCTGAATAATATGTCTTAAGATCCAAGTACTCTGCGTACTTTCTAAGTTTCATGATTTGATGATCCAACCAAAATGTATGTACGTACATACCATGGGAGATTCTTGTATTCTTCAACCAGAAACACATATCTGACAGCTGTTCTGCATGGATTTTCTTTTGTTTTATTCTTAAGAGAGCAAAAGAGCACCCTGCTGTATTAGCTAAAATCTTTTCTCTTCTACCATCTTATTTCACAAAAGTAAACAGCTCAGTGCTTCTGAGATGCCAACAGGTGGCACTTGGGGACAATAGACTTTTCTCACTGTTGTTTCCCAATAAATTGGAATTCAAAGCCATACAGATCTTGAATCTGTGGTTAGCTTATGATTTAGTCATTGATAGCCTTATCCTAAATGACCTAGTGTCATTCCTTTTGAAGTAATCTAAACTAGTGACCACTGCCATGCCTTGGTTTAGCAATAAATAACGGCAGTGTTCTACAAGCGTAGATCTCTCTCTCTCAAGCTGCATCTACACTGCAGAATTAATACACTTTGACACCACTTTAACTGCCATGTCTCAATGCTGTGGAATTTGAGATTTGTAATAGTGTGAGATATTTATCTTTCTCTAGCAGAGAACTCTGTTGCCAAAACAAACTACAGATCTTGGGATTAAGTAGGGTGGATCCATGACGGTTAAAGTGATGTCAAACTGAATTAATCCTGCAGTCTGGCAACAGCCTTAGTCCCCATGAAGATCCTCACCCTCAGTTGGCTCAAATATCAGATGGAGCAATGGAACTGCTATAGGCTGACATACCTCCCCATATATAACTTGCTCGGTCTCTGCTGAACCTATTCTGAGATAAATATGCCACAGAAAGAAAGTTGTGAGGACTGGCTTCAAAACTTGGTGTCTAGAATTTTCTACCCAGTATAACAAGCTGATATTTTGAGGGCGTGGAGCGAAAAAGCAGATGGACACAGTACTAGTTATTTCTATGAAGAATTTTTTTTAAAAAAATAATGTACTGCTTAAGTTTGGAGTATAAATAAAACTATAGTGAAATACATTTTTTAAAAAAAGAAATATGAATCAAAGCACAGCTTAGGCTGCTAGTCTAATTATCCACCCTTTGTTTTACTTAATTAAGTCAATATATTAACCTGGGGGAATTATTGAGCTGACATGTATAATTTATGAAAGTAGTGTGCTGTATTTTAGGAAACAAGCCATGGTGCTTCTATGGAATGCTCATCGTACGTCTGAAAGCCACCAGCCATTATTGCAGGGACAGAAGAGAGATAACAAGGTCACAGTTTGCTTCCTTCCCATTAATACTTTTGGCAGGAGGTGCTCTGCCCAAAGCTTTTCGTCGGCGTGTCCTTGAAAAAAGGTAATGGAACTGAAACCATCTCCACCCAAATGTTTTTAGCAGCTTGCTCTGTGATCAAAGCCTTCGCAGAAAGCTGGAGAATGGGATGTTTCAAGTTCTTCAGCAGAGCCCTGGAAATATATTTCTCAATAAAAAGAATTTCAATGGCAAACAAATAAGGCCACTTACCTTCTAACCATCAATTCTTTCTTTAGAGGCCCCCCAAACACACAACTATCTTGCCCAATGGCAAAATTTTCTGCTATGGTTACTTGTAGGAACAGTGTTATTGCTGTTTCCCATCCCACTGCATCATGCTTGCTTTACTAATTTTCTATTTATCTGATGATGCAGAGATAACACTACCCAATGATAATAATGAAATAATTATAATGAATGATAATATTGATAATGTGAAGGGTAGGAAAATGTACCATGTCGTTTAAAAGGAAGCATGAAACATTGTGGAGGGAGCACTTATAGGCTACTGTTCACAGAAGCAGGCAGACTAAAGTGTTGCAACTGATCCAGCTGAAGGCCAGATCTGATTGTTCCGACTTGATCTGGAGCCTTTTGACACTACAAAATTATAGCACTTTGATTCCACTTTAACTGCCCCGGCAACATCCTATGGACTCCTGGGAGTGGGAGTTTAGGGAAGGACACATAATTCATGGCCAGAGTGCTCTGACCAAGTTAGAGACTCGAGGATTGCACAGGATGTTGCCATTGCAGTTTAAGTAGAATGTAGCACAATAATTGTGTAGTGTGAAAGAACCTCAGCTCAATATGGATCCAGGCCAGACTGAGTCTCAATTTGAATCAATGAATTGGGTTCCACACCAAATTGAGGGTAAAAGGCTGCACTCACATTAATCAGAAGGGCCAAAACCATCTTGGCCTTCTCACTACTCTTTCCTTTTAGGCTGGACACAAATATTTAAATATAAGATGCAGTAGGTTTCTGAGGCAAACTATGAGCTTTTGAATTGTATTTAGAAGCGTCCACTATGACTTCAGCAGAACTGAGGATCTGTTTTCATGTACAAAATAGCTGCAGAGAAGACAATGAGCAGAATCACGTCAGTGTACCATCCTAGGGACTGTACCTTTTCCAAGGTCCCAAAAGGGTGGAGAAGGAAAGCGCACAAGATCCACAAAGTCTGAGCAGCCTGTTTCTCCAGTGTCCTGCAACCTTCAGACCCTTTTCACATACAGCCTTCTTCCTTTTGCCATCACTGGTACACTAGCAGAATTCCAGCCATGATGTTTTTAAAGCTTATAGTTTTTTTAAAAAAATGTATAGCTCAATTCAGAATAATTATCTAAATATAAAGACTGGCATCAAGCCACGGTACCATCATGATCATCTGGAGCCTGTACCAGATGAGGAGAATGGTGTTGTCTATAAAGAGTAACATCCAGCCCATAGGCAGCTAGTGGGTCCCATGTCAATGGAGCATTGAATTGGTTCTGAGTGTTGGCTAGCTTTAAATGAGATGCAGTGATGATTTAGTGCCTTGGATATCTCCTTTAAATCTGAAATGAAAACCTAGAGTTGGATTCACTATTCCACTGATAAGGGATCCACCAGCTGCTGCTGATTCAACCCTTGAGAGCATTACCCACTTTAGGTTCTAGGGGTGTTTTCTGACATTTTAAAAATGACATTTTATAAAATGAAATGCTTGTGTACAACTGAGCAAATCATTCAGAAATGCCTAGAGTTGTTAATTTTAATTCTCCATTGTTTTGATGTATACTTTTTCTTTTCAATAGCTTGTTGCAGGAGGGGAAATCCTAACATTTTTAAATGATCTGATTAGTCTTTTCAATTATCCTAATAGTTAGCTTAATAATTAAACGTTTGAGTCATATATAAATACTTGAAGTAATTACCTGCTTGAAGGAGTTAGTAAAACAGTTGGGTGCACCATACGTGTATTTCATTGAGATGACATGAGAGATAAAAGTAAATATGATAAATGCTTTCAGTGGTTGCTATGTAAATCATTGTACCTATAAGTAGCATGTGTCCCTTTTACAGTTCTAGGGTTTTACCTTCTCCCTAAAACTTACACTATAAGCAAAATCACGAGATGTGATTCTTATTTTGGGTTCTAGCTGCTATACAGCCAGCCTTCCACATCCATAGTTCAACCATCCACAGCTTGAAAATATTTTTTAAAGAAATAATCTTCAAAGGCAAACCTTGATTTTGCCATTTTATATAAGGGACACCATTTTATTATCCATTGTATTTTATGGGACTTGAACATCTACAGATTTTGGTATTCACAGAGGGTCATGGAACCAAACCCCAACAAATGCCAAGGGCCCACTGTATATGCAAAGCGCTATGAAAATGTCAAAGGGATGTGTTATAACCTAACATTTACTCTGGCCATCATGTTTCCATCTTTATAGATAATGAGCAATAGATTAAACCACTTCCCAGATTGCTTGTTAGTAATTACAAGTACATTGTGAAAAATCATGAAAACTATTTAAAGCTCTTTTGGGGGGGAGGGGTAGACAGCTCATGTTTGTAAGAATAACTTTTAGTAAAATGTTTACTATCATATTAAGAATCTATATACATTATTGACAGAAATAACTAAATATTAACTAAGAAAAATACAGCCTCGCTAATATTCTCTTAGCCAGTTTATTATGTTTCCTTTCAGGTTTCTATCCTACACATCTTGCCTCATCTGCAAGTTTTGCATTTGTATGGCTATTCATAGTTTGGTTGTAAATATCCTTCCTGGGCACTGGTTCACTCCATACATCTGAGCAAGTGGACCCAATCTACGAAAGCTTATACTACAACTTCTTTCTCACAGTTAGTCTCAAGGGTGCTACAAGATCCCTTTAAATAAGAAAAAATACGGGCATTTGTGCAATTACAAACAGAGGTTATCATGATTCCCTTTCCATACTTGCGACAATTGCTAGGAGCAAGTTCAGTATGTAGGCATTTTAAAGTGGTTCACCATCAGGGTAGTCAAATGAAGAAGAAGGCTAGGTTCCTATGTTTTTATTTGTAATGTATAAATGCAATTTCAGGTGACAGGGCCTCTGTCCAATTTTCTGGCTACCTTGATATACTTGGACTATCTGAGCAACTCTCCCTTGCACAGGAAAGAGAAGTTGCAACAGACATGAGGGTGAGATCTGCATGAAATTTGCTGAACTCATGCCTGTTTTGATAGCTTATGTGACTTGCTTCCAGGAAAGAGGATTTTGCAACTTTCACCATTAATTGCATTTCCTCCCATCTCCTTTAATCCACCAGAGCTTCTACTTCTTCAAGTTGTTCCCAGGAACGATGACAAAATTTGTTTGGATCACATTTATAGGTGACCTTATCAACTTTGGACTTCCCAAACCTATAAACAGACTTATAGATACTGAGCAAGGATATGTCAATTTGCATGTTTTTCTGACTTTTTTTGGATGTCATTCTCAGACCAAAAATGTGTGCAAAAATATGTATAGAGAGGAAATGTGCCAGAAAAGTATGCCCCAAAACACTTTTGCTATTTTGGTGGGGGATTTCTTGAAAAAATTTCTATACCTAGAAAAAGTGTACATTTTAAGAAATGTTCATTTTGTGAAATGAAAATGGATACAAATGTTCACAGATTTTTGTGTCTACCCTTTCCACATGAGATAGAAATCCCAGCATTACTGTTTCTTAGGACCTTATCACACTAGCTAAGAAATGAGATTTAAAGTTTAAAAAAAAACCCCACAAATGTGGCAGGTTTGCCACACAATGTTTCTGCAAACCTGAAATAACATGAAAATAAAGGAAACATAAAGGGGACAAAAATGACACCTTTTTATTGTTGGGAAGTTTCGAAAATAAAAAGTTGTCCTTTTTGTCCCCTTTGCGTTCGCTTTATTATCGCATTATTTCAGGTTTGCAGAAACATCGTGTGATAAACCTCCCACATTTGCGTTTTTTTTCCTGCTTTAAATCTACTTTAAGGGCCCATTCCCACTTACAAAATAATCCAGTTTGAAACTGGATTATTTTGAAAGCGAATTCTCTCTGGGGCCATTTACCCCCCCCTTTTACTCCCCTTTATCGTTTACATTAAGGGGAGAAAAGGGGGTAAACGGCCACAGAGAGAATGGATGGAGGAGGAGGAGGAGGAGGAGGAGGAGGAGGAGGAGGAGGAGGAGAGGAGGAGGAAGGAAAGTGGAAAAAACCTTCCCTCTTTCCCTCTTTTTTCCTCCATCCTCCCCCTCCTCCCCTCCTCTCTTTCCCTCCCTCTCTCCCTCCCTCCCTCCAGTGGCCTACCTGGCAGGGGGCTGGTGGTCTTCTCCTCCAGTCTTCCTCCTCCTCCTCCATGCTGGACCCTTCTCCGCTGCCAGCCCAGCCTCCTTCTCCAAGATCTCTGCCCCGGGAGGCTAAGGAGGCCTGGGCAGAAGGAGAGAGGGAGGCAGGCAGGCAGCATGGAGGACGCAGGGACGCAGGTTGGAGGACTGGAGGACGTGCGTCCGTTTAGGAGGACGCAGGCACGCACACCATAGAGGCAGGGAGTGACGCATGGAGGAGGAGCAGGGGAGGAGAGGGCCAGCGGAGGGAGGGAGGGGAGGAGGAGGAACCCATGGGGTCCCTCTGGGGCCACTGCCACCCGTGGATCCCGCGATCCAAGAGTGGCAGTGGGGAGGGAGAGGGAGGGAGGAAGAGGAAGGGGGAGGAAGGAAGGGAGGCCGGTGACCGGGAGAAAGCAAGGGCCATTGCAGCTGCCCCTGTCGTCTCCCGGTTGCCAGCAGTTCCCATTGGGCTGAATCAATTTATTTTCAAATAAATCGATTCAGCCCAAAAAGGAGCGGTAAAAACCAGCTCCTTTTTGACTCAGGTTTAATGGGGGAAAACCCCAGCCCCCCCTGGCGATCGATTCCAAATCCATTCGCCAATGGGAACTAGACTGGTTTAAACCGGATCATGCTTCCACATGATCCGATTTAAACCTCAGTGGGAATGGGCTCTAAATCTCGTTTCTTAGCAGGATTCCTCTAGTGCGATAAGGTCCTCAGAGAATATTTTATGGCCTAAACATCCACAGCTATCTCCATTATCCCCTCTTTTTCATTTCCTCCCAAGTCTTTCCCAGGACAAACTTCTCAATACTTAGTTAATAGTTAATGGGGTATCAAACATAAAAAATTTGCAAATTGATGGAGAATTTAGTATTTGAAAAATATTTCAAACTAACCATGACTGATTTGTTACTCCAGTTCATTAACAAAGCAAAATTAACAACATTTCTCTAGCCTTTTCTTCCCTACTCTCCTAAACAAATTCTTGATACTTCATGTCCCCTCTCCATAAATTCCAGACTTCTATGCTTTCCCATGCAGTTAATTTTATAAAACCAAAGGATTAAACTCTGTTGGAAATGGTACAGTTTGACATATATCCTAGAATTTCATTCCTTTCATTCACAATGGTCTTATGATGGAATGAGGAAATTTACCCACATTTAACAGTACAATGTCCAGTTAGAAGTAAGTCCCATTGAACTGAATGGTGCTTACTCCCAAATATAACAATGTAAGCCCTGAATCCTATTGTTAGCCCATTAGATTCCCTGAATCAATAGAATTTATATGTTAACAATTGATTCAATGGGTTTACTTTAGTTATGAATAACCAAGATGTTTCAGGCCAAAGGCTGGAACCCTAGTTTTGTTGTGTTATGTTGTTTTTAGCTGCTCTTGAGTTGACTTCAACTCATGGCGACCCCATGGATGAGATATCTTCAAGACACTCTACGTCTCTCTGCTCATGTCCTGCAGGCTCAGGCCTGTGGTTTCTTTGATCGAGTCTAACCATCTGGTGTGTGGTCTTCCTCTCTTTCTACTGCCTTCCACCTTTCCTATCATCATTGTCTTTTCTAAGGAATAATTTTTTTCCTTGTGATATGGGCAAAGTGTGGCAGTCTCAATTTAGTTGACTTCCAGAGAAAGTTCAGGCTTGATCTGTTTTAGAACCCATTTGTTTGCCTTCTTGGCTATCCACAGTATTCTCAGAACAATATAGTTTGAATTTGGGAGTGTGATAGAGACAATAATCTGACAGAGGCAAAATTATAGGACTGGTTCTTTCCCCTGCTGCGGGGCAGTCCTCTGCTGTCATGAAGCAAATGACCCCTGTTCCCAATGATGAAGCAGATATACCATAATTTTGTATTTGATTCCAAGATATCCCCATTTCCTGCTTTATGCTAAGGGTATATTCATTGACTCAAGTAATTGAGCCCTGTGGATGTTTTTATTAAACCATTTCTCAAGAAAGCTCTGATGCCACTTGTGATCTAAAGTCTTCTAAAACGATCAGACATGATCTAAGGTCTTTAAGGTGATCTAACTTGTGATCTAGTCCACATCCATCCTACTCTTGCAGCTCCATTGCTCCATGACTCTTTGGGTGAAACTGATTTCATATTCATTACCTCTCCCCTCAAAATTCTGGGAACTGTATTTCTGTAAGTTGGAATTACTTTATACAGAAACCTTAGGAAGCACATCAAACAAAGGACATTATCAGACGATGGAAATTGGAAGTATAATCCAATGGCAATCTGAACGCAATCATGGGGTTTCATGTTATTGCGTATTAGAGTATCTCACGCAATTTCGAGCAATGGAATGGGAAGTCATTCTGAATGCATTCCAAACGCAATTAGAATTCACATAAATTTGCTAAACTAGCGAATTTACATGAATTTGAATTGGCTCCATTCGAAATAGAGATAAATTCCTCCCGGCTGATAAACTCCAAAGAATTTCAAACATTCATTGAAGAAAACCATGGCAATGAAATTGGTTAAAGAAAAATCAACTTTTAAAAAAAGTTTATATGCGCCCATTTCCCTTGCCTTTCCAAGTATCAGCAATCAAAAACACAGCTTTGGCTTCACAGGGGGTGAAAAATCAGCCATGAAATGTTACACTACATTTTGCAGAATGATTTGGGCTATACAGGCTTCCTTTGTTTTTCCTTTTTCTAGAGTCAAACTTTGCTTTAGACCACTGTTATTGGGGGCCGTATATCACTTATTACTACTTAAAGAATATCCTCTTATCACCTCTTAAAGATATTAATTTCTGGCTTATTCCAGGCGAGATATTTTGCACAAATAGCTAAGACTAAGGTATTAAAATGGAGGTTTACCCCAAAGGTGATTGATGATCTCCATTACACCCCATTAGATATTTTATTCTTGTTAAATGAAGAGCAGCCAACTTTGTCAAGTATTTTCAGTTCCCTCTGGTCTTATTGGTCCAATCTATTCTCAGGGATGTCCCATAAATGGCTGCATACGGCTTTTGTGTCTGTAGGAGTGATGGTGGTACAGATGGTGTTCATTGCCCACCAATTTAGCAGAGCCCCTTTTTATTGTATGTCTGACAGCACCAGGGAGCTTTGTAGATCTAACAAAATATATCTATTTTCTAATTGTCTATTTATCACTTCCCCAGGATTTGCAGGGCCTCTCTTCGGAAAGCAATGGGTGAAGAGGGGGGGAGGGAAAGGTCTTGAACAATGAGGCTTGTCAAGGCACTTGCTCACTTTAAATTAGGGGTCTACTTGCTAAATAACTAATTTAGTCCTGCTATCAAGCTGAAAAAGTGGGTATTCAGTGCAAAGTGCCAACTAGGGAATTGATTATGTCTTCGGTTGGTGTGCATGATAAAACTGCCAGACCTGGACAGCGTTGAAGGCTGTAGGTAGTTCCCAGGAGTCAGGCAGCTTTTCATCATGGAGAATTAGCACGAGATCTCCCAAATAGGTCTTGCAGTACAGCAGCTGAATCCCCATGGCCCCAGACACAAAACTATGGGATTGGGTCAGTCGCAAATGGGTTCATTGTTTGTTTGGATTCCACCCACCTAGCCCCTTGCCCGCCACCAGCTGTATAATAGAAATGGTGGTTTGGATTTCATTTGTTGTTGTGAGATGTGTGGGTGGAAATAGGAAGATAAAAACCAGCTGTGGCAAACACAATTCCCAATTTGGAAATGAGATAATCAGAGGCAGGCAGTGCTTTGAGAGGCAAAGGGATGGGAGGATAATTGGGAAGGAGAACTCCTGAAGAGACATTCTGTTGTCTGTTCTGAGCATACATTCTGTTCCAATCCATTTTAGTTTTCTAAACGCTGGATCCTGGAGAATTTGAACAAGCACTTTTTAGAATGGAAATGATTGCAAGTGACAGGATTAATGTGCCAAGTGACACAGTCTCCAATATCAAAATTGCAAGGAGACCAGAATAGTAATTGACTTTTTCAGCTTGCTTCCCATAGCATTTAAGTTGATGGTAGTACATATGTGCGCACTTTCCCAGGCACCAGAAGTATCTTTCCTATAAGAAGTGGAACAGCCCTATGGAATCAGTGCAGTGGTGCTAGGTAGATGTCAACCACACAAGCAAGCACACCAGTAAAAGGTATGAAAGGATACACAGTGGAGCACAGTATGTGCATGTACCACCAATGCACTTTTTTTTTTTTTTTTTTTTGGAGTTACTTGCCTGGGCTGTGCGAGTTGATGTTGTTGTGCTACTCTTACTGTTACTTGCTGTCAAATCAGATTTGACTTATGCTAACCTATGACAGAAATACTTTCATGTGTTTTGGTCATCAAAATATCCTTGGACAGGTGAAAGCCACCACATGTGTTTAAGACCCTTGTCCTTCTTTGCTTATTAAACAGATCAGAGGGAGTCTGGTTGAGCATGCTAAAAGGGTAATCTGTGCCTCCCTACAACAAGGCAGAGTTTCAGCTTGTCTAAAAGAGGCAGTTGTGAGAACTCCGTTGAAAAACCCATGCCTGAATCCCACTGTAATAAATAATTATCATCCAGTCGCCAACTTACCATTTTTGTGCAAGGTATTGGAAGTGTGGTGGCTTCCCAATTCCAGGGGTTTCTGGATAAAACAGATTATCTAGATCCATTTCAATCTGGTTTCAGGCCTGGCTATGGAACAGAGACAGCCTTGGTGACCTTGGTGGGTGACCTATGCAAGGAATTGGACAGGGGGAGTGTGTCCCTGTTATTTCTGCCTGATCTCTAAGCTGCTTTCGATACCGTCAACCATGGTATCCTTCTGGGTCACCTCTCTGGGATGGGATTTGGAGTTACTGTTTTACAGTGGAGGGACAAACGCAGAAGGTGGTACTGGTGGACTCCTGTTCGACCCCTTGGCCATTGGCCTGGGGGGTCTTTCAGGGTTCTGTGTTGTCCCCTATGCTATTTAGCATATACATAAAACCACTGAGAGAGGTCATCCAGAGTTTTGGGGTGCAGTGCCACCAATATGCCGATGACACTCAACTATATTTCCTCAGTCCAAGGAGGCTGTCCTAAACCAGTGTCTGTCATCAGTAATGGACTGGATGAAGGCAAACAAATTGAAACTTAATCCAGACAAGACAGAGGTGCTCCTGGTCAGTTGGAAGGCAGATCAGGGAATAGGGATCCAGCCTGTGTTTGATGCAGTTACATTCTCCTTGAAGGTACTCCTGGACTTAGCTTTGGACCTGGAGGCTCAGGTCTCTGTAGTGACCAGGAGTGCTTTTGCACATTTAAAGCCTGTGGACCAGCTGGGGCTATTCCTTCAAATGCCAAATCTGGCCTTGGTGGTACATGCCTTGGATACGTCCTGTTTGGACTACTGTAATAGTCAACTTAGGGCTGCCTTTGAAGAGTGTTTGGAAACTTCAGCTGGTCCAAAGAGCTGCTGTGAGGCTGTTAACTGGGGCAAGTTATAGAAACCACACAATGCCCCTGTTGAAACAGCTTCTCTGTTGTCCTTCTGCGAGGAAGCTAAGACCTTCCTGATCCTGTCAGAGAGGCACTTAAAAGAGGAAGTTTTTAAAGAATGGCCTGGAGTGTTGTATTGTTTTAAAGTGTTTTAAACACTTTTATCTTTTTAACTGTATTTTATTCTTTTAATATGCAATCCGTTTAACACTGTACTAATTTATTTATAATTGCACTGTGTGCGTGTGTGTTTTAATATTGTAAGCTGCTCTGGAAAAGGGCAGGATAATAATAACAATAATAATGATAATGATAATGATAACACTTAGAGGGCCACAATTCTTACTCCTTTCATAGAGTAAATGGAAGAGATTACATCTTAATCCTGAACACAAATGTTTGGAAAGCAGTTGTGTTACTTCAATAGAATTACCTTCCAGATAAGGATGTGTTGGATTACAGCTGTAATCGCTTGCCGATCTTTCCATTGGACTCTTCTGCTACAAATACTGTATATTTCCGTACAGACAACAACACCAGAAACTACACTGTCAACTCATAATTGTACAGTTTTGACTATAGGCTAGATGCATTTCATTTAGTTCATGCAACTGCCTTGATACATTTATACATTGGAAAAATATATACATGTATCTAAAATGTTAGCAGAATTAGCAAATGGACTTCCTCTTTTAATGAACACAATCTAATAAAGGTCTGAGAAGCTCGGGACCTCTTCCTGACACTGTGATGGATAATTTATTTCATTTATTTTTATATCTAATTTATCAAAAAAAATTTGGTAAGAGTATTCAATAACACTCTAAATACCCTAAATGTACCAGATCCTGTCTGATCTTAGAAGTTAAGAATGGTCAGAACTGGTTAATACCTGGATGAAGATTACCAATGAACAGGAAGAAACTGAAAAAAACATGTCTGAGTTATCTTTGCCTAAGAAAATTCAATGAAATCCATAAACTGGCCAATGACTTGAAGACATATACACACGCACTCAACAAGATCTGCATCTACAACAAGGAATATCTAATTTTTTAAAGTCAGGAGTATAAAATCAATCTCCATAAGATAACCAATAGAAGTAATGGACAGAGGAAGCTACCTTCCACTGAGCCAGACCACTTATCAATCGAGCCCAATGAAGTCAATTCTGACTGACTGCAATGGATATACAGGGCTTCAGCCAGGATTCTTTCCTATCCTTACCTAGAGCTCATTGGTATTCCCTGGCATCTGGTATATTTATTGGCATCAGGTGTATTTAGGGAGAGAGCCAAATAAATTAGCTGATATTTATTCTGCGACAAAACTCTAGATCAAGAATGCCTGGGTAAAAATATAGTTTTAGTATCACATCTGAAAACAAAATCAATTCTGTTTACATCTTTTTATGTTAAGTTTTTAAAAAAAATTTTTTTGTTTAATTTGTATTTCATTACTGTTACCCACTTTGAGTGTTTTTTTGGAGAAATAGCGGGACAAATTAATTAATTCATTAACTGTGATGATGATGAATGACATCCAAAGAAAATTTATTCTACAACAGCAAGACTACTTGAAAGAAAGGCCTATGCCCTCCAAAAATTCACTGATGATACTGGAAAATGTTTGGCCAAGCAACATCAGAGTGTGGTCAATATGGCAAAAGTTACATAATGTAATAAAATAGATATTTCAAATTAAATCTGGACTGAAACTGGAACTCTTCCTCCTCAACATGGTAGAAGGAGAGGCAAAAAAGAAATACACACACACAAAAAATGCTTATCCTGACACCTCCCCTGAAGGGTCTGTTGTGTCAAGCCTCTGTGTGGACTGGCATAAGAGTCTCATAGCTCACTGTGGGCAGCCAGTTGGAGTGAGCATGGCCAGTTCACATGATTGTCTCAACCATTACAAGATTCTGTGTGAGCGTGTGTGTGTGTGTGGGGGGGGGGGGGGGTTGGCAAAATCTCACCACAAGTCACACTCAAGTCATGTGCAATATGGAAATCTTACTTGCAGTGTGATTTCATCAGCCTATAAAGGCCAGAGCATGTGGGGAATGGACCATCTAGCCAGCTTCCCATTGACCCATCCACCCTCCCTCCCTCATTCATGGTAACTCTTACCATATCCCCAGGCCACCTTCAGGGACCCGACGGGAATTTTCCAATATTATTGAAGCACGGGCTTTTTGCCTTCCTTGGGGGCATCAAGTTTGATATGTGCATTCATGCTTTGAACTTTCAGTATCAGATGTATAACTGCTTACTAGATGTTGTAGGTGGAGCTAGGCATTCTTCATTGTGCCTTGTGGTTGGTTTCTGCTGAAGCATAGGATTTGTGTAGTAACTGTATGGATCCATGCTAATCATTCTTGGTGCATGCTGCTTGTCATAACTTGTGGCTGTCAGAAGAAAGAGGGGTCATGAGAAAAAGTGTGGAGTGTGGGGGTGATAGGGATAGCTTGGCTGCCATGAGTGGGGGATGACCTACAGTCAGGGTAGATGCCCTCTGACCAGTTGTGCTCAGTCACACCAATTGACTGGGATGCAGGCCCTATATTGGAAATGTAATGACAAGAGTGGAGGGGAGACCCTGCTATGCAGTTTTCCTGAGTAAGGTACCACTGGGCCTTGTGTCCCCTCAACCTGAATGTACATACTTCATGGCATAACTGATCATGTTATCTGAACAGTGATTGATTTATGATGGCATTATGACTTATTTGTGACCATATTATGATTGATTTATGACATCATTATGAATGTTTTATGACTGTATATGATTGATCTATGACCCTTCAATTGTGCATTAAAATTATGTCCCTCTTTATTACCCATACAACAATAATCCCCCCCACACTGTGTCCTGGCACAACATGCTATATCTGATTTCAGCATTAAGATCAGGTCTCTGCCCTCAAATGGGAAGAATGCGATTTTCCATCAATAGGCCACTGGTTACCGAAATGCTATGATATGATGGAAATGAATAATATTTAAAAAAGAAAAATCATTAAGGAAATATGAAGAAGAGTGGAGTAATACAATATGATTTTCAAAATAGAAATGACATGACAGCAATAATTGCCCACACAAGTTAAATACACTTTTCAGAACAACCCAATGAGAATATTAGGATAATTGTAAGCAAGAAATGATATAGTAGAGTATATAGTTAAACAGATATATATATATATATATATATATATATGGTATAAAAGATTATAGAGAACAATGAATTATTTATATTAAATAATATTAATTAATGTAGTGATATGAATTATGAAAATTAACATCACTGGAAGCTATAAATTACAGGCTGCAAAGTTTTTGAGTTGTATGATATATAAGAGGAGTTTAGTGTTATAGAGATATAGAATAATGTTCAAATATGTTTTCATAAATAGAAGAAAAAGTAGAGGAAAAGAAGAAAATGTGAAGATGAACTTAAAATATAGGAAGAAACCCAATAAGAATGAAATAAGAGGGGAAGGGGATTGTATATACTTAATTAAATATATGTAACTGATATCGGGGATGCTTTGAATGGGAGTTCCTGCATGGCAGGGGGTTGGACTGGATGGCCCTTGTGGTCTCTTCCAACTCTATGATTCTATGATTCTATATAGTATATGGATATGTTTATGAATATGAATTGTCAAAATATGGCAAAAGTTAGAAATGACAAAGAACCCACAAATTAGGGGGGGTGCAATACTTTGTTTTTGCCTTAGCTTACTGAGGACAAGATTCCTTGTACCCCACCTCTCTCCTTTTCCCCAACAGAGTTAATTGAGCTCAAACTACTTTTCCCATTTGAACATAGGGGTCATGCCCACTGGTTTATAAGCCAGTTTATCAGAGTTTTTGAATCAAATTTTATCTTGTCGTTTCCATTTGAACACAAATTCGATCTGCATGACAGGGATATCATTTCCATTGGGATTCGGTTTTCAACTTTATTGGGTCAGGTTATCTTGTCATAACTTGAATCAGGTTAGAAAAAAACTGGGTTAAAAAAAACACTTTTCAACCAGTGGATCAGATTCGGGGTAAATGGATGGGAACGACAGGGTATCCAATTCAGGTGGGAGAGACAACGTCAAAGGGGCTGGCCAGGGGTGTCACCAGCTTGCTCATTTTGTTCTTTTATTCCTGCCTCCTCCAGCACCATTTTTGCCTCTTCACATAGCAGGGAAAGACTGCCGCGTGTGTAACAAATTTTTTTTCCTTAAGGGCTGTATCGCCCTTAGAGACTTTGTGCTCTTTCGGGTTTCTGGACATTGAAAGTTGCTCAGTAAGCATACTTCTTCCTCCCCCTGCCTTTATTTTCCCTTGCAGTGCAAGCAGCAACTGTGATAACACACACTCAGCACTGTTTTTTTCCCATAAGCAGCAAAGGAAAGTGGGAGTAGGAGATAGAAAGTGGGACATTTTAAAAGTAGTTGAAAAGGTGAGGAATCAGGGGGTTAATCAGGACTGCAAGGTTTGCTATCTGTGCCTGGCATGCTGTTAATAGTATATGTTAGTCCAATTCTCACACACTGTGATGTAGTGGTTTGAGTGTTGGGACTATGAATGTAGAGATCAGGGCTTGACTCTCTGTTTGGCCATGGAACATTACCATGTATTCACTTGGATGGAACTTTGCGATACATCACCTGGTACGGGATCTTGACTTGTATTTATTTGTTTGTTACATTTACATCTCCCCTTCCTCTAATGAACTCAAGGTGGTGCATAAAGTTCTCCTCACAACAACCCTTTTAGGTAGGTCAGGCTGAGACAACTGGCTCAGGATCATACCACGGAGTTTCATTGTTCATCGGGATCTAGGTATGGATGGCTCAAGTCCCAGCTCAACAGTCTGAAACCTATAAACCATGCCACAGGTTCAACTCTATAACATCTTTTCTTTTTGGCTGCTATAACTATCCAAAGTTGCTGCAAAAATCTTTTTGTTTTATTGTATTTTATTTTATTTTTCTAACAGCTCAGCTCTTTTCAAGGGTACGATAAGACAGAAGAGCATTATTGAGTCATCATTCTTATACGATGCCCTCACTCTGTTTTTTTCTACACAATACATTTTTAATTCTACAATCAACCATTCCATTTTAATTAATATTTCTAGCATCCATTTTTTTGTTTTTGTTATCTTCTTTAAAATCAAGCAGTTTATTCTTTTTGTCTTAGATTTGCAATTCCAGCTTGTCTAGGACTCATTTTGACATCCATTGGCAGAGGTGAGAATTTATCTTTACTATAAGCTGTCTGTTTGCAACTAGCTGGACGCTGCACACTCCTAGTGAGCTTGCCATGTATGTATGAAGAGGCCAAAGCATTGTGCACTGGTTTGTTGTACATTATAATTCTTCATTCTAACATGCCACATGATGTGGGATGTGGCCAACACACAGTGACAGCACATGATAGAAATCCAATCAGTTGTTCACAGCTTGCTATGCCCAGTCCAAATTGCTTATTAAAGGGAGGGGGTGTCTTTTTAAAATGAAAACAACAAACCACCATATAATATATGATTACAGAAAAACCCTTTTGTTGCACATGGTTCTTCCCATCCCCATCTGTAGGAAGAATGATTCTAGACTCTCCCCTCCCTCCAATAGCAGACCAGCACTTTCGGATTTGATGATGCCAAGCATCTATTTAGCAAGGGAGGGTTCTTGTATATAGTAGCATATGACAATTTGTGGAGCTGGGGAAAGGAGCAGTGCAAAGCAGAATGATATAGGAAATTATGCATGCAATGGCTTAACTTCTAGGATTTTATCACAGGGAGAGGGGGAGGAAGGGACAAAACAATAGCTGTGTTATATGTCTTTGAGGGGGGGGGGGGGGAGAACCAAGCTGAGTTTTGTTAGGGCCAAATCACATCAATCCATCCTAATTTCTTTGTCTGATAGAATAATTGGTTTGGTGGACAGCAGGAATTCAGGGGATTTCATGTCTCCTGACTCCAGCAGGCCTTTTGGGCATAATTCTATGTTGCATTTTTGTCTCTGTGAAGTAAAAAAGGCAGGTAGAAACTGCTAAGCTTTCTCTAAAAGAACGAGACAAATCTTTGAACCGGCACATATTTTAGTCAGAGAAACTAGTTTGGTATTGTTGAGTGCTAAAGGTTTTAGGTATCTCCTAGTTCTTTTCTTCTTCTTAGGTGTGCTTCATACTTTATGGCAGCAACATAGGAACAAGTAAGCTGTGGGTTTATTAAAGTCCTGGCATCAAGTGGGCCTCACCAATCAATCTTACGAACAATTATCACCCATTTGAGACCAGTAGTATCAATTGGGACAGAACAGCCTATTGATTGGCTCTCCCTAGCCACCATAATCAATGGTGCTTGCTGGGAGTTGCAGTTCAACAACATCTGGAGGACTATAATTCTCACTCCCCTCATAGGACTTTATGACACAGGGAAAATTGGGGGTTTAAACGGTGAAAATGGTGTGAAAATCGCACAATTGCGATTAACATTTTCACATACATCACGATTAAAGAGCCTTTATCCCAGGAATAAATAGGCAATAAACAGCAACAACTCATTCACAGGATTTCCCTGTGAATGATTTGTTGCTGCTTATTGTCTGTTTATTCCCAGGATAATAGCACTTTAATCACAGTGTTGTGTGAAAATGTTAATTGCGATTGCCTGATTTTCATGCAATTTTCACTGTTCAAACCCCAATTTTCTCATGTGATAAAGTCGATAGAGTAAGTGGAGGAGATTACATCTAGATCCAGAAAACATATGGTTGTAAAGTAGTTCTATTATTTCAGATATCATTCCTTGAAATGGTTTATCAGCAGTGTAGGGTGAACCCACAACTAGTCAGTTCCCATACTCCTGCAGTAATACATATAAATTGCTTGAGATTTCACCCTCTTGGCAACTTTTTTTCCCACACATTCATCTCAGGACTAGCTTTGGAAAGGTGGTGCTTTCCAGATGAGTTGGTCAGACTTTACTTACATAGCTACGTAGCTCTGCATTCTAGTCACCACATCTAAACATGAGATTTCATTGCTGTAAAAGGTACAGAAATAGGCTATCCAAATGTTCAAAACTGCTAGAGCTATTGCCTTATAAACAAAGCTAACAATGGCCCGAAGCAGATGGGCCAAATTGAGCAGCTTCCAGCTGCTTTGGGGTGGAGCATGCAGAGAATATACGTCCCCAGAGCAGCAAGAAGCCATTCTAAGGTGGCCTGAAGTTGCCAAAAAACAGAGCACAGAAAAAGTGCTCCTTGCCAGTGGCTCATTTGGGATCACCGCAGTGGCCTGCTTTCAGAGCAGACCATCTGGTTGCCACAGTCCTGGGCCAATTGGGGCTGGAGTAGCCAAGGGCCACTCCAAGGGCTCATTCACACTAGCAGTTTTGTGCCAAGTAGATCTGGGGAGATTCGATGATGCAATACCGAATCAACGTTCCCACTACATTTACTCCGATCGAATCTCTCCATGGCAATTTAACCCTGTTGAAGTTCACATTACCATTTGTACGGATTTAAAATGAAGCCCAATTTCAATCGTTCTTTGTTTTTTTTTTAACCTGTCAGTCAAATGATGCACGTCTACGTCACACTTTGTGGGCAAATCCGACCCCAGTCAGCCTCACAGGATGACAATGGCAAGCCCTTCAGAACAACCCTTAGCAAGAAACCCTGGGATAGGTTAGCCTTGGGGGGGGAGTCACACTCTCGCAGCAAAGAAACCCCCACAGGTTTAAATGTGGGATATAAATGCAATATAATATGTGTGCGAGAGCTTTAGTTTGCATCAAATTGGGAGCAGAGTCTGTTGTGGTTTTATTTCTTGGGAAAGAGGGGGGGAAACAACCCCTAACCCCCAGCCCTACTGATAGTTTTTTAAATAAAATTTTAAAAACCCTGAGCACCTTTGTCATACCGATGATGAAAGTATTTAAAGGTCCTGTCTAATGTGATCACGAAATAGCAAATACTGTATGTGCATAAGTTGTCAAATTTTGTGTGTTTTTTTTTAAAAAATTAAAAGTACACCATCTAATGATGTTCTCAGGAGAACCTCCTCCCTGGCTTTGGCTTTGGCTTTGGCCGGCAGGGAGAGAGTAAAGGGGTGGGCATGATCTCCCTTCCTGTGCTCTGAATTGAATCAATACCAAGTTCCCATTGGTGGCTGGTAAAAAAAGACTGGTTCTTTTGAACAAAAACATACGGAAATCCCTGGTTCCAAAAGAACCAGGTTAAGGGGAATTGGCACCACCACCACCCCTTCCCCAGAATTTGGGTCAGGAAAATCCAACACAAGTGTGAATGCCCCCCTTTTAAACTAGTTTACACACCAGTTTATAATGTAATGTGAATAGACCCCAAACCAAGGGTCTGCTTTGGCCCAATGTTTGACACTGATGCCTTTTTTTAACCAACCAAAATGCACAAAATGCATGAGACAAGCTTTCAAAGCTTCATTGGCTTCTTCATCAGGCAAAAGTATTAAAAATTATACAGCGGTAAAAAAATAAATAAAAAAGATGCTGTTAGTTACATGCCTGCATTTTGTCCAATGTTGTTGTGTTGTACTGTGTTGAGATGTTGTGGAGTGCTATCTAGGCAAGCGGGTCCATCCTCCTTCTGGCAATGTAGCACTGGGAACAAAGCCTTCCAAAATCCAGGAGATAAAATTTGAATTCCATTAGCAATACAAAAAAATACTTCCTCTGAGATCCAAGGTGTTTTCATCCTTTGTGAGTTCACACACCCCTTTGTTAGACAGAAAACATTGAATCTCTCTTTTAAAAACGGTCTCCATGCTTTCACATTAAGAACATTTTAGGTGCTGTTTTGGCAAAACATGCCAAATGTAGTCCCATTTTTAAAAAATAAATTGTTTTACCTTTGTTGGAGGTGGAAGTCCCAGTCCATTGGCTCCCTCTTTAGGATTCTCCTGTAGCAGCTAAAATGCAGTATCTTCACAGCCAGGAAACATATTCAGGGGTAGCCGTGTTGCCCATATAGCATTTGGAGGCATGGAGGAATTTTTGTTGAGTGAGGTAAGGATATGAAAGGGGATACAGCCCTCCAAGGTCTCATGCAGCCCCAATGCACTCTCATAGACTCTTAACTGTTACCCACCATGGCTTAAATAAAAGTTATGTAAGGAACAATATATAGAAATGCATGAATTTATGCACAGTGTGGAGAAAGTAGGTAGGCTGAACTTCTCCCTTATAATTTTAGGATGTGACATCATCTAATAAAGCAGAAAGGTGGTAGTCAGGAGAGAGAGAAAGAAGTACGTCTTCACACATTGACCTCCAAAAGACATAATGATTGCCACGAACTTGGACAGCTTTAGAAACGAATTAGTCAAATCATGGAAGTTATCAAGAGCTGGTAGTCATAATGACTGTTGACCTTCAGTACTTGGAAGCAGTATGCCTCTCAGTACTAGATGCTGGGGAATGTCAATGGGAGATGATATTGCACTTGTGTGCTACTTGTAGACTTCTTATAGGCATCTGGTTGGCTACTGTGGGAAACAGAATGCTGCAGAAGGCATTCATCTGATCTAACACACTCCTGAGTCCAACCAAGGGCCCATCTAATCCAGCATCCGATATTGGCTGGTCAGTCATCTCCTAGAAAGCTTCAAGCACAGAATGAAAGCACAGCCATCTTTCCCTTTACTGGAAACTGGAACCAATGAACTAAAATTCATTATGGAGTTTAACACATGGAGGCAAATTGCTTAAATCCCACGCAGAAACGGGATTTAAAAGTCCGAAAGAAACCTTGCAAAAGTGAATTGTTTTTCAGACATGTTTGTGTAAAGAACAAATAACGTGACATTAACCCAAATGGAAAGTCGCCAAAACCCGCTCCTTTTTACTTTTGGAAGTTCCCGAAAGTAAAAAGGAGCAAGTTTTGGCAACTTTACCTTCGGGTTGTTTTCACTTTATTTCTCTTTCACCCAAACCTCGTCTGAAAAACAACCTGCATTTGTGTTTTTTTCTACTTTCTGTTCAGGTTAACCCTGAATGTCACGTGAAAAACAACCTGCAAAAGTGGGTTATTTTTACTTTAAATCTAGTTTCTGCCTCCGTGTGATAAGCTCCTATTTTAACTACTGCATGTTGTGTATGTTGCTTGCCTTCAGCTTAGACTGAAATTTAAGGTACCTTTCCCCCAAAATGAAACTGAATGTAATTTTGAAGACTTCCCCCCATGAAAAACAATGGAGGGTGGTAATTTTGTTGGCTACATTGTTGTTTCTGTGACTCCATTGCCTATCCTGCTATCCTGACTGGAATTTTTCACTATGTAAGGGAGATGAAAGTGGCAAATATGATGTGCAGAAGAGCACAAAATGGAAGGGAGAGAGGGATGAGCAGGAAGAAGAAGTGTGTGGCACTCTGCTTTGGGGTGCGGTATGTGCTTGTGGGAAGAAAGCTGCAGCATATGTGTATGTGAAAGAGGGAGTGGATGGACAAATGACAGTATGAAGTGACTAAAAAATGAGAGAAGCATTGGACATTGATGTGAACAAAGAGATTAGATGAGAGAGACAGAGTGAGAGAGTTTGGGAAGAAGAGAGATATTGAAAAAAAAGGGGGGAGGGTTGTATAAATTTGGAGTAAAGGTGTCTATGACCATGACACACAGAGCTACCAAAAGAAACAGAAGATGATGGAGGAAGAATGGTTGAGTTGGACAGTGATATTACAAATATCACTGAACAACATGGGTGATCCTCACCTTTTGGAAGAGATCATGATCACAATAGAGTAGTGGAGAGGAAGTGGGGAAAGAAAAGATGAATGTTTGGGGAAGGGGTTCAAAGATGTCCTGATCAAAAGTCACAGAATTCATAAAATCAGAGATCATTTATGTAGGTGGCATAATAAAAATTTGGGCCATAAATAGAGAATTGTGTATGAGTTTATGTGTATATTACTATTTCAGATGGATATACTAATAGAACCATTAAAGAGAAATACATTTTTCCTCAAATGAATAGAACTGATTTGATTATTATTATTAAGTTGGTGGTGAGTTTTGTGTGTGTGTGTATACATCAGAGTTAAGGATTTCAGTGCTCTATTAATTATTCCAAAGGTAGTTTACTCTGTCCAAATGGGGATACCAATAGACCCAGTTAAGAAATCTTACATGCATATGAGTGTGTGCCTAATTATTAACTTCAACAAGAGGTATCTTCCTAAGTGCTGATGGATATAGGATCTGTTGTTTTAGTACATGAGTAGATTATTATGATGGTTTATGTTTATTAGAAATAAATTGATATAAATGGAAAATTTAATTGGCTTATTTGTCTCTTTTCAGTTGTTTCTGCAGCTGTTGCTACTATTGTTTGAAACGTCTAGTCAGAAATAGAGAGGCCACCATCATCCAGTCTGGCTTGTATAATGTGGTATCCTGGTATGGGTATGAAGTAGCAGTAAGCTTTATAACTAAGGAGGGAAAAGATTTGCTGGTGAAGTACAACACTTGCTGTAACCCAATCTGTCTACATGCCTTCAAGTCACCTGTTGACCTATGACAACACGATGAATTTCATAGGATTTTCATCCATCAACACAAAAATAAATTTGACTAATTACTATTATGATTTGGTGTCCAAGTTGCTTCCTCTTAAATGAACTCAAGGAAATGGATATTTTTCTAGATTCCTGCTCAGCTGGGGGGAGAGAATTCCCACCACCACCACCGCCACCTCAACTTTGGCATGATAGTTTGAAATACTTACTTTATGGACAAGTACAGGATATCCCTGTCAAGAATTTCTTGACTATTTCAATTTCTTTATTATCTAGGATGAATTCTTGCAGATCTCCCACAGTCATTTTATTTTTGTTTTCTTAATGTTCAGCATAAATCCAACTTTGACACTTTCCTTGTTGATTTTTTTCAGCAATTATTTCAGATCTGTGTTGGTTTCTGCTATTAGTATTGTGTTGTCTGCATCTCTTAGATTGTTAATGTTCCTTCCTCTGATCTTCACTCCTCCTGCCTCTGAGTCTCAGCCTGCTCTGCATACAATATTTTCTGTATACAGGTTGAATGGATAGGGTGATAGTATGCAGCCTCCTCTGACCCTTTTGCCAATTGGGAACCATTCTGTTTCTCCATATTCAATTCTGACAGTAGTCTCTTGTCCTGACTACAGGTTGTGTATCAGGACAATTAGATATTGTGGCACACCCATTTCTTTGATGGCATTCCATAGCTTTTTGTGATGATGATGATGATGATGATGATGATGATGATTTCTTACCCACCTCTCCCAATGGATCAAGGTGGGGTACACCAAAAATGAAGAGATAAACAACATCAGTTAAAACACATGAATTTAAAATGGCAAATATACAGTTGAAGGCTTTGCTGTACTAAATAAAGCACATCTAAAATTTCTTTTGGAACTCTCTGGCACTCTCTAATATTATTATTATTATTATTATTATTATTATTATCCTTTATTTATATAGCGCTGTAAATTTACACAGCATTGAACATACAATCTTTTTATTAGACGGTTCCCTGCCCTGATGCTTACAATCTAAAAAGACATGACACAAAACGAGAAGGGAATGGTGTTGGGGAAGGGGATCAGGTCCAAAAGTTCTTCTCTCCCTCTGAGGCCCGGACCAAGGCAGATGGACTGGAGGGAGGGCTTGGCTTCTTAATACATAGTTAAAACGAGGCATCCTGGGGCAGACAAGGGCACACATCTGGGAGTGTTTCCCTAAACAATATAGTCTTTAACTCAATTTTGAAACTGGTTAGAGAAGTGATGAGGTGCACATGTGGGGGGAGAAGGTTCCAGGAGTGAGGGGCAGCAAGTGAGAAGCGACGAACTTGGGACAGGGCAGTGGAAATCCTCGGCTGGGACAGGAGACCTTGACTACCAGAACGGAGGGTACAAGAAGGAGTGTGGGGAGAAAGAAGTTCAGATAAATAAGGAGGGGCCAGTCCATGGAGGGCTTTGAAAGTCATCAACAAGTTCTCCCTGGAAGCCAGGATAACTAAATTAAGGTTGTTGTACTTTGGACATATCATGAGAAGGCAATGGAAAAGACAACAATGCTAGGAAAGTAGAAGGCAATAGAAAGAGAAGAAGACCACATAGCTGATGGTTGAATTCAATCAGAGAAGCCATGTGCATAAGCCTGGGGGACCTGACTAGAGCTGTGGAGGATAGGAGTTTGTTGGAGATGAATTATTCATGGGATTACCATGAGTGGAGGTCAACTCAAGGGCAGTTAATAACAACAACAAATGGCCATTTTCCTTGAAAAGATGGCATCTGACAATGAAAGGATGCCATTTGAGAATTAAGACAGCTAGACTACCACCCACACAGCAGTATTCTGGGCTTTGTAAAATGTTTGCTCATGGTCGTAAGCTCTCAAAAAACAGCCAGCTGATAGGTGTCCCTGCCTGCTCATGATCCACATTCTACCTTTCTGACAAATGAGATTGTTGTAGAATTACACTAAGATGCATGAGATCAGATTGTAGCTCTCCAACTTAAAAGAGTCTGTTTTTATATACAATAGGCTTTGGAGAATGAAAATCAAAGCATATGGATGCAGAAAATTCCCCTTGCATTTCTTAACCTAAATATAAAATGGCAAAGAAATGGGATCCTCTCTTACCTTGGACAGTGGAGCTGGCACTTTTATTGTGATGAGAGGCCATCATAACGGTGCTCTCATCAATAATGTTATTTCAACCTTAAAATTAACATCTGTTCTCCAACATTGTATCATTTCCTAGGTTCCATTATCCATAGTAATAGTTATCAGAGGAGAGGCTGGAAAAAATAATAACTCTTTCAAAATAATTCCCAGGTGCCATTGTATTTCCTAGATGGTAGAAATGGAAAACATCATTGCCCACTGGGAGATGTCATGATTTAATTTAAAACCTTTTACAGGTTTTGAATAAACTAGCCATAACTTGGTTGTTCAGTGACTCCCCCACTTTCCCTTCATTTACACTCAGTATGTTTAATTTACACATATTAAAAATGAAGCTTTTGATCCAACTTGTATTATGGAGGCTGCACAACTTGTGACCCAGCTAACCAAATGCAGCTCACAACAACTATCTGTTTCTGCTGCTTTGCAGGAACAGCAAACAACAGGGCTGTGTGAAATACTTGGCAGGCCACCATGCATGGCTAGGAGGCCATGGTTAGCTGGGCAGAGGTATCTATAAACAGAGCTCAGAAAAGTTACTTTTTTAGATTACAGATCCCACAATAGCCTAGGAAGCCAACTTTTCATCTAGCAATAGCAATAGCAACAGTAAGTACGTTACTATACCGCTTATCAGTGCACTTAAGCACTCCCTAAGCAGTTTACAAAGTGTAAACTAATTGCCCCCAACAATCTGGGTACTCATTTTAGTGACCCTGTAAGGATGCAAGCCTGTTGTCTTTCTTCTGGAAGGCCCAAACCTTTTTATCCAGACAGCACTTTCTCATTTGCTGTGTTGCTGTGTAAGAGAATCTTAGCTGGCTTTGTTATTGTGTGCCTTCAAGTTCATTCTGATTTATGGCAACCCTAAGGCAACTCTGTCATGAGGCGTCCTTGACTTGTCCTTGTTCTGAAGCTTACCCAAGATCATCCAGTGTGACTCACCCATGATCACCCAGTAGGTTTCCATGGTTGAGTGGGGATTTGAAGCCCAGTCCCCAGAATCATAGTCCAAACCACTACACCACACTGACTCTCATATCACATATCACATAAAAAGAAGTGTGTTTCTAATTGTGTAAACAAACTTTAATTGTATTTGTTTTTATTTGACTTATAACGGTTTGCTGCCTTGAGTGCCATTTGCTGGTAGAAAGGTGGGATATGAAAATGCTAAAACTAGCCGTTTTAATTTGGAGCCCAGTAATGCACTGGCAAACTGGTGAGGAATGTGAGTGATAGTAGTGGATCTGTCCAGCAGAGTAGTCAAATTAGCAAGGCAGAAGCTGAGCTACAACAAGTCCTACACCTACCCTCAAGGTCTGGAAGAGAAATAAACAATCTTGGGGGCTTGACAGATGGGTGCTTTGGTCCGGCCTGGACCTGAACTAGGGATGTGAGGCGGCTGAGCATTTACATGCTCAGCAACCTTACCGCACATCCCAGGAACCACCTTGGTGTGCCTCCATACAGACGTGGTGTGCCACGATGACATTTGCACTGCGCATTGCCCAAACAGGACCATGCTGTGTGGACGTCATCATGAAGCACATGCGTGGCTTAAAAAGAACCCGCCAGGAGTGGAAATGAATGGGAAAAATAGCTAATCTGTGGGAAACAAAAAAGAAGTAACAACAAAAGTAATACCTAAGTAAGATAAGCATGCAGAATGTTTTTTTAAAATATGTACATAAAGAAAATACAAGAAGAGAATATTATAGGATTAGATAGCAGATGTTAATATGACTATGGACCGATACAGATGGCCTCAAATGGGGACATCTCTGCTGCCCTTTTCATGCTGGACTGGGGCCAGGGCAACCTCAGTGGCAGCCCAGTGTCCCCAGTCTGGCATTTTTCCAGGCCAAAAAGGCTGGAAAGGCACAATAAGCACCCTCCAGTGGTGTGGAGACATCATATGCATGCTGTGATGTTTGGAGGCAGCGCGTGCGTGACATCACTGATGTGTGCAACATGTGGGTGGCACTGCGTCACGATGGCACCATCCACACACACTAGGGTTAGGGAGTGTGTGGCTGGTGCGCACTCCCTAACCTTAGTACTGCCACAGCCATGCCCCTTTTTGCATGGCTGTATTGGTCCTACACTGGACACTGGACTGACTATGTGACGAATATTGCTGTCCTGGAGCAAGCAGAGATCACCAGCATTGAGGCCATGCTACTGAAAACACAGCTGCGCTGGGCAGGGCATGTTTCCAGGATGGAGGACCACCGCCTCCCCAAAATAGTACTCTACGGTGAACTTGCCACAGGTCAGCGAAAGAGGGGCGCCCCAAAGAAGAGATACAAGGACTCCCTGAAACAACATCTCAAGCTTGGGCAAATTGATCACCAACAATGGTCTGCCCTGGCCTCACATCGGGAGGCATGGAGACGCACTATCCACAATGCTGCAGCCTCTTTTGAGAATTCACGCCAAACAAGTCTCGAAGAGAAACGACAACGCAGAAAGAACCACAACTTGGAAACATCACTCAAGGAGACTTTCTGCTGTGCTTTCTGTAACCGGACTTGCTTATCTCGGATCGGTCTTTTTAGTCATCAACGCGCTTGTAGTAAGCGTGGGATAAGTCCTTCCTGAAGCTTCGTTAGCGAAGAAAAGCCAGAGAGAGATTGGTCCTATAAGATTGCATGGATATGGCTGAACTTTATTGTTGTTATTTTTTTTCTTTTTAAAATAAATAAATAAAACTTAAGAGGATAACTTTAAATTAAACAGTGGAGAAAGATGACATAGGACTCTTTCAAACGGGAGGAATTTCTCCCAATTCCGAATGGAGCCAATGCAGATTCATGTAAATTCGCTTGTTTACCGAATTTACCTGAACCCCTGCTCCGTTCGGAAGGCATTCGGAATTACTTCCCATTACCCGAAAATAACCCCTCCTTGCCCGAAATCGTGTGAGAAGCTTAAATTCGCAATAACATTAAACCCATGATTGCATTCGGAGTGACTTCCCTTTTGCCCAAATTTGCATGAGAAGAATTAATTCGCAATAACGTGAAACCCCAGGATTGCGTTTGGATTGCCCTTGGATTATACTTCCAATTTCCCACGTCTGAAAGAGTCCACTGTCTACCTACCAGCCAAATCTTTACACCAGCTAGATTATTATTTTGGCAGTCCAGTTAAACTGGGGCTCACCTCGGTTCTGTGCGTTTATCAGCAAATTCATCAGTGTGGATTAAGTATGTTTCTTTCCCACTGCATGCCAAAATAAGAGGAGAAACAGCAGGAAAAATAAAAGGTATGCACAATGAGTAAGATCAGTGATGCAGTGTGGATAAGAGGAAAGCTGAGGTTATTCTATAGCAGGAATGGGGGAGAATTTCATTTCATATTTTAAATAAGTATTCCCCCAAATGTGTATATTTCTTCACACTGGGAAGATAAAGAACTACAGAGGTTTTTTTTTTTAAAAAAAAAATGTGAGAAAGATTGAAACGGATAGATTTGAATGTTTGTCTGAATTTGAATCTTTTCCTGCATCTAAGAGTACAATAATATCCAAAATTCACAAAACAGTGATACCTTTATTGCAACAAGCAAAATGCACAAAATACATGATACAAAGTTTTGAAGCTCCACTGGCTTCTTCATCAGTCAAAATGTTTTTTTTTTTAGTTGATAAAAATGCATTTATTTATTTATCTTTTTGAAACATTTTCAACACATAAAAATTTCCTGTCTCATACATGCATTCTTATATCCATACATTGTCCATTCAGTGCTGTAAAAAAAGTGGAGGAGAGAAAAAAAAAAACAGAAAAAAAACCTCTGTACCTCCTTATTATGCATCTTCAAAGCAGTAAACAAGTTCTTTTAACTGTTGTATCTCTTTGCATATATTTATACAAATTCCTTCCTTTACGTTCCTTTCTATTCAATATGTATATTTACATCTCTTAAGACTATTACCTCTTAATGCCATATGTTCATTTCTAAAATTAGCAAACGTGACTAAAGCCCTAATACAAATTTCCATTTATGCATCTTACATTTTAATTCCAATATCTTTCCATCTAGTTTCTAGGTATCTTGATAGTAGATTCCAGTCTTTTGATATTTTTTCTTCAGTCGCTTCTTTTTTCCACGACGTCATTATGTCCAATTCCATTATTTCAAATACTTTAAATGTCCATTGTTCTGTCGACGGGGCTTTTACGTTTTTCCAATTTTTAGCAAATAATATTCTTGCACAAGTCAACAAATTAAATAACAATTTTCCATATTCTTTTTCAATATCACTATCTAACATGCCTAACAAAAAGGTTTCTGGGAGGAATGGTATATTAATATTCAAATCTTTAACTATCAACTTATGAATATTAACCCAATATTCCTTTGCCATTGGACATGTCCACCACATATGGAAGAAAGAACCAGTATCTGAATTACATTTCCAACAATTGGGTCTTACGTTTTTATACATGTGAGCTAATCTTAATGGGGGTAAGTGCCACCTATAGATCATTTTGTACATGTTTTCTTTAAGATCTTGATTAGTTGTAAATTTTAGCCTCTTATCCCAACATTTTTCCCATTGCGTAAGTTCGATAGTATGTCCAATATTCTGGGCCCATTTTACCATACTTTCCCATATCATTTCCTCTTCTGTGTACCATTCCAGTAACAGATTATAAAACTTTGTTATCATTTTTTCCTTGTTTTTAAAGCATATTTCATCGAACTTTGTGTCTACCATTTGTATTCCCTCTAGTTTTTCATCCATCTTATATCTTTCTTTTAGTTGTCTGTATAAATACCAGTGACATTTAATATTACCTTCTGCTATTTCGTCTTGTTCGTTAAAGCTTAGTTTCCCGAGATCTTCCCTTAGCAGATCAACATATCTCAACCATTTTTTGGTTTTAATACCTTCCCTTCTGAAGAAGGCTTCGTGGGGGGAGCACCATTTTGGTATTTTGGGGCATTTTTTTTTTTATATATTTATTCCAGATCATAAAAAGTGATTTCCTAACAAAGTGATTTTGACTATCTTTGTGTATTTTGTCCTTCCCATAAATCAAATATCCGTGCCATCCATACCTTAGATTGTCACCCTCCAGGTTTAAAATTGGCACATCTTCTAGTAAGATCCATTCATGAATCCACGATAAACAACAGGCTGCATAGTAGATTTGAATGTTTGGGAGACCTAAACCCCCCCTTTTCTTACTGTCACACAATATTTTCCCTTTTATTCTAGCCCTTTTACCCTCCCAAATAATTTTTTCAATTTCTCTTTGCCACATTTTTAAGGGTCGTTCGTTTTTTAGGATCGGAATTGTTTGAAACAAAAATAGAAGTCTCGGGAGGAGGTTCATCTGGACCAGTGAGATTTTCCCAAACAGTGAAAACTTAAATCTATTCCATTTTTCCAAGTCTTTTTTTATAGAATTCCACAGTGGTAAATAGTTATTTGAGAATAAATCTGAATTTTTATTAGTGAGAATAATGCCCAAATACTTTGCTTTCCCTTCCACTTTAAAACCACTTATGTTTTCCAGTATTTTCTTCTCCTTCGCTTCTACGTTTTTTGTTATTATTTTTGTTTTACTCCTGTTTATACTTAGTCCAGAGGCTTCTTCAAATTTTACCAGGGTCTCCATTAGTCTCTCTAAACTTTCCTTGGGTTCCTCTAATGTGAAAACAATATCGTCGGCAAATGCCCTTAGTTTGTACTCATAGTTTTTTTATCTTAACCCCCCTAATTTTATTATCGAACCTCACTATATTACACAGAGTTTCTAAAATCATAATAAACAATAATGGAGAGATTTGGAGAGATAATGGAAATTTCCCTTTGAAATTTTAAATTCTTCCGTCATCTCCTGATTTATTATTAATTTTGCTTTTTGCTCTTTGTAAATTGATGTTAACCAAGATTTATATCTTTCCCCTATTCCTATTTTATCCGTAACCATAAAAAGCATATCCCAACTAATATTATCGAATGCTTTCTCGATATCGATGAAAATTAAAGCTAGTTTTTTGTCGTTTCTCCTCTCGAAATGTTCTATAATGTTGATCACATTTCTGGTGTTATTTCTGATCTGTCTTTTGGGCAAAAAGCCAGCTTGATCAGCATGAATCCAATTTTTTAGTATTTTTTAAAGTCTTTCGGCTAAGATTGCCGCAAATAACTTATAATCTGTATTTAATAATGAAATGGGGCGATAATTTTTAACGTTATCGGCTTCTCTGTCTTCCTTTAAAATTAGGGTGATATTCTCCTGATTCCACGTTTCTGGATAATGTTTATCTTTTATGGTGTTTATCATTGATTTAAAGGGAATTATTAACTGATCCTCGAATGTCTTATAGTATAAGACTGTAAGCCCATCTGGGCCTGGAGATTTTTGATTTTTACTCTTGCTGATGGCTTCAGTTATTTCAGCAACGGTAATGGGGCCGTCGAGAAGTGTCTTTTGTTCCTCTGTAATCTGTGTTAATTTCGCCTTTTCAAGAAATGTATTAATTTTTTCAGTCGGAATTTGGCATTTCTTATATAGCTTAGAGAAATAATCTAAAAAAGCTTGTTTTATTTTATTTTGATTTCTAACAGTTTCTGAGCCTTTTTTAATTTCCATTATTATGTTTCTGTCTCTTCTCCTCCTAATTTTGTACGCTAGCCATTTTCCTGGCTTGTTAGCCTGCTCAAAATATTTTGTTTCATGTCTCGTATCTTTTTTTGAATCTCTTTTTCTTCCTCCATTTCAATCTGTTTTCTAATTACTTTTAAATGGGCTATCGTTTCTTTACAATTAGGATTTTCATTTAGTTGTTTTTCCTTTTTCTCTAATTCCGTCTTTAACCCTTCTAATTTTTCCTTTTTTTTTTCTTTGCAGAATTGCGTTTTGTTGAATAAAAAAAACCACGTATAACTGCCTTAGATGTTTCCCACACCGTCGTTTCACTAACTCCTTTATTTAAGTTTTCTTTAAAAAATAAATTCAACGTTTCCTTTCCTCTTTTAATAATATCCTCCTTCTGTAATAGTTCTTCATTCAATCTCCAGGAAAAATTTGTCGGTCTTCCCTTTAGGCTTACACATATAGGACTGTGATCCGAAATTGTTCTAATTTCATGATTTATATCGACGATCTCTTTACATAAAGTTTTAGATCCAAATATCATGTCAATCCTTGAGAGAGACTTGTGTCTCTCAGAAAAAAAAGTGTATTCTTTTAAATTTTTATATTTATATCTCCAGATGTCTACTAGTGATTGGGCTTCTAACATCTCTTCAAAGGATTTTGGGAGTTTCCCTTGTGATTTTTTTAATTTCTTAGCTGATTTCCTATCCAATTCCGGCTGCATAACCCCGTTCCAGTCTCCCATCATTAATATTTTATCAAATGTATATTCTTGTATTTCTCTACTCAATTTCTCAAAGAAAACACTTTTCCTCTCTAAAGGGGCATAGACTCCTATTATCAGATATTTTACAAATTGTATTTTTACCTCTACCCCAATGTATTGTCCCTCCGTATAGTTAAACAAAAGTTTCACCTCGTATCTATTGTTTATGTAGATCACCACTCCTTTGGGTTTTTTTTTCCCCGAAGATATAAATTCCATCCCTAATTTTTTAAATTTTAATAATCTTGTGTCTTTATCTTTTATATGTGTCTCTTGTAAACATATTATGTCCAAATTCTTCTTGGTCAGGTAGTGTAGCACTTTTTTCCGTTTCTGAGGAGAATTCATTCCCCTCACATTCCATGACAAAATAGTAATTTTTTTCATTATTAGTTTATTAATTTGATTGTCTTATTTTAATTAGTCCAGGTCAAGTATAGTAGTTTTGTCTTGAACCTCTTGTTTTCCTTCTTTATCCTCTTCTTCTGAGTCTTTATCACTTGTCTTATTAATTTCCTCCTCAGAGTCTTTTACGCTTAACTTGGTTTCATCTTCATCATCTTCTTCTTCCTTCTCATTCTTACTTTTCTTCGCCGATTTTTTCCTATTTTCAAGTTCAATCTTATACTTCTTTAGAAATTCTTTCATCTTCATAGTCGAGTTAATTTTAAAAAATTCTCCTTTATATTTAAAGTTGATCCCTTCCAGCCTTTCCCATCTATATGAGACGTAGTTCTGCATCAATAAAGTCGTCAAAGGTTTGTAATCGTTCCTTTTCCTCAATATTCTTAAAGGAATGTCTTTGTATATAATAAGCTCCTGTCCTTCAAATTCCAGTTTCTGTTCATAGTTTAATTGCAGGATTTCATCTCTAATTTTCTTCCTGGTGAAATACATGACAATGTCACGTGGGAGTCTTCTTTGTTTAGCCGTCTTCGAATTTATTCTATACATTTTATTGATCTCAAGAAGGAGTTGATCTTTCTCCATTCCGATGTAGTCCGCTATAATGGGGGATAAATATTCAAATAAATCTTCTCTTTCTATTTCTTTTAAACCCCGAATTTTAATACAGTTTTCTCTTTGTTTTAGGTCCTGCAGTGCCCGCTCGTCAAGATCGATCTCACGTGTATTTTCTAGGTACGTAACTCTCTTCTCTATTTTATCTGTATCTTCTACTATCATCTTTACTTTCTGTCCTGTTATCTTCACTTCTTCATTCACTTTGCCCAAAGAATCTTTCAGATTTTTTATTTCAGTTCTTATTTCTTGTCTTATTTCTAGCTTAATTTCTCTCCTCATTGCGCTCATGTCTTCCTTCATGGTTTTGATGTCCTCTTTCATTTCCAAATATAACGCTTTTAATTCCTCCATTATATTCGGTTGTTCGGCTTGTTTTGAGGAGGCATCTATTGATGGTCTTCTATATATTTGTTGTTCCATAACTTGTTTTGCTTTCCTTGTCGTCATTTTCCTTCAAAGCTAGTCCTCCTCCTTCCCTTCTCAGCTTTGTACTATCGTCTCTTACAGTATTTCTCAACCTTCCTCACCTTTCTTGTTTTTTGTTATTTACTTTGCCCCCTCCTACTTCGGTTAAGTAGCTCAGTTTCAACTCGCCTCACAAGTAATGTCCTTTCTACTTAGATCTTTCCTACCCTTGCTATCAGTCTTTGCTTGACCTCTCCTCTCTGAAAGAATTCTTTTCCTTGCCGCTTCAATACCTCCTTCTTACTTCTGTGTTAGCAACACCTCTTCTCTCTTGTACTCCTTTTAAACTATATCTCTCTATTCAGCTTTTCTTCTTTTGAGGACAAGTCTTAACTACTCCCTCCCACTTCCTTAACTTCCCCTCCTCTTTGAGTTTTCCCTTCCTTTTTCCTCTTACTGTTTCAGCTACGCCTCAATTCTCTGGTGTTCCTTTCTTTCGACTTCTACACCCCTATCTTCCTTGGACTTCTTTGCCCACCTTGTCCCCTTCACCCACACCCCCCCCCAACGTCCACCTTTGTGTCTTCTCCTCCTTCTTCCCTCGTCTGCTTCAACTTCTCTTCTCTTTCTCCCTCCGGCCGTTCCTTCACCCACCATCCACTTCCGTCTGCCGTAGTTTCGCTTCCGCCTTTACTTCCTCTTCTCCCTCCTTTCACCTTCGCTTTTCTATTTCCTTCTTCTACCGTCCACCTTGGCTTTTTTTTTCCCCCTTCCTCCTCCTCCCGTCGGTCTCAGCCTTTCTCTTCTTCCTTCGTCCAACTTAACTTTTTCCCCTCCTACTCCTCCCATTTTCTTCGGCTTCTCTGTTTCCTTATTTCTCCCGTCCCCCTCAGCTTCTTCGCTTATTCCTTGCGTCTGCTTGAGTATTTTCTACCTCCTTCTTCACCCGTTCGCCTCGGCTTTCCCTCTTCCTTCTCCCTTCTCCCGTCTCGGCGTCTGTGCCTTCTCCTCTTTCCGAATTACGCAGCTTCTCCTCCTCCCCTTTCTTCTCCTTCTCTCCGCCTCGGCCTTTCTGCCTCCTTTTTCTCCCGTCCACCTCGGCGTTTCTGCCTCCTTCCCCCTTCGTCCCTGCTGCTTCTCCTTTACCTTCCCCCGCCGTTCACTACTCCGGCGTCTCCTTCTCCCCTTCTCACATCCGCCTCGGCTTCTCGTCCTCCTTTTCACGCCGTTCGCCTTGGCGTCTCCTTCTCTCGCACTCTCCGTTTGCCTCGGCTTCTCCTTTCCTCTTATAGAACTCACTCTTTTGCCTCGGCCCCACCTTCTCTCTCTCTCCGACCACCTCAATCTCTCCTCAGCCTCTTCTTTTCTCTCTTTCCCTTGTACTCCACGTCCCCTTCCTGCTCTTCCCAAATAAATGTCTAATTTTTAAATGTGTCGCGTTTGCTTGAAATTTTGCTTTCGGCTCTTTATCTGATATCAGCCGAGGAATTCCCCGTAAGTTTGATAACCGGAATCTTTTGAAGATGCTACTTTGTTATTTTACCTTGTTCTTTTAAATTAAAAGTTGGGGGCAGACCTTGTTCTGCTCAGCAGCTGGTAGCCAGCACAGCGGATAAGTTTAAGGCTCTCCTGTGGCCCCTCTTTGGGTGTCTCCTGAAGTTCCTTCAGGGCTGTGGAGGGTGCCAGGAAAAAGAAAGGAGCCCGGGCAAACCCCTTCGCCCAATCTATGCCTAGATTGGGGTTTTTCTTCACTGTAATGGGGATTACAGCGAGAAAACCGTGCTGGATACTTGGCGTTCTTCGGAGCCTTTCCGAAGTGCATCCGACGGGCTGCCGCTCCCAACCGGAAGTCCCAAAAATGTTTTGTGGATTTTAGATATTACTGTACTTTGCTATTTGGCCAACAGTTCTACAAGAGTGTTAGGGGCTGAACTGAGGTTGACATGTATTCCCCCCCCCCCCCCGAGAGGCTCTGCCAGTTTATGTCAGGGAAATACAATGTAGTCTTTTCCAGGCTGAAAACAGTTGCAGCTGTTGAATTTGACCAGTGCAGATAGTTAAGAAGTTGCTTTCAGTTCATTTTTGATAGATTTATCAAAATTCATAAATCACATAGGCTTGAATCCTGCCAGTGCACTAGGTTGGTGTAACTCAGGATGACCAGACATCCTCCTTTTCCAGGACATGTCCTACATTTCAACATTCTGTCCAAGAGGAATTCCAAAATCTTCTCCATTTTTAGCATAACTAAGGAGCCCGTTGAGTAGCACTCTGTTTGCTGTTCCCCTTTGAGAAATGCGTCTAGCTGGCAGCTTGTCTTCACTGCAAACAGAGAGAGAGGATGGATCCTTCTCATGTTATTTTATCCTAGGAGCAGCAGCCGAGAAGACATTTGCCCCCAATGCTCAGGGCACATTTGTTTCTTGGAAGGGAAAAGGACAGCAAATGTGTCAGGCAACGGGCTGCTTGAGGACCCAATGCAAATGATGAAAGGATTTCCCCCTTAATTTCATCACAATGGACACATGAAAGGAATAATTTAAATGTAGATCCAATCGAGGGTTTGCTAGTAAAGTACAATTTTAAGCATTTGTCTTGTTCAGAGTTCTATACATATATTGCAAGCCAAGACAGCATTTTAACCATAATAGGTTCATCAGAAAAATATGGTTGAGTAATGAAATACAGCATATGTAATACAATCTGGTCACCCTGGTGTAGTTATGCTAGCTCAAACTGGCAGCCGGGTGAAACTGGCCATGGGTGCAGCAGCGTTGAGGGAAGAAAGGCATTAGAGAAATAAGCATCTCTGACCTGGAGGATATGTCTTCATTTTCCTTTCGCCACTCTACAGCCCTGGGAAAACTGGAACCCCTAGAATAATGCACCCATAGCATTATGGCCATAGTCAGGATGGATAGAACCTGAGTTTTGAAAACTTTGAAACTGATAGATTTACCCATTCCAGGCTTGGGTGATGAGGGACAGATGAAACCAACTGAGCCCTTATGGTCCACCGTCTATAATACATCCATAGCTAAAATGAAGTCTTTTGCAGATGCTGCTTTTTGTTAATCTCACACAATGAGGACTAGAAACTTGCTTTTTAAAGATAAAACGAAATCTCCGGTGATGACAAAAACCATATTAAATGACTTGTGCATAGATGCTTATGATCTGCTTTTTCACTTAACATGACACAAGTGTACCAATCTTAATCTGTTACAGGATATATAGAATCCATTTTCAGGTAGGTTGGTTTTACCTATTAAAGAGTTTTATATGACACCCTTAAAAGCACAAAATCAATGGAAGTGAATAAGGCATTTTACAATATCCTTCCATGACTAAAAAGTGCAAATAAGATTTTTAAAGTGGAACATTTTGATATTTTAAGAGGCTGGAGACCATGAAAAATGCCAATAAATATGCAAAGCGAGTTAAGAGGCCATCATTCATCCAAAAGATGGTTTAGTGTTTGTCTTTCAGATTTAACTCTACTGTCTTGTGAATTCTTCTATCTCAGAGTAGGAAGAAAAGAAGACCCACAGAAAGAGAGAGAGAGAGAGAGAGAGATGCTTGGTTTTAAAGGACAAATTTCCCAGAGCTTGTTTTTCATTCTTATATTATTGTTTATTGATTCTGTATAGGGACTGACTAGAGAATTTAGCAAGAGTAGTTAATCAGTCATTTTTGTTATTCTTAATTGAATCCTCAGTGTACTTTAAAGAGAAACCTAAAAATATAGGCAAAGTCCTCGTGTCCAAGTTGTGTGCGCATGTTTGTGCCTTCATGTCACCTGTCATCTTATTGCAACCCCATGAATTTTTCCATGGATAGGGTTTTCTTAGGCAAGGACTTCTCAGAGTTGGATTTGCCAGTTTCTTCCTCTGCAATGTAGCCTACAGCAGCTAGTATTTGTTGTCAGTCTCCCATCCAAGTACCAACCAGGGCTGACCTTGCTTAGCTTCCAAGATCAGATGGGATCTGGTGGCTTTAGGGTACTTAGGCCCTATGTCAGGAGAAATATGACACCTTAATTATTGATGCTTATATTTTATGTTTATATTTTAAGGTACTACCTAAATAATTAATTGGAACTGAAACAGCAGTGGAGAAATCAGAAGAAGACTAGGACTTGGATGTGCAGCTATGAAAGAACTAGACAAGATCCAGAAGTAAGGATATATCATTGAATACCAAAGTAAGGATTTTCCATGCCACCCTATTTCCCATTTCTATATAAAGTTGTGAACGCTGGACGGTGAAGAAAACTGATAGGAAGAAAATCAACTCATTTGAAATATGATGCTGGAGAAGAGTCTGACGGATACTGTGGACTGCTAAAAAGACAAATAAATAGGTCCCAAAGCAAATCAAGCCTGTATTCTCCCTAGAAACTAAGATAACTAAACTGAGACAGTTGTACTTTGGCCATATCATGAGAGGACATGACACACTAGAAAAGACAATAATCCTTGGAAAGGTAGAAGTCACTAGGAAAAAGAGGAAATACCCTGGAGGAATCCTTGAAATAATTTTCAAATCGCAGGGGGCCTCCGCATAAAAACAGTTATGTCTGCAACTAAAAAAAGGTGTATTTTTTCCCAATCATAATGTCTTGCAGAATCCCTAGCAATCTCTCACAGAAACCTAGACTTCCAGGGACCTGTGGCGGAGAAACCCTGCATTAGATTACCTGCAAGTTATTTTTTGTTGATAAAGCGGGCTTAACAAAACCACATTCAAAAAGAAACATTTTGTGACTTCTCTTTTCGTGCATGTAGTGAGAAACCTTTTAAAATTTTCTATTTTCTATTTCATTTTATATTTTTAAAGGAGGTTTTTTTTTTTTTAAGAAGAAGCATTGTGAATGTAACTTTTCAAGTTTGTACCATCAGTTTACCAATCTCAGGGAAACCTTTTTAAAAATTAGCAACCAGCAAAACTTGCTATGTAATTAAAAAATTGTGGACACCTGCAAATGAGATATAAAACTAATACTTATATATTACTTTGGAAAGCAACTTTCCAAGCTCTGTTCATGCCTGGTTGATGGTTCGAATGAGCAAGACAAAGGAGTTACCAGTTGCTTTAAATGATTTATTCCATAATTATTTATTTATTCTTAGCAGCATCCACTGGCTTTTTTTCTTGTTGGACTCCTGCTGCTGCAAAGACAGCTTTCTGATTTTTTCCTGCATATGTGACAAGTCTAATATTGCAAGTCTAATATCACAGGCATCACTCGATGTCACTTCAGATGGACTTGGTTCACACAGTCAGCTACCGGGCATCAAGCATTAAATAATCACATATGTGTATGTCATGCTTCTACATATACACATGTACCATCTGGCCTTTATTCCTACTCCTTTAGCTTCATGATTGGCTTTAAATCCTACTCCTGCAGTTTAAAATAAATATAACTAGCTTTTGTTTTACAGAGTGTTATCTTTGCTTGTTCATCAGTCAAGGGCAAGTTGTCTCCAATGTAGAAATTCTGAGATATAACAATCCCAGGGATCTGCCTTTTACTGACACAAACCTATGGTCCTTCAGAGCCTGGAAACATTACGTGTATTTATTTATTTATTTATTTATTTATTTATTATTTTTTTGCACTACATCTCCCAGGTAGCTGGAAGTGGCAATCCCCCCCCAAAAAAAGCAACTTGTCCCAAACTTTGGACTTTATATGTTACTTAAGATCCTACTTGTAGAGGCCATAGTCTAGTGGTTGGATCTCGGGCATGCAGAGAAGTAGAGACTCTACTTCTCATCCCAGGGCACTTTCACAAAATAATAGGGATGGGATCCATTATTCTGCCTAGTCGTGTCAATTGAAATTGAGGTGCTAAGGTGGGTTAGGGACCACAAGTGTGTCTAAGATGGGTAAGAGCCCAACACTAGCAGGCAGGCCAGTCTTAATTTTGCCAGTTTGCAGGTTTCTTCCTTCCTTCCTGGTGCTGCAGTGGTTAAAAGGCAGTACTGGAGCCACTTCTTCACAGTCAATAAGGTTGTGAGCTCTATACCAGCCAGGGGCTCCAGGGTTGACTGAGCCTGGCATCCTTCCGTAGGTCACTAAAATGAATACCCAGCTTGTTGAGGGCAATTAGCTTATATGCTGTAAACTGCTTAGAGACTACTTAGTTCAATATGAAGAGGTATAGAAAGGTCACTGCTATTGCTATTCATTCCATTTAGAAAACAATGAAAACACAGAATAAATTGCATTAAAAAAAAAACAGTTGATGCAGGAAACAGGCTGATGACCATGAAACCAATAACAAAATTATAAATGAATGTTATAAAATGGAACGAATTGGGGGGAAAAAACCAATTGCCATCTCAAGCAAAGAAAAAAACGTGTAATTCGTGTATATCATAAAAGGTTTAAAAGTGGAATTAGAGCAGGATAGTAGGGTCTGTGGCTGTACCTTATCATATGATGTGGTGATTGTCCTGTAACTGGTCTGTAGTCCATCCATTGCTGGAGTGCTCCTTTTCACTGATGGGAAAATCCTGTCAATACCTCCCAATCATGTTGCTTTTCCATTGTGGATATATATGTGAGAAGTTCCTCTTGAACCAGTTCCAATATGTAGGCAGTCACATAACAAAGGTAACTAAATTGCTGGTTTGCTAGTTTGCAAGTAACTTTGAGAAAAGGGAAGAGGAAGTATTAATTCATAAAATGCAGGGAACGAGTATGTGTGTGTGTGTGTGTGTGTGTGGGCATGCGTGTATTTTAAAATGAGGAAATAATTTATTTTAGTCATTTACCAAAAAAAAAATAAAAATAAAAAATTAGCCCAGAAATTTCTTAGTCTGTAGTTTTATTTCTGCTTCTTTTGGAGTGACACCCCCCCCCCCCGCAACCTAATGGGATTTATTTCTGAGAAAATATAACATCCTTCCCCACCTGTCCCAATCTGCTAGGGTCAGTCCGGAGGGATCCTTTGTCTAATCTTTTCATCTGGTTTTATAATGTTCTGGTTTCTCTCTCCTCCTCCCACTTTCCACCTTCGTCCTCAGCTTACTTCAATTGCTGCAAACAGTTCAATGTGTAAAAATAGGTTACACTCAATTCACTCAGAAGGGGAATAGGGGAGAATTTTGTCTTTTCCAGTAGGCTGATTAAAAATACAGGCCTATTTAAAAAGTATGCTTGTTTTATTGGAATTTGGCATTCTAAATCAAAAAAATGATCTCAGATTTGCCCCACTATGTTCATTTTTTTCACAACTTGCTTTGATGTTTCTATGTTATAAGATACTATGTGACTGAATAAATTATCCTGCAAAGAATTATCCTACAAAGGCTGCATTCCCACGTACAAATAAATCACTTTGCGAACCGAATCGATGGATCAGTTCAGCAGCAGAGCGTGGTTCACACTACATTTGCCCTGATCACATTTTCTTGCTGCAAAATAAAATAAAATAACCCATTTGTGGTTCACATTCACAAATGAATTGATTCAAAATAGATCCAGTCCAGCTGGCCAAAGGGCAAATATAAATTGATTCTGATCCACATCTGGTTCACACTTGCACAGAATCGATTTATCAAAATAGACATGGAAAAATCAATGTCAAAAAGATGTGGGTCAAATGGGTCTAGTGCATCACTTTAGCTTTAGTGATTTGGTTCAAGTGGGAACTACGGTCATTTTAACTGGTTTAAACCAATTTGCGATCCAGTTTAAAAGGTAGTGGGAATGAGGCCTAAGAGTAAGAAAGGGTTAAAGTCTTCTAACGGAATTTTAAAATGCTTTAATACACTGATAAGAAACACACACCCCCCACACACAAATGAAAAACAAAAATCCATTCAAAAGCTTTAAAAGATTTTGCATTGCAACATCAGCATCCACAATTAATCAAAGCTGAGTAACAACTGAATTGATAAAAGTATCAAATTGAAAGAACAGTGTGTGGTAAGACCTTTTAATTATGTTTTTAAAAGTGGGCAACCCCAAATACATTTAAAATATTAACAAAATTGAGAAATGTTTTTTCATCACATATCTGTGTAACCTTTGCAATCATGACCATACTCTGATATTGCTTGGCCTCATGTGTTCTGGTTTTCATCTGCAAAATGTTTGGCAGTTATGAAACACAAATAGGATTTTCTCTTAATGACATATTTATCATTTCTTTGTCATACTAGTTTTAGAACATAAATAAATTTTATTGAATCACACACACACACACACACCCCATTCTGTTGAGCTATAAAGACCAAGCCAACTGTAATTTTTAAAATCTGAAACCAGAGGCTAGTGGTTGAATGGAGATATTTCTTTCTGTCTCAACCCCACATTTGTTCATTGCGGCAAAGATTTGCTTCTGTCAGATTTTCTGGGTGGCTTTTGGAGTATTTGTAATTCACTGATTGTCAGATTAAAATGATTGTCAAATAACTATTCTCATCTTGAAACATTTCTCTGCGTATTTAAAATATATATTTTTATCGGGGTTGATTTGTTAATTTTTATAACAAACAGTGGTTTCAAAAAAGATTAAATTGGTTATTAACTCTTTGGAACTAAGGGTCTAAACTCAGTTGCTCATTCCAGTTAGAGAAGATCTATAAAACCAATCAAATTTACAAAAGCATTCAGCAATTGATACAATGGGTCTGTTTTAGTTGGGAGTAGTGACAGGATGAGCTGCAATCCCCATTCTACCCCACTATCTACTTTAAAAAAATGTTATTAATACTTCTTTGTGCTAATGGAAGGCAATAAATGTATGTTTATTTTCAAGTAATTTATTATTTTTGGTGACCCTAAGGCAAACCTATTATAGGGTTTTCTTGGCAAGTTTCTTCAGAGGGGGGTTTCCCATTGCCTTCCTCTGAGGCTAAGAGCCTGGGACTTGCCCAAGGTCGCCCAGTGGAGTTTTCATGGCCAAGCAGGGATTTGAACCCTGCTCTCCAGAGTCATCTTCCAGTGTTCAAACCACTACACCATATAGCATTTAAACAGACATGGACTTATTTCCTTCCCATCTGGCTTGTCTTTAGGCATCTGCCTATCTTGTCCGCCAATGCCCAATCCAGTAAAATAATTAAAACTTTAATTTATTTATACATCTTTCATACAGATATTATAAGATCCTACAATTACTGCCTTCTAATTTATTCAAAATCCTTCTGCTGCAAATTGTATTAAATGAACAAGTGGATCTCTCTCTCTCTCTTTCCAAGCTCTCTCCCCATTATTCCCTCCCCATCTCAAAGCAAATCAAGTCAAAGATTCATATCACTGAGTTATCAGGCCAACAGACTCTGTCTGGAGGGTCAAGGGACAGCTTGCTCTTAGCTCTTTAAAACTGGCTGGGTTTTAATACAGAAGCAGGTGCTGATGTGTTTTTTCTGTCTTTTGAACCACGAAACAATGACATTCTGCTTAATACGCCAGCAAACAAGATGGGACATATTTTCTGCCTTGGGATCTATTGTGCCGTGAGTGTACCATTGCACGTTTGTGCTTTTGATGCGATTCAGAAATGTTAGTGGGCCTTCGTTGCTTGCAATTTGTCCTTTCCTCCAGCACTGCCCCATTCTCTCCCTGCCCCCCCCCCCCCCACTTCTCACCCCGACTGTTGCTGCTTGAATATGTAATAGGTACCTCCACCTGGGTGATGGGCACCTCCCGTGACTCCCTGGGACTACCTGACAACTGCACAGCTCCGATTTTTAATAGACTCAGAGTAGTTTTCTCGAAGAGAAGCCTTAAAAACTCCCAAAGGAGAGATCATCAAGCGGAATGGTCCCCAGTGCAGGATTTATTAGCAGGCAGGATAGGGAGGTTGATTAGCCGGCATGGCTGAACAGACATGCTGTCAGGCAGGCCTCTTAATCCAATCAGTTACCTGTCAGAGGGGGAGCTGTCTTGGAGTTCCCAAGAGCTGCACATCCCCTCAACGCTGGAGCCCATGTCTCTCTGCCTGCCACCTACGTGGAACACTGTCCCTGCCTCCTCCTGCTGCTGCTGTTGCCCGTAGAAAGTTACATGGCACAGTCTTACACAGGAACTGCCTTCTATTACAAGGAGCTGCTGGTTATAGTCAAGGCTGTGTCATGACTCTGGAGGAACACAGCACAAGCATGGAATGCAGGGTGGGTGCAGAATATTTTTGTTCTTGTTAACTGCCCTCAAGTTGATTTTGAAGTGGATAAAACATCTCCAAGACTCCTTGTTCTCCACTGCTCTGCTTAGTTCCTTCAAACTAATACCCGTGACCTCCCTAATAGAGTCTATCCCTCTAGCGTGTGGCCTTCCTCTTTTTCTGCTTCCCTCCACCTTTCCTAGTATTAATATTTTTTCCAACGTGTCATGCTTTCTCATGATGTGTCCAAACTGAGACAGGCTCAGTTTTGTCATCTTGGCTTCCAGGGAGATTTCTGGCTTGATCTGTTCAAGGACTCATTTGTTTGTCTTTTCAATCCTCGGCATTCTTCTCCAGCATCTCATCTCAACTTAATTGATTTTCTTCCCATCGTCTTTCTTAACTGTCCAGCTCTCGCATCCATACATGTTAATAGGGAAAACAAGAGCTTGTATGATTCAAACTTTCGTGTTCAGTTTCATCTTTGCATTTTAGAATCTAGTTCTTTCATAGTCACTTTCCCCATTCTGAATATTCTGATTTCCTGACTGAAGTCTCTGTTTCTATCAATGTCTGATCCCAGGTATGAGACCACCTTTACTATTTCTGTTTCTTCATTGTCTAGATTGAATTTGTGTAGATTCTTCGTGATCATTATTTTTGTTTTCTTTATGTTCAACAGTAGTCCTGCCTTTGCACTTTCGTCCTTGTTCTTCCTTAGTAGTTGTTCCAGGTCTGGGAGGTTCCCTGCTAGTATTATGGTGTCATCTGCATATCTTAGATTGTTAATATCCCTTCCTCCTATTTTTACTCACTCCACCCACCCCAAAAGCTCAATTTCCCCTCTTTTAAAGCAGAAGCAAGTTTAAAGACATGTGGTTGCAGAGGTGTACTTGCGAACAGGTCAAGAAATGCCACCATGATCTCAGAAGACAAAGGAGTTATCTCACCTCAAGGGTTCAAAACCAGGGCTTTTGTGCTGACATAGATCTCAATCAGTCAGCAAAATCCAAACTAAAATGATGCAAAATGACTATATTCTGCACTGGTCAGGCCTCTTATGGAGTACTGTGTTCAGTTCTGGGTACCTCATTTTAAGAAGGATATAGACAAGTTGGAGCATATTTAGAGAAGGGCAAGAAGGATGATAAGAGGAATGGTTGATAAGAGGCAAGGAGAGCAAAACATATGAAGAAGGTTAAAAGAGTTGAGCATGTTCAGCTTGGTAAAGAGAAGACTGGGGTGACATGATTGTATTCTTTAAATACCTTAAGGACTGTCACAGAGAGGAGGGATCAGGTCTGTTCTCTGCTGCCCGAGAAGGTAACACCAGGTGTATTAGTCTGAAGTGCAGTAAACAGTAGATTTCCATTGAACATCAGAAGGAACTTGGTGATAGTAAGAGTGGTTCAGCAATGGAACCAATTGCCTAAAGATGTGGTGGGGTCTCCTTCTCTGGACATCTTCAAAAAGAGTCTGGGCAGCTATCTTCTATGACAAAAGACAAAAATAAGCTGTGATTCTATTCCCACTAGGATTGCCAGAATAAAAATTGGAGAGGGCTCCTGTAGCTTTAATGGTTGTGTATTATATTGATGTTGATTGTCATGAAACCAGGTAACAAGCAACACCTGCTGAAATTCCTTCTTCTATACAACCATTAAAGATAGAGGAGCCCTCCCCAATTTTCAGTCTGGCAACCCTAGTTAAACATAGTCCCATTGAACATAGATTGTTCAATGAATAAGTCCCATTGAACATAGGTTTATTTCTGTGTAATCAAGCATAAGCTTGTATGGAAAATTGTACAAAATAAGGAAGAAATGTACATTTGCTCAACATCAATAGTTTCCACATTATAGGATTTCCTAAGTCTAAAGGCTTAAAATTGTCAGGGGGGAAATAGCTGTTAGGTATCACAATAGAAGGAGCAAGAAATCCAGGTAAATTTCTCCAGGCCCATTCATACTGCATTTTAACCTGGCCTCCAATCCAATTTAAATGAGGGTTGTTCATACTTGTGCCAGCGTTTCCTGACCCAAATTGGGGAGTTGTTCATATTTTCTAAACTGATGGGGGGGCATGGGGTAAATCCCCCTTAATCCAGTTTTGTTTTGGTTTTTTGGTTTTTCTTGCGGTTCTTTTCAAAAGAACCAGTTTTTTTGCCAAAGGGAACTTGAAAATCGTTCCCATCCGATTCCTCTATTCCTCCTCATCCTTTTCCTGGGAAAGTCATGCAATTGTGGTGAAGATATTCACACACATAGCCATTAGAGACGACTTATCCTGGGAATAACCAGGATAAGTGATTGTGTGACTTTCCCAGGAAAAGGACTGTTTAAACCCTTGATTTTCCCTGTGCGAACAAGTCCTCAGTCTCTGCTTTTGGGTTCACATTCCTGGGGTCTCAGTTTTGCTGGAATTGTCACTTGGCTTTCTTTGACTATGATGCAATAGGCCATCTTCAAACAGCGGTTGGCAGGGATGTTATGTGCCTTCAGGTCGACTCTGACTCATGGCAACCTTTTCTTGACAAAAATTATTCAGAGGGGTTTTTCCATTGCCTTCTTCTTTGAGTGAGAGTGTGGGATTTACCCATGGACACCCAATTGGTTTCCACAGCAAAAGCAGAGATTAATACACTGGTCTCTCTGAATCCTAGTCCAACATTCAAACCACTGCACCTTGCTGGCTCAGATTGGTGGAGACTGGTCAATAAATTCCGTAATAAGCAGTTAGTACACCAAATGGTAACTGAATGAAGATTCCTTGGAGGTATCCTAAAACTTTTGATATACAGTCCCTTTTTGAATGGACCCCAAGGAGGGAATTTGTTAGATAACTCTTGCAACAAAAGTGTTCACTGTCAATATATATATATATATATATATATATGTAAAAACATATGGAATGGCAGGAAGGGCAATTTGACTTCAAAATTAGATCTGCATTAAGTGTGTCTCCACCTTTGGCTGGCCTGATACTGCATCAGGTTTTAAATAGCAACAGCACAGACAAGGTTGAGATAGACATGATTTTTGGGGAGGGGGGGGCTGCCTCTTGTGATATTTGATTCCAATATAAACCTCTTCAGCCCTGCAGCCCATAAATTTAACAAAGTCAAGAGAAGATGAAAGTACTTCATTCCGAGCTACCTGCTATTTCCCTGAGTAATTTGAATCAATGTGCTGGATCAAACTTCTGTTTTAGGGTTCCCATTTTTAAAAGAACAACAAGCTCGGGACACTGCTGTATAGTGAAGATGTTTGCCTCCCCATTTCTTTTTTCCTGAAAAGGGATCTTTGTACTGTATTGGAAATAGCAATCTCATATTTGGTTAGGGGCTGTCAAAAGGTCAGAATCCTTTGATATAAGGCAACTAAGCCCATGGTAAAAACAAACAAACAAACAAAAAAACAACCCACCTCTGCTTGAATGCCATGCTTGCATCTGTCCTATGAACCACTCTCTTGTCTTCTTTCCCTAGGTTCCAAGAATTTTACCTTGGGGCAGGAGAAGATGGTAAGAGATGGTTGGTGTCCCCAACCATCTCCTTGTGCAAGAGATGATGGGACTTGTTCCAGTCCATATGTGAGAAAATATAATAATAATAATAAGCTGTGGTAGAGAGAGCCAGGACAGTGCATCCTTCAGCTCCACACTCCCAGCTGGATGCCGCTTCCACACCATTGTTGTGTCCTTTTGCAATAGTTATGCTGGTATTCCTAACCAATCAGGGATCATAGGGGAGAAACAGACAGGCAGGGAAAAGTGTCTCAAAGCTGCTTTTCCCAAAACTGATTCAAACCCCCAGCACCCGCACCACCTGCTCCCACAGTAGCCTGGATGCAAATGGCACAACCACATGAAGCCACACTGCTGGGTAATATTTTTTTGTCATGTCCTTCCCATCCCTGCACACCATCGCATGAACATACAGCCACCAGCAACCACCTCCTCCCTAGAAGTCATCCCTTTTGAGCAGCCACACAGTCACACCTGTGACCCTTCACCAGTATGGGGCATCAGAGCTTCCAATTGTGCCTCTCTTCATGCCCCCTTTACCCTGCTTCACCTGATGCCTCCCCCCCCCCCCGGGCTGTATGGTTCCTGTAAGTTGTCGTTACCTCCATTAGAGATGTCACACTTTCATTTTTCGGCATTGCCACCCCTACTACTTGGGTATGGCAGCTCTGGCCTTTCTTAATGTGCTCTTGCGTTGGAACGTTTACAATTAGGGGGTAGAGCGCACCTTTATAATCAGTCTGGCATCAGTGCATTTAGATGCATGGGTCAAGGTGCTCATTTTCTGGGAAAGAGTGGGAAAAAATCAGCTTCTTTTTATTCCAGGTTTTACCCCCGGAGCGTTGCTTGGTTGCAGTTTCCGCCAGGTTTTGAGGCATGCATCATCTAAATGCTCCACCTCAAAACCAGGTGGTAACTGGTTTATTTGGTCATCTGTTTCCGCCCATAGCAAATAGTTTGATGCTACAGTGTTGTATAGTGTTGTATCTGATTTGGCTAAATTCTAATATCGCCTAGTGACCTTGCCAAGGGCAAGTGAGGACCATTGACAATGAAAGTAAGAGTTGGCAGTGTCAGTAAACACTGACCTATTTGTAATAGTGAAAATATTTGTTAAAATGTGAGTAGTTTTGGCTCAGTCCTGTTCAAAGAGGATCTTTTTATTTATGTTAATGCACTGGCATAATTCCAAGGTTGTTCAACCCACACATTTATCACTCTCAGGGCTACTCTGAGGTGATTTTTAATACTCCATGAAGGGGAATAGGTTAATCAGATTCCACACTGGTTCTAAATGTATTGATGTTGCCATCATATCATCCTTTTCTTTACACCAGACAGGTAGGGTTCATCAAGACAGACAACAAAGGGTAAAATTGATATACCCCTGTGCACAGTTTTATTATTTAATTCTTGTGGCTTTTTTCTCTTCTGTACTATATTTCAAAATAGTGTGTTTTGAAAGTGGCCAGAGGATTTAATACTATCCTTGTGTCAAAAGAAAGAGACTGTTAAATAAGTAAGTAAGACATATATAGGAAATTTTCTACCATAGAAAAGCCAGAAAGTAAAATTCTAATTGGAACATTGCAGTAGTTAAGATAATACTATAGTGTAAAGCATTAAGACTTCAATATGCAACCACAGAAGAGTGGGCATATTATACAGTGCCTAGTCCATTTTCTGTGAGTTGACAGATATTGACAATTAAAGAGAAAATTAAACCACTAGGTCCAGATGGTATCCATCTGAGAGTTCTTAAAGAACTCAAATGTGATGTTGCTCTTCTTCTATGAAAAGCATGTAACATGTTCTTAAGACAAGCCTTGAACCAGAGGACTGGAAAGTAGTCAGTACGTATAACGCTAATATTTAAAAAGGGAAATGTTTAAAATGTTTAAAAAGGAAATCAAGGGCAGATCCAGAAAATAAAAGGCTAGTTAGCTGAATGTCTGATCCAGATACGTAAACTGCTGGGAACTGTTCTTACAGACTGAAATTTTAAGCGTATGGAGGGACATTCCCACTGAAAAAGAATCAACATGCCTTCTGCAATGGTGAGTCCTATTTCATTACCTTTTAAGACTTCTTTGAAAGGGTTGGTAAGATGTGGACAGGTGTGATTCAATAGCTGTTGGTCTTTTGAAAGACTTTTGACCATGTTTCACCAAATACTCCTAAGCAAATGTAGCATTCATCGGATAAAAAGAGAGACACATTTATGGGTCAGAAACTGTTTAAAAAACAGTAAATAAAGATAGGAATACATGGATAATTTTCACAATAAAGAGATATAAACAGTGTGGCAAATGAAGAATATGTATTTGGGCTGTTTATTTTTACCCCTTATACATGATCTAAAATTGGGGTTAAGAATCCATCTTTGCTGACTACACGAAATTACTGAAGGTGGACAGAACAAGAAAGGATTGCAGAGAGCTGCAAAAGAAGCTCTACAAACTGGGGAAATGGGCATTAAAACAGCAAATGTGGTTTAATGTAACGTGTAATGTAAAGTATAATGCAAAATTATGCTCACTGGGGCACAAAATCCTAACTTGATAAAATGAATCACTTCAGTGAGATTGCTGAAAATAATATACTCGCAGACCAGTCAGGCTGTTGGAACAAAAGAAATTTCAGCTGGTGCTGGAATATCCACAAAGTGGAGGCCAGATGGACCTCTTGTGGCATGGTGTCTACCCAGCCTGGGTGCTCCAGCAGAGAAGGTTTGTTCACCCAGTCCTGCCAGCCATACTTGGATGGAGGCAAGATATGCAAAAAAAAAAAAAAAAAAAAGCCCCCTCCAACTGGCTTACGTATACGGATGCAATAATATGGGAGGGAACTGTCTTTTAAATAGTCTAGTGCCAAAGCCATTTAAAAGGCAATAATGACATTTTGAACTGACCAGAAAAACAGAGCACCAGCCAATGTAACTGATATGGTAGAAGAGTTTCATGTTCAGAAAGCCCAGAAGATTGGCTACTGCATTCTGGACCAGCTGGAGCTTCCAAATGCTCTTCAAAATAGCCCCAACACACAGAAAACACATCCAAAGTCAAGCAACTATACTGAGGCCAGGGCCTCCTCCTCCAGAAAGGGGTGAATTTGGATAGGCAAAAGCACTTCTGATCCCAGCTGGGCCTCCTCCCCAAGGGATCTGTGTGGAGTAACGTGTTCCAGAGTTCTTCCAAAATGCGAACCCAATTTTTAAAGTAGAGTGCATCTCCACTGCAAGTATTCTGACCCTCTACAACTGGATTGGAAGCCCTTCTGGCTCAAAGAGCATTTACACCTTCTCCAAGTTTTGCCCAGTTTCTTAGCTCAATCTAGTCCATTGCTGATCTCAGACACTGAATCAGCCACTTCTTGTCCCCTTGGACTAAACTGGACAGGAAAACAGAGCTGCACACTAAGCGGAGATCTTGGGTTAGTCTTCCCCAGTGGTTGTCTACACAAATTAAAAGAGCACAGCAGATAAGATGGAAACCATGTGGTTCCAACTGTTAAAGCTGAGCTGTGCAGAAGAAAATGGGAGGACATTACAACGTGCTCAGTTGATGGATATTTTTTTTATCAATAAAAACCCAATGGGTTTCTGCCTATTGGTGTTCTCAAGGGCCTTCTACAGGGGCTACATAAAATCACAGCAAGACAACACATAAATACATAATAAAACATTATGAAATAATTATTACATCCTTATAATGCCTGTGGCCTGTCCATACCTACTTGAAATGTATCTTCAGAGATTTCTGGAACTGAAACTCTCACAGCATTTACTGGACCAAACCCCTCCCCCCCCCCAAAAAAAAAACCCACACATGTTAATGAAGGCTAAAGGTTTTTATATTTCAGCAGATAATAAGGGGGAAGAGTTGTTACATAACACTGAAGGGCACTTCAGTATAACTGAGCTGAAGGACAGGGACTGTTGGAAAACTCAGAGGAAATTTATAAGAGTGGGAGGAGATAGAAAATCTAATATAGACCTCTAGGGATGAAAGACTTAAATTTTAAATTCCCTCTCAACTCTTTCCTTAAAAGTATTCTCTCACTAATACTGTTCACCTTTGCTATAGCCAAAAATCAAAGGTTGCAAGATGATGTTATCTCAAGAAATAATAATTTCATATAATTTTATGTGTTGTTGTGTCAAAGGGAAAATGAGAAGGCAGGGCCAGAAACAAGAAGCGAGACGAGAAGGCTAAGACATACTCTGTTTAATGTTGTTGCTGCATTAGGACCCTATTTACAATTCTTCCTCCCCAGAAGGATATTTTCTGCATACAAGTTGAACAAATAGAGTGATAGAATGCAGTCTTGCCTGACCCCTTTGCCAACTGGGAACCATTTTAGTTTTCTGAATTCTGTTCTAACAATAGCCTCTTGTCCTAATTACAGATTTCACGTCAGGACTATCAGATGTAGTGGCTTTTCATGATCTATACATTCTACACTTTAGCTGTTATGACTTTCCCCCTACACATGTTAGCTACTTATTTGAATTCCTGTTTAATGATTTGCCCCTTTTCCATTTCTTTAAAACTTAGCTCAGTTGAAAGTTCTTGATGATGATGATGATGATGATGATGATGATGATAATGATATAATTTATATTCCACCTTTTCCCAGAGGAAACAGGGCAGATTACAAGACATAAATAACAATAAAATACAAATTACAGTAAAATCACAATTCTAAAAATCCCCTACCCCAACCACCCTCCCAATCATAATGGATAATAACTAAAAAGACAATATTAATATAAAATAATCAGAATTTGAACTAAAATTATTTAAAATTGAGGTAGGTAGAGGTGAGAGAACTATCTTCTTGTGGTAGATGGGAGTTGTCGGTATCAATGAAGTGGGGGGAGCTAATCTGGAAAGGCCTGCTGGAAGAGATCTGTCTCAACAGCATTTTTAAAGGCTTCAACAGTGGTGATGTGACAGATCTCTTCTGGCAGGTCATTTCCTTAACATAGGCGCAGCAGCTGAGAAGGCCCTCTGGGTTACCGCAACTTATCTGGTCTTCTTAGGCTGGAGCAAATTCTTCCCAAAGGACCTGAGTGTATGGGGTGGATTATATGGAAGAAGGCGCTCCCACAAGTAGTCTGGACCCAGCCCATGTAGGGATTTAAAGGTTATAATCAACACCTTGTACTGAGCTCGGAAACTGATTGGCAGCAAATGGAGGGATTTCAGGACAGGTGTTATATGGTTGGTTCTAGATGTACCCGTGACCAATCTGGCTGCCATATTTTGCACCAATTGAAGTTTCCAAACTTGGCACAAGGGTAGCCCCATGTAGAGTGTGATGCAGAAGTCAAGATGAGAGGTTACCAGTGCATGTACCACTGTTTCTAAGTTGCCCGGCTTGAGGAAGGATCACATCTGGCGTATCAGCCAAAGTTGATAATAGGCACTCCTGACCATCACATCTATCTGTGCTGTCAACTGAAGCGATGAGCCCAGGAGCACCCCCAAGCTGTGAACACAGTCTTTCAGGAGAAGTGTGACCCCATCCAGAACAGGTGGACATATCTCCATTCCTGGATTAGGGGTCCCTACAGCAAATACTTCCATCTTATCTGGATTCAGTATAAGTTGGTTTTCCCTCATCCAGTCCATTACTACCTTAAGACATTCATTCAGAGGAGAGATGCTGTCCTTAGTCACTGCATCAGTGCGAGACATAGAGAAACATATCTGGGTGTCATCACTGATAACATACGGCCCCATATCTCTGGATGATCTCACCCAGTGGCTTCATGTAAATGTTAAATAGCATAGGAAATAGGATGGTGCCCTGAGGGATGCCAGATATTAGCTCTTTTTTAGAAGAGTAGCTGTCGCCTAACACCACTATCTGGAATCTTCCTGAAATATAGGAGCGGAGCCATTGCAATGCAGTACCCCCAATTCCCAACTCTCACAAGCATTCCAGAAGGATACCATGGTCAATGGTATCAAAGGCCGCTGAGAGGTCCAAGAGCACTAGCAGAGTCACACTTCCCCTGTCGATGCCCAGACGGAGATCATCGAATAAGGCGACCATAGCAGTCTCAATTCCGTATCCTGTCCTAACTCTGGTTTGAAATGGATCTAGAAAATCAGTTTCCTCCAAGACAGCTTTATCATCCATCCTGGTTTCTTGAGACACCTCCTATTTTTCCTCTTCATTGAAAGTGTTTGAAAGTGTGCCTTCAATATCTTCCTTTTGAGAAATTCCCATCCATCCTGAACTCACTCTCTTTTAATATTCCTGACCACAGGATCACCCCCAGTATTCCCCTAAGTTTATTGAAATCAGCTCTCCTAAAGTCTAGAATGCGTGAGACTATGACTATGTTGCTGACTATGCCTGGCTTCTCCTTTCCACTGTATGACAAATTCCAAGGGAGCATGGTCATTTCCACCTAAGAATCCCATCACTTCCACCCCATTAGTCATCCATGTTGGTTAGGATGAGATCCAAAATAGCTGATCCCCTTGTTGCTTCTTCCACCTTTTAGACAATTAAATTGTCTTCCAGGCAAGAGAGGAATTTGCTAGATCTTAAAGTTTTGGCTGAGCTTTACTCCAGTAAATATCAGGATAGCTGAAGTCACCCTTCCTAGGCTGAGAATTGCTTCCTTTAATGCTAGATTTAATACTCTTCCATCTGCACTATTCCAAGGCAGATTTAATAAATTATAATAAATTAAGAATAGAAATTAAAAGCAAACTAGAATAATATAAAAATATGAAATTATCATGGTTTGGTAGAATTGCATTAGTAAAAATGAAAATTTTACCTAAGATAAATTTTTAATTCAGGATGATACCATATCAGAAGCTGAAATAAAAAATTGGCAAGTATTAGTGAATAATTTTCGTAATGGGAATAAAAAAGTGAGGATCAACAAAATATAGTGGTACAAACCCCCAAAAGATAGAGGACTTGGTCTCCCAAATTTAAAATGGTATTATAAAGCAAATCAATTATAGTTGGAATTACAGAGCAGGAGGAATTAGACTGGTTAGAGATGGAAACAATAGAAATAGAGTAAAAATGGAAAAATATATATTTTTTAGGGATTTTACCATGAAAGAGATGGGAAAAAAGCCCTTTCTAAAGAATATATTAGAGGTTTGGAAAAAATGTAAAGAAAATTGAATGCCTGCTATTTCACCATTAACCACAGTAATAATGTTGAAAAATTTTCCAATAAATTTAAAAGAAGAACTAGGGAAAGAGTTAAGGAAACAAGAAATATATAGGATAAAATAGTGGGTGAAGATAATGAAGGATAAAGGAAAAATGAAGAAATTGCAAAGTTTAAAAATAACCTGGTTTAATTGTATTCAGTTGGAACAATGGACAAAAAAATTGGAATAGAAAAAAATATAGAATTTAGAGAATATACTAAATTTGAGCAAATAATAAGGCAAAGGTAAGACACGTGAAACTGTTATCAAAACATAATGAGAAAGAAGAATATCTTAGGCCAATATGGGAGGATGACTTAGCACAAATGATACATTTTCAAGAATGGGGAAAATTTGGAATCAGCATCATTTAAAATTTATCTATACAGATAAAGGAAAATTATTATAAATTAATTTGGAGGTTAAACTATATAAATAAGAATTATTCAAAGATATGTTAGAGAGGTTGTCAAGAAATTGGTATTTATATTCATATGTGGTGGGGTTATAACTCTGTAAAGAAATTGTGGTAATTAGTATTTACCGTAAAGAGATGCAAGAGATAATAGAAATTGAGTTAGAAATATACCCAAAGATAGCATTATTGTCTATATATGATAAGATCAACGGCATCCAGGCTATGAAGGACTTAATTACAAATCTATTAACAGCAGCAAGACTAATTATAGCAACAACAAAACATTGGAAAGATCAGGGAGGTTTGCAAATACAAGACTGCTATAAAGAAGTATAGCAAATGGCAATAAATGATAAGTCAATAGAGGAACAAGTTAAGCAATGGATCTGTCTAGACAGATTGCAGCATATGATAGTTTGGAATTGGTTTTATGATAGAATATAGGTTTTTACTCTGTTGTAATTGTTGTATTTGATGTTACATTGATTGTATTTTTTAACTTGCTGTAATCCCGCCTCGATCCAGTGGGAGAGGCGGGAAATAGAAATAAATTTTATTATTATGATTATATTATTATAACATGTGAAATCAAGGTAAAAAGAGGCATAATGAAGAGAATTGATTTTGAAGCAATATGGAAAATATTTGTAAAAAAAAACTTTTAGTAAAACAGTAAGGTGGTTTACATCCACAGGAAGAGTTACAATTTTGGAGGGTAGAATAATATGAAGATATTAGGCTCTGGTGATGGGGAGCACTGGGGGGGGGGAGTTAATTAATGATAAATTACTGTAATAGTATTATATTTTAGTGGATATTATATGTTATGAATAGTATATGTTGAAAAGAAGATAGTAATAAAAATGAAGATATCAATAATAATTTCATGTAATTAATAATAATTGTAAGCAGCTCTGATAGCCGTTAAGACTGAACGGCGGGGTATAAATACTCAAATAAATAAAAATAAAAATAAAAATGTTTTTTTAAATTATTGGTTTAGTTAAAATTAAATGGTTTAATATGAATAAAATTCAGATAAGGTAATTAAGAATGGATAAGTAATGTGATTTATTTCATATTGCACATGGAATACTATGTAAAAGACATTTTTCAATATTATTTTATGTAGGTTATATTATTAATAATTTACAAAAAAAAACCAAAAACAACCCACAGATAGAAGAAGAATGGTGCCCGATCATTGATCATTGCAGAGTAAGATGGAGCTAAGATGCAGAAGGAAGAAAACTTAATTGAAATTTAAAAGATATCAAATAAGGAATGCATTATAGAATATTGGGTAAGCTCCAAGAAGACTGTTCTAGAAATATATTTTTCTTAATGTCTTTCTTTTCTGAGCCTAAAAGGTCAATGAGATGATATGTTGATATGGGGCCTGTTATTGAAAAGACGAAGGATGTCAATTGAAGAGAAGATTCTGTTTGTAGTTATCTTTCTTTATAACCACCTATTGCATATATGTGGAAATTTTGTTTATTTTATGTTGTTTTAAAGTAAAAAATATTAAACTGCGGGTGGGGGGAGAAAATCTTCACAGTTCACAGCTTTTCACAACTTTTTCTGCACAAAATTTACATATGGGATTTTTGCTCAGAAAATTGCATTTTCTCTAAAAATTCTGTTTTCACCACAAAAATTTGCTGGAAAATGGGGAAAATTGATTTTTCGCAAAATGGGTCCCAAAGTTCGAATGAAAATGAGATATAAAACTGGCTTAATTTTCAGAATATGTTTGAAAATAAATACATCTGAGAGTTTTCAGTATATTGAGTATCAAGGGCCTAACAACATCTAGGTAAGTGCAGTAGTCGAATTTCATGCTTTTGTGAAGCAAGTGGCTATGTCAATATTAGCAGTGTTGCTGGTAGCATCTCCCATGTCACATAGGCTTTTCTGAGGATCCAGATAAATATGCCAAGAAGCTAATGGACAGCAGCGATAGTTGGTCGAGGATCTCTCGAAGACAATTGCAATGTCACCATAGCTAATACATATTTGTACTGCAGAGAAGGAGGCACAGTATACCCCTTTTGAATGGCTTTTACCACAAAAACTCTATGATAAGACAATCCAATATGAAACCAAAAATAACACCAACAGATTAAACTCCGAGGTTGGATGGCACTCAGCGAGCTACTGGGATACAGCAGAGGACAACTGTGAGTAACATTGTCACTAATGATGCAACTGGACTCAAGCCAAAAATTCATTCAGCTGTTGACATGCTCAAAGATGAAAGGAGAGTCCAAAGTAGCACAACACGTATGATAGGAACACGAAATGCAAGAAGCACGAATCAAGGGAAGCTAGACGTTGTAAGAGTAGAAACTATAAACATTCCAGTACTTGGGGTGAGTGAGCAAAAGTGTCAAGGAATGGGACGTTTTGAGTCAGATAACAGCACAGTGTTTTACTCTGGAAATGAAAATCTAAAAATAAATTGGGCGACATATAGTGGGCAGGGATGTAGCAAAAGCAGTCAAATATAATGTAAAGTTTGAGCAAATAATATCAATAACACTTTAAGGAAAATCCATCAATTGCACTAAAATCCAAATTTATGCTGCAACTACAGAGACAGAAGAAGAATCAAAAGATTCTGTGCTGGAGTCCAGAAGGAAATTGGTCACACACCAAAACAGGACTTGCTGTTACTCATAGGTGATTTGAATACAATAGTAGGAAACAGAGCAGAATCACAGGCTGTAGGAAAATTTGGCCTAGGATCAAGAACAGAAGCAAGAAAGTGACTGAATGAATTTTGCAAGACCAATAGTTTGTTCCTTGCAAACACATTCTTTCAGCAACCATTAGATAATGCATTGGATAATACGTTAAATAATGGAAGGCACCAAACATTTCAAAAGAAATTCAGCCTGTGCTTTATAGATTAGGCAAAAGCAAAGGTTTTGACTGTGTAACCCATTAAAAAAACTATGGAATACTCTTAAACAAAAGTGTCTGCCACATTGTTTGGTTATCCTGATTATCTGTACTGATCACAAGAAACTACCATCAGGACAGAATATGGAGAAATGGAAATTCACAAGGGGATAAGTGAAGCTGGACAGTGAATAAAGCTGAAAGGAAGAAAATCAACTCATTTGAAATGTGGTGCTGGACAAATGTTCTGTAGTATCATAAGAGGGAAATAAATCAAGAGCAATAAAAAAGCACACCAAGATGAATAAACTGAGACTGTCATACTTTGGACATACCACTAGAAAAATAGAATAATGCTTGGTAATGTAGATGGCAGTAGGAAAAGAGGAAGACTACATACAGGTAGATAGACTAAATCAGGAAGCCATATTCCTGAATTTGCAAGACCTGAGCAGGACAGTTGATAATATGGTAACGTGGTGGTCTCTCATTCATAGAGTCACCTTAAGTTGAAGTTGACTTGATGGCAGGTAACAAAAAAGTGCATTTTAGTCCTTTGATTTCAATGGATTTACATATACTTAAAACTTTAAGTGTGGCCAAAGTTTAGGGTTTGAAGATAGGTTTTGACTACAGCAGAGCTGTTGCACATCCAAAACCACTCATCCTACAGAAGATATACTATAAAGAACTTGTTATAATCAGATAATTATAAACACAGGTGGCCACAGTGAATCTTAAATATTGTTTGGGGGAAGAAATCAATTACTGTATCCCTTATTTGCTTTGGTTTATTCTATCTGATGTAAGTGGGAGGTTAATAAACTCCTTTTTGACTAGAGTCTTCGAAATGGTTCTACATTGGAAGTAGCCAAAGTAATACCCATCTTAATCTGTTTTGGAATGCAGTAGCACTACTGAGAGTAAACAAGAAAAATAAATTTCTTTTGTTCACATCACCAGATTCAACAGTGGAGTGTCTCCATTACATTCATAGCAATTTGATAGCACTTGAGCTGCCATGTCTCCTTCCAATGGTACCGGTTTAGTGAGGGACTTGGAATTTTCGGCTAGAGAGCACTAGTGCAGTGGTTCTGAATCTTTGATCCTCTAGGTATTTTGGACTCCAGCTTTCAGAATCCCTGGCCATTGGCCAAGCTGGCTGGAGCTTCTGGGATCTGAAGTCAAAAACATCTGGTGAGTCAAAGTTTGAGAACCATTGCTCTAGTGTATTTCTCCCTGCACTACAGCACTACAGCTTGATAGAAAGGAATCAAAGATGTACCAAAGTGAACTGTGTAGGACAGATAGATTCTCATTCTCATACACCTTACTACAGGCTATAGGCAACCTTTACCAATTTGTGGGGAATTTTTTGTTGGTTTGTTTTTAATTTGCAAGCACAGAAAAGAAAAACCTGATCTCAGAGGTGCCCGAATGTTTTGCAGTATTGCATTCACAGAGCAGATCCAGCCTTTGGTATAGCTGGCAGCTCCCAGAAAATAAAAACAAGACAATTATTGCTGATCCGTCCTTCTCTGGTGGATTCTTTGCTATCTTTCATATACTTCAACTGAGCAGAGCCAAGGATGAAACTCCAGAGATGTGCAAGGCATTTGTGGAAGAAAATCTACAGGGGATTCCTGAAGATAAATGTTTTTTCATGTGTCTTCGCTGCTAACAGAAAAATATACCTGCAGATGTCAGCTCATCTTAGGGTCTTCAAAAAACTTCACCAGCATTTTCTTTGATACTGGCAAACCGTGTGAAAGTGTAAGAAATATGGAGAGAATAAAAAATTGTTCTACAAAACCTAGTAACCTCCACTGCCAATTGTTTTAAGATTGCAATACTATGTTTACTGACTTGAGAGTAAGTCCATTGAGTGCCATAAGGCTTACCTTTCTGAACCAGCATGCATAAACTCTCACTGTTTGTCACTAAATGCACAGTTTTATTGTTCAGTATCTATTTTTTTTAAATATAGAAACAATATTTAAGTTAAACTCAGACTGAAGGGCCAATGCTCTTACAACCTATCTATATGTTATGTTAAATGTGGTACATGTAGTGATCACCTTGCCTTTCCAATACATATTAGGAAAATATTATACAGATGTAGCCCTTCTCTCCCTTGACATAATCCTGGAGATTGTGTAGTAGACAGCCACTGTTCCAAAACAAAATCAACTGTTCTTTAGTGGTGATGTGATTTCTTTTTTTAGTGGCTAAGATGCACAGAAGGATGCAGTGGGTTAGTGGTTAAGATGCCAATTCTGATGATCGGAAGACTGGAAAGTTGGCAGTTCGAGACCCGAGTTCTGCATGATGGGGTGAGCTCCCATCACTAGTCCCAGCTTCTGTCAACCTAGCAGTTCAAAAGCATGCAAATGCAAGAAGATAAATAAGTACCACTTCTTAGTGGGAACGTAACAGCATTTGCTGCAGTCATGCTGGCCCTATGACCACCAGAACAGTTCTCGGATAAAGCTGGTTCTTCAGCTTAGAAACAGAGATGAGCACTGTCTGCTACAGTCGGTTATAACTAGACATTCACGTCAAGGGACTATCTTTACCTTTTACCTTTAAGATGCCCTGAAGGGGCAATGTTTTCATTATGTACCATAGTTTCACTTACATCTACAGATACCTGCAAGAAATGTAATAGAAATATAGGGAACAATCCAAGCAAGGATAATGCAGTTTTAAGTCCCATTGATTTCACTGAGAGCAACTGAGCACATGGCTGACTTTCTGATTGAAATCAGTGGGACTTAACAAATGCTTACCCTTAGCTGGTCCAGGCCTGTGCTGTTTTCTGAATGGTTAGCCATAACTATAGGAGAGTCATCAGCTTCTGTGATGGATTAAGTCCCTCATTTCACTTACGCCATTTTAAACACCCATAAAATCAGATATCTCCCATGGTTTCAGGATGCTTCCTTCCTCTGTATTATCATTTAGGGATGTAAATCTTCACATTCCTGATTCTCATCTGCAAGGACAAATGGTTCCCATATATTACTCCCTGAAGTGGGAGACGAACAAAAATTTCTGCACAGTTCTACAGATGTATTTGCACTTTGCAAAGGCTCTCACAGAATTATTTTGAACAGAAATGGGCATTTTTATTTGCACAAAAAGGCAGGTTTTTTGCACTATGCAGGAAACCAATTTTTGTACAAAAAGTAGGTTTTGCATTTCTATTTCTGAAGATAATAATTCCGCAAGACATAGTGCATAGTGCAAAGAATCTCACGGCTACGTCACTCTTTGTGTGCGTGTGTGTGTTCTTGAATGTCATGAAACAAAATGTGATAAATATTCTTTCTATTCTTATTGTCATCCTCACAAAGGCAGAAGTACCTGTAATAGTGATGTTAATGACTTCTCCCAGTAGATGGCAGTGAAGAGAAAGACAAGTTGGACTAAGGATGAAGAAACAAAAGGTGACCAAACCAGACCATTTCTGGCAAGAGCTAATAATCTTTCCTATTACTTTCAGGCAAGCAGCTTAGTGGTTTTCACCAAGAGATTTAAGGAACTGAAGAAGTCAGTACCCGAGGCTTCTTGTAGAACAGGTGTTCACGTATGATCAGACAGTTATGTATTCTCTGCCTGTAATACTGGCGTGAAAACTGTGAAAGCATTGGAGAAAAATTGTTCAGGGATTGGATGATGAAAACACTTCTAATGTTTGAAGAAACAAAAGTGGGTTTTAAATTGGGCAATGGAAAACATGTGGCCCTGCAGAGGTTCGGGGCACCCTGCTCAGCATAGCCAAAGGTAAGGGATGGTGGGACATGCAGTCCAACAACTTCAGAAGGGGCAACTGTTCCCTATACCATTCTAACCTCTGTCTCACATATGAAACCTTCCCAAATTCTGTTTGAGATCTCTGTTTCAAATTAATGTTTAGATACCGACAGAAGCACATTTACTCAGAAGTAACCAATAACTTCAATAAGATTAGTCACATGTAAATATGTTTGTATCTATGCCTTTACACTATGCACTCAACATATTTATTCACTGTGATCCATCTGGTGTCTTCCCAAGTAAGTGTATTACAGGATTGAATAAAATTGTAATATAAGGTACTATTTATTCTTTAGTTGTTATAGCAAACTGATCTTATAAACATTAGCATGTGTGTGTGTAGAATTCAATAACTGAAAAATCTGATATGTCTTATTAGAAAAAAGGTTTTGTACAGGTAAAGAGATCTGCTTTTGATGGTTACATGACTTTTTTTTCTGTGCCAACAATGGTGAAAAAGTTCATCCTTTGAATGACCACATGTTATTCAGCATTTAAAGAAAGTGAGTAAGGGGAGAGCCATTGGTGTTTGGAATCATGGTGCCAAAGGAGATTTACTTTTTCCCAACCTGATGAAATCTCACTGTTACTTGAAAGTTGCTGTTGGAGCCAATGGACATTTCCCCCCGAGGGCTGAAAGCAGTTTTGGGGACAGAGAATATTCTTCTGGACTGTGATAAAGAAGAAATTGTTAGATTCCCTTTCTCATTGATGTTGTGGTCTGACTTTTTTGTACAATGTCCTTCTCATCTCTTTGAGGATTATCTCTCTGTTCCCTGCTGGGCTTTTTCTGCAAGTTTGTGAGCACCTTGCCATGATGAATCATACTATATTTGTATATCTGAAGAACCCCATCTAAACAGTGGTTAAGCATAGACATGGGTTCACAGTACAAAAGATCTCCAAGACCATGTTTCTGGATAACTTTACATGGCAACTACTGTTTTCAGAATCGAATGCAATGCACTCTTCTTTTGTGCAGCTGCATGCATGCAAGAAATTATTCACTGCACAATGTTTATGTGGGCCTAATTAATCTTACATGGCAGAAGATCAAAATAAACAACAACAACCCTATATTACAATGCATACCTTCATTTTTTTTGTTCGCTCACTCCTATTTGCAAAAATTATTAATTCTGTATGACTATCCCAGTAATTAGTGTAAATTAGCAGTTTCTATTGTGATTTGATTTGCAGCATTGACAACTCACAACTGATAAGGACATTATTAGATTAGGGAATTTTCAGCTTAAAATGGCTTTCCAAATGTCCCACCAAACACTTCTAGCAGTGCAAATGGATTTCAAACTGATTTTCTCTAGCTGGCCCAAAGCACTATCACTAAAATGGAAATGAGAAATGAGGGTCCTTTGATCCACCAAATGTTATGGACTACAACTCCCACACCACCCCTTTTGCTTGGTCATGCTGACTAGAGCTGTTGGAAGCCGAAATCCCAAACATATGTTTGCTGTTTCTGGATGAAGTTAGTTCAGCAAATTGGGCATTAAAAATATACAAGTCTTAAATTAAGTCGAGTTGAGTCAGAGCATCATTTATTGCTAACTTTCATCCAAGTCAAGTCATTGAAGTGACTTTGAGTGAAGTCCAAGTCAATCAGCTCAAGACTACATTGTATTGTTTTTTGTTTTTATTGTTGTTGTTTTAACCTTGTGCTAGTTTAGTCTTATTTTAAGGGATGGGATGTAACATTTTAATTGTACTTGTTTTTAAATGTTGTACCCTGCCCCGATTGCTCGCTCAGAGTGGCGGGTTATAAATAAATATTTATTATTATTATTATTATTATTACATCACTGGAAGATTGGAAGAAGCATGCTGACACCAATGGTGAAGTCACTAGTGCCTCCAGAACTTGGAATCTGAAAAAGCTCTTTGTTCTAGACTCCACATTAGTACAGTATAAGTAAGTGCATTCCCTCTTGGCTGAAGATATTAAAGGCCCACTAGGAATCAGAAGGGATGGCAAATTGCAGTTTGAAGTATCGGAGGAATTACTCTTCATCAGATGAGAGCAGGGCTTGCCACAGCCTCAGGGCTTGCCCTAATGTTCAAAGGATCACTCTTAGCTCAAGCCATTGTTGGTGTTCATCATTAAGTGCCATGAAACTGGTGGAAGTCTAGCACAAAATGACTGTCTGATCCCTTGTGCTGCTTAATTGTCCCAATACTTGCTCTGTCCAGGTTAGAGCTCTGAAAAGTTAATTTTGGGGGCAAAAATTTCCAGACTCCTCTGTCAAGTATGGCCATACTGGCTCGAATCCTGTATGGCTCAGCATAGCATGGTAGATTTGCACACAGGCCTATGCTAAGCATAGCCATATACCACCACAATCCCCAATTTAACTGAATAGCCTCAGAAATGTCCCTCCCCAACGTGGCTATTCCATACTTTATTGGAAATAGCCAAGATTGCAAAAGCATCTGGAAACATTGTGCTCTACTGCTTTTTAACTATTTTTTTTACTTTTTTGATGGATCTTTTAAGTTGTCTTTAATGTTATAGATAGATCGACTACATTTTCACAAAGTCTTTACATCTTTTTATCCACACTATACTTGGTTTAATATTATCAGGTGCTTTGAGGCCCACTTCTGAGGGGAAAGGTAGGAAATAAAGAAAGACAATGACCATGGAAACAAGGACAAAAAAAATGATCCTCACACTCATCATCTGAACCTCCAAGGAAGGTGCACGCCTGAACATAAGGTACCTGGGACAACAAAAGTCTTCCTGCTTTCTTTCTGCCACTTTGGAGGCAATGGTGGACTGCAGAAGATTTGCCTACATCGAATTGCTAATTTGAACTAGAACAGACCACTGAATCAAAGGGATTTATGTATGTGTTGATTTAATTTACAGGATGGCAGTGAAGCTGAACCGTGTACCCTCATATTCACCAGCACCTGATATACAGAGATGTACAATTTTGTGGTTTATCCAGCTTCATTGTCAGCAGTGGAATTAGTGGGGAGAAAAAATTGATTTGAAGTAATCAAAAAATTCAATGTAATTATTGAAGGTGAACAACTGAGAGCCAGTGTGGCATAATGGTTTGAGTATTGAACAATGAGTCTGGAGACCAGGGTTCAATTCCCAGCTTGATCATGAAATCAGCTAGGTACCATGGGCAAGTCACATGCTCTCAGCTTCAGGGAAAGGCAATGGTAAAGCTCCTCTGAAGAAATCTTGCCAAGAAAACCCCTTTGATAGGTTTGCCTTAGAAATGACTTAAAGGCATACAACAACAACAACAACAGAAAAAACAAAGCCACATTATTTGAGATCTTCCAGAATGACCCTGCTTCACTTTTTCCCAAGACAGACAAATAGGCCTCTCTTCTAGTAGGTAAGGGTCTATATGGCAACTGACAGGCCTGTAGCTGCCTCCATCTGTGCCGGATTGCGGTTGTGGCAACTGCACACCACAGCCATGATCTCCCCTTCCACAGCACCAAAAGGAGCCACAAAAAGCTGCTCTTTTTGTGCCCTGGAAAGGGCATGATAGCTGCCACCATGTGGCTTTTCTGCGCTCCTTTGTGGTTGCAGCACCATGTGATGTCACATGCGGTGTGGTGCAGTGTGCGGCATCACAGTGGCCTGGGGCAGAGCTGGGGCATACATCATATGCACACCGTGTCCCAACTCTGCCCCAGGCCTGCCTTTCCAGCCAGTGTGCACAGCCCCTGAGTACATAGAAGTAGGTAGGAAAATAGAACTGATTCTTTAGATGTTTCAATGTCTTTTTAAAACAAACAAAATAGCTTCATAATTTATGATTTTAAGGACTGTAGCATTTGCTCTCCATTTTTTTTAAAAAAAAATGCTGCTGGACTTCAAAAAACAACTCACTCCTCCATAGGGCACCCTATATACATATAGAGGGAATTCCATTTTCCTCGACTCAACTAGCATGCTGTTTATCTCCATGCTAGTGCCCATATATATATTATTTTATTTTTACAAGATTTATATGGGAGATAACACTGAGGTGAGGTTTATGGGGATTCTGGCATTTGTGGGTGCCATTCCCTTCTCATAGAGAAAGGCTGTACTATAGAGGTCTAAACAGATTAATTCCTGGATTTAAATGTGATCTTGAGCACTGTTTGAAAAGCATCAACTAATATATATATATATATAGCCAGCCTATGAATAGTGCAGCGTTAGCAAGAAGTGTATAAATTGTGACTTACATATTTCCTGTTCCATGCAGTTTGTAAAATTCACCATTACCATAAATTTCACTGCAGTTAGGCTTAATATATGCAAAGATAAATCTAATAAGATGCAAAGGCCCTGAAGATCAGAATGTCATAACATTTACCGACCATAAGGAAGGGAACAGACCCTTAAATAAGCATCTACCTTAAATTATATGCAGAAGGCCAGGGGAAAAAAAGTCCATGCATGGATAAAAAGGAGCTAGCCTTTCCCCAATATATCAAGACATCCACTCAGAAGTGCATTTCCTTTTACCATGTGAATGGTGGGGTTTTGTTAATCTTCTGAACAATCCAATGAGCAGATGAAGTGGTAAATGGGTTTAATTCAGTGGTGGTGATGCTGACATGGACCGCCATGTACACAGAGACTTGCCAGTTCTCCTAAGTGGAAGAGAGTAGTTACTGAACAACGGATAAGCTCTGCAGCTGTCTATGCTAAAACAAAACATAATAAAAAACACCCAATGTCTCAACTTTCCCAATCTAGCATCCCTCAGATGTTTTGGACTGCTACAATTATAAATGTTGCTTTTTAGCACAACCAAGGTACAAGCATACAATTGAAAGGACAAAGCAGGAGGTGGTTCAGTTTTCAAAAAGCTGTCTTTCTCTTTGCTTTGTATTTCAGCTGATATGGTTGCAATTTATTGTGTTGGAGGATAAAACTGGACCACTGCAAGCTGGAATTGCCTGGAACATCATTGTTATTGTATGTTTCCAAGTCATTTTGACTGATGGACATCCTAAGGTAAAGCTATCTTAGGCTTTTATCAGACTCTTATCCAGAGTCACTCTGCATTCATAGAATCATAGAATCATAGAAATTTAGAGTTGGAAGAGACCACAAGGGCCATCCAGTCCAACCCCCTGCCATGCAGGAACTCCCAATCAAAGCATCCCCGACAGATGGCCATCCAGCCTCTGCTTAAAAACCTCCAAGGAAGAAGACTCCACCACCCTCCGAGGGAGAGTGTTCCACTGTCGAACCGCCCTTACTGTCAGGAAGTTCCTCCTAATGTTGAGGTGGAATCTTTTTTCCTGCAGTTTGCATCCATTGTTCCGAGTCCTGTTCTCTGCAGCAGCAGAAAACAAGCTTGCTCCCTCCTCAATGTGACATCCCTTCAAGTATTTAAACAGGGCGATCATATCACCTCTTAACCTTCTCTTCTCCAGGCTAAACATCCCCAGCTCTCTAAGTCGTTCCTCATAGGGCATGCTTTCCAGTCCCTTCACCATCTTAGTTGCCCTCCTTTGGACCTGCTCCAGTTTCTCCACATCCTTTTTGAATTGTGGTGCCCAGAACTGGACACAGTATTCCAGGTGGGGCCTGACCAATGCAGAATAGAGTGGCACTATTACTTCCCTTGATCTAGACACTATACTTCTATTGATGCAACCTAAAATTGCATTGGCCTTTTTAGCTGCTGCATCACATTGTTGACTCATGTTCAACTTGTGGTCTACTTGGACTCCTAGATCCCTTTCACATGTTGTCTCATTCAGCCAGGTGTCCCCCATCCTATATCTGTGCATTTCATTTTTCCGCCCTACGTGTAGGACCTTACATTTCTCTGTGTTAAATTTCATTTTGTTAGCTTTGGCCCAGCTTTCTAGTCTAGTCAGGTCATTTTGAATTTTGATCCTGTCCTTTGGGGTATTAGCTACTCCTCCCAATTTGGTGTCATCTGCAAATTTGATAACTAGGCTCTCAATACTGTCATCCAAGTCATTAATAAAGATGTTGAATAGCACTGGGCCCAGGACAGAACCCTGTGGCACCCCACTTGTCACTTCTTTCCAGGATGAAAAGGAACCATTGTTGAGCACCCTTTGGGTTCGGTCAGTCAACCAGTTACAAATCCATGTAACGGTTACCTTGTCTAGTCCACATTTTACTAGCTTGTTTGCAAGGATGTCATGGGGAACCTTGTCAAATGCCTTACTGAAGTCAAGATATACTATATCCACAGCATTCCCTTCATCTACCAAGCTGGTAATTTTATCAAAAAAAGAGATCAGATTTGTCTGGCATGACTTGTTTCTCTGAAACCCATGTTGGCTTTTTGTGATTATGGAATTATCTTCCAGATATTCACAGACTCTCTGCTTAATGAGAATGCACATTGAATTATCACACATGAATGCTGTTCCTATGAAGCCATTCCAAAGCCAATCCAAAGTCGATCCAAAGTCAACCCAGAATTCAGTAACAACCAAATTCACAGAAGCCAGTTCCAATTTCAATCCAAATTGGTCTGGTGTGATAAGGTTTTCTTGGAAAGTTTCTTCAGATGGGGGTTGCCACTGCCATCCTCTGAGGCTGAGAAAGTGTGACCCTCAGTGGGTTTTTATGCTCGAGTGGGAAATTCAACCCTGATCTCCAGAGTTGTAGTCCAACGTGAGTCCGCTCCAGGTTTTAAAGGAGCTGTTCAAGATGTAGAACTCCATATGAAGAATATGGTTCAACATTGTATAGTTCCTTTAGAGTTCAAACTAAAACCTGGAACATATTCAACACCCCAATGATTTGAAAGCCACGGGCTCCCATAGTATGGAAGAAGCATCAGAAACATATTACCTCCTTCCTTCCTACTTTCCCTCTCTCCTTCTTTCTTGTTAAATGAACCTTAAATACACTTTTGGTTCACCCTGCTTTTAATTAAGAAGACATGTTGTGGTTTTATTACGCTTTTGTAGCTCTGCTTTCAATTTACGCTAAATTGACGTACTAACCTGAAATGATCAATTACTCATTTAACGCCCTTTGTTTATTACTGTTCTTGTTATCTGTTTTTAAAGTCAAGTTGTTATGAGTTTTAATTGTTTTTAATTATGATCTTTGTATGCTGCCTTGGGGAAATATGTATGTTGAAAGGTGGATTATAAATACATAAAAAACAATTAAAATAACATTACAGTATAAAATTCTTGACATATTGAGTGGTTTAGGTGCTTTTATTTGACTTTAACAAGGGAAATTTGGAGTTGTTTCTCTCAAGAAATATCTTTCATTGTTCTTAATGCTTTGAAATCAACAATTGAATAACTGAAAGTGGAATGTGGGAACCTACTGGACCCCAATATAGGTATTAATTTACTTCACTACCTCTTACCGATGAGCGTATGTACCCCACCTGGGATCCAACTGTTATTTATATTTTATTTATACATATACGCTTTTATACCCACCTTTTTCGTTGGTATTTCATACCTGTATTTTATATCTGTTATGCTGTTTATAATTGTGGCCATTAATGAAGGAAGGATTGGAATATATGATGGGCTTGTGAACAACTCAATAATTGGAAGTGAAATGCGGGAATCTACCGGACCTTAATACAGGCTAATTTATTTCACTACCTTTTACCTATGAATGTATGTACCCTATTTGGGATCTAACTGCCATTCATATTTTATATTTGTATATTTACGCTTCTACATCTGCATTTTTTTCCATATTTTATACTTGTATTTTCTGGTCAATGACCGAATAAATTGATTGAATGCTTTGAAATCATAAACTACCAAATATTTTGAGAGCAGTATTTCCATCCTGAGGACATAATTTTAACATTGCAGGAAAAACTGTGGCCATTAAATGGACTTTCCAGTCTCTCACTTCCCATTTGTCCATACAGTTTTAAACACAGTGAGAAGAAAGCTCCATTGACTTTAGTAGGATCTATTTCTCATTAAGAATAGGATTGTGCTGCATTTGAGCATTCTCTTCTAAAACTCAAGAATAATTCAATTAGTTTGCACTCCCCCTATATCCCCCCCTTAAAAATGTACATGAGGATCTGGACAGTCAGTAACCCAACCTGTGATAGATACCTGACCACCAGCAAATGCCAGCCTACCAAAAGTATCAGAATAGATGCCTCCATTTTGACCTTTCCAAATCCAAGACTAACATAAAAATGAAGGGGATGACAAGAAGTATCTATCGCATCTCAGCAATCATTACAATTGAAAGGTTGGCCCCCACCCTTCCATAGCAGGTGGACTGCCTCAATTATGATGGATGAGGAGTGTGACAGCTCTCAGGAGATGTATGGGGAAGCTGGCAATTGCTCACTGAGCTATGACGTTGCGGGTAGAAATCTGACAAGAACAGAAGCATTTTTGTGAAACTACAGTGTGTAAGTTTGTGCGGTCTTTAGTTTTCCTTATAATAACTGATCACACAAACTGGGCAGGCAAAATAGAACTATTCCACAATACCTGGAAGGGGCTTATCAGGTCAGGGGTGTCCAAATTTAACTTATATCTCTTACTGATTCTCTTTTAAGATTTTAATAACAAACCAGAGAGCCTGAAAAACTGGGGTAATCCGGTCCCTTGTTATTGCATTTGAATACAGAAGTAGTATGCATTTATAACTGGGGGATGAAGAAAGCAAACAAGTCTAGAGATAAAAAAACTGAAACAGAATCAGAAAGAGCTGGGTTCAAATAAAAAGTTCTTTGGGTGAACCTGGGCTACTCTTAACATGACAAATGGTTGTTTTCAATATACTGAAAACAGAAGCCACCTATTTAGATTTCCTCTCTCTGAGGTCACATGGAAACTTGCCTCATGAGATCACAATATTCCATGTTTCCCCATTCAGTCACATAATGACATGCAAGCAGAATATAGAGTTGCAAAAGTCTGTGGCGTAAGGTCCGTGGAAGGGAGGGATAGCAGGATATGCCTTAATGCTGTTGTACATTAGGGATGTAATTCTTCACCAATTTTCTGCTCGCAGGAAGCAACCAGTAATCTTTAGCAATTTTCTTTCTGCTGTGAGAAAGTCTTAGAAAACCATGTAGTTTTTAAAGCTGATTCACAATTTGGGACTTATTCTATACAAAATTGCACATAGCTGATTTGCACAGAGAACTGCATTTTTATGCAGGAAACAGCATTGTCTATGAAGAAATATTACTTTTTTGCCCCAGAAATCCTGTCTCCTGTGCCCATTTCTATGCAGATGAACCACATGGAAATTTGTGCAGAATGAGTCTCCAATAGTAGCATTTTCTGTAAAGGAAACAGCTTTCAGTGTTGTTTCCAGCACAGAAAATACTGTTTCCAGTTCAAATGATGCTGCACTTTTGCATAAAACAGCCATGTGTGAATTTTGCTCAGAATAAATCTGAAACTTCTCATCTGTCTAGGGTTCGTCTTGTCTGGCTTGAAAAAACATGGGATTTTAAAACCATTTTTCAAATGTTTTTAAACCATCAGTACTGCACATTATTTAAAGATAATGTCTAATTTGATCTTGCAAACATCCTAATTAATCTTACCGATTGTCAGGTTTGTTGTGAAAATAAAAAGAGAGTAAGTATCCTCTTTCCCTCTTTTCATGTAAGCCATCCTGAGCACTGTGGAAGAAGTTCAGAATACAAATATGGCAAATAGATTGATTAATTAATTAATTAAAAAAATCAAGGGTCAAACCACACATTTTGGACATCAAGACATCAAAAGAAAACCTACCTTTGCTGTTCCACATGCCAGCATACCTGAATTAGAGGCTGTCAAGGAGAGGTGTATACATCCTCATCCACATCAGTAGATGGTGGCATTAAATTCAAAGGGGGCCTGAAATGTATTCTGCTGCATCACATAGAAATGTGTGCTTGTCATCTGCATGCACAAATTTCCTGTACTGGATCTGTGTGACAATGTTTATTTCGCCATAGTGATTACAAAAAGGAAAGAGTGGGGGGGAACAAACCAGAAAAGGTTAAAAAGATGCATCAGAATTCTTGTGGTTTCCATAACTGCAAAGCTTGCAAGACTTTCCTAAGTGCATAACCTGCAATTTTCAGATGCAGGTTTATTAGCAACTAACATGAGAGGACAAACATATTTTAACAGTGCTGGAGTAATGAATGGAGCTGATTTAGCTTACCAAAGGGTCTAGCCCATGCCTTTTCATCTCATCAGTGAACACTTAATTTTTAATATCCTCATATTTGCCACACTCCCTTTAGATTATTGAAACACAGTATTTTATCTTTGAATCATTAACTTTTGCTGCCTTCTTTGGTTCACCCTCCGCTCTGAACATCTCTGATTATAAATATTTCAATAATTCAAGTCTCTCTTATTTTAACTCTATCACTTATATAATTGCAAGTATGAATGTGCACCAAGTTAGCACAGATCCCATAAAAGGAGCCAAAATAATTAATCACTCAGACTCTATTAGTGGATCAAGGGCAAGGGAACATGCTGTACTATGATTACAGCCATTGTTTAAAGTTTCCAAAGGGCACAGAAAAAAGTACTTTGGGCACATTTATACCAATTTACAATGTTAAAATAGTGTTTCATGCTCTCAGCTTGATCAAATGGTGAGAAGTTTCAGATTGACTTTCCACTATTTCCATTTAAAGAAGGGTTGCTGGAAATGCCTACTCCTTGAAGGAGGCTGTATTGGGGGATCAGTTAGATATCTGGGTCCCTTCAACACTACACAGTTATAGTGCTATGACTCTACTTTAACTGTCATGGTAACCCTGTATGGCATCCTATAATTTCCAGTTTGGGGAGGGGAATTTGGATTTCTCAGCCAAAGACTTCCTGGGCCTCACTGAACTACATGTCTCATAATTTCATAGGATGTAGCCATGGCAGTTATAATGGGATTTTTGAACTATAACAAGGTAATGTGAATGGGGTCCAGGTAAGATAGCCCAAGAGCAGAAGTCGCACTCGACCTTGCAAACAGAATAGCATATTTTTGCAACTCTGTAAGGTTGATTCTTGCCAACCAGAGGGATAATCCACATGTCTTTTGCCCTTTCTAGTCAGATTTGAACAACAAAATTATTTCTGCAATTCCTACCAATTTTCGTATGACAGAAATTTTGGTGGCTTGGCAGCACTTAGCATCAAGTAGTGTGATGGCCACCTCAGATGACAGATTCTAATGCCAAGAAAAGGGCAACATCTGGTTAGTTAGTCATTTTGTTGCTGACATTGCTGTTGTTGTGTGCCTTCAAGTCTTTTGTTGTTGTGTGCCTTCAAGACTTATGGAAACCCTAAGGTGAACCTATTATGGTTTTTTCGTGGCAAGTTTCTTCAGATGAGGTTTGCCATTGCTATCTTCTGAGACTAAGAGAGTGTGACTTGCCCAAGGTTGTGAGATCGATCCCAGGGGTACAAGGTTGACTCAGCCTTCCATCCTTTTGTAGGTTGTTAAAATGAGTACCCAGCTTGTTGGAGGCAATTGGTTTACAGATTATAAACTGCTTAGAGAGTGCTGAGTTCACTGATAAGTGGTATAGAAATGTAAATGTTATTGCTAATGTTATTACTAAAGGAAGACATCTTCAGCTATCACACTGGAGAAAACACCAATGAGAATGTAATCTCTTCCCTTTCAAGGAAGGCTAGGCTGGTCCCATCCCTGCTTTCCTTTTACTGGCAGGCAATGACTTTTCTTCAAGCAGGCTTTTAATGGGTAACCAGGGAAGATTCATATTAAGACTTATGTATCATTTATTAACTTTGCATTTTTTAAATTATTTTATATCGTATAATATGTATGTTTGAAATTTTTAACAAAAATTGTTTTTTTAAAATGTGTCTTCTTTGGAAGCCACCTTGGGAAAGTGGCATATAAATCAAATCAATAAAAAAAAACAAATAAGAAATACAATTGCATTCTTGCCACACCCCAAGTCCACTGGAAAGACAGCTCTTTTTTTTATTGGTTTTCATCCCTCAGATTAATATTTCATTTATTAAAAGCCCTATAAAATTTGGCGGTTAAAAAAAATCACCCTAATGCTTCCAAAAATGCTGAGGTTTTAAATTTGTTTTGTGCAAGCTTCTAAACATGCCTCGTATACAAGCTGTTGCTGCCAGAGAGATGAAATATTCAGAGCTGTTTTCTCAGCTGGTTTGAAAGATGTAGATGATGCAGAGGAAAGGACTCATCCTGGTGAGCATGTAGTTTGTTACTGTTATTTGTTATCAAGTCAACTTTCTAAGAGCCTCAGCCTTCAACTGCTCTTCTCCAGTTTTGCCTACTCTGGACCACAGCTTCTTTAATGGAGTTAATCCATCTATAATGTGGTCTTTCTCTCTTGCTACTATTATCATACCCTCCACCCCTCCACTAGAATATGGAGTTTCATGTTTTCATATTTTGATCTCTAGAGTCAGGCATGTTTTTAAAAGATCATGATGACCTTTGAAACACTAGAAAGTTGTACATGGGAAAGATATGCTGGCTCAAAGACCTGTGGAAGAGCTAGACAGAACTAAATAAAGGTTAAATGTGTTTCCTGATCACTCCAAACTCCCCTGGGCTTTCCACATATCCTCTTGTAAGAGGGACTGAGTGAGTCCCATTGCTTAGCAGTTAAAGACCATATTTTCTTCTCACCCCAGGCTGTGTCCCTATCCAGGCCTTCATCCCAAGCTATTCAAGGGTTATCTCAAATCATAGAATCAGAGAATTCCATAAAGCTAGAAGAGACTACAAGGGTCATTCAGTCCAATCTCTTGCCATGCAGGAACACAGAATCAAAGTACAGTGGTCCCCCGGGTTACGAAGGTAATCCGTTCCGGATTACCTTTCGTAACCCGGAAGCTTTCGTTTCCCAGGGGACCGCTAAAATCAACGGACCACGCGGCCATTTAAAGGGGCCGCACGGCTTTTTTCGCTTCGTATCCCGGGGGATCTTTCGTATCCCGAGGGATAGGAAGCCGGTCCGCCGCCTTTCGGATCCTGGGGTTTTTGCAACCTGGGGGATTCGTAAGGCGGGGGACCACTGTACCCCTGACAGATGGCCCTCCAGCCTCTGTTTAAAAACCTCCAAAGAAAGAGACTCCACCACACTTGAAGGGAGTGTGTTCCACAGTCGAATAGCTCTTACTGTTATCAAGTTCTTTCTAATGTTGGAGTGGAATCTCTTTTCCTGTAGTCTGACCCATTGTTCCGGGTCCTGTTCTCTGGAGCAGTAGAAAACCAACTTGCTCCATCCTCAGTATGATGCACCTTCAACTATTTAAACAGGGTTATCATATCACCTCTTAACCTTCTCTTCTACAGGCTGAATATGCTCCGCTCCCTAAGCTTCTCCTCATAAGGCATGGTTTCCAGACCTTTCACCATTTTTGGTCTGGACACAATAAATGTTTTGTGACTCCAAAGTTAAAAAGATAAGCTTCCCCAGAATCCTATTGACCATTCCAAGCAAAAGAGTCTTTGTTACACTGCAGGATAGCACCATTGATAGCATCATAGTCATCGAGCCTACGAAATCAGAAATAAATATCAGCCCCAGACTTAGTCTTCTTGCACACAGTTTGGGTTCACAGTTTGCCTATGGACCTTGTGTGCACAGAGGTTCTCCATCTGATACTCACTATGTTGCCTTTAGATTACATCTGAATCACTCTCAGCTTCCCTATCTTCCATAGAACCCTCTCTTCAAGATTGGGAATTATCACCCCTTCTAATTCTCAAATTTTCACTTTCCCCCACCTTTCTTATTGTTGGCCTTGTATGGTTCCTGAAATTGCATTGGTTTTGTGTGTTTGCATGCACCTTTGTACATTTCTAAATAAAACGCTTTTTATTCATTGAAACCAGAATGTCTCTGCAGTTAGTTCTAATGTACATAGGTGGAAAGTTTCCCTTAAATAACCCAACCTGTCACAAGACTTCTGTTGAGCTGATAAATTCCCCTAAAATATCAAGGAGATGCTATTGGTGAGGAACTCAAGTCTCACCAACTTTTTGGGTAACATTACTTACCTTCCACTTTACCAAATATTATCTTTTCCAATTAATCACATCTTGTGATATGTCCAAAAACTTATGCACATAAGTATGTATGTATGTATGTATGTATGTCTATATGCAATCCTTATCCAAATATTCCAGAAATCTCAGTGTATGCCTTCCTCAGCTGAAGAACAAATAAGTTATTGGCAACTAGTGGGTTTCATCTAAACTACAGGTAAATTGTATTCACGATGCTACTCCATTTCCACCTATTCAATAATTTTTTAAAAAAGCCAAGGAGAACAGTGGATAAAAGAAGTCAACAATGAACAAGCTAAAAAAGTCGGGAAACAGGAAAGGCAGTGAGGCTAGAAAGAGAAAAATAAGCATTTGCAGTCTTAAGAAAAATTGAAGACTACTGTTATATGGATATAGTTGGGACTTGCCTTCTAGCTTTTATTTTTTATTTCATTTGTGTGTTTTGGTACTACCTTTCAACCAATTTGTTCCTAGCATGATTTTTAAAAAGGGTTGGAGAAAATCTTATCTAAAGACCCAGAGGGTTCCTGTTAGTAAGGGTTAAACTAGGTTTGCATACTCCTTGAAATTAACATCTTTCTCCACTCACATCAAGATTTCCTCAGAAGTTTGTGCCACAGAAGTCAGACTTACAAACTAAGTGGTTCTTTACCTTCCAATGGACAAATACAAAACAAAGCACCTGAAATACAAGACATGAGGATAAGGAAAAGTATGTGCTATGACAAATAGATATCTTTTATCATTTGAGGGACCATTTCAATACAGTCCACACTTATCTAACTTGAACCTTAGTGTCCACAACGCTGAGAAAGATATGCCAATTTTGGTATAAGGCATGTTCCAAGATAATTAAGGGCCACTTACCAAACATCATGTTTAGGTTTATACATTAAAACATATTTTAAAGCAGAAACATGCTTTGAAACACATGTATTATACAGGTGGATTTGTCAGGAATCTCAGGTTTGCTGATGTGTAAAGTTGCAATGATCCCAAATCTCCAATGGAAATCTTTGAAACAAACATCAGGAGCATAACACCATGCCATGTCTCACAAACATCATTTTCTCCTATTAAAAATTAATGAATATCCAAGCTGAAGAAAACTTTTGTGCAACCTGAAGTTCGACACCTTGCATTGTTATTGGTTCTATTGAAGGCAATATTGATTGACCTATATTTTATTATAATAGAGCTGAGGGGAACTACTTGATTTAGATCCAAAGAAACCCCAAGATATTACTGGAGAATTGGCAATGTGATGATAATGCCAAGAGAGAGGAGGAGTCATAAAAGCTAAGTAGAAAATCTTAGCTAAGGAGAAAAACAAAAATCAGCTAGAATGAAGAAATTAAAAATAGAGAGGATGCCTCCTTCTCATTGTCAAGATTTTTCAGTATTTACTTTGGGGAGCACAGTTTCATTCTTCACAGACTATGGATGCTGAAGCAACAGGAAAATATTATCAATGATTGCAGGCAGGTCACAAAGGGCACGTTATGTGCCAAAATTGTGGGATCTTATTGGTGTTGTGTGGTCAAAGTTTTGTGACAAGTCAAAGGTACTGTTGCATAAAAATTTTCCACTGTTTCAAGATGAAAGGAAGAAATACAGTCTTCAACATGTGCCTGGTGTTTCCACTGACAGTGTCTACCTCTTTTTCACTCCCACAAACCAATTTTCTGTTCTCCAAAGGCCAAAGTTAGAAACTGTATAAACACATGGTGATTCTAATATCCCAGTGTAGATTAAGGTGAAATAAAGGGATTCTTACTTCTCATTTACTAAGAGAGAGAGGATAAGGAATCTTTTGTTGTTGTGCGCCTTCAAGTCATTTCTGACTTATGGCAACCCTATCATATGGTTTTCTTACCAAGTTTCTTTAGAGGAGGGTTGCCTTTGCCCTCCTCTGAGGCTGAGATAGTGTGACTGGCCAAAGGTTACCCAGTGGATAACCGATCCTATTTGCCTCTAGTCAGAAGCTGCATGCAGAGCAGAGGGTGAGTCCTGATACCACAATGACTGTGAAGGAAGGAAGAAGTTAACTAAGGGGCTGTGCAGACCACCTGCAGCTGCCTCCATCTTCACCAGATCGGGGCTATAGCAACTGCATGCCGCAGCCCCAATCTGGCCTTTCCATGGCACAAAAAAGATCTGCAAAAACTGGCTCCTTTTTGTGCCCTGAAAAGTGCACCATAGCCACCGCACCCCAGTTTTATGGTGCTCCTCTGGTGCTACATCATCTAAATGCAGTGCCAGAGAAGAGCTGTGATGTTGCATGCCTTGTGGTGTGGCGCAGGGCATCACACCTCCATGGCGGCCAAGTCAGGGCATGCATTGTATGGATGCCATGCCTGGACTCCACACCTAGGCTGGCCTTAATGGCTGGTCTGCACAGCCCCTATGTAAAGGCAATCTCTCTCCCCCTGCCACACAGAGAGTCTTTTTATGTTCCAGTAACAAATCAATCAAGCCTTGAAAACTGTAGCAGGCTGTTTTTTTTCCTCCTAGCTGAGCTGAAGATTTACATAGACCCCTTTCCTCTTGACCAAAGCTGACCAGGTCAAAACTGGAGAATTTGCTGCCTCATCTCCCATCTGGAGATGGCCCATGAAAACTGGAGACTCAGGGCCAGCGTTTGAGAACTGGCAACCCTAATAAATGGTGTTTTGACTGCAGGTGCCGCATTCTATTTTATTTAATATGGAGCTACAGAGAAATTTCAGCTTTAGCTTGTGGGAGGTTCAATAGCAGAGCACATTATTTTGCCTGCAAAGGGTCCAATGTTCAGTGTCTGGCTTCTGCAGATTAGGCTATGAACTTCTTGCCTGAAAGCCAGTAATGGCTAGCTAAGGCTGATTAGTGATGTTGGGGGTCCTGCACACACACCCAACATCTTTTTGAAGGGAAAACTAAGTCCTGGAAGGTTCATTAAAGGGGTTGGATGGACCGAGTGAGCCCATTAAGTATAAAGTCACTTCCTCGGTTGCAGTAATGCCTTGGGATTGACTGAGCCATCCCTATAGATCAGCCCTGGTGGCGCAGTGGTTAAATGCCTGTACTGCAGCCACTCACTCAAAACCATAAGGTGGCGAGTTCAAGACCAGCAAAGGGCTGAAGCTCGACTCAGGCTTGCATCCTTCCGAGGTCGCTAAAATGAGTACCCAGATTGTTGGGGGGCAAATAGCTTACAGTTGTAAACCGCTTAGACACTCCTTAAGGGTATGAAGCGGTATATAAATGAAGCTGTTTATAGAAACTATTTTTCCTGATTTTGCTGTTGGTGGTTCTCACACACTGGTGTAAGATTTCTCTTTTATGGTGTCATTGTCATATCCATTGAAGTCAACTGTGACTTACATTCAAGCCTTGTTGTACTAGGGTTCTACTCCAACAATGAAACCACTAAACCATGCTGGCTCTCTAGTCTTTTATAGAGAACCTAAATCCCGAATGTCTGGATGATGAACAAAATATATCTCCAGTATCTGCAAAAGAGAGAATGCCTACAAATCAATTCAATGGCAATTCTCCACATTCATCTTCTAAGAAAACCCAGCCAGAATGGGTAGACCAAACAAGCAGGTTATACCACACCTCTGAAAAATGCAAGGATTTGGGTTTTTGCAAATCTGCTGTATGCATCCTTGCAGATGTAAGGAAGAGCCACTAGTAAGAGGAATTCAACGGTGAACAGAGAATGGAGAGAGGTGAAAGTGAGATGCTTCTCTTGCCAACTTGGGATTTATAACATGCAAATAGCATACAAGGTTTCTAGTCATTTTAGTAGCTGTCTCATATTGAAATTCATTCATGCTAACCCTTATCCAGCATGGATTTGCCAAATGCCCATAGTTCTTTTGCCCCAGGTGTGATCAAATAAAGCGGCTTGACCCACCTGCTTAGTGTCTGATAAACTAAAAATTAAAAAGGGGTCTGGTTCACTCCCTTACTGAATAGGTCCAGGTGGCTAATCCTGATATGAAACAGTGCCAATTTTTCTTTCTCCTGCCAGGCCAGACAAGCTGTCTTCCATGGTTTTTCATTTGACCTGAACCTTACAGAATATGACCTACACAGATGTTGCAAGGAGAAGAGATTTAGTGGCCTTGAGAAAATGCAGTATATATTCTCTAGATTATGATGAGTGAGCTAAACAGCTCATAATCACTTCTCAAAGAGCCCTATAATGGAAATGTTTTATGGAGAAGTGAATAGAGGAGGAACAGTTCCTCCACTCAGCAGTTTATACGGTCAGCAAAATCAAGTGGTACGGCTTTCCTTGGACTGTACCACTTCAGTATACAGGTAGACAATAGTTGTGTTAGTCCAATTGCCAGTCTCAACTACAATATGCCTCGTGACTCAATAAAAACTTTGTAAGTCAACCCCTATATACATTCCATGAATTCAGCGAGCCTACCCTAGCTGGATTTAGAAAGCAAAGAAGGTAGAAAATTAATACGGAGAAAAAAGTTCAAACTAGCTTTCTTCCTGACACACTATCTTTCTGCCAGAAGGGGGCTTGCTCTTCCGAATGTTGTTCTCATTAAGACATTTTCCATCAGCACCCCAAAATGGAAAGAGATGGCATTCTTTTTTTTAATTATTACAAAAATAATAATAGTTAAGCTTCCACTTACAAATTGCAATTTCTATAAACATCTGTTTTTAAGTTAAATCCTTCAGATTTCAGTGTTACGTAGGATCTTTTGGTCTCTGCATTTAACATTTCTCAGAGTTGTTCCTGATTTATTTCCTCTAACTTCTGCTGTGACTTTTGTACTTTTTGTATTTTTGTAATTTAAATTAAATAATAGGTTTTTTGGGAGAGAATGTGGCAAGGGCCAAACCACTTAATTCTAATGCATGCCCATACTAGGACAGTGGCACTGAGTACATAGAGGTTTACTTTACTTCAATTTCTCATCACTCTGGTCATGTGATTTTTTTTTTAATTTTTGGCCTTCAGAAAAGACACTGAAGTTAAGTCTTTGGTGCCTTACTAATGATGGCCTTCTTTAAGGAACCGAACACAGCTTGGAAAACCTTGAAATGTATTTGCTCTGTTAGTTGACATTTCAAAGTAGTTATCTCATTTGCACAAACCTTGTCTTCATTTGTTTTTTAAATAATTTTTATTAATTTATTTTTAAAAAGTCATCTGTCACCAATCCAGGTAATATGATTGCACCTACTTTCCATTGATTTTGAGGAGATTTTAGCATGTCTTAAGAAATTAGCTGCAAGTTATGCTCACTATGTGAAAACTTAGTCAGACTCAATTGTTGAGAATTTTCATGGTATACAGTACTCTGGATATTACAGAGAAGTACAGTATATAGCTCCCTTTTAAATCACAGTAGGAGAAAAGAAATGCCACTATCTAGGGAAGTTAAAATCTGTAATTTTCATTGCATATCTCAAAATACCCCCAATATTTTCATCCCACGCAAGTTCTGTTCCATTAGCAAGCTTCCCACACCTCCTTCCTTCAGAAAAATCCATGTCTATTATTTTGGTATTTCTAATGTATGTATTAGTATATTTTTCATAATGTAAATGTTTTACCTAATAATTGAAGTCTGTGGGCATTTTTAAAATATAAGGGACAACCTAAAACAACAACAAGGCAACCCAACAATGATACTGATAGCAACACAATACCTGGTACTCCTAGTACTTCCGTTTATTTATATTGCCTGGAAAGATACAATTTTGGGTGTTTTATTGCCTTTTGGCTAATTATAAGGTACATATTTTACTCACAAGGAGCACATTTCATTCCATTTAATTGCTGGGAGGTTTCACTTTCTCCAGTAAGAGCCAAGAATATATGGGCACTGTATTCACCTTTTCTATATGTTTTATTGTATACTATATATAATATGTACTATTATGTCTTTATTATAAGAATGTTTCAATGCATACATTTTTTAGTTTATGATAACTCAGTTATACTACATATAGATGTCATAGTAATGTTGTTTGCATAGACCACAGTTATATGAGGTGGTGTGTTTCTATTTTGAAAATATACACATTTTAAATTGTGTGCAGCCTAAAAAAAAGAATAGAAATCTGATGCTCACAGTTTCCTTCTAATGTCAGGAAAAAAACCTGTTCAGATACTCATTCCAAAAGATACTGTATATGAACTTCAGGCAGGTTTGAAGTGGCACAGATGTGTTAATGCTGTTGCAGCAGAAACAACCAAGATCCACATAGCATCTTAAAGACCAAGATGTTATATTTTACATAAGCTTTCATGGACTTCAACCCAATTCATCAGATGCCTGAGGAATACATATATCTGATGACACCCACAAAAATGTATGTCAAATAAAACGTATTCATCTTTAAGCTGTTGCTAGAGTCTTTGCTATTTTGGAGAATGATACATGGCCACTTTCATTTATAAGCTGCTGTGGTTATGCGCCTTCATGTGGACTCTGGCAACCCTGTCAAAGAGTTTTCTTGGCAAGGTTTATTCAGAGGAGGTTTGCCATTGCCTTTCTCTAAGGCTGAGAAATGTGACTTGCTCAAGGTCACCCCACTAAAACTCTTTTGTGGCTGAGCAGAAATGCACACTGTAGTCTCCTAGAGACTCATAGTACAACTTTCAAATCACTACACCACACTGGCTCTATTCTAGACCATGAACTGGATAAATTAAGAAAGATTTGCTCAATGCAAATTTGTTTTCCAACTTTTTGGTTTTTTTAAAAAAAAAACTCTCATGATCCCACTAGCACAATTTTCCTTAGTTTACTTCTTACATGGTAAAAGTAACATGTAGCCATCCTGGAACTTGAGCTAGGTTTGGCCTAAAACTGCTGTAGTAGGCACTAAGAGTTTTGTTGTGGCATCAGCATTTCTAAGAATAGAGAGAAGTGTGCTTAACAGTATATTGGCTTGCACCCAGTGTACGTACAAATTGCCATGCTTTATACACCAGTGCGTACTGAACATCTCTCTCTCACACTCTTTCTCCTTCTCTCTCTCTCTCTTTTGCACTTTATGGGTATAAATGGAGTGACAAGAGCACAGTCTAAGCAGAATTCAGATTAAAGGACAAATGTGGCTGGCCAAAATGAACCATTACAGGAAACAAAGGGAAAATAACGACTAAAGATCTTTCATTACAGCCAGCTAATTATCATGAGTTTTGGACTTAACTGTTCAGGCATAGAATTAAAAACCTTAATTATATTGTCACCTTTGTCTCTCAGCTTCTATTGCCCACAAATGAATCCATTTACTGTAACTGCCGCTGATGAGAAGAAATTGATGGCAGTCCCAGTGAGGTGGGAGAGGGGAATGGATGAGTGAGAGGAGGAGGGATGGTTGGGGGAAAGAAAAAGAGAGTGGGGTAGGACAGAGGGGGAGAGAGAGAAGCCGCATTGTCATGGATGCACAGCTGGGTGACAACTACATTCCAGGACATTATAAATTAAAAACACTTTTAATGAGACAAATATATGTTTGATGGATCTCAAGGTTTCTCTCCTCTCCATACCCGCAAATCTTTCTCCAAGGGCTTTCAAGAGCCTTCCTTCCTACCTTTCTTTTTTTTTTTCTTTTTTTCTTTCTTTTGCAAGTTTCTTTTGAGAGATCCTGCTCTGGAATCACCAAATAAAAACAAAGCTTGATCTAATCTACCATCTCAGCAACAGAGAATGCACTGCTGGCAATGTTGGCTTATATCAAAGCAATGGTCACAAACCAGTACAGGGGCAAGCATGCTTACAATGTCATCCCAAGCATGTTTACTCCGGCAGCCAGGAGCTCTGATTTCAGTGGGGCTTACTTTTTAATGGCTGCAATTCTACACTATTTCAGTTGAATATTAATATCTACTGCAGGAGTTATGTTATGCAACCCTGTTGTTGTTGTTAAAAGCCCTCAAGTCAACTTTGATTCATGGTGAACCCATGGAATGAGACGCATTCAAGACACCTTGTCCTCTGTCGCTTGGTTCGGGTCCTGTAGCCTTGGGACCATGACATCCTTGATTGTGTCTATCCATCTGGCAGCTTCCTCTCTATCTACATCCGTCCACCATTCTTAGCATTATTGTTTTTTTCCAATGAGTTGTGTCTTCTCATGATATGGCCAAAGTATGATAGTCTCAATTGAGTCATCCTAGTTTCCAGGACGAATTCTGGCCTTATTTATTCTAAGACCCATATATTTGTAATTTTGGCTATCCACAGTATCCTCAGCACTCTTCTCCAGCACCACATCTCAAATGAGTGTAAGTATATATGGAATACCAATGTGTGTGGATCAATGGTCACAGTGCATGACTGAAAACCTATGTGAAATTGTAATGCACAGTGTGCAAACGGAATGCATAGAGTCTATGCAGAATCACAGGCTGTCCTGTATACTTTAATGTGCGAGCCCAGGTACAAAGATCTGACTTGTACAACTCTGTTTATGCTGCCATCTTCCAGATATGATCAATGTGGATTATTCAAAAAAGAAAAAAAAATCATACTGCATGCATAATGGAACTTACGCCCGTGTATACGACTATTAGTAAGCTAGCCAATAATGTATTCAGAGTTTACAACATAAAACACATTCATTTTTGTGGTCTTGGGAACACTGAACTCTTTGTTGGTTTGTCACAAAAGGATGCTGTTTGTAGGGCTGAACAAGGCTGGGCATCAGAAAGGATTCTGGACTAATTAGAAAAACTTTGCAGAGACAACAAATCCTCACTCCTTTGGCCTAGATCCAATAGTTAGTTCCAACTAGAGTAAACTAATTGAATTAACTGATGAATGGGCAGTCAAACCTTATGTAAATCCCATTGCTTTAATGTGTCTTCTCAGAATGAGCCTATCAGTTGGATCTAAGCCATTGGAATCAGCATGGTTCAAAATGTAAGAACAATTGTCCCAACTCCATTTATTCTACCTCCAGGGGCCACTCCTTCAGTGTCCAGTGCATACAAGATATCTGAAATTCCTTTTCATTCTAATCTACAGAATCAAACAGGGAAAAGAAGTTGTAATCTGGCCAATCTTTGAGGATGAAACAGAGGACCTTATTGCATGGTCTAAAAAGCACGAATTACCCCTTCCAGGGTATAGTAACTTACAAGATGCAGTCAGGAATTATGATATGGAAAAAGCCCCAATTATCACATGGAAAATGCCAAATTGCATCCAAAATGAGGAGGGGGCTAAAATAGCAAAATGCTAGCCTGCAACTTCCCTGAAGAATTAATTATGAGGGGAGCAATGGCTATAGTACTATGCACATATACTAGAGATATAGTGACTATCATCCAACTGTTAGTCTCAACTAGAGTAGAGAAGTTGATAAATTAACTCTTAGGTAGACTCTATTGATTTAATGGGCATGCTCTAGTTGAGACTCACAGTCAGATTTAAGCCATTGAGATTTATATGTGGCCATGCAAAAGACACCAGGCTACACATCTAGTATGCCCTTTAATTTATTTATTAATGGATGGTCATTATTTATCACTAATACTACTACTACTGCTACTACTGGTACTACTACTACTACTACTATTACATCCTACCCTTTCCCCAAAACTGGAACTCAGAGTGGCTTACAAGATTAAAAACAGTACAATTAAAAACATAGAAAAGTGTTGTGTTAAAACAGAATTAAATTATTACTCTATTATCACAGATTACATGTAAAAGAATAAAATATAGTTTAATAAAATAAACTTGTTTAAAAATACTTTAAAAGAATACCCAGCCTATTCTTTAAAAACTATCTGTTTTAAATACCTGTCTGAACAGGAAGATCTTAGCATGCTGGCAGAAGGACAACAAAGAGGAGGGTAATGTCTCTCTGGGAACAGAGTTCCACAGTCTAGGGGCAGACACAGAAAAGGCCCTCCCTTGCATCCCAACCAACCATGCTTTTGATGGTGCTAGGACAGAAAGAAGAGCCTCTCCTGAGGATCTCAGAGCCCATGCTGGCTCATACAAAGAGAGATGGTCTGCCAAATAGCCTGGACCTGAGCCATATAGGTCTTTATAGAGCATCACCGACACTTTGAATTGTGCCCGAAAACAAACTGGCAGCCCAGTGAAGTTGTTTCAATAGGGGCATTGTGTAATCTCTGTAACTTGCCCTAGTTAACAGCCTGGCTGCCACTCTTTGGACCAATTGCAGTTTCCAAACACTTTTCAAAGGCAACCCCAACTAGAGTGTGTTACAGCAGTCAAAACAGGATGTAACCAAGGCATGTGCCACTGTGGGCATGTCTTATGTCTCAAGGAATAGGCACAGTTGGCAGACAAACTTTAAATGTGCAAGAGCACTCCTGGTCAGTGCAGAGACCTGGACCTCTGGGTTCAAAGTTGAGCCTAGGAGTACCCCCAAACTGCGAACCTACAACTTCTGGGGAAGTGTAACCACATCTAACACAGGCTGGTTCCCTATTCTCTGATCTGCCTTCTGACTGACCAGGAGCACTCCTGATTTGTCTGGATTAAGTTTCATTTTGTTTGTCCACATTCAGTCCACTACTGATGACAGACACTGGTTTAGGACCAGGACAGATTCCTTGGACTGAGGTGGAAAGGAACAGTAGAGTTGAGTGTCATGACCAAACTCCGGACGACCTCTCCTAGTGGTTTTGTGTATATGTTTAATAGCATAGGGGACAAAACAGAACCCTGAGAGACCCCACAGGCCAATGGCCAGGGGGCCAAGAAGAAGTCCCCAAACACCACCTCGAGGAAGGTAAAACAGTACCTCCAAATCTCATCCCAGGGAGGCAGCACTAAAGGAAACCATGGTACTGAAAGCCATTGAGAGGTTCAGCAGAACTAACAGGGACATACTCCTTCTGTTCAGTTCCCTGCATAGGGCATCCACCAAGATGACCAAAGCTGTCCATAGCCAGACATGAAACAGATTGAAATGGATCTAGATAATCTGTTTTATCCTGATTGGGAAGCCACTAAATGTTCCAGTACCTTGTCCAAAAATGGTAGGTTGGGCACTGGCCAATAATTATTCATTATAATGGGATTCAGTGAAGACTTTTCCATCAAAGGTCTCACAACTGCCTCTTTTAGGTGCATTGTAACTCTGCCTTGTTGTAGGGAGGCACTGCTGACCTCCTTTACATGGCAGTCTCACTTTTTTAAAAAAACAGAAATTCATACAAAATAACCAAGGAGCCTGATGTTTTTGACCATTCAACCTTGTGTTCTTCCTTTTCTTTTTCCCCTGCCAAAAAGACAACTTGTTTCTTGTTGCAACACAATGTGGTTGTATTTTATATTTGGAAGTTCAAAATGGTTACATTAAAATGGTTGCTCAGGACTGGACTGCTAGAGTGTGCAAGCTGCCCCCTGACTCCTCTCACTCCATATGAGTTACTCAAGGAAAAACATGCTACTTTTTTATATTCATCAAGCTAGCCATTTATTTCTTGTATCTAATGTAACTTTGTCTTCAAAGTGACTGCTTTTCCCAACTGTTTAGTCAACGTTTCCTTAAAGGAAGCTATGAAAAATTAATATTTGGCCTCAAATTATATTTCGGAAATATTAAAACGATGAAAGTTATAAGTACACTTTGTAGAAAATGTTTTCTTTTTAAAGTAATGCCAATGAGTGCCATCTTAACACAGTCTGTGGAATATTGATCCTTAGGGCACTGTATTATTAGAAATAAGGGGGCTGAATAAATAATCTGATGGATTGGGTAACTGAGAAAGTCCCCCAAAGGCTTTTTTTGCGGAAAAGGGTGTGAAGCTGCTGCTATGCTACTTGGAAAAGATGTGTTTTTGCAAAAGACATGCAGTGTGTTCTTAACATGTGTTGCCATGGTGAACCAAAAGGAGTTAATGTGATGGAACTCCCAAGCAGAGCAGAGGGGTTTGTTTCAGACATAGTTCGTGAACATGGCGGTGTCAGAGCCAGTATGCATTTACACCCAGGTTTATTATTGCCGTGATGTAGTGGCAAGGCTTCCAGCTGTGGCTTTGAAAGCTTGGGTTTCAAACTCTATTCCAGTCTCACTAGCTGCAGGGGTTGGTTTCTTCTAGTTGCATAGATTCTCACATTAAGGCCAGGCCTGTAGCAATGCAGCAATAGCCCTCACAAATGCCTTCATTTGCTCGATAGGTGTCTTTCAAACTAGCCACACATTGCTTGCTTTCCTGAGTGTGCATCAGATGCCCCTTTCTCTCTGCCCACGAAGGGAAAATGCGTTTTTCACAATAAGGATATACTACCAGTAGTTTAAGTGTTGGACTACTACTCTGGAGACCAGTGTTGGCTTCCCAGCTCAGCCATGGAAACCCACCCTCTCAGCCTCAGGCAAAGGCAAGGGCAAGCCTTGTTTGAACAAATCTTGCTACGAGAACTCCAAGATAAGGCCTGGGTTGCCATAAGTCAGAAGGAAACAACTTAAAGTTTCAATAGTAACAACATATAATTTTAGTTATACGAGAAAAAGTTGACAGAGGCCTTTGGGCTATCTGTTTGGGCTATGGGCAAACAAGTTCCATGTATCAGTGGGCCACTGAGGAGCCACATCATTCCCAAACTACAACCACATGTAGCTGAAATCTACGACTTTTTCTGAAAATTCTTTTACATAGATGGCATGGGGAGTCTTGTCTGAAAGGGGTATCAGTGAAATGGAGCTTTCTGGAAGTGGCATTTCTCATTTTTACCCAAATTGTTTTGGGCATGAAGATGTTTGATGGCTGGGAGGGGACTAGGGCATACAAATCCTGTAGATTAAGGGTGGCCAATGGATATTCCTAATATAGACAGGAAAGTATCAGTGGGTGTTCCTGAACAAGACAGTAGATGGCCAATTGGAGCAGGAAAACCATATCTATCACCCCTTACCATTTTCTGTAGTCCATTCCTGAGCTATGTACACAACCAAAGACCAGCGAGACGGAAATCTCACTTCCCCTCACTCTGAAGTTATTTTTTTCTTTCTTTCTTTTCATCTCAGATATGAGATAGTTTGCAAATGCTGGCAGGTTCTTCAGATGCAGACTAGAATAAATTTCTCCCTCCGTTTGCTCTTCTAAAATCCAGCAACTACAGATTTTCCCAGGATGGAGAGGACCACGTTGTATCCACCTGTCATATATGTTGATGTTGAGGAGCCTTTCTGAGAGATGTAAAAGAAATGGCAACTCTAATTTAGTGCTAACAGAGAGGAAATACACAGAAATTCATCCCCAGACTGTTATGAATTAATACTTAAAGCTCTAGGTCCATATGGATGATCTGTCAGTTTTGGTTTCTTCAAAAATTGTTTGTTTTTAATCTCATTTTTTCCCATCCTGAACATGAAGACATTTGCGAATTTGGCTAAATCCTTATCAGAAATAGAAAATACTAACCTGCAACTCTTTCAATGGAGATAAGCACCCCAAACAAGGTGGCTGGGAAGATTCAGTTCCTCAAAGATTAGCTTTTCCTTATGTAAGGTACCAATTTCTGTCTTCTGGAATCTCATCTGAGAAACTATGGGCAAAGTCCAGCCATAGCTAAGCAAGTGAATTGTCCATTTACTCTCTACTAAGATGGAATGCCATCCTCCAAAAACTAAGTACTATTGCTAACCATAGGTTTCAGTATGAGAGTTAAACACATGCTTAACCTTCATATTTTGAAAAGTGCTAAGTTTTGTTTGGATTGTGTTTAGGATTTTTGTATGTGCAGTCTAAATGCTTAATGAATGGGACTAGAGCTTGTTCCGTATTTTTAAAAATTAATTTTGATTTATAATCAATTCTTATAGGACAGGTAAACAGTACTATTGCCATAAAGCAACAAAAACAGAGGCACCCATTACAATCGCTTTAATATTCCAGCTTCGTGTCCAGCAGATGCAAATTCTTGATTAGACATCAGAGCAATCCTGTGAATTTCATTTTAAAATGTCACTGAATTTCATATGACGTAGAATGCATTCACACTGCATACTTTGTGTCACTTTAACTGTCATGGCTCCACCCTACAGAATCTTGGAATTTGTAGTTGGGCAAGGCACTTAGAATTCCCTGGTGCCTTGTCCTGAATTACAATACTAGAACTCTCTAGCAGAGAACTTCAAGTAGTTCATGAAACTACAAATCCCAAGACTCCATAATTGGGACCATAGCAGTTAAAGTAGTATCAAAGTTCTAACAACTGTATAATGTGGATACACGCTTATTTCTAAGCATCCATAGGACAGCAGTCCATGCTGCATAAGTAGGTAGACAGTCCCATTTTGCAGGATAGGACTGGATTCGATAGTCTTGTGGTCCTTGCCAGCTCCCTAAAAGTCCTCACACTTAGAAATAGTGATCCTTATTGTACATCCTTATATCACTCATTTGAAAGGGAATCCTACTTTGTGTAATAGGGCTTACTCCCTCATAAGTGCATTTGGGACTGTAGCCTTAATCTAAACATGTGCAATAGAATATGAACTATACCCAAATGTCTTTTGATTTAGATGATGCGCATCCCTGTCCAAAAGCCACTTGTTTAAATGCAGAATGTTAACTTTTCAAACTGCAGTGTCCAGTTTTCCCTAGCTAGTATGGTTGCTTTCCTTGTATCTCCCACTAGTTTTATGTGCAGCAAGAGATGGATCAGGGCTTTTGGAAATCTGTGGTTTCCCAGAGAGAAAAAGAGATGGCAATTTTTCTTCTATTTGAAAGGGAAAATAAGAGAAAAAGATGGAAGAAACATAAATATTGAGTAAATCAAAATATTTTATAGCATCTGGAATAAACCAGTAATATCTTGGCTGTGTCGCTGGGATTTGTTTTTTCAAAGTAGTTACATGCATTTTAGAGTCATAGAAATCAGTGGGTCTTGAACACATCTTCATTTTTTAAAAGTTTTTAAAAGTTTAGTCTGGATAAATATAATAATCACACACACACACACACATACACACACACATACCACCATAACCAAGAACTACTATTATGATTATGAAAAGGCAAGAAAAGCTAACATTTTCTTGTCTAGTGTGAATCGTGTCTGGAACAGTTTGCTTTCTGACTTTTCTAGTTCCTTCAAATATTTCTTAAATGTGTTTCTGAAAAACATGGAGTTCTTTTTCTCGGGTTTTGAAAAATGGGAAAGCCCTTTTTAAAAATCATTAAAACATTTTGGTCGCAAAAGCCTTGACAAGCCTTAGCAATCATGTACTCCGTTTCTCTGCTGCTCATCTTTGTACCTGGTCATCCAATTATCAAATGTGCGTTCTTTGACTGAAGCAGTACAGAATTGTGTCCTTGCTTTATTCCCAGAATAATAAATTCTCGTGTCTGATGGGTCAACTGAAAGTGACTGCTGCTTGTAGTTTTATGTTCCACTCTAAAATGGTGGGGATTATCACATTGGTAGTTGTTAGTCTGAAATGATACCATATATTCTTCAGGCTATATTGAGAATTTAATGTAAGAGCCTTAACACCATAGTCTTCAGGCTGTGTTGAGAATTTAATGTAAGAGCCTTAACAGCACAGTCCTGGGTTTGAAAAGTGAAACATTTTCTATACCATATGTGTTCAGTATTAAATCTTAAATATTATCTGATGCCAATGATAAATGTGACAGCTGCTTATTTTACTCCTCTTAATAGCAAGGCAATTTTTTAAATTTGTTACAAATCTAATAAAGTTTCAAATATTTAATGTTGACGCTAGTTCACAAGTGAGCCAGTGTGGTGTAGTGGTTTGAGTGTTGAACTACAACTCTGGAGACCAGGGTTCGATTCCCAGCTCAGCCATGAAACCTGCTGGATGACCTTGGGCAAGTTACACTGTCTCAGCCACAGTGGAAGGCAATAGCAATCTGCTCTGAAAAAATCTTGCCAACAAAACCCCATGAGAGGTTCACCTTAGGGTCACCATAAGTCGGAAATGACTTGAAGGCACACAACATGCACATGCACACGCACGCACATACATGTTCAAAAACCTAATTTAATTAAATCCATATTGGGCTTTCTGTACAGACACATCCTGTCCCCTGCAACCATTCCCAGCTCTTGAAAACATGCTCTGGCAGGATTTCCAGCTATCTTGAAGGGGTTTTTGTGATGCTCTGGGAGTTTCAATGGGGAGGGAAGCTTGCACCCTGCCTCACACATGTACACAAGATTCCACTGTGTGAGTGGAAGTCCTGCTTTGGATGTAGTCCATTGTGTCCTTCCAATTAATTTCCAAAATTAGGCTTAAATCCTGTTGGTTAGTGCAACAAGAGGAGATCCATTTAATCAATTGCTGAATGAGGAATAGGTAAATCCCACAGGTTTAATGCATCTATTTTAGTTAAGATTAATTATAGAAACCTACTGGGTGACCTTGGATAAGTCATATGCTCCCAGCCCCAGTTGAAGAAAATGGCAAACGTCCTCTGAACAAATCTTGCCAAGAAAATCCCATGATATGTTTGCTTTAGGGTCACCATAAATTGGAAACAACTTGAAGCCATATTACAATGACAACAACATAGGATTCAGACCATTGTCAGTGAGAGGGTGTACAGACTGGACATTAAGGCCAACCTGGGGGTGGAGTGGAGGCATGGCATCAGCATATGGCGCATGCCGCAATTCCTCCTCTAGGCTGGCGTGATGCCACGCGCTGCACCACACTGTGGGTGGCATCATTGCTTACCTCTGGCACTGCATCCAGCTGACACGGTAGCAAAGGAGCGCAGAAAAGCCATCACACCAGCGGCTATGGCATCCGTTCTGCAGCACAGAAAGGAGCTGCTTTTTGGGGGTCCATTTTGCACTGCAGAAAGGCCAGATCAGTTGCTGCAGCCCTAATCTGGCTCTAAAAAAAGGGGTCTGTACAACCTCTTTGTGATTATATTTGTCTACTGTCATTTATACTAATATATACTACAGTGGACCCTTTATGTCCATGGGGTTTGGTTTGGTCCCCCTCCCCCATGGATGACAAAAACACACAGTTGCACCTCATATTATTCAATGGGGGCAATGTGCATGTGGACACATGATCAATATAGGGTGTGGTAATCCATGGTGGTCAAATTCATGGATTGCCAGCCCACTGATATGAAGGGCCACTGTAATATGCAATGAGAATGTATGACATACTTTTATACAGTTAAATTATTACAGGAAGTATAGCTGTTTTGTTTTTTAAAAAATCATCCAGATTCTAGAATATACCTACCCATGTGAACCTTCCTGTACAGTTCCCAAATCATGGGGCCTACCCTGCCTGGACCTTATTCTCCAGTCCTCAGAGCGACAGGGAGGAATCTCAGAGTAAGAGCACTGCCCTGAAGTGTGTGTACATTCTGTTTCATTAGAGTTGTGTGTTGGTTTTTGGTTGCAATTTGAATGACACATTGCTGAGGAACTGTGGCTGGTGCTGAATGTACCATGTTGAATGACATCACCAATGGACATCTTTTGGCCTGGGATGGTGTTCACCTGACAACCCTATCTGATGGAGATTTAAAGATCAACAGTAGAAGCCCTGCTTTCTGTCCCATTCCCCCAACAGACATTTTGTGGCATTTAAGACCTACTTTGTGATGCTACTCAAAGTGTGGAATTGTCTTCATGGGGGAAATTCACTTAGGTCCATTGCTGGCCCTTTTCTCAGAGAAGATTCACTCGCTCGCTTGCTCGCTTGCTCATCCTGTTGGGGCCTTGTGTCTTCATAAGTGGACTTACACCTGTGTAAATTAGAATTGTGCGGTTGTGTAACTATATCTAATAGAGGGCTGCTGTTATGTTACTACATAGCAGAGCCAGCAAAATGCCCACTTTCTTGGAAAGATTTGTTCAGAGGGGTTTTTGCTTTTGCCTTCCACTGAGGCCGAGAGACTGTGACTTGTCCTCTCATGGGTTTCCATGGCCAAGTAGGGATATGAATCCTGGTCTCCAGAGTCCTAGCCCAACACTCAAACCTCTGAACAATGCTGTCTCTCTCCAGTTATCCCAACATAATATATTAGCAGAAACCCTGCCTCCCCAACATGCTGGCTTTCTAAAGTTGTTTTGTTGGGCATGCTGATGCTGGTGTGTATGTAATACTTCAGTAAAAGTTCAGTTTGCAATCTGAAGTACTGTCGCCGGGGTAAAATTTTACTCTTTGAAGCAGATGGACTCTCCCTTAGAGGGCTTTAAAGACATGTTGGATGATCATTTTTCAGGAGTGCCTTAGCTGTGTGTTCCTACTGGTGGGGGCCTGTACTAGACCACCTTTGCAGTCCCTTCAAACTCTGTTATTCTGTGATTATATAAACTGATTTTTTTAAAAAGTCATTCCAACTACATGTAGGCAAATCATGTGTGGGAAGATCATCCAGTGCCTTTTGAAAGCCAAAGGGCACTGCCTGGGATTAAACATGACCCAATGACCATGAGGGGCTAATATGTTCTTGCTGATGCTGACCTGAACTCATGCTGGTGTACATGCTGCCTTTGCCAGCTTTGATAGGGCAGATCACCTGTTTGGGGACGTGGAGGGGGGCTGATTTCAGACACCTCATTCATTTTACCTGCAATGGGTGATTAGCAAGTGTCAAGGATGACACTGTCAGCTATTTATTTGGCAGGAAAGTCCCTTGTTTCAGCAGCAGGCAGTACCTCCCCACTGCTAGATATTGGGGGTCTCTGGACTTGCTCTCAATGGGACTGATTAAGCCAATAGTCTTGCAGCACAGACTGTCAGGCATCACCACGCTCAAATTAGATGTCCTGCAGGTCAGGCAGTTATTCCTTCTTCCCTGTACCACCAGGACTGCTGGCTGAAGCAGATAGCAAATAGCATTTTTAGCCAGCATACAAATCCTTTAAAGCAGAGCTTGGAAAGCAACAACGACAATGGCGGTGATGACAACAACGACGATGATGACAATAATAATAATGATATCATTTTGATGGCCCCAAATATTAGGGTGTTTCCATTGTCATCATAATTTTTTCAAACTAACTCTTTACCTTTTCATTTAAGATACGTCAGTAAAATAATACTCCTAGTTGCTTTATTAGACACCTGCCTACTACAGCATTTGTACCACTGGTTTGTGAGACAAAATATTCTCATCCAGCCTACCCCCTCAACACACACAACAAAATAGGAAGCTTTAAGATGAAGCACAGCAAAAGCCAATACTTGAACCATGTATTATTCTTCTCCACCATTTAGTGAGGCCTCAGCCCCAGAACTAGAAAGCTAACCAAAAGTGGATAGTTTTACCACAAAAGAAGTGAAGGTATATATCTCTTTTTCAAATTGTAATGCACTGTAGTTATATTTTTGTTATTGGAAATAGGAATTCATTACGTATGAGCAGTCATTTGCAATTATTTCCATGCTGTATCCTAGAGCAGTTTTACCACAAAGAAAGGGTAATGTAGTGTCCTGTGTTCAGTTAAAATTGTAACATAAAGTAGCTATATTTTTGTTATCGGAAAAAGAAATTAATCACATATAAATATTTATTTGTAATTATTTCCATGCTGTGTCCCAAGACATTTTTACCACAAAAAGAATAAAGGTATCCCTTTTAAAGTTAAAAGTGTAATGGAATATGCATATATTCCTGTTCTTGGAAAAAATAAATTAACCACATTTTGTTGTCGTCATACACCCTCGAGTCACTCTCAACCCATGGCGACCCTGTAGATGAGATGGCCCTCTACTGCTCTGCTCAATTCCTGCAAATTCATACATCCATGTTTTTATAGGTCATGTGACCTTCCTCTCTTTCTTCTTCCCTCCATCTTTCCTAGCCTTATCATTTTCTCCAGTGAGTCATGCCTTCTCATGATATGGCCAAAGTATGACAGCCTTAGTCTAGTCATCTTGGCTCCCACAGAAATTTCTGGTTTAATTTTTTTCTAGGACCCTTTTACAGTATTTGACTTCTTGGCCATCCATGGTATTTTTCTCTAGCAATCTTCTCCAGCACCACATTTCAAATGAATATATTTTTGTCCTATCTGCTTTCTTAACTGTCACATCCCTACATGGTAATAGGGAATACGATAGCTTGTATGATTCTAACTTTTGCGCTCAGTTGGTTAGCACTGGTGTTGATTCTGGAAGTGTGTATTGAAGCAGTATGGTTGGTATATCATCTTTTCTGGTGATTTATTTTTTTTCCCATTTCTGTAATTGCAACTTCCACCTCTCTTTTTCGAATGTGGGGTTCATCTTCATATGGCTCTTCGATCCTTGTGGCCTTCATTGGTTATCTCTTTTATATAGCTCTTCTGTGTATTGCATCCAGCATCATTTTATTCCTTCCTCATTTTGCATTATGTTATTTTTATTGTCATAGAGTATCCCAGTTTTTGGTTTGAATTTCCCTTTGATTTCTTGGATCTTGTGGAATAGGTCTCTTGTGTGTTTGTTTGTTGTTTTTGTTGTTGCTGCTGTTCTTTATCTCTCTGCATTGATCACTGCAGTATTTGTCTTTATCTTTTTGCACCAGTTGTTGAGATATAGCATTCATGATTCTGAGTTTGTTCCTGTCTCCGTTTTGTTTTGCTTCTCTTCTTTCTTTTACTGCTTGTAGTGTTTTACCTGTCATCCATGGTTTCTTCTCTTTCTTCTTGATTACTGTAAGTGTCTGTTTGCACTCTTCTTTTAACCATAGTTTTTCTAGTTCTCAGTCTATTATGCTTAGTAGTGCAAATCTGTCCCTTATATTGTCAATAAATTCTGTTGAATACAAATAGATATTTGTAATTATTGCTGTGTTCTGCTTCAGAGTGGAATCCTTCAGATCCTGAGAGTCAAATAACCCAGGACTGCCAAACCTCTGCTGCACCCTGCTATCAGTGGAGGCAGGTTGTCTCTCACAACAAAGGAATGGTGGAACTGCTTTGGGTTTGAGACTGAACATTACGGAAGATCTCCAAAGTGTCAATACTATTTTCAGGCTTAGCATTATGGAAGATCCTTTAAGGTTTATGCTAACCCCTCAAGATGTTTTACTGTCCTACTGAGACAGGGGTTATCAACCTCTTTGTTGTTTCTTGACTTCAAGTAATTTCTGACTTATGGTGACCCACGTGGGGTTTTCTGGGGTGTGGCTTGTCCAAAGGTCATCCAGTGAGTTTCCATAGGTGAGCAGGGCATCAAACTCTGATCTCCAGAGGTGTAGTCCATAACTCACGCCAGTACACCACACTTCCTCGACACTTATCCTGGGCAATATGTCAGAGAGCTGGAGAGAATTGTTCTCTGTGCTTCAAGAACAAACTCCCACCTGATTCCTACTGATTATTACTTTTACCTTGTAGTCACAAATCCTCAGCTTTTTCCATTTAACTGTATAACCACCTTACAGCTACTGGAGCTGTGTCCCAAACAAAGCTTTCCAAGTAGTCTAGCTTCTCTTGCCTTCACTCAGCCTTTTCTACCGCTGGGGTATGACCCTCCCAGTTCTCAGCTGAGAGCACCTGACAGTGACATCAGATAGGAAAATATATATGTGAACAATTGCCAGCAGACTCTTGTTCATGACTAAAAGAGTATGTCTGATCATTACCCAACCTTTGCTAAGTGTACCAACTAATGGACCGAGAGACATGAAAGATTTTCACAGGCCATCTGGAAATGTAATTCACAGCTAACCTGAGGAGGTCATGATAAGTAAGATGAATTTCTTGTCTCCTTTTGCTTCACAGTACTGACCTTTGGCTTGTGAAAAAGTCATCAAAAAGTGATACTTTAATGTGGGGACTTGTGTGCTGAGAAGCCGTTATCAATGAACTGAAAAATGCCTGGAGTGATTTTGGTTGTTGTTGTTGCTGCTGCTGTTGTCAAGCAATCAAGGCAAACCTTCAGTCACTTTTACAAGTAAATATTTTTTAAAAAATCTGTGAATGGCTTGTTGCTTCTGCTTCTTTTTCAGAAAAATAATAGCAAACATTAAAAGCATGTAACTCCAAACTTGCTGTTTCTTGCTTTCCTCAATTCTATTCGTAGATGTGTGTAATCTCGTTGCTGTGATATTCCTAAAACAACACTGTCCCAGAGAAACAGTATATAGATACATGTATTTATGGGCACATTCACAGATAAAAAGGAAGTCCCAATGTCTCTTCTTGGCCTTTCCTGAAGAAATGAAAGATTTCTGGATCTAGGAAGCGCTCCTTCATGTGTCATCTCCTCTGTGTTACTTCACAGAAAAAGTCCTGTCATCCTTTGCCTCTTCTGAAGCTTGCTGTCTTTCATGTTTTTCAAGAGATTCTTGGTGCCCAGATGGTAAAGATGAGTCATTGATTTTTCATTGAATCCTAATAAATGGCTTTTCTCAGGCCAGCATCTGGTGACTTCCATGTCAGTGGCTTGGTGACTTTGCTCCGGGCTTTCCCTCCAAACTTTAAAAGAGCTGAATCCTATCCACAAATCAATTTGAGTAGGTCTTCTAAAGTTTAGACTAAAACCCAGAGTGGATTCACTGCCCCAAAGACATGCAAGCCATCTTCCACGGGTCAGATGCTTCCTGATACTCTAAGGAATCTTCCACATGAGCCCCGTTCTTGAAGCAATCACATGAGTAAAAATAAAATGGGAAAATACCAAATATCCAAGGCAGCCATCACTGCATATCAGTGATATAAGTTTAAAGAACTCTAAAAAAGAGTCATGTTCTTTCATAAGAACAGCTTTTACTTCCCCACAAGGCATTTCCATGGCCATTCAACTAGCACTGAAATATTAAAACAATAGAGCCAAAGGCCTATTCACTGAAAAAGTACTGTATTCAAAACAGCACTTCCAAAGGAGACCTGAAGATTTGATGCCCCACAGTCTAATTTCTGCCTCCTCAATAGGATCATATCAGCCAGAATCCTCTTGGTTCTTTAGTAAAGGAATTCCATCAAGTGCTTTTGGAGACATTGTGCAAGAAGATATCCCATACCTCCTTGTGCAGTGGCTTCTCCTCATATGCTCAATGACAGCAGGATAGTGCTGAGCATAGCTCTGCATTTGGACCAAATGGTCACTGACTGGCTGCAAGATGCTCCGAGAGACGTCCATCATGCCTAGCATGCCTAACATATTCCCCATTAGTTCTCTTGCATCCCTCTCTCCCATCCATCCATTGTTGTACTGTCACTATCCTTCTAGGGATGCACACATAACTATACCCATGGAGGTGTTAGCTCTGCCAGTGCTGAACAGGATCCCAACCATCCTTAGCAGGCTCACTTAGCACAGAAGTTCTCTCAGTCTTTAGCAGTAATTATGCATACCCAAATAGTTTCACTTTAATCACAGATCACCCTGAACTTTAAGTTGTTTCTCCTGGCATTTCACTCATCATACTGTTCTCTCTCTCCCTCTCTCTTTCTCTTTTTTCCATAGTACCTAAAGACATTAACACTGTACAGAGCTGACAAAATGAATTCTGACAAAAGATAATTGCATGAACCCTTTGTAGTCAAGTACTTAAAATGTCTCGACATTGTCACTTTTTATTTGAGTCAAATCTCAGAGCTGAAGCAGCTCTGTCATGGCAGGACAGGTAGGGAAGGTGGCATACAGGGGATGTAAAGGACATGGCACAGCCAAGTATTTTTCAAGCATCTGTGAGGTTGATCCATATATGCATCTTAATATTTAGGATAGAATAAAGACAGTTGATGACTCAAAATCCAGAGCATTTTCTAGATGATGTGTCGTCATAAAGCCTGGAATGTTTCAGAAAAAAATCACCTAGAGATTTTCTAATTTGCTAAGATGTTTGTGGTTGTTCATAGGAAGCTTTCTCAAATCAGAGCAGACTGCTTGTTCACCTACTCCAGTGGTTCTTAACCAGTGGTCTGTGAATGCCCAGGAGGCCTAATAGCATCACAGAGGTATCACAGAAGCTTGAAGACTTCTCAGCCCACTTCTTCCCTGCAGTGAAATGGCTATGTAGCAGGTGCTAAAGCAAAAGCAGTCTGGTTGGCTAGACCTATGTGGCTGCTGCACTGCAGGGAGATGGGTGATAGCAAACAGCTGAGCAACAAGGGAGTTGATAGCCAGCCAGCCTTTGCCTCTCTCTGTCTCTCTTCCTTCCCTCCTTTCCATGCAGGAGCAATCCAGTCTTCTATGAGAAACACTTCAACCCTTTTGCTTTCTTCATCAGCAGGGGAGGAGACTGAGATGGAAGGAAGGAAGGAAGGAAGGAAGGAAGGAAGGAAGGAAGGAAGGATAAGTGAGCAGGTAGATTCGCAAGCAAGTAAGCAAAAGACCTGGCACCCCTCCTCAGCACTGATGCCAACTAGCACTAACGTATTGAGAGTTAACCAGGCATTTATACATGATACAACTCTCAACTACCACCTGCCTGCCCTTCATCCTACTTTCCTCCCCTCCTCTTCTCCACCTCCATTCCCACCAAGAGTTCCATATCTCCCTTTCCTGCTTTGGCACCACAGTGCCTCTGCCTGCTCTGGACCACTCCATGTCTTTTCTACTTCTCAATTAATTTCAGATCCCATCCAAACAGTCTGAAGGGTATGACAGACTCATAGAATCACAGAATCTTAGAGCTGTAAAGGGCTGCAGTGGGAGCGGCTCCTGACTTCAGTGTTTACAAGTCCCTTTTTGGACAGTGCTTTGTGATCCCTTACTTCTGGGGAGCAGAGTTATTGAGGTCCATGTGCACAAATCTTCTTTTGGACAGTGCTCCATGATCGCTGCTTCTGGGCGCAGAGTTACTGGTGTTCTTGTACACAAATCCCTTTTTGTACAGTGCTTTGTGATCCCCTACTTTTGGGCAGCAGAGTTCAATCTATTCCAGTCCCAAAGCAGATTGAACAGCAACACAAAGGCAGCCTTTGCCTTGGCTCCTATCATGTGGCTGCTCTGATGTTGTTCAGCTACTACTCTCTGGAGTGGAGCAGCAACATGACGGGAACCAAATCAAAGGCTGCCTGGCTAGATCTGCACATTGCCATTCAATCTGGTCCAGCCACAAATTGGTGGGAGAAGCAGGAGAAAGTCTTTTTGCCCACTCTGGTGCCTCTGAGGAAGATTTCATCGATGGTGTAATTATTAAACGTTCCATGTCTTCTTCTTCTTCTTCTTCTTCTTCTTCTTCTTCTTCTTCTTCTTCTTCTTCTTTCTAAATCTTGAATTAAGACTTGGCATTCCACGGCAACAAAGTATATTTAAAGGGGTCCCTGGTAAAAAAAAAGGTTAAGAATCACTGGCCTACACTATAACTGTTTACTCAGACTGGAAGTCACTCTTAGGAAGAGGTCTTTCAGAGTATAAAGTGTAAACTGACCAGTAGAGATGGAAACAATATTTGAAAATATTTGAAAAGTGGTTCAAAAACAGATTTCCTGAGTCTTAGGAAACTTTGAAGAAGAGAATTATGGACTGATTAATATCTTCACTGTTCAGAAACTGTTTTGCACAATATGCATGTGGTATTTTTGCACAGAAAATATTTTCCACACAGAAATACTGGGGGGGTTTTCAATACAAAAATATCATGTATGAATTTTGCACAGAAAGTCCTGAACTGCACATACGCTTCAAAAATTGCAATATTCAAAGACTTTCTCATGGCAGGAAGAAAGTGCTTACAATTTTTCTCTTGAGAATGAAATCAGCAAAGAATTACATCCCGACTGACTAGGCTACTCAGACCAATTCTGGCTCAGTTTCCCCTTTACTATTTACTTCCCTAGCTTCTGTGGTCTTCTCAGTTTAGAAGTACAGACTTCAGCAATGCTACTCTTCTGTGACATCTGCTGTCAGATATAGTCACTTTATTAACCTTATTCTCCCAGTCCCACCTCCATTTAACTGTTAACATAATGCACTCCAAATGTAATTTAGCAACCACACACAATTTAAAATGTAGAATATAATTTGCTTCCCTCCCTCCTAGGGACCTCTATGTATAAAGCAAATGAACCTGGGCTTGCAGTTACATAAAGTTAGTTTAGTGGTAGTTGGGGGGGGGGGGATCAGGATAAGTAGTCGCTTAAGCAAATCCACCTCCCCCCAACCCGCCATCAAAAATTATGAGTCCTAATGGACTCAGTCAAAGACACTCCATTTCCAGTTGAAAGAGCCGGAAATTTGTCAACCAGACATAATTAGAACTTGATGAAGTGCCATGTTAGAACAGCATAGCGCATATAAAGATGTGGCCTGAGTATAAAACCTTTCTTGCCCTTTTAATGCTGAATTCCACTCTACAGTCTTGAATATATATAGATAGCAGCTGGGACCCAAGCAAGAGGAAAGAACAGTATGACAGAAACATACCCAATGGTAATTCCAGGCCTAACCCAAAAAGAAGGAAAATCTATGGAAAGCCATTCATGCTGAAACACTAAGAAATCATTAGTGAGTCAGGCCCATTGACAATGACAAAAGAGATTTAGGGATGGGGTAGAATTATTGGCATTTGCTTAAATTTGCCAATTTCGGCTGCATCAGGGACAGGAGGATGTGGGCTAGAAAACTTGCAGGGGAAAATACAATTCAAAGGATGCACTCAGGCACAGAATGACAGGTAACGAAAGCCTAGCCAAATACAGATTGGCCTACAATTTATTTCTGCCTGCCAGGGAGGGGACCTATCACATTGGACTCATCAACCTGCCAGTGGCGGGGGGCCACCTATTAGCTCGGAAAGTCTAGCAGTGTGTTAGTTGCAAATTGTGGGGGAAAGAGGCCCACTTCCAAAGCATGTCTTGCAAATCTCCCTCTTAATGTATTGCAGGGGGGGCGGGAGCTGTTGTTGTTTGTTGTTCCTCCCCATTAAGTTGTGACATTTGCTCACACCGTGGAGACATAAGAGATGTGTGAAAATTATCCACAATGATAACTTCTTATTGATCCTTCACCACCAGGGAACAATGCAGGGTAATTTTAGAGTCCTGCCTACTTGTGCCAAGCATCTCCCCGATCCATCAAATCAAATCCCCTACACACCATCTGTGTTGTTATTATTTCTATTTAGGAAGCTATTGTTCTCAAAGCAGACCTCACTCAAGGAGTCATTGGACTATGAATCTAGAAAGCTTCCTTATACCAGCCCAGTTCATTGGGCCAGCTTGCCCAGTACTGTCTACTTCAAGTGTGTGATACACACAGCCCTCCAGTTGTTGCTGGACAGCAGGTCCCAGAACCCCTAGTCAATATGGCAAATCATAAGGAATGCTGGGAGCTGCAGTTCAGCAATATCTGGAGGGCTGCTTGAATCCTTTTGGAATCTTATGTGCAGTGGCAATTCAAGGTTAGCTGGTCCCAAGATGAGGGCAACTATCCCATTTTTTTTTTTCCTGAGCCCCCACAAATGAAAGCTCATTTCTAGTCCCATCTCTTGTTAGGATCATCCTATTACTTAACTGGCAAAGCCTTACCTGGCATCTAGTCATGTAACCCAGTGTCCATTTAGACCATTAGCAGGCCTGTCTCCCAAGATTTCATTCTTCAATAAAGGAGCTTTTTAGCCGAAAGTATGGAGCAAAATGTTCAGCCGCTATTCTAACTATTTTGTGAGAAATGCACCTGCTACTGACTCAGTATTTTCATCTAATTACTAACATTTTAATGGGGGGGGGGGGTATAGCTTTGAGGAATAAGCCGAGGTTAGATCTACTAAACATTGCACGGAAAGCAGCGGAGCCAGAAGGAAGGATGAGAAGAGAGAACAGCTAGTACCACAATACAGTTATTGGTATTTAGGATGCTACAGTTATGGCATGACCAATTTAAAATAAATAAAATAAATGGTGAGGAATGGAGAAAAAGCAACCAATATAAACCAATGAATCAATAGGCACATGAAACAAACATGTGAATGACCAATTAATAACTCTCCTGAAAAATAAAGATACTAAACAAATGGTGGGTGAATGGTCACCTGTGATTAAAATGTGTATCCAAAAGTGGACTAAGGATTCGGAAGCAGGGAAGGAAGAGAAGATGGAAGTATAAGGGCGCCAAGAGATCATGATAGATAAAGACTTATTTTTCTGGAAATTGTTTTACCTACAAATGACTTATATTTTTGTTTGGAAGGGGAATAAGACAAGTAGCTAATAAGGGTTATAGGAGTAACTATTGGGATGACTTTAGGGTGTTAGATAAGAATAATGTATATAGGATTTTGATTTATACAATGTGATATGAAATGTGAAATGGAAAACATTTATCCTATAGATTATGTAGATTTGAATGTTTTAGATTTTGTAATGTTAATGAACAATAAAGTAAAAGAAGAAGAAGAAGAAGAAGAAGAAGAAGAAGAAGAAGAAGAAGAAGCAACCATGTGAATGAGGTGGGCATATTATGAGCCACAATGAGCATGTGCATTATGTGCATGGTTTCAATGGGCCATCCAGTCCAACCCCCTGCCATGCAGGAAGACACCACCAAAGCAGTCCCCACAGATGACCATCTAGGTCTGTGTAAAAACTTCCAAAGAAGGAGATTCCACCACACTCTGAAGGAGTGTGTTCCACTGCTAAATAGCTCTTACTGTTAGGAAGGTCTTCCTAACATTGAGATGGGATCTCTTTTCCTCTAGTTTGTATCCATTGCTCCAGGTCCTGTTCTCTGGGGCATCGGAAAACAAGCTTGCTCCATCCTCAATATGACATCCCTTCAAATATGTAAGCAAGACTATCATAGCACTTCTTAACCTTCTCTTCTCCAGACTAAACATACTCAGCTCTCTAAATCTCTCCTCATAGTGCATGGTTTCCAGACCTTTCACCATTTTGGTTGCCCTCCTCTGGACACACTCCAGCTTGTCCACATCCATTTTGAATTGTGGTGACCAGAACAGAATGCAGTATTCCAGGTGAGGCCTAACCAAGGGAGAACAGAGTGGTATTATTACTTCCCTCGATTTAGACACTATACTTTTATTGATGCAGCCTAGAATTGCATTGGCTTTTTTAGCTGCCAAATCATACAGTTGACTCATGTTCAACTACTATTACTCTAGATCAGTGATGGTGAACCATTTAGAGACCGAGTGTCCAAACTCAAAGGTGTTCCTGCACTGGGTGTCACCCGATGCTGGGGTGTGTTTGTGTGTATGGGACTTTCAGGGGCAGGACTTCTGCCTTCTGTGGGTGAGGCTTCTGCCTTCTGTGAGCAGTACTTCCACCTTCTGGGGGCAGGACATTCAGGGTGGGACTTCCCTGGAGACACACACCTGTTCCTCCTCTTTCTCCCACCGTCCCAGGCCTTCAACTGTACCCTCCTCACGCCTGTTGCTCCTTTTCCTTGCCCCCCACGGGCCCTCAAAAATGGCTTCATATGCCATCTGTGGCATGTATGCCATAGGTTTGCCACTACGGCTCTAGATCTCTTTCACATGTATTGTTGTGAAGCCAAGTTAGAAGCAGAGAAAGGATGCACCATAGTAAACATTTTAAAAAAACCAAAAAAAAAAAAAAAAACCAGCCACTTATCAAAGGTCATGTAAAGAAGCCATGGCATATGCTGGCATCATGTTGGACTGGTTCTGGTTTTACATTATGAGGAAAACCTGCCTTCTTCTTTATCATCATCATCATGATTGTTATTTCCCACCTTTTCCTCAAGATTGGGATTCAAGATGGCTTGCAGTTATAATGATTACAATACAGACAAAGATAGAGAGAATTAAACTATTGATAATATTCAAACATTTAAAAACATACAGTCCTAAAATAGTAAAATTTAAAACGTTGGCACCCTTTTCTTTAAAATCTTCCATTTTGTATTTTTAAAAAAGTATTTGCCTGCTGACAAATGGATAGCCCATTCTAGCCTCGCTAGAGCCTGCGGGTAGCCACTGAGAAGGCCTTCATAATATATGGTTATGTTATTGGCATGATGACGATGATGATGATGATGATGATGAAAAAGAAAAAGGCAGGTTCTCCTCATAATGTAAAGACAGGACTGATCCAACATGATTCCAGCATACGCCACAACTTCTTTAAATGACCTTTGATAAGTGGCTGGATTTTAAAAATATATATTGTTCTCCATGGTGCTTCTTTTCTCTGCTTCTACTTGTTCATCACACTTTGTATGCAGCAAAATGATACTAATTAAAAAGATACCATGGCTGCATCATATGGGATTTGTAGTCTGTTGAGGTCCTAGAGGTCTCTGGCTTAGAATTCCCACCAACCTCTGGGGCTGAAAGGTGACCCCAAACATGGTGGGATTGAAAGAAGGGCTTCTCCTGAGGATTGCAGAGTCTGGACAAGGAGATCCAGTCCCTCAGATGGCCTGGACTTAAGCCATACAGGGTTTTGTAGATCACAACCAGATCTTTTAATCATGGCCCCATTCAGATCAGCAACCAGCAGAGCTGTTGGAGCAGGGGAGTTGTAGGATCTTAGATATCAGCCTGGTGGCTGCAGCCATTTCAAATACACATTGAGATCTAGGTAAGGAGGGTGCAGTGGGAGAGAGCAAGAGGGAGACAGGCTCATTATGAGGACTTCGTTACTTCTCATTACTGTTTCACAATTGGGAAGGGGATCATCTATTCATATGTTGCCACTAATTGTCTTATTTCTACAATGGTCTGTACTTTAACAGAATTGGAAACATTTAATGAGCAATATAATCTCTGTTTTTTATAAAATATGTCGCTTTTTGTTCCTCTTTAATCAGCAATATGACTGCTCCCCCCTCCACCCCCGATCTTTGTAATTCATTCTCTTTGTTTCATTTCCAGAAGGCAGACGAACAAGGCTTGGTATCTAAAAATGCACCAGCATCATTCATTCAGGTTTTTTTCCCCTTAAGCGTTTTGAGCTCAGCCAAAAATGAACCAGCATAAGCTAATCTTTTCTGAAAAGAGAAGAAAGGCAAGGCAAGGAAAATACCCTGAGCCTTCTTGGCATTGGAAAGCTTCATAACATCATCCTGTCTTTCACATAAAGAGAAAGTCAGGATGATGGATTATGCATTTGTTTTTTAAATTTGTTAATTTCTTAAAATATTTTTGAGTTTCCTCTTAACATTTACAACTGGGGATGATATTTAAAATGATAGTCTTAATAAGGCACACACTTACAAGAGTTTCTCCATAGAATATTGTAGTGTATAGTCCTCTTGTTCTCTAATCTATAGTTTTAGATTTCACTGTGCAAAGCAACCCCCTTGGTGGAAACCACATATAAGATGGAGGAGGATGTTTCTGTATCCACAGTCCCTACAATGCCCTGATCCAAAGGATCAGGCAGCAGCATGGAAGCCCTGGCTCATAATGAACTCATAGCTTACTTTGGTGATTTAAAAACATACATACCAGAGAAATGGCTATGTCTATAAAGCTCAGGAAACTGGAAGGCAGGAGAAAGGAAAAGATTGAGACCATACAACAAATGGCTTTGTTCAGTCAAGGAAATCACAACCCTGAATTTGCAAGATCTGATGATGGTCACGGCTCCTGGAGGTCTTTCATTCATAGAGTCACTATACTTTGAAGTCAGCTTACAAGCAAATAAGACTAAGTGACGATGTTACATAGATAAAAATATTTTCCTGTGGATATAGCACAAGACACTAATCTAGATTAGTCTGATGCCTTTGAGTGCAATGAAGAAAACTATCTTATCAAAGCTGTTGAAGAAAGTATGAAAAGGAATCTTGTAGCACCTTTGAGACTGGCCATGCAGACGAAGTTGTAGCATAAGCTTTTGTAGACTTGGTCTGCTTCCTAGGATGCATGGCAGCATGCATTTGAGGAAGTAAATTAAGTCCACGAAAGCTTATGGAGTTTATCAGATGAGGAAATTGGAAGTATAATCTAATGGCAATTGAACACAATCATGGGGTTTCACATTATTGTATATTAAAGTATCTCACACAATTTTGGGCCAAAGGGAAGTCATTCCGAACGCAATCATGGGTTTTATGTTATTTTGTATTAAAGCATCTCACACAATTTTGGGCAATGGGGAGTTATTTTTGGGTAATGGGAAGTCATTCTGAACGCATTCCGAATCCAATTGGAATTTGAGTAAATTTGCTAAACTAGCGAATTCACGTGAATTCGAATTGGCTCCAATGGCTCCATTCAAAATAAAGAGAAATTCCTCCTGTCTGATAAACTTGTATGTTGCAACTTTTTCTACACAGTTAGGACATTACTACATGAAGCTTTCAAGCCATGACTACACTGGAAAAGAAGCAGCTTGGGTGATACTCATTGCACAATGATGCCTCCAATCTGTAGCTGCCCTGTCCCCAACCCATCTCTTTTCATAGAATCATAGAGTTGGAAGAGACCTCAAGGGCCATCCAGCCTAACTCCCTGCCATGCAGAAATACACAATCAAAGCGCACCCACCAGATGGCCAGATGTTTTTGTGTGAAAGTTTATTTCCTTTTTGCTCTTAGAAATAAAACAACATTTGGACCCTGCTCTCTGGTGTTCTAGTTCTCAGAACCATTATACACAGGCTTGATTCCTGCTTTAGTTTCCAAAAGCTCTCCCAGCAGCTTCATTCTAGCATTTTTGGAAACAGATGGGTCCCCATGATAGCTAAAGTAGTGTCAAACTGTATTAACTCTACAGTGTGGCAGCAACTCCTGAAGAGATAGAGGAAAGTGGCCCCACCTGGCCAAAGTCACATGCACAGGGCTACCTTTTCCTACTCAGAAGAGGCAATGATCCATTATGCCAAGTTCAAGATGGTCTGTGATGGAAGTGGAGGAAGTGGGGGGAGGAGAGGAGGGACAGGGAGACAGACAAAATGACAAAGTGAAAAGTTTATGATGGGAAGACCAGAAGGTGCTACTGCTCTGGAGCCCTGATGGCACAGTGCTTATATGCCTGTACTCACAAACCATAAGGTTGCGAGTTCAATCCCAGCCAAATGGGCACAAGCTTGTCTCAGGCTTGCATCCTTCTGAGGTCGCTAAAATGAATACCCAGCTTGTTGGGGGTAATTAGCTTACACTTTGTAAACCACCTAGGGAGTGCGTAAGTGCACTGATAAGTGGTATAGAAATGTACTTGCTATTGCTATTGCTATGATAGCTCACATGATAGCTCACATTTTGCAAAGGGCTACACATTGACCCTATGGGCAACAAGAAGTTGACCCTATGGGCAATACACGTACACTTGCAAAATCTCGTAAATTGCAATTGTCCAATTGCATCACTGTAGAGAAAGTTTAATAAGGAGAATACTGTGCATTTATAGAATACCTTAGCGTTGTTGTTAGCTGCCTTCAAGTTGACCTCGACTCATGGTGACCCTGTGGATGAGACATCTCCAAGCCCCCCATCTTCCACTGCTTTGTTTAAGTCTTGCAAATTCCGTCCGTGACCTCTGTGATTGAGTTTGCCATTTGGCATGGAGTCTTCTTCTCCTTCTACTACCTTCTGCTTTTCCTAGCATTATTGTCTTTTCTAATGAGTTTCGCTTATTCATGGTGTGGCCAAAGTACAAGAGCCTCAGTTTGATCATCTTGGCTTCCAGGGAGAGTTCAGGCTTGATCTGTTCAAGGACCCATTCATTTGGGGGTTTATTTATTTATTTATTTATTTTTGGCTGTCCACAGTATCCTTACCACTCTTCCCTAGCCCCACACCTCAGGTTAGTTAATTTCCTTCTTATCTGCTTTCTTCACTACCCAACTGTCACATGGCAATGGGAAATACAATGCATTGGATGATTTTTAACTTTAATGCTCATTTGTATATCTTTACTCTTTAGGATTTTGTCTAGTGCTTTCATAACTGCCCTTCCTATTCCTAATCTTCTGATTTCATGACTGCAGCATCCATTCTGATCAATGTGTGATCCAAGGTACAACCGAGATCCAATCTTTGAGTAGAGGTTGACAAAATTCACACTGGTAGGTCAAGATCCTCCCCACTCCCCACTCCAAGATGCACCAGAGCCTGGTGCAGAAGATGTGCATACTCAAAATGTCTTATGAGTTCAAATATTTGTTTATCAGAAATAAATGGATCCCACAGTCCTAACTGAAAGAAAGAAAGAAAGAAAGAAAGAAAGAAAGAAAGTTCACTCATGTTTGCCTCAAATTCTCTGCACATTAACACTTAATAGTATAATATAGCAGCAGGCAGTGAGAATAATTTTGTTGCTACTGCTGCCAAACAACTGAGATATCAGAAATCCTTGCCAAACTACTGCACATCACTCCATGTCCTACCCTGTCCCATCCGTGCTTTAGAGGGTCCATAACTTTATACCATATCAGTAAATTTGTTTTCTTATATTTACTCCAGATTTCTTCCCAGTGACTTAGATCTCATTCCTCATTTTGCATGGCCTCATAATGCCTTTTTTAAAAAAGTGAAGCAGGAACTAGTGGGAAATAATGACTCTAATAGTGGTCATCATTTAAATTGCAACACTGTGCCAGAGAAAGGAATTTGGGCTGTGGTAGGACTGAGTAGCAAGTGGTAATCATTTTAATTGGTAGATTAATCAAATAAAGTTTCTGTTGATTAACCAGCAAGGGCTCCTTTTAATCAGTTGGGTAATCAGTTAAGAACACAGTTATGTCTTGTGAAGCTAATTTAGATCTGCAGTGTTATTGAATGAAGAAAATACTAAATGTGTTTTTTCTGGCTAATAATGAGAGGTAGCTTTAATTCATTGTAAGTTATTTTACTTTTCCCACTATATGTAGGTTGAACCTAACTGATTAATCAATAGAATGGTTCAAAGGCAAATGATAATCAGTTACAATGCTTTAATAGGTTGAAAATCTTGTTATAAGTCAACAGTGTGCTTACCACTTCAGAAAGATGAATCTTCTCTTTGTTACTAGAGAAAGTACCCACCTTTCCACCCATGCAGGTGGTCCTCTTGACATTAATCCAAAATGTACCCCTCTACTTCAGAGGTGTTCCTTGGGCCACATGTGCTCCCCACCTGGCTTTTCAGCCTTGAAATGTCCCCATTCCCTCATACTGGTATTAGGGCAACAACAGCAAGAAAAGGTTACGGGGTTACAGCTTGCCCTTGAAACAAGGCATCCCAGAGACACACACATCGCCCGGCATCTTGTCAGTGACACAGACAAGAATAAATTATTTGCCATGGTGCAACAGACATACAGTACTCTGCTGACAAGTGGTCAAAGTCGAGTTTCACATATAGCAATGTTGTGCTTTGCACTGGTTCATTGTATACTGCAGTTGTGCATTGCAGTTTTTTTTATCCAAATTGCAAGGGTCCCACAAGCACCCTCAATAAATATTCAAATGGGAAATTTAATTAACTCAAATGACAGCAGCACAAGGAATCAGATAACTAAAAGCAAGATCAAGCCTGTGTATACTGGTTCTGAGAAAGAGAACTTCAGAGTGTAAGTCTCAAATAGTTTTATTTGAAAATCAAGGGAAATCACCATTCACACAGACACTCACTCACACACACATCCAAGAACTAATGATATAAAAGGTGGTAGCATATAATGGCCACAGAAGGTGATACTGTACCAATTACAGAAGTGGGGATCCAGTCAGTGGCACTGAAGTAAAATGGCTTAGAAGTTGCCTGTGGGTGGTGGCTAGCAATGCTGAGGAACCCTGGTGGCCTCAGTGGTTAAATAGCTGTGCTGCAGCCTCTCACTCATAAACCACAAGTTGTGCGTTCAATTCCAGCTAGGGACTCAGGGTTGACTCAGCCTGGCATCCTTACAAGGTCGCTAAAATGAGTATCCAGCTTGTTGGGGGCAAGTAGCTTACACACTGTAAACTTAGTGAGTGCTTAAGTGCACTGATAAGTGGTATAGAAATGTACTTGCTGTTGCTATTGCTAAGTGAGATACTGACAGAGATTCTGTCTGAACTCAAGCAAGACTGAATTGGGGGTGTGTGAGCAAGCATATTTATAGGGCAAACCATATCCCTGAGCAGATTTTGTGATTAAAATGAAGTTTCCAGGAGAGAAGAATAAAATAGAAACTTGTGAATAGTCAGATAATCAGTGCAAATATCTCTGGACAATGGTTATTGCTCCCGGAGGGGAGTGTACTTCAGTTTCTGTTCACATGTAAGCACAAATTCTATTTCCCACCATCATTCCTATCAATGAAGGGATTATCCAGATTCTGATCTTAATCGATCTGTTCTGCCTATGTGCTCTTGAGCTTCCCTTCTGCTGAGCCTACCATATCTCCTTATATGGTAATGGATGTCCTTATATATGTCTTTACGGGCATCCCATAGCCTTTCATGATCTATGCAGTCAAAGGTTTTGCTATAGTCTATGAAGCACATGCTTATTTTCTTTTGGAACTCCCTGCTATGTTCCATTAGCCACCATATATTTGCAACATGATCCCCGTTGGCTCTTCCTTTCTTGAACCCTGCTTGGACCTCTGGGATTTCTCTCTCCATGTATGGTTGGAGCCTATATTGCAGAATTTTGAGCATAATTTTGCTTGCATGAGAGATTAGTGTTGTGGTTCTATAGTTGCTGCAGTCGCTTGTGTCTCCTTTTTTGTGGATGGGGATGTATATTGATTGCTTCCAATCTGTTGGCCATTGTTTTGTTTTCCATATCTGTTGACATATGTTGGTTAGCACTAGGGTTGACTTTGTCAATGAGGATTGCAACAATTCTCTTGGAATATCATGTGAGCCAGACACAAAAAGATTGCATTATCTGCCAAGACTTAGAGGACCTTAATACGAAGTAGACGGTGTAATTATTCCATGTCTGGCTATGTGGACATATCCACACACTTCTTCATTCGCACATCCCTCACATCAGGCATGTAATGGGTGATAGGAGCTACAGCGGTACTATGGTAGGTCTGGATTGTTTTAAGCCTGGCTGTAATGTTACATTGGTCTGTACAGAATTGCAGCCAATAAATGTATAAAATCCTACCACAATATACAATAATGGATGCTATTTTAGATTGTTTATGTTTTTTAAAAATAGACTAGCCATCAAGTTTGAAGATATTCTTATTTTAGTTCCCAGCATACTAAAGGCCCTGACCCTCTGATTTTCTGAAGGGTATAAGGTACTGAGATAGACAGCACATCATAGTGGTTTGAATGTTGGACTGCGACTTTGGAGATCAGGGTTCAATTCCAGCTCAGCCATGAAGCCCACCGGGTGGCCATGGGCAAGTCCCATGCACTCAGCCTCAGAGGAAGGCAAAGGCAAATCTCCTCTGTGTAAAGGTTGCCTAGAAAACCCTATGATAGGGTAGCCTTAGGGTCACCAGAAGTCAGAAATGGCTTGAAGGCACACAACAAAAACAAGATACTGAAGTAGGAAAGGAAAGAAGAGAAAAGGTGGTTGTGTGAGACATTCTCTGCTTATGCAGAACTACTCCAAAGTAACATTGGATACAGCCATACAAAAGTCCTTGTAAATTGTTTTGTTTTGAAACAGTGCTATGATTTATTTAACATAAGCCTCTCTAATTGTAGCTGCCAGCTGGTTTTCCTCTGTGTATGTTAAGCGCTTCTTACTACACAAAGCTTCGATTAAATCTGACTTGGCAACTAATACTGTGGTCTTCATCATTGAATGCAAGAGTCCCTGTTGAATATAAGACACTGAAGCATTAACAAAATGAAATATGTATTTAAATACATACTGAAATGTGTGATTTGTTAGGAACATTTCTTGCACTGACAAGTTACAAGCTATGGCTGTGAAGCCCACAGGGAACTTTCAAAACTCAAGCAGCCAGCGGTTTCTAATCACTGCCTATCATTAGCATTTTAGTGAATAGATTTTTTTTTAAGAAAAAAAAGGAAAGAAAAATATTGACTGTGAAGAGAGATGGCATTTGTAATTCTAAACATACCTGTCCATTTAAGAAAGTGGCTCGAGACAACATGAAATGTCCCTTTTCTGGCATAAAGTAAATAAAGGATGTGTGTGTGTGTGTGTGTGTGTGTGTGTGTTGAATTGCCTCTCGTAAGCTTTCAAGAATGGTGCACTAACTTTTTAAAAAGGTTTTTCAAAAGAAAAATAAACATCTGGCCTCTTCCTAATTTTTTAGTAGGGTCCCATGGATTGTTTCACAATATAAAATAGGCCTTAGACTTATCACAGTTGCCTATCCTGATAATTGTTTAAACCACTGAGGATCATCTATGTTGGGTTTCTATTCGCAAATATCAGTAACATCACCAACATACACTCACCCCTTCCACTCCAGCAATTTTAATTGAATTCTTGGGGGAGGGCTTGTAAGGTGAAAGAAAAATATAGATCCACATTTTTAATGTGTAGTTTTACATACACAAGATACAGACACCGTCCAAAATGTGTCACTCAAAAACAACAGCAACAAGGGAGATGACTCACATGATGCAAGTTGTTGGGGCAATATGATGATGATGGTGGTGGTGATGTTGACGATGATGATGACGATGATTTTATTTCTTTCTGCATCTCTTCAGGGGTCAAGGCAGAGTACAGTATGTTAAAATACAAAACACAATTAAAAACACATAAATCCACAGTTAAAATACAATACTATAAAATCATTAAAATACACTCATAAGAGTTCATATACAGATTAAAAAGGCATGCGCTTCCTTGGCATGGAAAGCCTGGGCCGAAGCAAACAGCCAAGAAGGAGCGGACAGTCTGATCATCCTGTGGCTGCGGCAAACGCACCTCCTGCTGTGGCCCCAGTTAGGAGCAAAAAAGATCAATTCCTTTTGGGGGATAGATTTGGCACACCTTAGGTGGCCCTGGCTCAACCACAGGGCAGCTTCTTGGTACTCCAGGGGCATGTGTCATGTAAATGCTACACCTCTGAAGCGGCCAGAAGCTGCTCCCATCTGCCCATCTCTTTTGGGCCCTAGTTGACAGGCCAAGATTCAATTTGCTGATGTAGATGTCTGCAACAGGTTTGGAAGATGAATTTATACCCACTGTGGCTGCTTTTAGAAGTTCTTTTCATTTACTTCCATCATACTATGTGATCCATTATGTTGAATCTAATCAACATCATGTAATGGAATGAACCACATTACACAATAATGGGAAAAGCAACAACACATTTCCTGCTCATTCAAGAGCAATTTGTGAAGTATGCATATTATGATGATTCACTATGGGTTTGTCTATACTGGCCAGAATACTCTGGGCCACTCTTGGAGTATTCTAGCACCGGAGTTAAAATTCCCTGTTACTTCCCACATCAGGCAGCTGTCTACAAATGCATCCCTCCTGTATTTCATGGCAGTGATGACATTGTCATGGGTCATCCCCTCTGAGGTCAGAAATGAGGCATTCATCATCAATTACATAACAGGACCTCTCATTGTGACTTCAGAGGGAGTTACTTGCACCAGCATTGGTGACACCAAGCAGCATAGCAGGGACCCATGTGTAAACAGCCACCTGGCATCACAGAGTGCTCCAGGTTTTTCTGCAAAATGCAGAGTAAAAGGTAAGTTTTTAAAAACTGGTTTAAGGGAGGGACAGGGCCAATTCACTGTGGAACTGGTCTTATATGTCATGAAGATAGTCTGCACTTGAATTGGGGGATTTGGCCCTGTTTTGTGAAAACAGGTTGCTATGAGGATGTGGGGAAAACTGCTTCATTTGACCCATGTAGACATGCTCTATGTTACATGGCACAGTGGTTAAATGCTGGTACTGCAGCCACAGTATTGTAAGTTCGATCCTAGAGGTGGGGTCCAAGGTCCTCTCAGTCTTCCATCCTTTCATAAGTCAGTAAAACAAATACTCAGCTTTTTGGGGGCAATTGGCTTACACATTGTAAACCACTTAAGGAGTGATAGATCACTGATCACTGCAGTTGTTGATATTGTCATTGCTACAATGAGCTCTTGGTATACACTTGTTTGGTTCCAGGACCCTCGTGGTTACCAAAATCTGTGGATGCTCATGTCTCAGTAAATACAATGGCATAGCAAAACAGTGTCCCTTATAGAAAATGGTAAAAACAAAGTTTGCTTTTGGAATTTATATTATTTTTGAATATTTTCAAGCCATGGGTGGTTGAATACATGGATAAAAAACTGTGGATACAGAGGGCTGTATATAATAGGTGACCTGAAGGCCTACCTAGATTTTGTAAATATTACACTGGCAAATGTATCCCAGTTATGTTTTTCTAAAGAAAGTACAGTGGGTCCCCATGGTATCCCCTGGGGTTTGGTTCCAAGTCCCCAGTGGATGCCAGAATCAATGGCTGTTCAAGTCCCATTAAATACAATGGATAGCAAATGATGTCCCTTATATGAAATGGTGAAATCAAGGTTTGCTTTTGGGGATTTATATATTTATATATATTTATATATTTTTAAAAATATTTGCAAAACATGGATGCTTGAATCCACAGATAAAGAGTCTGTGGATATGGAGGGGCAACTGTATGATGAAACAGCATTTCATCCTTCTCCCATCTGAATGTCAACTGATTTAGTTTCCAATCTTCCTTTTTAAAGTAAGGTCTTAGATCAAGGGGTAGAAGCACAATTACAAGCTTTCTTGGATACAACTGATTACCTGAATCCATTCCAGGCTGGATTTAAGCCTGGTAATGAGACAGAAACAGCTTTGTACTTTGTACTTTGTACTCTAGGAACAAGACAGAGAGTGTGTACCCCATTGGCTCTACTAGACCTGAGACCCATTGGTTAATGGTATCTTTCCAGGAAGTTTAGGTGATATGGTACATGGGGCATTGTTTTACTGAATATCCCCTATGCTTTTTGCATTCTACCTGAAGCCACTGTGAGGAATAATCCACAGTTTGTAGGTTAGGTCTCACTACTGTTTTGATGAAACTCACTTTCATCTCCACTTTAATTTAATTTTAAGGGGGGGGCGGTCAGGAAGGGGCATGATTGTTGTTTTACCCTGTACTTTTTAACTTTGATGTACCCCACTCCGATTACTTTGCTAGAGGAGCGGGTTATAAATAAACATTACTATTATTATTCACAACAAATGTCAAGAAGTATGTGGAAGTCCTGGTGCAGTGAACAAGTACATGTGGGTGAATAAACCAAGGCTCCGTGCACAAAATACAGAAGTTCAGTTGGTCAACAGAAAGGTCTACCTGTGACTGGAATTATAAGTGGTTCTGGATGAAGCTGCATTCCTTCTGAAAGCCAGCTTTAGGGTGCTCTCAGACCAAGTATTGCTCCTGGGAGTCCCTGTGATGCTATGGATAGGTTTGCTTTGGCTCAGTTGTGCTTATTTTCAGGGGAGGCAGATTTGTCTATGCAACATATTCAAATAAAGCACCTCACCAGTCATTTCACAACCCCCAATGATTGATACAGGAAAGTGAAAATGAAATGTATATGGAGTGTTTGGAGTAATTAGGAAAATGGTACAGAAATACTAAGTGTCAAGCATTTTGTTGCTGCTGCTGTTTAATGGAACATTTGAAGGTCTTTTCTGAAGAGAGGGTTGGGCAGTGGCATGGAACTGGAATGTTAGTCTTCCTAATCCACTTGTTCCGTTTGAGTATCCCAAGGGCTGTTTTGCACATGAATTCATGCTCCTTGATTTCTCATTGCTTGGTCACTCAACCATGTTTGGTAATTTCCTGCAGAATCTTTGAACAGACTGTACTGAATAGAACTAACTTTAAGGTACTGTGGAAGTTCCACTTGAGGTATACTATCAGGGTGGTTCATTCACATGCAAAACTCACCATGATGTGGTACGGTTATCAGATGAAGAACATACACGCATGAGCAGTGAAACAGCCTATAGTTTGAGAAGGGTGAGTCATACAACACTTTGCTGGGGGTGTCATTTGTTTTATTGTGAGGTCCTTGCAGTATAAAATCAACCATCACTACTGATTCACAAACGTATCCAGGAAGCTGACTAGCATTTCATTGTGTTCCAGCAAGTCTGAATTGCATGGAATCCATAGCATTAGAAACAGAGATGTATACCTAATACATGCCTGCAATTAGAGCAGAGAAAAAAACAACTCAGGCTACTGCCACATTGCAGAATTAATGCAGTTTGACACTACTTTAACTGTCATTACTCCATCCTATGGAATCCTGAGATTTAAAGTTTGTTGTGACACCAGAGCTCTATGACAGAGAAGACTCACAATACTATAAATCCTATAAATACTATAAATACCAGCATTCCATAGCATTGAGCTATGGCCATTAAAGCAGTGTCAAAATGTATTAATTCTGCAGTGTAAATGCAGCCTAAGTCTAAATTTTCCCACTGGAATTACACAAGAATCCAAGTCTCTTATAGCTGTGTACTGAGAGCTGGATTCAAATTTCTTTCTTCTTTCCCCCTTTCTCTCCTGCTCTTCAGGTATGTCTCACTTATTGGAAAATCCATTGCCTGAACCGATTCCTGAAACCAGTTCTGGAAAAACATAGTTCCCACTATGTTTGCGCTTGTTTTAGGAATTGGTTCAGTTGGGGGGGGGGCAGCTTGATGGCCCACCCATCTCTGGCCTCTCCTGGCCCCAAAATCCCCAGCATCCTTACCGGCTTCTTTGCCACTGACTGGTTTCCCTGTGGCCTTTTTAAAAATTTCCTGCAGCCAGGAAGGCTGGAAGGAGGTCGCAGAGAATCCCGGGGGGGGGGGGAATCCCTTTCTGAACTGATTTCTGAAATCCCAGATTGAGTGTGAATCATGCCCGTTTAACCCGGATCACAATCCGGATTTAAACGTAGTGGGAACACGGCCTTCAGCTCCCTTATTGCTGAAGACCTCATTGTGCAGCAAGAACAAAAAGTTTAAAATTTATCCAACCAACAAGCAACAAACAAGCAGATCAATCTCGGAGCACACTCAAAAAGTAATGCCTAAACAAAAAAGGGGCATTAAAAAGCAAGGTTTCTTTCACATGGAAAGATTTACTTTAGCCACTGAATATTTTCAGATGCACTTCCTTCAATAGGTCTCTGTTGTCCAGAATGTTCATTTGCATTAGAAATGCCTCTTTTCCTGTGCTCCTTTCTGCAATAACAAGGATCGCCTAAATGGCATGAGAAAATCTCACAGTAAATTTTGTATCTCAGCTATGGAAATTCTCTTTCCGTCACCATTGCTTTCAAATGATGCCAGTGGGAGCAGGGCAGGAGGCAGCCTTTCCTTTAACCACCATGAACAACCAGCACCACTAGAATCTTACAGAGCAAACAAGAAAGGAAACAGTACTTCTCTGCTCCTACAAGTCCTTCCAGTCCTAGAACAGGAAATCCTTTTGAAGCATGAGAATGTAAACATGGGGAATACACGCACCACTAGCTGCCAGTCTGGCTGTACCTGAGCTAGCTGGACATGTTTCCAAGCGAATATATTTTTACAGATTTTTTTTTCTCTCAAGGCAAAAAGGGAAGAAGACTCTTCCCTCTTCTTGCCAGCTTCTTATATCCAGCACACTATTCACCCTTGATCAGGAAAAAATGCTTTTGCAAGAGACAATTCTGAATGTGAATATTTTACACATACGTTTTTTTTAAAACCACGTACTAAAAACAGTCAATGAATTAGAAATGAAAGACTGACTCTCAGGATAGAAAGTTTTATTCTGGCTAATTTGAGGACTGGATTGTTTTTTTAAAAAATGGGACTAATTTGAGGAATATTGCATTTTTAGTATTGTATTCTACTATTGTATTTTAGTAGTTTATATTATTGAAATGGTTCTAAATGTTTATTCTGTTGTAAAGCACCATATCCATGCACGGTGCTATATAAATAAACAATTATCATCATCATTATCACCAACACCAACATCATGGTCGTCACCATCATCAAAATTGTTTGATGCATCCTGAAACTCAGTCTGTTTTTCGCACCTGAAAACTGCAAAGTAAGCTCAGGTAGAGAGCACATTTTCAGATATCAAAAATGCTTGCCTAACAGCAAGCGGGAAAGAAAAATGACAATGCTTCAGAAGAGTTATTTATTTACCAGGAACACAAGGCGGCCTGATGAGCGCAAGTGATGCTGAGTGTCACTTGCATTGTTGGTCACTGATAGGCTACCATTGACAGGGTGAGCCTGACAACATGACATGCAGTGTGCTAGCCAGCTCTGGGGGTCAGCATAAGCTTAGGGATGGGTGGTCAACCAGGAAATCGGAGCTGAGAGATGGAGTTTGGGGAAACGGATCCCTCTGGGCAGGCAGTAAAAAGCTCTGCTGACTGCCACACACCTCCTGCTGGCTGATCCATGGAGACAATGCCTGTAGGTTTCCGTTTCAGAGGTCTAGAATGGCTGCCCCTCTGGGACCAGAGAACATTGCTGTGAAAGCAAGGTGGCCTGGAGGCCGAGAAGAGAACGACACCTTGTGCCAGGCGAAGGGGAGACTCCAGGGAAGGAGAGATGAGAGCAACAAAGACAAATTATTGACTGAACTGGCACCTTTTATTTGTTCCATAAAAGAAGCCGCAGTGTAAGAGCAGCTCTGGGGCTGCTTGCAAGATACCTTGCAGGCTGGGACTCTGTGTATTATATGCTAAAAGGAATCCGGATTTCTGTGCCAAGGCAACAATTTGCCTTGGCAAAGTCCCATGCTGAAGCTGTCACTGCTTGCCACTTATGCAAATAAAAGCAAATTTGTATAGTTTCTCTCATGTTGCCTCATTTGCTTTGGGTTTGCTGATAGTGGAGTGGGAACAGTAGCTGTGTAGGCAAATTAAGCCACAACTTCAGTCTGTTGAAAAATCTTCTTTTGGCATTTGCCTGCACATTGTCAGGCATTCTGTTTGTAGCTGGAAATGAAGGCTGAGCACTGCTTGCACTTCAATGGGAAGCTGAGGTTCTTAGGAAGCCACATTCTCCTTTAGTTTCATATTCTTTCTTATTCCCGGACACCCGAGGGTTCTGTCACTCTGCAGAATTCACATTGTTTGACACACTTTAACTGTCGTTGCTCTATCTTAAGGGGTCCTGGGATTTATAGTTTGTTTTGGCAACAGAGCTCTCTGACAGAGAAAGCTAAATAGTTCACAAAACTACAGATCCTTGAATTCTGTAGCATTGAGCCATGGCAGTTAAAGTGATATCAAACTGCATTATTTCTGTAGTGCAGATTGGAGCTTAGTCTCTCAATATAGGAATGTTTGGTGGGGCCAAAAAAAGTACCTTTTTGGTTGTTTTGGTGCTCCAGGCTATGGAATACCTTTCCCAGGAGGCTATGCTGGCAGGCAAATATTTACAGGTTTTTGGACATTAAGGGTATTTGAATAGAGAAGGCTATATCATTTCCTCATTTCGTATGCATGAAACGTTTGAACATTTAATTTTTTAAAAAGTATGGTAGTTTGTTCAATGTTTAAAAATTATTTTTAACTGTTATGATTTTTAGCTGCATTCTGTTTCAAACTACATTCAGACCTCAGTATAAATGGATTCTTTATCTATGGATTAAACCATCCACAGTTTGAAAATTTTAAAAAATATATATAAATTCCTGAAAGCAAACCTTGATTTGGCCATTTTATTTAAGAGACACCATTTTACTACACCACTGTGTTTATGGATTTAAGCATTCATGGATTTTGGTATCCATGGGGAATTCCGGAACCAAACCCCAGTGAATATTAAGGGCCAATACATATTGTGAACTCTTTGGGTCAATCAGGGTCAGAAAGACAGGATATAAATAAATAAATAAATAAATAGATTTTAACATAATCTTGTAGATTCTTTTAAAAATTTCCCCTGCCTTAGTTTACTAAACTGAAGAATGTCTTGGGAAAATGGTCTGATTTGTCCAGAGATGTCTTATGGTCTGAACATGCCAGCTGCTGGCTCAGAAATGCACAGAAGATGTACTATTTTCCTTGGCTTAGACGAGTGAAGCCTTTTTCAATGTAGCTTTCTTACATAAGCCCCTGGCACTCCCATTTATTTGTACATTTTACATAAAACTACCATCTCTCTGAGGCTTAAATGGCCCCCTACTTCCAAACCTGTAAGATAGTTTCATCCCAGAGAAAATGACTGACGTACAATCACTCTGGACCTGGAGCCCAGGGTTCAATTCCCCTCTTGGCCAGGAAACCCCTGGGTAACCTTGGGCTAGTCACATACTCTCAGCCTCAAGGGAAGGCAATGGCAAACCTCCTCTGAACAAATCTTGCCAAGAAAATCCCATGAGAGGTTTGCCGTAGAGTTGCCATAAATCAGAAACAACTTGAAGACACAACAACAACAACAACAATCATCATCCAGTTTATAGCTGAATGGGAGACTTGCATTTATGTCTCCCTGATCCTGGCCTGACACTCGGTCCTCCAGTTCACATTGATTCCCATTGCAACTGGACTGTGGATATGTTTAAAGAAAAAAAAAAGGGAGGAAGAACAATAAAAGTCTAATCTGCTCTGCAGAAATAACCATGGCCCAATGCCATGGCTCAGTGCTATGAAATTCTGGGATTTGTAGTGATTTTGGGGATATTTAACCTGTTCTCTATCAGAGAGCTCTGTTGCCCCATCAAACTCCAAACCTCAGAATTCTGTAGCACTGAGCCATGGCAGTTACAGTTGTGTCAAACTGTATTATTTCTGCAGTGCAGATTAGACCAAAGACCGCAGAGCCTCTCCTCTGCATACGTGTGGTCTTCTAGAACCAGTGGCATTGAGAGAAGGTACTGATAATTCACCACACTTTAATATTGTTTATTGTGATTACACAAATATATTTTTTATGTCACTTGCAACCCATTTTGAAAGCATTATTATTCTGAATGGCGGTGTGTTTGTGTGTGTGTGTTTATTTACTAATTAACATTTTAATTAGTACCATTCTATCATGGAAATTTGAAACACGTCACTTTAAATTTAACACTCAAATCTTGAATCTAAAATATATACAGAATTGGACGAAAGACTGCTTTAGGACTGTCAGCATATCTTCCTCTTGATTGTTTTTACAGGCATCAAACCTGAAATCTCATAAGGTGCCATGCAAAATACCATTGAATGCAAGCTATGAAATGCTGTCAAATATCCATGATTAAAATCACATGTCACAGGATGTCAAAGACAGGTGTCAGATATTCTGTATATCTTCAGAGAACATCTGGAGAATATTCAGTACTAAAAATTGTCAAGAAATTTGAAGTGATAAGTGGGAATTAAGATAATTTCAACATCATATTTTGGATCCCTTTATAGTGACAAGTTTGACTCACAGGCATGCCACTCAGACTTTCTAAAATGTTTGGCTCCAGTCCCCTGTGAACATATGGGGCAATTATGAAATCCTTTCAGCCTTCTCTTTCCCCTTAAATTGTATGACCTCTGATTTGTTGTTAACTGCCTTTGGGTTGATCTCGACTGATGGCAACCCAATGGATGAGACATCTCCAAGATCCCCTGTCCTCCACTGCTCTGCTTAATTCCTGCCACCCCATACCCTTGACCTCCTTAATAGAGTCCATCCATCTGGCAGGTGGCCTTCCTCTCTTCCTACTTCCCTCCACCTTTTCCAGCATTATTGTCTTTTCCAATTAGTCCTCCCATCTCATGATGCATCCAAAGTACAACAGCCTTGGTTTGGTCATCTTAGCTTCCAGCTTCATCTGCTCTAGGACCATCTTGGCTGTCCATGGAATCCTCAGCACTCTTCTCCAGCACCACATCTCAAATGAATGGATTTTCTTCCTATCATCTTTCTTAACTGTCCAGCTCTCACATCCATACATGGCAAAAGAGAATACGATGGCTTGTACGGTTCTAACTTTTTGCTGAGTTGTATATCTTTGCATTTTAGAATCTTTTCTTGTTCTTTCATAGCCACCCTCCCCATTCTTAATCTTCTTTCGATTTCCTGACTGCAATCCCCATTTCTATGATCCCAGGTATGGGAATTCCTTTACTATTTCTATTTCTTCATTGTCTAGGTTGAACTTGTGAAGGTCATTATTTTTGTTTTCTTTATGTTCAACATTAAGCCTGTCTTTGCATTTTCTTCTTTGATGTTCCTTAGTAGGTGTTCCAGGTTTTTGAAGTTTTCTGCTAGTACTATGGTGTCATCTGCATATCTTAGATGGTTGATATTCCTTCCTCCTGTTTTCACTCCTCCTTCTTCAGTGTCCAAGCTTGCTTTTCTTCTAATATGTTCTGCATAGAAGTTGAACAGAAAGGCTCTCTGATACAGAGAACTTTTCTTCCCAGACACTAACATTTCTTATAGTCTCCTTCCTATGAGTAAAAGTATGGAACTTTGAGAGTAGTAGGTGGCAAAGATAGATGAACTATTTGATAACTTATCATAATGTACACAGAGTCACTTGAAAAGATCTGCAACATTCTGGCAACAGTATAGGAGAATGATATAATCCCCCAAATTTCGCACTGGATACAAAAACATGTAAAAATACAAACACTTGGCAGGGTATTTACAGATTACCAAGTATTTACCAGTGCATTGTGAAAGATAACCACTAAGTTTTAGAAAAGCCTCTGTTCTCCTTCAGTCTCATTAGAAAAGCAGCAGAGAACAAGCTCAGACTGCATCTACACTGTAGAATTTATGCAATCTGAAACCATTTTAACTGTCATCTTGGGATTTGTAGTTTTGTAATACATATAGAGCCAGAATGGTGTAGTGGTTTGAGTGTTGGACTACTACTTTGGAGACCAGGGTCTGATTCCCTGCTTGGCTATGTAAACTGGCTAGGGGGCCTTGAGTAAGTCACATGCTCTCAGCCTCTAGGCAGGTAATGGCAAACCGCCTTTGAACAAATCTTGCCAAGAAAACCCCATCAAAGTTTTGCTTTAGGGTCACCATAAATCAGAAACAACTTTAAGGCACACAACAACAACAATAAGACATTTACCTTTCTCTGTCAGAGAGCTCTGGTGCCACAACAAACTACAAATCCCAGAATTCCATAGCATTGAGCCATGTTGTTTAAAGCGGTATCAAACTGCATTATTTCTGCAGTGTGGCAGCAGCCTCATACCTTTATTTCCAACCTTAATAGGCAGCGATGAGATTGAATAAGGCAGAGTTGCCATTGTTGAAAATCTGAGGTCAATTTGAAGGTTCCTCAGACTCAGACAAAATGTCTGGGGGTATCTGCCAAGAGTGGGGCAATTCCTCTCAAAAGTTTCTTCCTCATCCTTTGAGTGCCAGAAATTTTTACAGAATTCAAGACGAATACAGAATAGTTGCTCTTCCATGCCAAATGTTGAAGGTAAACCTGACAGGTACCAATGAGAAGGCTAGTGATATTTCTCAGAGGGTTTTTTAAAAAAATCTGTGTTACGTGGCAATGTAGTGTGATGCCATGACAAAACCAGGAAAGGGGTGAAAACTTTTCACCGCTTTCTTCCCCCAACTGGTACGCTTCGTCTACAATATAGGCCCAACTTTTGCGCTTCTCTTGGGCCACCCTACGCAGACTATGACAAGAGGAAGGCTGGGAACTGACAATGCTTAAGAGAGAGAAAGTGCCTTGGAAGGGGGGAGCGAGAAAGAAAAGAGAGACCAAGCACAGCTCTCTCCAATCCCCCTCTTGAAGCCGATAATTAATAAATGAAATGCCCTGGGACTCCACTAAAGCTTCTTTAGATGACATATCTGTCGTGAGCTCGGCAAAGCATTAAATGGCCATTTTCTGACAGAATGACTTCACTGCCTTGGCGCATCCTTGACTTTGTGCAGAATATTTTCCCCTTTCTTTCTCAGCTCCCCCCTTTATTGCCTCTCTTCTCTCTCTCTCTCTCCCTCTATATTTTTTTTGTACTCTCTCTCTCTCTCTCTTTGGCTTATTCTTCCTCTCCCTCACTTTTTTCCCTCCCCTCTCCCTCTCCCTGGTTGACGGCTCTAGTTCATTTCTGCCTGTTTAATTGGGCCCCGGATGAATTTACTCGACAGGGCCATTCATCATGTGGCAACCGCTGGCGGATGAGCCCAGGGGGAGTGAGGCTGACAGCTCCGGCAGCCTAGGATGCTGCCTGACTCTGGGAAGTTCACATATTTGGGCATTAGTGCAGCTATTAGTTTAACAAGCTTCGTTTATCCTTGTCACTACCACTTCAGCTTCCCATGTAATCATTTGAAATGTAGATTACTGCTAGACAAATGGGACAGAGCAAGAGTAGGCAGGAGGGGAAAAAGTGACATGGATTGCTTGTTACGAGATGTGTTTTTTTTTAAAAAAAAATCTTTTTTTAAAAAAAGAAAACCACTCCTCTTCGTTCTCTTCCAACACGAGCTCTTTGATGAACTTAATATTCACATCATTTCTACGGGAAGCGGTTTGCCACCTGTGTACGGCCCCAGTTTCAAGACTGGTGCTTCTTGACCTGAAGTCAAAACGGTACTTTTCTATACCATCAGCCAAGGAAGGTAGAAGGCTTCCTACTCAGAGATCTTTTTTCTTTCTTTCTCGCCCTCATCTCTTGCTTATTAGTAAAACTAGCTTGCATTTCCAAGAGAAAGGAGCTAGTGGGTTCACTTTAGCCTAGACAAGAAATTCAATCACTCTCGCCACGGCTTGAGGAGTGAGGTGCATTTCGCCAAATTGCCAAAAGCACTTCCTGTAATGCCTTCTCCAAATGTTGTTGTCCCTCAAGACAAGATTATTCTAAGGCTTACAAATGAGCTGTATTTTCAGAGACGCTGAAATCGTGTTACCTTAGTTCTGTTGTTGTTGTTGTTGTTGCTATTGTTGTTGTGTACTCTCAAGTTATTTCTGACTTCTGGCAACACTAAGGCAAACCTATCATGGAGTTATCTTGGCAAGCTTTGTTCAGAAGGGGTTTGCCATTGCCTTCCCTTGAGGCTGAGAGCATGTGACTTGCCCAAAGTCACCCAGTGGGTTTCCATGACTGAGTGAGGATTTTAACCTTGGTTTTCCAGAGTCCTAATCCAGCACTCAAATCCCTGCCATATTGGCCTGATCTCGATTGGCAAAAAGAAGTGTGTTCATGGCTGCATGAAACTCTAGCCTTTAGATGAGAAAAAGGGAAAGTGTTCCATGAAAACGCTTTTTTTGCGTTTTAGGGGAGAAGAAGCGCCTTTAAAAAGGTGCTTTTTTCCCAGCTTCTTTTTTAAAAACTGCAGAACAGCGCAGCTCCATCTAAAGGCTGCGATGCAACTGCTAAGCATTAAGGAAAAGTGTGATAATCTGGTTAGTTTTTGGACTCCTATCATCGACTAACCCAAATTTCATTGCATTGGAAGTTCCAACCAAAGTCTGCCATCATCTTCCCTTAGTTCAGCTAAAAGTCCTAACCTAAACATATGTACATTTCTGTGGGTCTGTCTAGACTTGTTGTAGATGAGTCTGCTAACAGTTTTAATGATAAAACACAAGTTGTACCTCCACAGTTCTGAAAGTGTTTATACTTGACTGTAGAGTTTATCAGACGACAGAAACTGGAAGTATAATCTAATGGCAATCCGAAAGCAATCATGGGGTTTCACGTTATTGCGTATTAAAGTATCCCACGCAATTTCGGGCAAAAGGGAAGTCATTCCGAATGCAATCATGGGTTTTACGTTATTTCGTATTAAAGCATCTCACGCAATTTCGGGCAATGGGCAGTCATTTTGGGGTAATGGGAAGTCATTCTGAATGCATTCCAAATGTAATTGGAATTCACATAAATTTGCTGAACTAGTGAATTCACATGAATTCGAATTGGTTCCAATTGGCTCCAATTGAAATAAAGAGAAATTCCTCCCGTCTGATAAACTCCTGTGTAAAGTCATTTGGGTACTTTGTCAACCTAAGGATCATTGGGATTCATAAGAAGCTTCATGTGATTAATGAAAGCATCTCCAGATGGATTTAAAAGTTCAGAAATTCCCAGATTTTGTTCTTGTTCCTTCTGATTTTAATTTGAATATCCATAAACGTTTTGTTTATCCTGGAATATATTATGTCCTCTCCCAGTATAATCAGAGACTTTTTATAACAGCTCCACAGGTCAGTTTGTTTTAATCTAGTAGAAAATTGGAAAGAACAGGAACAAAAATCTGGGTCTCATAAATGATTCTGGATATGCCATCAGCTTTTTTTTTTTAAACCCTATAGATTCATCATGCAGGTAAGCTTTGCGTCTGATCAGAGCAGTAGGATGGTTAAGTGATACAGAACATAAAAACTTGGTAAGCTATATTGGTAGAGGCATGAGGAGTCTTAAAATTGAATTTATTTTATTTATTGGAATTATATTCTGCATTCCTCCCCAAAGTGGGATTCAAGGCACTCAACAATAAAAATGACTAAAAGAATTACAATGAAAAAAGAATGAAAACACATATATTGAAGAAAACACAGTACCCACATTTTAAAGAGCCCTTTTTGCAGCACCTATGTTCAGTGACCATTTGTATAAAGGTCTTTGCTAGCTGGCATAAAGACTTCAGAAAGGGAAACACTTTAACCTCCTTATATAGGGAGTTCTAGAGCCTAGGATTGGTTTAATAAATTTATCTAATAAATGTATATTCTCCTTTTCCACTGGACTCCACAGAACATTTCCAAACATGCAATGGCTGCATTAAAAACCAAATGCTCAGAATTAACCAAGGGACCCTTGAATAAGGACTTTAAAAAAATTTTCTAGGTCACATATATTTGGTAAATCAGGGTTGCTCTGTGCAGCTGAGGCATATGGGTGGAAGAATGTGTAGGATGACTCGGAAAAGGTTTGGTTTCTTTGGCTTACTGATGTTGTTGCTTCAACCAACTTTTGCTTTTTGGCTGTAGCTCTGTTTAGAGCTATGTGTCCCCGAAAGACACATAAGCTAAAGTGGAGGTGGCAATGTGGATGACACTTAAGGCCTGCTTCCAACATTCCTCAGTAATTGGATATAAATTACACGTTTGCATCTTGAGCACTGAAGTCTGGAGACTGCTCTGTATCCACATTTGCCTCAATAAGGTTGCAAAGCTCTTGTTAATGGGAACCATCATAAGGTTGGTTTGCAAGTTCTATGAACCGGAATCATGGTTATCAAACTGCAGTAGAAAAATCCTCTTTGGACCTTAGCAATAAATGTGTGAAGTCTAGCTTACTTCTGGGTGTGAGCATGAGCAACGTTTTGCATATCCATACTCAATAATTAGTAACTTGCATGTATGCAGACTTTTGTTTTGCTCTTCCACACCCTCTTTCACTCTGACCTACAGCCCTTTCCTTCTTCCATTAGACCATGTATTTGATTTATGCACAAGCATTGTAAGTAAGTATTGAAGGGATCTGGTGGCTTAGTAGTTAAGATGCCAGTTCTGATGATCGAAAGATAGGAAAGTTGGCAGTTCAATGCCAGAGTGCTGTATGATGGGGTGAGCTCCTGTCACTAGTCCCAGCTTTTGCCAACCTAGCAGTTTGAAAACATGCAAATGCAAGTAGATAAATGGGTACCACTTCTCAGGGGGGAAGTAACAGCATTTCATGCAGTCATGTTGGCCACTTTTGAAAAGCCACAGGATAAGCACAGCGGGGTCCGGACTGCATACGGGTTGCACTCGCCTGGCTGCGTCTGCATGTGATAACACCCTGTTTTAAAATTAAATGCAACTGTATCTTGTCAGGGATAAGTCACTTTAAATACAATGCGATAATCTCCTAAATTTACTTCTTCCTTCTGCTGGATACTGTTTGGATGAGGGTGGGACTGATTGTTGTTCAGCTTCTGCCTTGCCAATTTGATTACTCTGCACGAGAGGTCCACTATTGTCTCTCAAATTTCTCAATACTGGGTGCTCAGAAATACTGGGATGTGGGAATAGAACTTACAAATACACTCACATCCTGTCCCCAGTATGAAGAGAGATCTTGTAATACGTTCGAGACTAACTGAAAGAAAGAAGTTGGTAGCATGAGCTTTTGTAGACTTAAGTCTACTTCCTCAGATACATTTGATAGAGTCTGAGGAATACATTTAGTGCATCTGAGGAAGAAGACTTAAGTCTACAAAAGCTCATGCGGCCAACTTTTTTCTTTCGGTTAGTCTCAAAGGAGCTACAAGATCTCTCTATATACTGATTCTACAGACTAATATGGCTATATCTTTGAACCCTGTCCCCAGACTGAACACTTTGCATATTCAGGAGAACATGGGCACCTGACAAAATTCTGATACTGGATTACAAATCTTAAGGCACAAGTGAAGACAAGATGTTCAGACAACCCACAGATGAGATTTCTCAACCAAAAGAGAACTTTGGCTTTTAGATGAGGATTCCACCTTGAAAATCAGGCAAAACTGGACTTGTGTCAACTGGAGGTTTAAACCATCTCCGGCTGCTGGACCTGAGCTTTTAGTCAGACAACCTCTTTTGGCTGAGGAGTGGGGTGCTAGACATAGCTGTGCTTTTTTCTGAGGCCCTTTTCTGCATAGCTGCCCCATAGGGACATTAAGCTTCTGAGAGAAGAAAATCTCTGTGGCAAGTTTAACGATAAACACACAGCAACAACTCTGCAAAGACGCTGACAACAATCCCCATGTGGACTGTGGGTGCTTCACATATTTACTGCTCTGAAATCCTTCTCCAAGAAACACCCTGTGATTGCGGTTGGATGCGCTCTAGATCTGACAGCGTATGTGTGTGTGTGGGGGGGGGGTGTCTGGGCACCAAAGATATGCAGAGATGCATTCGTTGTGGCTGCTCCTAACCTAGTGTCAAAATTCCCTTCCCCTAGAGGCACACTGAAGTCTGAGCCTTTTTTAGGGGGGAGAGGAAGAGATTTTGGAGGCTACAGTCATAAACATACCTACTGGTCTGGAAGAAAGCTCCACTACAGCAAAAGGGACTTACTTCCAAATCAATGTGCTTAAGGCTGTAGTATGATCCTTTTCTTCCGGTTCCTTTTTTTTTTTAAGCGTCTGAGATCAATGCTATAAGTGAATTGAATTTTTATATTGCTTATTATTCACTGTTTTTATTTCCTTCTATAAGTTCTTAATGTATTTGGGCCAAACCAAGACCTCAGGATGGAGCAGTTAGTACCCTAAATAGGAAAGAATAAATAATATGTGGAAAGTATAGCTTACTCATAATAGGTTATTTTTTTTTCCATATGGCCTTTTGCAAAAGCAAGAAACACATTTTCATGAACATTGGTGACAGAAACATAAACAACAGGGAAATGGGTTGGCTGGAGGGAGAGCCCACCATGTAGTAAAAAGGAAAAGATGCTTTGGCTAACTTTCCCCATAATAGCTATGTGGAGATATTTTTGTTTGTTTGCATAGTAGCCAAGTCTGAAATGGTACAACCAAGGTTTACCACATCTGTGACAGCACAATGAGTGGTAGCCTTCAAGTCATTTCTGATGTATGGTGACCTTAAGGTGAAGTGGACTGGATGTCTTTTGTGGTCTCTTCTAACTCAATGATTCTGTTATTCTATCATGGGGTTTTCTGGAGTTGAAGGTGCATAACTCACCCACGGTCACCCAATAAGTTTCCATGGCCAAGTGGTTGATCAAACCCTGGTCTCAACCAAGTCCAATACTTAAACCATTATACTATGCTGACTGTCACTGTTGTCACATACAGACCTACAAAAAGAATATAAGACAAGAAGCCAACAGTAGGCCTTGTGGAAGGAAGGGAGAATAGCGGGAAGAGGGTGACTACTAATCTAGTGACAGAAGGAAACAGGTAGAGGTGAAAAGTGAAAGTGAAAAGAAAGATAGAAAGAGTAGAGAAGGAGGAGAGCAGGGGGTGGGGGTGGGCAGCAAGCTGAGACATATAGTGGAAGTTCTCGAAAGACAAGTGTTTTAAGAAAATATTCTCCACAGGGAATTAAAAAGATATAGGGACTGGGAGGGCAGAAGAGAGGGGCCTAGGAAAGAGGAATGAGGCTGATGTGGCTGAGAGTGATCAGTTAACAGCTGTGATCATAAATCTGTAGAACTACATGCTTGCACTAAAAATCAATTTTTATTTTAGTGCATCCTAAGTCAACCAGACCCCACCCCCACCCCCCCAGAATCCTACGATACAATCTGTCTTGGTGTTTCCTTCCTTCTCTTCTTCCATCTCTGTTTATTTATTTATATATTCCTTTCTTCCAGAATGGACCCAAAGCAGATCGCAGACAAAAAAAATGTTAAAAACATCACGGTAAAATTGAAAACAATTAAAATAATCTAAAAACTTTATAAAAGTATTCAAAAGATATACAAAAGTTAAAAGACATAACTTTCCCTGATGAAGACGCCAGTGAGGTTTGCAGCCTAGCTGTATATATTCAAAAAACAGTCCAGCAGATACAACAAAATCCAAAATAGACATCATGATTACAACAAAAAGTGCAAAATACATCAGGCTAGCTTTTGAAATTTATTGGTTGTTTCATCAGGCAAAGATTGAAAAGAAAATCACAGAGGAGAAGAAAAGTGGCAATGTCACAGTCACAGACCTGCCTGTTGTCTGAGATGTTTGCTTAAGACATTCTCAAGAAAGGGCTGATGAAGGCAAAGGCCTTGCACTTTCTTGGCCATGTGGGGACTGAGGACAAAAGCAGTAAACTCAAATAATAAAATGTTCTTCTCCTATATTAATTTTAAGGTCTTTCCTTGATGAAGAAGCCAGTGACACAATGTGCATTTTGGATTTTGGTGGATTTTGGTGCATGGCCAACACATCTTCCCTGATTTTTAGAAAACTTTGTTATAAGATGCCAATGTTCACTATAATGGAAATCCTAAACTAGAAGGAGTTTAGGACTGGGATTTACTCTCTGAGATTTTTACCTCCAACAGAGGTACCTGTTTCAATGCCTAAACCTCAGTCAATAGAAGTATGGTGTTTAGATCAAGGGAAGTAATAGTACCATTCTATTCTGCTTTGATCAGGCCTCATGTGGAATATTATTTCCAGTTCTGGGCACAACAATTCATAAATGATGTTGAGAAGCTGGAGTGTGTCCAGAGGAGGGTGACCAAAATGGTGAAAGATCTGAAAACCATGCTCTATGAGAAGAGATTTGGGGAGCTGGGTGAAGCTTGGAGAAGATAAGATTAAGAGGTGATATGACAGCCCTCTTTAAATATTTGAAGGGTTGTCATACTAAAGATGGGCAAGCTTGTTTTCTGCTGCTCCTGAGACTAGGACACGGAGCAATGGATGCAAACTACAGGAAAAGAGCTTCCACGTAAATATTAGGAAGGGCTTGTTGACAGCAAGAACTGTTCGACAGTGGAACACACTGCCTTAGGAGTGTGATAGAAATGGCTGCTCTGTGAACACTTTGAGGATGGGAGAGAAGTGGGATGCCTCAATGACAATTTAGAAGCACAACCAGCTATCACACCTTTGCACTTCAGGAATGCTTCAGGAACGTTTTACCGATGGAAAGCCTCTGTGTGATAATCACCTATGATTCTATAATTCTATGATTCTATGATTCTAACCTATTTCTGGCTTTTATCTGTTTTACCTGTTACAATGCCCAAAGTAATCTCCAGATTTCCAAAGTATTCTTGAGAAGCTCACTGCACTCTAGCTTTTAAAGGGGGTCTTGCAGTCTTACATAGAACAGAGAAAGACCAAAACAAAAAAGAAGGTACTTTGGTGCAGTTAATGGAAATTGTGTAATGTATTTTTCCCCCTTTTGGTGGGCCCAATTAAAATATCACCATAATATGTATTTTGAATTTTATTGCTATATGGCCAGAACAGATGCCCTTGAATGTGTGTGTGTGTGTTGAGTCCATTATAACTTTCCTCCTCGTTATGGTCTGATGGTATTGTGCATTCATTTTTTGTGCAGAAGCTGACTAAGCAACACAACACTCCAGAACTGGTGTTCATATGAATGTATACTAACAAGATGGCTGCTATGATGGGATATGTTTATATGTGAAGGAAAGGTTTATGCAGTGTAAGGACAACCAGATCTGCATGCTAGGGTGCACCTTCCACCTTGGGTTATTAACCATTAGTTTTTCACAGACCTAGCTGGTTTTTATTATGTTGAGCTGCTTGTAAGATTAGTTTTTAAAATCTGTATTGAAGGACCTACGTGAGCTACTCTAGATTTTGCTGCATCAAATTATTTTTCTTTTCTTCTTGTATGTGTTTTGGCACACATGTATGCTATTGGGACAAATTTAGGAGGGGCTGTTAGAAGAAGAGGGCAGACTGTTGATATTTCAGAACCAGCCAGATTATCTTCTGGCCCATTTGTGGCTGCGTCCTGGAAGGATGATAGCCTGGTCCAGCCAGTTTACACCGGGTGTTGATGGCAGGCCAACAGCAACCTGGAGGTTAGCTTTAGCACACTGCTTGCCCAATTCCTCCAACCATTTGGCAGGCACTGTTCCCACTTTCTGGTAATCCCACCATGCAGCAGAGACTAGTCCTGAGGAGAGAACAAAAGGTGAGAGGAGAGTGCCAGCAGCAGTCAACACAAGAATGAGAATGAGTATCAGAGAGAGAGAGAGAGAGAGAGACTGCAAGAATTGTCTCACTGCTTGAGTGAATCTGCTTTACCTAGGCTGAGTTCTTTGCCACGTGAGTCACTTACAGCCTGTGCAGAGTGCCCCTTGCACGCTGCGGTCCTGATCTGGCCTTTCCATGGCACAAAAAGGAGCCACAAAGAGCGGCTCCTTTTTGTGCCCTGGAAAGGGTTCAATAGCTGCAGAGCCATGGTTTTAAGGCACTCTTTTGGTGCTGCGTTGTGTGGACACAGCTCCAGAGTGCCGTGATGCCGCATGCCATGCAGTGCAGCATGTGGCATCATGCTGCGCTGGGGGCAGAGTCAGGGTGTGTGTCATGTAGATGTCGTGCTCCAACTCCACCCCCAGGCTGACCTTTATGGCCAGTGTGCTCAACCCCTTAATCTGTTCTGAAAGTTCAGTGTTACCTATTGGTAAGATGGTAAAAAGTTTTATAGAATGAATCCTAAATATTTCATTTCTTTTTACTGTGTTGCAAGAGCCAGCATCAAGTTGTGGTTTCAGTGTTGGACTAGAATGCTGGGACACCAGGTTTTGAATCGCCGCTTGGCCATGGAAGCCCACTTGGTGACCATGGAAAAGTCATGCTCTCTCTGCCTCAGAGGAAGGCAATGACACGTTTCCACTGAAGAAATATTGCCAAGAAAATCCTAGGAGAGAGCCACCATAAGTGAGGATCGACTCATAGGCACATAACAACAATAAATACTGTGTTTCTTACATGTGGATTGAAATGTGCATTGATCTTGCTTACATGTTCTTGTACTGGATCTGTATGTGGGCATGGTATCATGTCTGGTGCATTGGCTGGTATCAGATGACTTCCAAAGCACATACAGAATCTGTATCTTAGATGGGGAGAGTATTAACCATTGGGCAGGGGTGTAGTTAATGGCAAGAATGAAGGTGTTGCTCCCTAAAATAAGAATTTTACATCCCCCAAAGAAATTTTCCTTCAGGACTTTATCAAACTAGGTTTGCAAGGTGCCACAATCCTGTTAATCTAGCAAATGTCAACATAATGGGTTGTCATTATCACACAGTTCTTTTTTATTATTATCGCATAGGGCAATAATTATTGCATAGAAAATCACATAGGATACAGTAGGATGCCACTGGCATGGGGTTTTCAACTGACTCCCATCCTATGGGAATGCCAGCCATTAAGAATCAAGTCTGTTTCTCTCTGTATGTCTACATCTTGAATTCTATTTCTTTGACACCATGGAGAGTGACAGGGGGGAAAAAGCAATTCTCACTTGATAGATTAGCGCAATGGTCTCTACTGACCTCTATGTACTGACCAACATGGTCCCAGTAAAAGTTTTGCAGAATGAAGAAATCTACACCAAGGAGAAGTCCAAGGATTGTTGCTCTTCCAAGCACACATGTCCTTTTCTAACTGATGAGAGGGAAGGAAGGAAGGAAGGAAGGAAGGAAGGAAGGAAGGAAGGAAAAGAAAGAAAGAAAGAAAGAAAGAAAGAAAGATGTCTCACCTTAACTTCAGATTCTTTATATCTGGCAGGCTCTTTATATTCTTAAGAGAGGCACCACATCAGTGACTTTGGATTTCAACAGAAGAGAAAACTAAGACTTCTTCTGTAACATGGGCAATCCCTTCATAATCAATACTTGTAAGGATATGAAAAATACATAAACCTAGATATTCCAGATCCTTTGCTCTTGAATCCAGCTGACTTTCAGCAGACCAATATTTATTTACACTACTCAGCAACCTGCTGCTGTATCTTCCATGGTTTATTCTAGTCACTCGCTGAAATGTCAGTCACGGTGCCCAACTTTTGTGGCTGTTGGGGTGAATCGGTGAGTCACAGCCTTTTATCTTTGTGACCACTGGTCATGTCGGGTCTGTGTTTTGCAGGCACATAACTTTGCAAACCTTACTTCGTTTCCCTAGTGAAATGCACTTTCTGTCATAAGCTGAGATGAATATTATTTCTTCTTCTTAGGAGCGGCACCACATCATGATATAAAAACCAAAACCTTTGTTTTCTTGGCTTGTTTGCCTGCCTGCATGTGTAAAGCTTCCTGTGGAATCGAGGTCACACTTCTTTTTTTTTAAAGGGCTGGGCATATTTGTCCATAGCTTCTGTAGAAGGAGAACTGCATAGGTAAGCAAGTGGCACTCATATTTGCCTTCCATTTCAAAAATGGAAAAGAAAAAGAAAAGAAAGGGCTGGCTTTCTAGAAGCAGTAAAGTGTAACAGAAAATATGAAATGAATTGATAAAATAAGGAAGGCACAAAGCATTGTTATTTGGTTTTTCATATGCAGTCTGAAAATTGCAGCATAGGATCATAAGCAGAGATGAAAGAGGATGATATAATATAATCACATGTGCCCTCAAATGAATTCATAAAAGTGTATAAACGATGTGAATTACATAGACTAACCAAGATCCTACATCAGGTTTGCATATTGTCAACCTCAACATGCAGAGTGATATATCAGATGTGCTATGCAACCCTTGTGTTGAATGGCAGTGTTGCACAACCAAAGACTGCAACTGAACCAAAGACACCAACTAAATGCACATAATGCACAATAGCACCTAGTGTGCAAATCTGCTTCCGCCATCTTCAACTGAATATGGATATGCACAAGGGAAGTTACCCAAGTGTAAAACACCCTCAGCCAATTTTTTTGACAATATATTTTCACTTCTTATTGTTTTGTCTAGTTTAAGATAGATTGGTTAGTTGTGAGGAGTAGCAATTAATTTTGCAGGGCATCAGAACCATATTTGAAATTTTTGGAAACTATATTCAGCTGTTCTGAGTTTTTAGCAGTCATCTTGCATATGGATTGTGTTTGAGATTATTAAACATATGGAAGATGATATTGATGGGTTTAAGATTTTGACCAAAATTGCCCATTTTGCCAGGCCCTGACTGGTTGTCAATCAAAGCATAGCTTGCCTCACAAGTTCAAAAATTTGCAAGGCCTGAGGTGTGTGTTGTATGCACAAATTCATACATACATTTTAAAAATGGAAATGACTAAAATATATACAAAGAAGGCATGAGGAAAATATTTATATATTTTCATTCAGAAAGAAAAAAACACAATCTAATTCAAGCAAAGGGTAAGAGAGATAGACACAGGTGGGATCCATCATCTCAGAACTCTGAGCGTTGCACCTCCGTATGGATGGAGTTTTGGCAGTGGAAACCCCCAAATGAATTTAATTATGATCTTTATTGTTATATTTTGAATTACCAGGGGGGAGAGAGAGACTTTCACCTGTTCTGAAGTTGTCTACCCTTTTGATTTCTAATCCACATCATCTTGGTGCTCATGCCTGACTGAAAATGCTTTTAAGAAAGAAAAATCAGGGGAAAAAACACTCACTAAATATAAGCAAAGCAGAGCCTGGGCAGGTAAGGTGATGAAGAAGACAATTTTCCTAGTTTTCAAAGTCATCTTTATAAATACCTTCTGACTGAAATAAATTCTCAAAACCAAATTTTAAAAAGCGAAGTGGAAGATGCAATAAGAGAAATAGGAAAAAATAAATCACCATGAATTGATGATATCCCAATTTGAACTGCTATAGTGCATATAGACAGAAGCAACTGTAGTTTTAGCTAAAATATGTCAACAGATATGAAAAACAAAGCCAACAGACTAGAAACGATACACAGTTGGCCCTTTTTATCCAAGGATTTTTTATCCACAGATTCAAGCACCCATGGTTTGAAAATGTTCAAAAAAGTATTAATTCCTAATATCAAATCTTGATTTTCCATTTATATAAGCAACACCATTTTGCTCTGCCATTATATTTAAGGGGACTTGAGCATCCATGGATTTTGTTATCCATGGGGGATCCTGGAACCAAACCCCAGCGTATAACAAAGGCCCACTGCACAAGAAAGGAGATACAAGCGAATTGAGCAATTATGCAATCATAGCATTAATCTCACATGCAAGCAAAATTATGCTTAAAATTCTGCAACACAGACTACAATCATACATGGAGAGGTAAATTGCAGAGTTGCAAGTGGGAGTCAGGAAAGGAAGAGGCACCAGTGACCACATCACAAACATATGAGGGCTAATGGAGCACACCAAAGAATTTCAGGAAAAAATTAGCATGTGTTTTATTGATTACAGCAAAGGATTCGACGATGTAGATCATGAAAATCTATGGTACTAAAAGACATGGGAGTGCCACCACATTTGATAGTCCTGGTGAGAAATCTGTACCAAAGACAAGAGACCACTGTCTGAATGAATTCAGAGAAACAGAGTGGTTCCCAATAGGCAAAGGGGACAGGCAAGGATGTATTCTATCACCCTACTTTTTCAATTTATATGCCAAAAACATTATAAGAAAAGCAGAGCTAGAATCAGAAGAAGAAGGAGTGAAGATAGGAGGAAGGAACATCAACAACCTAAGGTTCATAAATGATACCATAATAATGGTGGAACACATCATAGACTTGGAATGGTTACTAAGGAAAGTCAAAGATAAAAGTGCAAAGGCAGGATTAATGCTAAAGATAAAGAAAAAAATATGACCACAGAAGATATACATAAATTCAATCTAGACAACAAGGAAATCAAAATAGTTAAAGAATTCAGGATCAGATAATTGACCAGAATGGTGATGGTAGTCAAGAAATAAGAAGAAGGTTAGGAATGGGAAGACCAGCTATGAAAGAACTAGGAAAGCTCCTGAAGAGTAAAGATGGGCACAAAAATTAGAATTGTCCAAGACATTGTATTCCCCACCACCATATGCTGGACAGTGAGAGATGGACCGTAAAGGAAGCAGACAGAAGGAAAATCAACTCATTTGAGATGTGGTGCTGGAGAAGAGTGCTTAGAAGACTATGGACAGTCAAAAAGCCAAACAGATGGGTCTTGGAACAGATCAAGACAGAGAACTCCTTGGAAGCCAAGATTATTACATTGATGCCGATGTACCTTGGCCATATATATAAGGCAGATAACAACAAAAAACTGAATTTACTGTGTTTATGCTTTTGTTTGATTCTATGGGAAGATGTTGGATTAAAAAAAAAAAACTTTGTTACCACATGCATACGTGCAACTGAGTCCCCCAGGTTGTAGTTCCTTCCCTGAATCTCTAGAATTTATATAATTGAGTGGGAAGCAGAGTCTACTATATATACCTGAAAGTGGACACACAGACAGAGTACAAACTACCACAGCACTGCTTTCATATTATCCCCTACCTACCTCAGTAGCAATCTTTCCTGGTAGCAAATGTTACAGAATGTGTTTGAATTGCAGCTGTTTTATTAAACTGGTTCCACTGGCAGCATATGTTAGTGACAGTAAGAAATTATGATTAAATAGTTTTAGGGCCAAAACAGAAGGCCAAAAAGTAGTGGCTTGGAGCTGTCCCTTTTAGCCTGGATTGGGGCCTCAGCAAACAGGTGCGTGGCTCCAGTCCAGCCATCTTCCGCTCCTATTTGGGTTGGAAAAAAGATGCCCCTTTGCCTGTAGAGCCAGCTTTTCGCTGGCTCCAGGACGAGTGGCATCTAAATGCCACACCCCCAAGCTGTCTAGAAGCTGGCCGGCAAGTAATCATCAGCACGGATTTTGTCCAGCTTGGTAGAATGGGACATTGAAACACCACGCGGCACAAAGCCAGCTTAACAGGTCATCTGTTTTGGCCCTTAGTCTGTTACGTTTAAATTTGATATGGTCAATTTACTGACATGCTGGTTCAGAGAAGCTAGTATAGGACAAGTTCTTGCAGAAACTGTTTTATGTATGTTCAACACAGGAATGAGAGCAGGGAAATTGGATTAATTGTGCTATGGTCACACCTGATTTCTCTGTGTTCAGTTCAATTTTAGGAACAACTTTTTTTCTGGGTTCTCATTCATGCTGAAAGAGGCCTATGTGCACACAGCTTCAGTCCACATGCTCTGTGTAGAAAAGAAATTGAACATGTGAAGGTCAGAAGCAGGGACAGCTTCTCCCCAATCCATACATTTAATATAGTCCTAATGGATGCAAAATAGAGCACATAGAGAGGAACCTTAGAGATGTGTGGGCAGTCAGAGAGCACAGAAGGTGCTTGTCAGGGTGATAAGGAGTGTTATTTTACTTGTACACAAAATTATCCTTGTAGTTGTCTGTAAAGTACAGGCATACCTCAGTTACCAAAACCTCTGACAAAAGCATGCCTTTCCCTCCCCCTTGTCCTTTATCCAGCTAGAATATTTTTAGCAATATTTGCATTGGGAGGATTATTACAGAGGGATGTAGAAACACAGACTTTCAGGACTATCACACAAAGATTTTAAATCACAGTTTTGCCAAAAGAATAGCATCTCGGGCCATACCAGCTGCATGATATCACCTCTGACCGATTGCTGCTATGCCTCTGAAGCATTGTTAGATGGCATCTTATCAATGATGGGGAAACCCATCAATATGAAGTCAATCATGCTGCCACCCCATTACTCCACAGGTGTGGTAAGTTGCTCCCATGGCAGTCCTGATGTTGGGCAGTCACGTGGTGTCAGTCTCCTCCTTTTCCCCTCCCTCTCACTATTCTCAAGCAGCTTTTTTTCTTTTTTCACTTTATTTTCTTCTTCTTTTTCCTCCCAAAATTGCATTCCCATAACTCCATGATTACAATTTTTTTTAAAAAAAAAAAATGAAAACCAGGCTGAGTGGGCATAGAGCAGGAAGGCAGGATTAAGAGAGAATGCAGAAGAGAGCATGTGGAACTGTTGATGGTACAAGAAGCCTTAGTCACACGATTGAAGAGACATGGCAATAACAAAAGATCCAAAATCTATCTGATTCCATTTTCTTTAAATAACATGATTGCAACAAAACTGAGGCTTGAGTGATAAAGTCCTCAGCATCAATTTGCAGCAGTGTGTCTGTCTCTGGTGCCAGATTTCCTCTTAAAGAACACATTTGCTTTATTAAGTGAGATATACCTTTATTGAAATTCACTATTTTAATGAAGAGTGGGACAAATTGCTTGCATTTGAATGGAACTTACAAGGTGTTTAGGATTATCAAAAGGAATTCATTGAAAAGTTGAGCAGACATGTATCTCATCTCACTCCTTGCTTTTTATGATCATGAATATGACTTTTCTCTGCCAGCCCCCCAATGCTATCATGGCATATTTTGATGACATTGAAAATCTCTTGCTCATAGTTGAGTGTATGATCCTAAGGATTTATATGAGCTTGTGCAATGTGGCCACTAGAGGCCACCGTGGCATGTATCACACTACAAACATAAGCATAAAGTCTTTGTCCTTTACTCCAGAAACAGGTAAGTGGATAGGTGAAGGCATTCTAGAAGAAACTCAAGAAAAAAGAGCAGAGCCATGAATATGTGTGTCAAGGAGACTCAAATTGGATACTCCTGGTATCTCTGTTATGGAGTAAATTTTACAAATTATCTTTGACATAGAAGCTTGAGCTCTACATTTTAAATAATAAAAATAATTGTTATCACTATAGTTAATACTACTACTATTTAACTGCAAGTTGAGTGTCCCTTATCCAAAATCTTATGACCAGAACTATTTTGGATTTGGAGTTTTTTGGATTTTGGACTTATTTTGGACATCTTGGAGGTGGAACCCAAGACTCACCATGAAATTCATTTGTTTCATACATACCTTAAACACATAGCCAGGAGGTAATTTTATACACAATGTTTTAAATAATTTTGTGTATGAAAAAAAGTTTGTGTACACTGAACCATCAGAAAGCAAAGAGGTCACTATCTCAGCCTCCCATGTAGACAATTTTGGGTTTTGGAATATTTTGGATTTCAGAATTCCAGGCAAGGGAGATTCAACCTGTATTATTATCTCAACTTTATGTATAAATTCGGTATACAAAATAAGACCCACCAAAATTCACATTTCATTAAGAAAACACAGTCAAGTAATAAATGATGTAACAAAAGTAACTAGAACGTAGTTGCTTCATAGGAGATTATAATCGGAACTACTAAGAACTTGTTAGAATAAAAACATTTTTAAAAGGTACCTAAAGATTTTTAAAAGGGGGAGGGGTGGAATCTGATCTGATCAGGAAAGGCTTTTCACTGAAAGAAGTGGGAGCTAGGGACAACTTTGCTCTGTAACCACATGTCTGATTTTGCAATTGACAGGAAAGAGGTTATGGTCACAAAAGCTAATTCGAAAGCACAGGCAGTCTTATTTCAAAGAAGCCTCTCCTATACATCTCTGCCTGGGGAATAAGATCTGCATCAGGGGGTCTTCTATGTGTCCCTTCTGAGGGGGGTGTGGGAGAGAACTTTCTGCTGTAGTGCCTCAGTTATCGCAATCCTCCCCTTAAGAGGTACAAAAGGCACTGACACTGCAATAGACACCAAACTTGGCTTTTTGATAAATCAATTGAAATATAATAGATTCTATTCAAATCTGAGTATCTGTTATGGTTTTAACTGCTTTTTTAAAAAAAACTTATTTAACTGATCTAAACTATCTTGTTTTAACTTGTAAAATAGCTTAATGCACATGTAGTCTGTTTAAATTATTTCTTGTTTAAATTGGTTGAACTTACTCTGCTCTGAGATCATACAATATAAGATGTGTGTGTGTGTCCTAAACCCGATCTAAGACCATTTGGGGCTTTGAAAAGCAACACCTTCTGCACTCAAAATGGAGCTTCAAGAAAACCATTAACTAATGTACGTAGATAGTACAAGATCAGGGTTAACTTTATGCCAATGATCAAGTCCTCTAACTTCCTGTTTTCATAGATTATGCTCTGGATTTTTCAATTGCATACCCTCAAGCATTTCATAGATGAACACCAGGACATATGTGGCAAAGTAACATCAGCATGTGGTTAAAATGGCAAAAGTTAATAATTATTAAAAAGTTAATAATGAGGAACAACACACAAGCCAGGAGAATCTGCAGCAATTTGCTTTTGCCAGAACCTACATGCCCCTGTTCTTCTTTCGCCCATTGAATTAATTGAGTGCATACTATTTTTCCACTTGGAATTCATGGGCTGAACAGACAGCTTCTAAAAGCCACCTCTTTCATCGTCGGGTTGGGAATGTAGCCCTGATCTGGCTTTCCATGGCACAAAAAGGAGCTGCAAAAAAGTCTCCTTTTTGTGCCATGGAGAGGGCACCCTAGCTGCCGTGGCAGCAGCTTTTCGCTTTTTCTTTGGCACTGTGCTGTGCTGCACTGAAGATGCAGGGGATGCCGGCCACCATCTGGTCAAGCGGGTGGTGTGGGGCCACGTCCAGGTGGCCAGCTTGTGGATGCCATGCCCCCACTCCACCCCGAAGGCTGGGTCTTTATGTTGGTCTATTCAGCCTGTCAGTTTTCACCAATTGAGGTAATGCAGAGCAAAAGGGGAAAATTGGAGGAAGAAAGAGAAACTGGGCAATGTTAAAAGCAGCAGAAAAATTGGGATAACAGAGAATTAATCGGGACTATCTGTGCCAAATTGAGACAGTTAGGGGCTATATCAGGGATGGGAAAAATTAGTCACTGTTAGTTTCCCAACAGAATCATGTTTCCTATCCCTGGGGAAGCTGCTACTGAGTGGAAGGGTGCAATAGTGAGATTCCTTGCATTTTGCAAAGACGCTCAGGGAATTTCTTCCACACAGAAAAAAAAACATGGTTTTCCTGCTTATGTTTCTTACACAGGAGATCATGTGCAGAACACTCCTCCCCCCCTTTTCCCCAGCCAAGAAAACTGTGCATTTTTGGGCAGAATAATTTCTTTGGTAAAACCCTTATTTTCCCTGCAGTGGGGAGAAAACTAAGGTGACTATGTGTGGAGTGAAAATAAGAAAGACACTGAGTTGTTTGTCTATTGTACCATAAAATGATGGAAGTGGAGGGGAGGGGAAAAACTGGAATGTAGCTGAATGCGGCTGGGACCAGGGTTGTAGTTACCTGGCGGCAGCAGTGGCAATTTTACATGCAAAATACTCACTTTTGAGTTTGCATTCAAATTATATTTCGGATCTTTTCTTAAATACATATCTTAAATATATCTTTTATTTTTGCATGAGCTCACACAGCTATAAACCCGCTTCTCTGAATGCAGGACAGAATGGCTTTTATTTTTGCATGAGGTTTTGAGGATATAAACCTCCTTCTTCAAATGCAGGGCTCATTCCCACTACAAAATAATCCAGTGTGGAAACTGGGTTATTCTGTGATTGAATCTCTCCGGGGCCATTTACTCCCCTTTGTCATTCACACTTGGGGAGGGGGGAAGGAAATGCAAATGCAGTCGCATCTGAAACTGTTCACAGTGTGAACCACACACATATAAATTGATCAGAAAATTGATTCATTCTCTAGTGGGAATGAGCCTGCACTTCAAAGTTATTAATCTGTACTGTATCTGAAGAAGCAAGTTTATATCCATGACAGCTCTTGCAAAAATAAAACCAGTTTATCTTAAAGGTGCTGCTATGTTCTCCTTCATCACCACCCCCATCCATTGTGACAATGTTTTGGGCTTGGGTGAATCTGATTGGATCAGATCCACCCGGGCTGCATCCACACTGCAGAAAAAATCCACTTTGACATCACTTTAACTGCCATGGCTCAATGCCACGGAATCCTGGAATATGTAGCTTGTTGTGCTACCAGAGCTATCTGACAGAGAAGGCTGAAGGTCTCCCAAAACTGCTCTCTTGCCATGTTCTAAAATAAAATTTACAACAAAGTAATACTACTCTGGCACTTCTTATGTTTCCTAAGGAAAGGGATTTTTTTTAAAGGCGAGGAGGTGGGCTCAAAGGAAGTCTTGAGAACTGTGGTATCTCCAAAATACGCATTTCCTTCTTTCTGCTTCAAGGCATCTTCTGCCCCCTCCAGTCCCTCTTAACATTCAAATTCTAATTACCAGACTGGACTTTACAAGTGGAACATAAATAACATTACATAGATAATTAAGATGTATCTTTAATTGGAGCTGGTTTCAGTGTGCTAATTGCATAATTCAGCTGTCTGTTAAATAGCTTTTCCAGTGTGAAAATTGCCCATTTATGGGTTATGCTTCTGGGTGTATCATACTGCCCTTTACTCAATAAAATGACTCAGTGGTTTCAGGTATGGGTTCACCTTGATGAGTTAATTTTGCTTTTGCTTTCTTGAGCAAAAGACTTTGGAACTGCTTCCCCCAAGTCGAAATCTGTTACTTTCTGTTCCGGAATAGGAAAAGCAATTTATAACACACACACACAGACACACACATATAGTTGCCCCAACATTGGGAGAAGGTTTACTCCTACATCATTAAAAATCTGTGTTTCCTTTGTCCCCCATATCTCCATTGCTATGCCTGGGAAAATGCTCAGATACTGAACTCTATTGCGAAAGAAGTTAGCGATTAATGTCATCTTTTGTTAGTAGCGTTTTGTCCTGTAAAAATGGAAGAAGAGTTATCAGTTAAGCAGAGAATAATGTCCAAAATAAAGTATATTTTCTAACAAAGGGATATTTCTGCACAGAAGAATATATATGGATGGTGAACAACATTACACTGGGATGAACAGATCTGTAAGATGAAACAGGTAATGCTTAGTGGCATTTTTCTCTTCAGAGTGTTTCAGATACACTACTAACCTTTACAACTCTGTTAGACCAGCCAATATTAATATTTCCAGACTGTATGTGGGGCTTAGTGATGTACATTGAGCTCATGGATAAAACCAGAACTTGGAAAGTTACTTTGAAGAGGAATGAGATAACAGTCATTGTTTTAAGCTCCCCCACCTCCCCAAAAATAAAATAGGTAGCTAGCATTACACTTAAGGGAGACCCTGTGTTGTGTAACAGATTTGAGTGTTTGACTAGGATACTGGGAGATAAGAGTTCAAATCCCCAGTCAGCCACAAAAACCCACTGAGTGACCTTTGGCAATTCAGTCTCAGCCTCAGAAGAAGGCAATAGCAACCCCTCCCTGAACAAATCTTGCCAAGAAACCATCATGATAGAGTTGCATTAGGATCGCCACAACTCAGAAATCACTTGAAGGCACACAACTACAAAATAGCAGTTAAATTATTTAAAGTAGCTCTTCACTTGTCCTCGTCTCAAAATGTTATTTTAGTTACTTTATGAATATTTGAGAATGGCAACACAAGCCAACCTTTGAACCAGAATTAATTACCCTCCTCCAGAATTTAAGAAGGACATCCACCAAACCACAACAGCAATTATAAATGCACAGTTACACTGCAAAAGGATTACAGCTATCCTTCACTATGTTGCAATTTCAATTTAACTTAGTTATCTCTTCATTAGTTGCGGGGGGGGGGGGGGGAGGGAACAAATGCAATGTGCCCTTGTATCCACTGGAGTTTAGCTCCAAGATCCCCCATGGATATCAAAATCCAAAGATATTAGTCCCGTTATATGCAATGGCGTAGTAAAGTTGTGTGCCTTATATAAAATGGCAAAATCATGGTTTGCTTTTTGGATTTTCTTGGGGGAGAGACATTTTCAAGATGTAGATTGCTGAATCCATGGATGTAGAATCTATGGATATGGAGGAATGGCTGTACAAGTAATAGACTAATTTACAGCAAGTTACTTCCATAGTCTAGATGTGCTAGACATAGAACCAAGAACTTCCTGGCTAATGTTAAGACATTCTGCCACATTCAAAATCATGCTTGGGCTGTCTCCTTTAATATCATGAAGATGATGATGATGATGATGATTTCTCCACCTCTCCTCATGGATGAGGATGATGGTGCAATGTTGTCCATAGGTGCCCCTTCAGTAAAAATGTTATTTAATTTTTTCCTGATCTGTTTATATTACATCGTTCTACCTTGGCGGAGGAAAACTAAGAATCACACTGTAAATATGTGCTTAATCCTCAAAATATTTTTTTCCAGTTTCAGACTTACACAGGAGATTATCACATTGCTTTTAAAGCACCTTATCCCCAATGGGATAAAGGTGCATTTAATTTTAAAATTGAATGTTATAGCATTTGTCAGTGGCCAACCCACATGCAGCCCACATCCTAGCTACGCTCATCCAGCACCTTTTTCAAAAACAGCAAAATGTCATTTTTGAAAAGCCACTGTATAAGCATGGCTGAGATCTGGGCTGCATATGGGTTGCATTTACCTGGCCACAGGTGAGTGTGATAACACCTGGGTTTAAAATTAAATGCATCTTTATCCTGTCTGGGATAAGGGGCTTTAGAAGCAATGCAATAATCTCCATAGTACAATCACCAGATAGAAGTGATAAAATGCTACAGTGAACTGAGATTCCGTTGTGTTCCTTTGTTGCCTTATTTTATAATTTTTTTCTCCATTCATCCTGTTAAGGGAGAAACTATTAAAACTCTTCTTTCTACACTTTGATTTTCACCTCTCTGTATAACTGGGGCTCTCTGAAAGATATAACATCACCCTCCCAACCTTAGTTCACCTCCGGCTACGAATTAGGAAAGAGGTTATGGAATACTGTTTGCAGGATAGTTCCTTTAGAGGTTTCAAGTATTTACCTCCCTCCATTGTGAGAACTGTTTACTTACTCAAAATCTCTGCTTTTGTTGTATAATATGGCCTTGCTTGCTTTTTCAATAGGAAGATGAGTAGTTTTGCAATAAATAAATAAAGTTTTATTTTGGGGAAGTTTATTCTTGCAGAAGAGGCCATAGAACACTTGATGAGAGTCTCCCCTCACTTCTGAAGTGTGAAACAGTACCCTTATACACATTATACTTCCAATGCCATTCAAAAATGATCAGTGAGCACTTCATTCTAAACTCTAATTGTCCCTTAATGAATGAAGTTTCATATTTTCCTTTATAGGCAGACAGATTTGAATGTAAAAAAATTACCTATTTTTGCATACGCCTTGTGTGGCTATGGCATTCACTACAAAATATTTCAAAACTCCTTATAAGTGTTGCTGGGGAAATTTGAAGGTCTTTTTTGATGGCCAAGGAAACTCTGCAAATCTTCAGATTAATCCTCTAAGATGACTAAACAATAGGGATGTGAATATCCAGCTGTTTCACCCTTGAAAGTGGAGATGGATAAATTCTGCAATTTTTTTTCCCCCTGCTGTGGAGAAAACAAATATTTCCCCACTGTTCCTGTGCAGAAGATTCACACATCTTGAAGTCTTTCAAGATATTTTTCTGCACAGAAAAAAACATGGGAAAATTCTGGATATTTTTGTGAGGATGAAAAACATTTTTGTGCAAAAAGATATACTATTTCTAGATAGCTAGGCAGGGGAGGTTGTGCGAGACTGTGGTGTTTTTGTACAAAACCCACCAATGTTGCATGAAAAGAGTGTGTATCTGGAAACTTTTTTTTTTTTTTTTTTTGGCACAAACAAAAGATAGTAGCAGTTGCAATATCCTAAAGACAGCCTTAGAGAGCCACTGGGGTGTAGTGTTTTGAGTGTTGGGCTATCACTCTGGAGACCAGAATTCAAAACCCAGCATGGACATGTAAACCCACTGGATGATCTTGGGCAAGTCACACTCTCTCAGCCTCTGAGGATGGCAATGGCAACCCTGCCCCACACGCAACAACAAAATTGCCGAGGATTCAAGAATGCTTGTTCTCAAGGCACTCCACATGTAGGAAAGTGCTGTGGAGATCATTTCCCAGAACCCTTATCTCTTGCACCTCATAATCACTTTGGTTTGGATACTGGCAGGTTGCAAAAATAGGTTTGAGGGAGGAATTGTCACTCCACCATCCTAATCACAGTGACAATGCAGGATCCTGGCCTCTGTGTGTGTGTGTGTGTGTGTGTGTTTGCAAAAGACATGATTTGTGTGAATACACCTTTGTGTATTTCTCTGTAAAAATAATTTCCCGAAACACTTCAGGATATGTAAATACCAAACAAAAACTGCGTAGATTTCATGCCACAGTATTATTCTCCCTGACCGGTTTCCCCAAGAAACCTATTTTTGGCTAGGAAATGAATAACAACCACCACCACAACAAATTCCATCTCTACTAACTAAGCCTTTTACAGGTGTCATCAAAACACAAGGAAATTAGGAGTTCCTGTCACAGTTTGCACTCTGTGTATTAAGAAGGAAAGTTGCATTTTTCTCTATAGCATTTTTTCCCCTTCCTTTTCATAGCAAAGTTATATTTTCAACAGGTTTACATAAAACGTATTCTAGAAAACAGAAGCAGAAATGAAGTTTCGTTACATTTTGAGAAATCAGACCAGCTGCTTGAGAAAACATACAACCAAACTTCCAGTCTGATCTTAAATATCTCAGTTCAGTTCAAGAGATCAAATGGTGCCTTGGCCCACAGCACCCAAAACTAGATTTCAGTCCCTGGCAAATGGGAACAAGTGCCTCACTGTGCCAAGCCATTATTAGATTTATTAAGTTATTTAGAATGGTGACTGATGGCTTCCACTCCATGTTTTATTCCACCATTCAAAGGTACTGTCCAAGGTGTTGACCTTTATCCTGAAGTAGGTTCATCACCTTGGACAGCTCCTTTAACATTTGAACTGAAATTTAGGAGTTTATCACACGGGAGGAATTTCTCCCAATTTCGAATGGAGCCAATTCGACGTCATGTAAATTCGCTAGTTTAGTGAATTTACGTAAATTCTAATTGCATTCAGAATGTGTTCAGAATGACTTCCCATTGCCTGAAAATGACCCTCCCATTGCCCAAAATTGTGTGAGATACTTTAATACGCAATTACGTGAAACCCCATGATTGCGTTTGGAATGACTTCCCATTACCCAAAATTGCGTGAGATACACTCATTCACAATGTGAAACCCCATGATTGCATTCGGATTGCCATTGGATTATACCCCCAAATTCCGTCATATGATAAACTCCTTAGAATGGACTCAATGCCACACTCAAATGGGAGCCATATTACACAGTTTGTAACCCACAATTCGCATCCAAATGAGCACATCAAACTATGGAATTAGGAGTGGATATGTACCTGAATAATGGAGCACATGTTTTCCAAGCAGAAAGTCCCATGTTCTGTCATTGGCCTCTCCAGGTAATGTAGAACAAGCTTGTTTGAAGTCTCAGAAAAAGCTGCTACCATTCAGTCTTGATAATATTTGCTAGATGTACCATTGCTTCATATTATGGAGCATCTTCCTGTCTTCTTTATTCTGTGCATATCTATTCACCAGGAAGCCTCATTGAGTTCAACACCACACAGTTAAGTATGCACAGCACTGGAACCTTTAAAAAAGTCTATAGAGAAGAACAGTTGGCTGGATATCTTGGTGTGTTCCTGGCATCTAGTTTGTTTGTTTGTTTGTTTGTTTGTTTTTCAGACAAAAATGACTTTAGTCATTCCATTAAGTTTTATGGAGTGATATCCTTGGGGGATAAATGTGATTATTGTTACATTGTTTTGTAGAAATAGTGCAACCACTTCAGAAAGGTTGGTTACAAATGGGAGAGACATTTAAATAAATGCATGAAAATCACTGCATGTTTATTGGAGAAAGGAGGGCAAGCCTATGCATTCATACATGTGCAGAAACTGGATCCTCAACACAAGAAATACTTTTCTTAACTCCCCCGCCCCAGTGTTTTCTCTATAAAGCCTGATCAAAGAGCATACAAAGTCCTCTTACTAGCTAATTGTTGTGTAAACAATTCAGTTGGTGGAGAGGGTAAACCTGGAATGACAATCATACATGTTTTTACAAGCTTTCTCTATGGAGTCCAGCATATTTTCATGAACAATGAAAAAGTGGTTTTGTCTAAGTCATTTTTTAAAATTATTGTGTACCACTTGGAAATCTCCAGATCTAAGCTGACTATAGATATATTTTTTTAAAGTAAGTAAGTAAAACAAAGCAGCAGTCTTCCCCTTGGAGAGTCATGAGTGTTGGGTTTTTGTGAAAATGCTAATTTTTTTTTTCTCTTGGAGATGTACGTAGAGAACTACTGTCCCTGACCCTTCCTTAAAGGCCTGAAATGAGCAATTCCTTTTTAACATAGGTCCAAATCAATCTTAGATGGCCTCCTTCAATGTCCACCATCAAGGATTTCACTGATGATGATATTTGTTCTTGTTATTGTGTGTCTTCAAGTTATTTTTGACTTATGGAGACCCTAAGGTGAACCTATCATGGAGTTTCTTGGCAAGATTTGTTCAGAGGCGGTTTATCATTTGCCTTCCACTTGGGCTGAGAGCATGTGACTTGTCCAAGGTCATCCAGTGGGTATCATGGCTGAGCAGGGAACTGAACCCTGATCTTCAGAGTGCTGCTTTTTAGAAAAGTTTTTAAAAGCTTTCTGTTGAAGGATGAGTTGCTGTAATTTCTTCATTAAGTTGCCTGTCCATTTCTCCAATCCTTGAGTCTTTACTTATGATCACCAGTTCCTTGTCTCATAAAGAAATTCCCAGAGAGGACGAGCCACAGTGTCAAAAGCCATGATGTTCCAGTTCACTTTGCCACCTTTTCCACACGCTCCATGGCTTGTCTACACCTAATTCTTGATGTGTTCTAAGTAATGACACACCATTTGGAAACCAACGAATCGTGAATCAAAGCCGCTGGTTACTTTCATAAAAGAGACATTAGAAACCCAAAACATAAAGATCATTTTATCTTTATTAATAGTTTAATGCGTATGAGAAAGCTATTTGACATTTTTTTACACCTCAAACTCTTTTCTTCATGCATTGCTGAGCAGACTGCACCAGAGTTCATCCACTTAAATCCATTTAATAACTCAGCAGAGATTCTGGCAGGCTACAGGCTGATGTCAGTATATGGCGGTATTTAACTAGCAGAAGCGCCCCATCCAAACCTTGCCTTGCATTTAAACATTACTGCTAATAATGAAACTGTAATTGAGGTTGCCATTAGATCAACCCAAACGTTCCTAAACACACATTTGTTAACAACTTTGTTGCTTCAAAATGCACATACTAGCAAAATGCTCATCCCCAGAGTAGGTGGAAGAGAAAGAAGGATAAGGGTGACCAACCTGTATGTTAAAGGGGAGAGGGATAACTTTTATTTTTTAAATTTATTTCAGGGATTTATAGCCTGCCTTTCTCCCATAATGGGTTTCAGACTTTTGCCACTCTGTGTCCCATACAGCAGTCTCTTGCAGAAACATGTGGACTGTTGAGTATCAACTCACTCCTTAGCCCCAATCCCTTCACCTACCTGATGCTAACTGGGATCTTTGCCTTGGACACTCAGTTTAGGAAAGTTTATGGGCAACTGGGGCCCTACAGATGTTGTTGGGCTCCAGCCATCATGAGCCGTAGCCAGCATAGCCGATGGCAAAGGTCAATAGAAGCTGTACCCAACAACACCTGGAAAGCCAAATGTCATGTTTTTTAAAGCTGATTTGGTATGCTGTGTGTGCAAACAACCTTCCTGTTATCTCTTAGGACAACGCTACAACGACACTGCAGAATTAATGCATTTTGAACTTGGCAAGTCACATTCTCTCAACCTCAGGGGAAGGCAAAGACAAACCTCCGCTGAAGAAAATTGCCTAGAAACCCCCATGATAGGTTTTCTTAGGGTCACCAGAAATCAGAAACAACTTGAAGGTACACAACCACCACCTCCACAATAACAACAAGAACGATATCACTTTAACTGTCATAGGTCAATGCTATAGAATCCTGGGATTTGCAGTTTTGTGAGTGATTTAGCCTTCTCTACAAGAGAGCTCTGGTACCACAACAAACTACAAATCCTAGGATTCCATAGGATGGAGCCATGACATTTAAAGTGGTGTCCATTTGCATTAATTCTGTAGTGTGGCAGCATCCCTAGTTGTTGCACTTTTTATCTAATCACTGGATTCTACTTTCTATGCAATGTTTAATTTACTATCATTTCCTCTCTACAGACACATGTCACTGCTTACCTACCCTGATTCAAAGAAATCTTTCCATTTTGTTTCCCTTGTGAAAGGATTTTGGATATCTGTTATACCTTCTGTCCCACAGTGACAAATAGAAACCCCATTTTCAGAGTGTGCTTTCAGAATATTAAAAATAAATGAAATTGTAATACAGTGGTCCCCCGGGATACGAAGCCCCCGGGGAACGAAATCCCCGGGAGCCGAAAGAGCCGGGGGCGAAAAAAGCCCCCGGGATCCGAAGGAAACCCCGGGATCCGAATAAGAAAAACCGCACAGCCCCTTTAAATTGGCCGCGCGGTCCGTCAAATAAAGCAGTCCCCCGGGATACGACGATTTCCGGGTTACGAAAAATAATCCGGAATGGATTACTTTCGTAACCCGGGGGACCACTGTAGGTACATATAGTTGATTAATATATTATCTTGCTTTTAGCAGGCCATAAAATCAGTAACAAAGACCAAACCTGAAGAGTATTTTATTGTAACATTTTCCCAAGTCTGAATTGCTGCCCTGTTACAGAAATATCCTTTCGTACTTACACTTCTTACTGGGCTGAATATTGATTATGATGAGTGTTATTACTGGTCCTTGTTGTATGTGTTACTGTTACAGTGTGTTACTATTTTAAATGTTTACTGATTATATATGATGAATATATATTTATAAAAGGAAGCGTCTTAAATAAATAATACAAAATCAAACATAATTTCACAAAAGATCTCTGTGCCTCACCCATTCATGTTATTTTTGAGTGAACCACAGTGAACTGCAAGTGGAACCAAACAAATTCACTTTAAAAATAATCAATACATATTACATCTATGGATTCCTTGAATATCAGTAGAATGGCTTCCAAATTTAAGAATATACTAATCCATATTATGAGTTATTAAAAAATCTTAGGGGATCAGCCCCCAAACAATATAGATCAGGAATATGCAACTGTCAAAAGCACATTAATTTCCTACCTTGGAAGACCACATCCCAGACTCCATTTATTATAGATCATTTTAAATTATCATTTTTGTATCAATATGACTTTCTTTTAAAAACATAAGAAAAGAAAATACAAAACTAAAGCCTTTGAAGACAGCCTAATGGTATCAATTAGTGATCCAACAAATGATGTTATTGAATTAATGTCAGAAATAGATAAATTTGGAGAAATATGGGGGCTGAAAGTTACTAAAGAGAAAATAACAATAATAACAAAAAATCTGAAACTTGAAGAAATTCAAATGTTGGAAGAAAAGTCGGTATTAAAACAAAAAAAGTTAAGCATCTGGGCATTACGGTCACTAATAAAAACTCTGATTTATATGTAAACAACTATAAGAAGATATGAGGAACCATAAAGGAAGATCTCAAAAAATGTAAAAATTAGAACCTATCAAGAACCTATTGCTATTAGGAAAAATTGTCACAATTAAGATGAGTTAAGATGAGATGATGTTTCAGTCATTACCAATTGTGAAAAATGATGTACCTTTTAAAGAATGGTGAAGAGACATTACAAATTATATCTGGAATGCAAAAAAAAAAAAAACAGGAATAAAATTGATGGAAAAGAAAGAGGAGGGCTAGCCCTGCCAAATCTCAAGCTGTATTACAAGGCATCTTGCATTGTTTGGTTGAAAGACTGGATACAATTGAATAATAATAATCTATGGAAGATAGAAGGTGCAGACTTGAGATTTGGCTGGCATGCCTATCTGTTTTACAACAAAGAGAAAGCAAATCGAAACTTTAACAATCATTGCATAATAAACTCTTTAATACGAATATGGAAGAAATATAAGAAAAGAATTTGTTCCAAGATACCTCTCTGAGGTTCACTGCATGAGACATTATTTAGATTTAGTCAAACATCAAAACAAAATTGGATAAGATATAAAGATGTAATAATTATTAATAAAAATGAATACAGAATACAATCTTTGGAAGAACTAAGAAAGGAAGAGTTAAATTGAAGCTATTTTTTTATATAGACAGCTCAGAGAAGGGTTTATTATCGATAAGAAGCAAGAGGGAATAGGAATAAGTAACACAGATTTAGAAGAAGAAATAATGTCAGATAAGGAGGCCACATTATCTAGGATAAATAAGTGCATTCTGAAATTTTATACAGAAGAGGAAATCATAAAAGAAAATGTAGTAAAGTGGTCACAGAACTTTGAGTATACAATAGATCTTGAATAACAGGAAATATCATGGAAAAAAGATTAATTTACACTCTGTAAAAATTTAAAGAATTATCATAAGATTTATTTCAGATGGCATTTAACTCCTGAAAAAATGTGCAAAATCTACAGTAATTGTAATAACAAATGCTGGAAATGTCATAAAGAAAAGGGTTCAAATTTTTTTTCACATGTGGAGGACATGTGAGAAAGCGAATAAATACTGAATTCAAATGCATTCTGAAATAAAGAAGGTCATAAATGGAAATTTAGAATTTAAGCCAGAAATATTTTTGTTAAACATGTGAGATATGGAACTAGAAAATAAATTTTTGTTTTGTATGTTACCAGCAGCAAGAATTATCTACACTAGGAAATGGAAAAAAATAATACATTCCAGCAGTAGAAGAATGGACACTCAAGTTAATGGATCTATTCAAAATGGATAATCTGACAAGGAGCATGAGAAATGAAAAACCAAACAAGTTCTTAGAAGATTTGGGGGGAAATGTTAGGAAACAGTGTAGGAAATGCATCGTGTCAAAAAACAAAATAAAGCAGGAAGTCAGATTCATAAAATGTTGAAACAGAGACAGCTCAATGAAGCTTAGGAACACCAATAATCCAGCCAACCTCTACCAAAAAGAATGGTCAGTGATATGTGTGCCTCCGATCTAGGCCCAGAAAGATGTTTGTTGGGTACATCTAATACTATCCTGTTTGGTTGGAACCGGATCAAACTCCTGATCCATGGACAATGCCATGCACTGCAACCCATTATAAATATGTAGTTGCTGAATTGGACCTTGCTAACAGAAGTGGTGCTGAGAATCTCATTTTTTTTAATTTTAATTTTAATTTTTTTGCAACTGGTAACCAATTTTCCCTTTTGGCACCTGGTCATTGGATTTGGAGGCCTCGCCAACCACCTTCCTTTTGACAGAGTTTCCTCTGATTTATCTTTTCATTTATGTGTAGTTGAGATTGGACAGCCTCAAAGGCAGGTGTAAATCAAATATGGCAGGGAGAGGGAACATCATTGAGCAAATTGAATTCTCATTTGCCAAATGAGGTGGCCAATGAAATCCAAAAGCCAGGGCAACAACAATATAGGATCCAACTGTAACGAACTGTAAGAAGAATTTCAGCTGTGTCCTTTTGCTTCAGACCAAGCATGTTCAGCAGCTGGCTCACATGAGGCTTTCTCATTCTGAAATCACAGAAAGTGATAACATCATTGTTACTTTAGCTTCATACCAGGGCATTCCCCAGTTTTCCTTGACACTAGACAGATTTCAAGCTGAAGGAGCACAGCAAGGAAGCAGTTTTTCAGATTTACAAGACAAGCTTCCTTTTATCCTGAACAGATGCCCACAGCTTCATAAACGTACATAGGAAAACCTCACTGTAACATCTCGATTCCAAACGCCTCTCTGGGACTTTGTTTATTCAGCTAACAACCTTACAAATTATTAGCACAAAAAAAAAAAAAAGCCACCACTTTGCATTTTCTGGAATTTGTTATCCTATTAAGCAAAGTATCATTCTGTATGTTTATAACTTACACAATTACTGTTCTTGATTAACAACTAAAACTGATGAGTTGGCCTTTCACAAAGCCGTAAGCAAAGTCAGCCAAGCAGAAAATATAAGGGAAGGGAAAACAATTAAAAGTTATTTTAGTTGTTATGTTGGAATTGGTTGTTGTATTTACATATTCTTTCTGAGCCCCCTACTCTGTCCCCCAATAAAATATGAATGTTTTTGTTGCACAGATAAAGTGGTGGCTTTTATACGGGATTGTTTTGCTGTAACTTTATAAATTTCAGATTTATTACATTGTGCCTGGATTAGCAAGCATCATGCATGTGATGTGTTAAAGGAAGAATTAAATCCATGAAATACAAAAACAAATTAGTATCGTATAGTCAGACTGTCTGGAGTCCTCCTTGCTGTAGAGTTAGTGGTGCAAATATGGAGTAGCAGCCTGTGTTTGCTTGATAAAATCAGTGTGTATGTGCAACCACTCCATCCAGAGCAAAATTTATGAAATGTGTTACACGCTTTTGCAAACCTGCAACTGGAATATTCAAAACACACCATAGGAATGATTAATCACATCAAGAAAAGGACAGCGAGCATTTTGCAAATGCTATTACAGAGTACTGGTGTTCTAAAAACACTTAATTCTGCAGAGGGTTATAAATTGGTGCTCAAGTTTAATGGGATTTAAAGAACCAACCAAGTTCTTCTCATTTAAATTTTTATTGATTATGTTGCAAAGGTGATATAACATACTGAAAATCATCTCGGCATCAGCATGGGCTTTCCGCTAAATAAACGTGTGGCAAGAGAGGTAGTGGCTTCTATCAGCCAGGAGCTAACTGGCAAGTAGAATGGTCTTGGATTCATTCAGATGGCTCCTATGGCATGGCTAGCTGACCCTCAAATGGTCAACCTAGGCTTTCTTGGTATAGTGAACATATTATTTTTTTATAATTTGTGCAGTTCTGTATTAGGTTTATACCAAATATTGCATGTTACAACAATTTGTACCAAAGTGTGGGGGTGGGGGTCTGTTTTAATTGTAATTTAAGATAATGTAATACCTAATAGTTTGCACTTTTTTTTTTTTTTTTAAAGTTTCAGGGCTACTTTAAACCTAGTAGTCCCAACCTCCTGAGAAATGCAGGCCAAATTCCACATGATGTGGAAGATATGCTCACAAATTCCCTGATGTTTTCATAGTTATCTTAAAACAGCCACTGGGGACTCTGGTTTCATCTCAGCATCGGTGTGTAATGGAGGTTTTCTTTGTCTTCTCTGTACTTTCTCATTCCAAGTTGCTTTTTTTAAAGCTAGTATTAGACCCAAGGTGGGGGAGAAAGTTTTAAGGTCAATGATTATTAAAAGACTCAGCCCAGTCCTGTTTGGAATTGAGCTCCATTTGCTTTAATATGTGGAACGGGTTTGCTGTCTTAGTCCAAAATAGTCCGGTGTAAAATTTCCTCTCCCAGGACTCATCATTTCAAGCCTCGTAGACTAGTCAGTGTCAAATCTAATTTGTGCCCCAAACATCCTACCTTTCAAGATCCTTTTCCAAAGCCACCCTTTGTCCACCACTCTTAAATCAAACAGCTTATTGAGAGAGGTTGTGTGAGTTCATCAAAGCAATTTCATTAATTATCTCTTGCATCTCTTTGTTCATTTCCTAGATTTAGATGCTAGTAGCCGAGCATTAAAATTACTGTAGTGAGAATTTGGACATTGATTGGTTGTCATCTGAGTTATAGATGTCTTAATTCACCAACTTTTTATCTTGTTGAATATTATAGCTTAATCCTACAGCTGATATATTTAATTTGAGTGGTACATTGTTCATGAATTTCTGTGTGTATTTTACGTACAGAAACATATCCTTCTTCCCCCTCACAGTTATCAAGTGTTTTGTTTTCTCAGTGTGGTTCATTTTAAAAAAATCATCTTTCTAGTTCTTTTTTCTGTCTATCTGTGCATCCAATTTTGGTCTGCATATTTTTTTAACTCACAAAGCACATATATTGTTGCTATTTATTGGTAGTTTATTATCATCAAGTTGACTTTAATTTATAGCAAACTTAAGAACGAGAGGCTTTCATCAATATCATCAACAGCCCTGCTCAGGTCTTGCAAACTCAAGAGTGTAGGTTCCTTGATTAAGTCTATCCATCTGGAATGAAGTCTTCCTCTTTTCCTATTGCCTTCTCCCTTACCAAGCATTACTTTTTCTAGCACGCCATGTCTTCTCATGATATGTCCAAAGTATAACAATCTCAGTTTAGTCATCTTGCTCCTAGGGTAAGTTCAATCTTGATTTCCTCTAGGATCCATTTGTTTGTCTTTTTAGCAATCTATGGTATCCATATACTCATGTATAAGTCTAGAAATTTAGGTTGAAAAATTGATCCAAAAAACCTGAGTCAACTTATCCACAGGTCAATGTAAGTAATGTATTTTAATTCACTCACACACACAAACATACACACAAAACCATCCCCTGGGGAAAGACAAGAGTTTAATTTGTCCTGGAAGCATTGACCCCTTTCTACTCTCTCATCCATCCAGCCTTTAGTATAAGCACAGTTATGCCTGCTCAGTTCTTAGGCATTGTTTTCCTTTGCTTCAACCTTTACATCCTAATTTCTCCTAATTTCTACTCTCAACTTATCCACGGGTCATATCAAAATCCATAATTTTGTCCCCAAAACCTGCTCTTGACTTGTACATGAGATCAACTTATAATTGAGTATATATGGTAACTCTTCTCCAGCACCACTTTTCAAATGAGTTGATTTTCTTCCTGTTAGCTTTCATCATTGTCCAGCTTTCATAACCATACATAGAAATGGGAAATATGATGGCATGGGCAATCCTAACTTTAGTATTCACAATATGTCTTTCCACGTCAGGATCTTGCCTAATTCCTTCATAGCTACCCTTTGAAGTCCTGGTCTTCTGATTTCTTGACTACAGTCTCCATTCTGATTATTGACAGAGCCAAGGTATGGGACACTGGACTATTTCAACGTGTTCATCGTCTTCTTTAAGATTATGTAAATCATCTCTCGTCATTATTTTTGTTTTCTCAGTTCAATTGTAAACCTGCCTATGCACTTTCTTCTTTGGAAAGCTTTCTTCAGTAAACATTCCAAGTCTTTGCTATTTTCTGCTAGGGATCATCTTCCTATCTTACTTCTTGATGTTCCTTTCTCCAATTTTCACACCTTCTTTCTTTGAGTCCAGTCGTGCTTCATGTATGAGATGGCTGGAATGCAAGTTAAACAGAGAGGGTGGTAAATGGCAGCCTTGCCTAACCTCCTTGCCAACTGGAAACTATTCTGTTTCTTCATATTCTATCCTAATAGTAGCCTCTTATCCTGGGTACAATCAAATGTTGTGGCTTACCCATTTCTTTAATTGTGATCCAAAATTTTTCATGATCTACACAAGCAAAGGCTTTGCTGGAATCTATAAAGTACAGGCTTATTTTCTTCTGTGCACTCCCATTATCCAACTTTTTTTCCAATATGATTCTTAGTGATTCAGATTCCACATCTGAATCTTGATTTGAATCTTCAAATCTAAAATCTTAATGTGAAACTTGAAATCTGCATTGGATCAGTTTAGGTCTGATCTGAGTTGGATCAAATTTGCCCCAAATTCAAATCACTGACTCCATACCAGACTAAGGGAACATGCACAGCCTGTGTAATAATACTCAGCATCAAAGCAAGTTACTCATTAATATTGATATACATTTGAAAAAGATCCTATGGGCTACAAAACCTTTCAGTTTGGCTTCTGCAACAGAAAGCCAGTATTCATGTTTGAGATTATTAAAATTATTCATGGGTGTCAACAAGCACACAGATAGTTCCTGTTCAGTGTGTTGTGCTGAAAGACAAAATGTTTGAAGATGGAATATAAACAAACTGTCTTGAGCAAGGCTAACAAAATCATATGTTAACATGCATTCCCTATATCCACCAGTCCTTACCAAAAGAGGCAATTTGATAGAGATTGATCTAGCTTTTCCCTTTTTTAAGTACCCAAGCTAGTCCATAACAATTACACAATACTTTTCACCAAAAGGCAGAACATAAGATATATATAATAAAAAATAAATGATAAAACTCATCACTATACTATGCTAAAATGCTACTAATATACTAAAAACCAAATCCTTATCAGTTGCTACCCATCTTGGCCACCTTAGGCACGCTCTGCAATTAATCCAGCAAGTCAAAGAGGAAATTTTTCAATCATTACCAAAGTGAGTAAGATCTTTGTTCAGCTGGAGGAACAAAGGAAGACTGCCCCACAAATGTGGAGCCAGATACTGAAAGGCTTGCAGATTTGACAGAGACATACACATTTGTGGAACCACCAATAATCCTCTGTCCTTGATGGTACATACCATGCTAGCTGAGCTGTCAGATACTGGGGGAGGTTAAGAGAAAGGCTTATTTAATTTTTATATGTGTTTTTATCGCTTAATTGTACACCGCTCTGATCTTCGGAAGGGCGGTATAAAAATAAACTTATTATTATTATTATTATTATTATTAAATACCAAGACCAAAAGCTGGTAATGAGCCCAGACCCAAACTGGTAGCCAGTGAATTGATCTATGAAGAGAAGAGAGATGAGAGTATTTAGGGAGATTTAAAACAACTTAAACAGCACTCTTCTGGGTTAAAACCAATTGAATAAGAGAGGAGGAAGGCAAAGCTGCCAGTAGGCTATTACAATAGTCTAGATGTGAAATAACCAAAGCCTGGACAAGCCAATGGGGAAACTAGACAGTCAAAAATCTACAGATCCTACTGATGTTCAAAAGATGGAAGTTCTATGCCTTAGCAGTTGCCCTGATAAAGTAGGGACAAATGATCATGCACCAGGACTCCAAGGTTCCTGACAACTGAGATGGGGCCAGTGTGTAACTCTGTAAACACACCAGGGATGAAAGTGGGGCTACTGGGCAGTCAGGCTGAAACACATATGTGTGTATGATACAAATTGCTGCAGATATGTGCAATTGTCTTCACTTTCTTGAGCACATTTGCATTTATTCATATTCACCCTCTTTCTACCGATAATGTGCAGATATCTGAATGCATATGACACGGAAGGATAGCCAATGTGCAATAACACACATTTCTGTGGGTTTGCATGCATACTCTTGTTAAAAACATCAAAGCCTTTTTATGCAGAGTGTAAGGACTTTGAAAGGGAGCACAAAAAGCCCAAATTCCTGTGAATCATATGTGACCAGGTCACATTCTATTCTACTGGAATGAGGAGTATTTTAATCGTGTAGACAACCTCTAGGTCATCCTGTCTTCTTCTGGCTCTTCTGTCATATAGCACCGTACTGACTTCTCTTTGTTTTCCTCTATAATTGATCGTGGTTTCATAATTTGGCACTCAGGATCTGAATAAATAACTTTGGAGCAGCTTCCACTGTGTCCAGTAATGTTTACTTTTGAACAAATAAACCTATTTAGGTTCTCAGCCGTCTGCTTTCTTTTGTTCCTAGCAACCTAACGTTGAACATTATTTATTGTGAATTGAATCAGAAATTGTCAGGAATTATGTCTTACAAATAATGTCTTGAGCTGCATTGCTGCACCTGCCTGAAAGCAACTGTGACCTCAGACTACAGCTGAAAGGGGATTTCTCCATTCCTGCCATGCTTAATCAAATTTGGGCTGGATTGAAAAGCTAAATTTCCACTGGGCATTCAGTATGTTTAGGACTATCAAAAGGCTTTGCAGTGTCAGATCAAGTGTGTTTCATGGTAATATTTTATTTTAAATTCTGGTAGTTTGCCTCCTAGCCTCCTTTGACAGTTCACAGTATCGTGGACTTTGCATAGGTAATTGTATTGCTCTCTCTTTTTTTTATTGTGTACATGCGTGAATAATAGAACAAATTTAACAGTGCCTGCTGTCTCCCATGACCCTCTTGGAAATGAAATGTGCCATCTCAAGGGTTTTATCCCAGAATACATTTTTTTTCTTTTTGTATTAACAAATGCAGACTCGCTTGAAGAAACACTGTGTTTAGACTTGAATTCTAGTCATGATTTAATGGCTTATTCTGTGTGTGTGTGTGTGGAGAGAGAAAGATCTCATATCTTTTGGAGGAAAACCAAGGAGTGTTTATGACATCAAATGACACCTCTAACCATGACAAAGTTCAGCTGTACAATTCTAGTGATACCAAATAATCTTTTGTGTTCATGTGTACATGCATCTGCGTCGATTTTACTTGTTGCAAAAACTAGCGCATGGCAAAGGACTTAATGGGCTTCAGAGATAAAAGAGAGAGGCATCCCATTTGATTGAGAAAGAAGACCTTTGCATTTCAATTAGAACATGAGAATTACATGAGGCCTGTTAACAAAGCCTCTGACAAAGAAGCTCATTTTTACATACTCTTTTTGAGGCCCATCCAGCCTCCATTTTCCTCCTTATCCTCTATCTACCTAGAAGTGTTTTTTTTTAAGCAGGATCAGCATTGGAAGGATGATGAAGGAAGGGTGGAGAAGCACAGACTTTCACTGTTGGACTGAATAATAATAATAATAATAATAATAATAATACTTCTAACATCAAAACAGAGGGGAAAAGAGATCAGTTAAGTCTGCCTTAACAGCTACTCTTGCATATAGTCAGCCCTCCCCATAAGCAGGTGGGCCTTCCGTGGCTTTGAGCTTATGTGGAAGTCAACCCCCGCTGAAGTAATGGGGTACATACCTGTGCCCTGTGCCACATCACAAATGTGCGCCCCATTATTTTTAATGGGGCTTGAGCATACACTCTTTTCCCCATACGCTGAGGCGGCGGGGGGGGGGGGAGATCTGGAATGGATCCCTGCGTATGGAGAGGGTGGGCTGTATTTTTGACAGCAATAATTTGTAAATTTGGACACAAATTGAAATTATAAGAAAAGTGAAGACTGGTGAAAGAAGAAGGATTCAAACAAACGAACAAAACAGCTTCATTTATATACCGCTTCATACTGCCTAAGGAGTGTCTAAGCGGTTTACAACTGTAAGCTACTTGCCCCCAACAATCTGGGTACTCATTTTAGCGACCTCGGAAGGATGCAAGCCTGAGTCGAGCTTTAGCCCTTTTGCTGGTCTTGAACTCGCAACCTTATGGTTTTGAGTGAGTGGCTGCAGTTCAGGCATTTAACCACTGCACCACCAGATTCAGATGAAGCAGTGGCATTACTAAGGGGGCACAGGGGATGCGGACCACACCAGGTGACACCCTAAGGTAGGGTGACACCACTTCTCCTCAAACACCTATCTTTTGGCAGAAACGGGCTGTGGCATTCACCTGCTTCCCTTCAAAATGCTTTAAGAGATGATTGGAGTGGCATGAAGCTCAGTGGGAGGAGAAAAGAGAGGCCCCAGAATTTTTGAAAATTAAAATTTCAAATTTTATTTTTTTTAAAAAAATCAAAATTTTATTTTTTTAAAAAAATCAAAATTTTAATTTTTTAAAATTCTTTTAAAATTTTCTTTAAAAACATCACATTTTAACCAAAATTTCCAAATCTTCACTATGAATATGTAAATACATTTAGTTATGCATATGATATTATGCATATGATATTGTAATTTGCAGGTATAACTTTAATTTTGCTGGTTGTTTATGTCACAACTATTAGGATTACATTCACTGGCATGTGGGAATTACAATTTACAAGTAACATTAGTGCATAAAAAAAGCATTGCAAAGGATTCTGTATGGTGTGAAATAGGAAGGGGTCGATGGGGGTGACACCATGAGTTATCGTACCAGGTGACACCAATTCTAGGGACACTACTGGGATGAAGTCTTCGAGTGGCCTCTGGAAGTAGTTGACATGTTTTTGTTTATTCAAAAATGAATCACCTAACCTGGTTGTTTCATTTCACATGTGTTTATGGCTAGCTTTGAACAAAAACTTTATTGAAACATACCAAATTCTTTTCTTTCTTTCTCTTTCTTTCTTTTGATTCTCCCTGTTCTTTCCATATTAGCTCTGTCTCTAGTACCAAAATTTCTGTAAAAAAGTTATGCGCAGCAACATATCTAGTTCATTAACTGAGATGTTGATGATGATGATTTTCTTTATTTATATACTACCACCACTGTACATGAAAGTCTTTACACAATGTCTTTAAAGAAGTGGCTGAGGATTTTGTACTGTTTTATTGTATTGGTTTTAAGCACTTTTATCTTAACTGCATTTTATTATTTTATGAGTAAGGTGTTTTAATATTGTATCAGTTTAATTATATTTTAATGTTCACTTTTGTATGTTTTTAATTGTTTTTAATATTGTAAGCCACTTTGAGTTGCTTCTTTGGAGAAAAGCAGGCTATAAATATAATAATGATGATGGTGTGGCACTTTGTAAGTAAAAGTTATTTTATATATATTGTCATATGGTTTTAAATACTGTAAGCCAGTATGATTGCTCCAGCAAAAAGCTGGGTATGAATAAAAGTTTTATTTATTTATTTATTTATTTATTTATTATAAAAGACCAACCAAAAACCTTACTTCCCTTTTCTCAGGCCTACAATCTAATTGAAACATAATATTTAAAGAAAAATGGGATGGCTGTGTCGGAAGGGATTAAGTCCAGCATATACTTACTCTTCCTCTCTCCCATCCAAGGCCAGGGCAACAAAGATATTCTGCAGTTAATATGCACTAGATCATATGGTTTGGCAGCCTGTTTGTGCAATTGCTAGACGGATTCTTTTCTCAAGCACAGAATGAAGAACATGGCTATTATCCCATGACATTTGTCCTGAAACTCTGCATATCTACCACCACCTGTGGAGTTTCCATTTAACTAATAGCTGTCAATAGCTACCAACAACAGCAGGGAGAAACATTTAGCATTTTGAGGTGTTCATACGATTCATTTGTATTGTATAATTGTAATTGAAGATGCCAGCCACAGATGCTGGCGAAACGTCAGAAAGGAACTCTTCTAGAACATGGCCACATAGCCCGAAAGCTCCACAAAAAACTCTATAATTGTAATCCTTGCAACAAACTGGTAAGGTAAGTTAGTATTGTTATTCTCCCATTTTACAGATGAGGGGGCTGATTCCAAGAGAGTGTAGTGTGCTTGAAGCCCCTGGTAAGTTCACTGTAAGAAGTAACAACTGAACCATAGACCCCCTGATTCTCAGCATAGTCTCACTGCTACACAGAATTAATTCTCCCTGAATTTGGTTGGTTCGTTTTTGAGCCATCTATCTGTTGAAGAATATGTAAGAAAAGACTGCTCCAAGCATTAACTAACAATAATCAGTACAGTCGTCCCTTGGAACTCATGGGGGAATCTGTTCAGGACCCCCTCCCCAGTGAGTTCCAAATCTTGCGCATATTCAAGCCCATAGGCTTGAATGGAGTATGTGTATGTGGGGCACGCGCCACAGGTGCACACCCCATTAAGGTTAATGGTGGTTGCCCCGCTGCGCATTTTCAAGTCCATGAATATTAAGTCCATGGATGTGGAGGGGCAACTGTATCTTGTTCCATACCTACTAATGAGCAGAATTGTAGCTACTATTGCTGCTGAAGCTACTACTTAATATCTCATTCCAAGGGTAGAGAAACTTCTCTCTTATTCTAAACATTTTGTAGCAGCACACCAAATGTGTAGCAGTACACTTTTCAGGTGTGTATCTGTGCTTTCACATTGCCTGTTGATTCATGAATTTCACAGGGTTTTCTTAGGTGAGGAATATTTAGAGGAAACAGCTTATCCCATGACGTTTTAATTCGGCTTAACTCTATCCGGTTTAAACTTTAATTTGGGTGGCATCGTGATATTATCAGATGGTTTTTGCAACCTAATTTGCCACCCGAAAACAGCTCGGGTCCACCCCTGCTTCCAGGAGCTCTCAACCAGCCATTTTTTTAAGCGAGATAACTCCCGGATCTGAAAAGAGCCGGGAGGAGCGGCTCTGGAAACTGGGATCGACTCGGGATGTGTTTGGGTGGCAAATTAGGCAGCAAAAACCTGATAAAATCAGTAAACCACCCAAATTAAGATTTAATCTAGATAGAGGTAAATCGAACTAAAATGCCATGGGATGAGCTCCAGTGCCTTTCTCTGAAGTACAGCCTACAGCACCTAGTATTCCCTGACTACAAATACTAACCAGCCTTGACCCTGCTTAGTTCCCAGAATCAGATGGGACCTAGTGCTTTCAAGGTATACCTAGTTGTGATGTAAAGATTGCCTTTTAATATTATAATGTCAATTTTCATCAATCCTTTTCGCCCCTATGTCTCTTGGAGATGTTTTTCAGCAGGTTGTGTGACCCCTTTGGAACAGTGGAGGAGCAGGCATTGTGGAGGAAGGTGGAAGTGTTAGCACACCCTGAATACTCTGTGTTGTATTTGAGGGGGGGGGGGGCATATTTCAGATCTCATATCTGGAGACATGTTCTTGAGAGGTCAATGGCCTTTCGGGAACACTAGGTCAGGTTCCTAGGAGAAAAGGAGCGAGGCATATGCATATCTTGGCAACATAGGCCCCATCCAGACTAGCCCATTTGCCCTGGTTTGATCCAGATTGAGATCGATCATGGCAAACCGATTCTATCCAGAGAGGAGTTCATACTATCTTTTGCCCCCATTGAGGCTTCCCGGTGCATTTTACCCCAACGAAGTTCATACACGCAAAAGTACCGATTAAAGATGGAGCCTCTTGGTTGTCAATCAAATGATGTCATGGTGACGTCTGATGCGGCCTTTGGCTGCGCGAGATGCTTGTGCTTTTTTTTTTTATATTTTTTAATATTTGACAGCTTATGCACATGGAGCATTTGGCTGGGAGCGGTGCGGATTGAGGCGATCCTTTCCTCTCCTCCTCCTCCTCCTCCCAGTACTTTTTAAATTATTATTTATTATTTGTTTTAATATTTTATTTTTTTATTTTTTAATTTAATATATATTTTATTAAATAAAATATTTTATTAAATATTTTATTATATTATATTTATAATATAATATAATATTTATATATTATATTATATTTATATATTATATTATATTATATTGTATTATTTTATTTTATTTAATAAAATATTCTATTAAATATTTTATTATATTATATTTATAATATAATATAATATTTATATATTATATTATATATTTATATATTATATTATATTTTATTGTATTATTTTATTTTATAGTTATTTCATTTATTATTTATTTCATTGTATTTTATTGTATTTCAGTGTATTTTATTGCATTTTATTTCTTAGTAATTTATTGGATTTTTTTGTATTTTTTTGGTATTTTTAAAATATTTTTTTTCTTTTTTTCCCCCATTGACAGCTGTCATTCACATTGGCTGTTCCGTTTTTATGAATGGGGCAGAGGGGGAATCCCTGTCCATATATGGACTGGGGTTCCCTTTAAAAGGGCCCCATTCATTCCCTTCCAGTTTAAAGAATGAATGGGGCCCTGAAAGGGAACCCCAGTCCATATATGGACAGGGGTTCCCCCTCTGCCCCATTCATAAAAACGGAACAGCCAATGCAAATGACAGCTGTCAATGGGGGAAAAAAAGAAAAAAAATTATTTTAAAAAATACCAAAAAAATACAAAAAAATCCAATAAATTACTAAGAAATAAACTGCAATAAAATACACTAAAGTACAATGAAATACAATGAAATAAATAATAAATGAAATAACTATAAAATAAAATAAAATAATACAATAAATAATTAATAAAAAATACATTAAAAATATTTTAAAAAATCGGGAGTGCCCGATTTTGCCAGGAGAGGAGGCATGTTTCCCCCCCCCTGGCTTTTTCCCCTCCCCTGAACTTGACCTGAGTTATTGTATTTTATTTTAGTATTTTTTTAAATATTTTTTTTAATTTCTTATATATTTTTTTATTTTATTTTTTCAGTTTGACAGCTTATGCGCATTCTACAAGGCTCCGTTCCCATCGAATTCTATGAATGGGGAAAAAGGGAAACTCCTGTCCATATATGGATTGGGGTTCCCTTTCAATTTTTAAAGGGCCCCATGAAAGGAAACCCCAATCCATATATGGACAGGAGTTTCCCTTTTTCCCCATTCATAAAATTCGATGGGAACGGAGCCTCGTAGAATGCGCATAAGCTGTCAAACTGAAAAAAATAATAAAAAATTAAGAAATTAAAAAATATTTAAAAAATACTAAAATATAATACAATTAAATGCAATTAAATTACTAATAAATAAAATACAATAAAAGGAATAAATAATAAATAAAATAACTCTAAAATAAATAAAATAATAAAATAAATAATTACTTAAAAATACAGTTAAAAAAATATTTTAAAAATGCTGGAGTGCCCGATTTTGCCTGGAGAGGAGGCATGTTCCTCCCCCTGGCCTTTTCCCCTCCCCTGAACTTGACCCGATCGTGATCGGAGCCAAGTTCACATTCCCCGCAAACCGGGTTTCCCCAAAAGAAACGGTAAAAAACCTGCTTTGGGAAAACCTGGGTTATGGGGGATTTATCCCGCTACGGGTGTGCAAAATCCGGATTCAGTAGTGTTAAATCCGGTTTCAGTGTGAACTTCTTGATTTTAAACCGGTTTGCTAACCGGTTTATAACGTAGTCTGAATGGGCCCAGAATAATCAAATCTAAATAGGTGTACTAAGTACTCCTTTCTTCCCACAAGTCAACTGCGTTTCCTTTGCAACTTGAAGCAAAGGATCTCCTTGCAGGCAAAGAGGCAAGCCAATCTCTCTTTCTACCCCCTGTTGTGTTCCCAGCCAAACTTCCCTGTCCTTCCATCTCAACCCCTATGCTGATCCAATCATTGTTTTTATCATGCTAAAATTAAAGCCATCAACCAGCCTGGAAACCCATTATTGATTCCTGAGAAAGGACATCCGGTCTTTGTTACATGACAAGATAGCCCACTACTTGGGGATAGATCTTAGGTATAATGGGTCTGAGAAACCTAGTCTCTGTGCGCTCACGGTACACTGCTCGCCATGTATTCAACTGTGATGCCATTCCAGTGTTTCATGGCCTATTCTCCAGACAGGTAATTATCATCCCCATTCCTGTTCGAACCGTCAGACTCCACTCTCCAGTTTCCATATTCCATTTTGGTTAGCTCTGCATCCCATGTCTGTGTGAATTGCTATTGTGTGTGTGGTTGCACTTCACATTTTTCTAAATAAAAGCCTCTTCATTAACCCGAACCTGAAGTCCTTCTCAGATATTAATAGTACAAACAGATGCAAACAATCCTAAAGATTACCCAGCCTTTTGCAAAGCTAATTTCCCTAACAAATAACATAATATTGATATACTTGGTAGGGAAACCCCTTAGTGCCCCACCTTTCTTTGGGTAACAAATGCTGCAGGGAATTCACCAAGATTGTGGCCCTCCTTCTGCTAGCAGGAGCCTTTTGAGTAGAATTCCACCTAAGGGCTGCTCTCACTAACAGAATTAAAGATGGGTTTAACTGAGCATACCTGACTTAAAAGAACAGTGCACTCTTGGTATCCGCTGGGATTTAGTTCCAGGTCTGTCTGGGGATACCAAAATCCATGGATGCTCAAGTCCATTAAATACAATTGCACAGTAAAATGGTGTCCCTTATATAAAATGGCAAAATCAAGGTTTGCTTTTTGGAATTTGTATATTTTTGGAATATCCTCAAGCTGTGGATGGTCGAATCCATGGATGAAAAAAAATCAGTGAATATGGAGAGCTGACTGTACATAGTTTCCTTTGAAAGCAGAGGATTATCCCAGGCATTATGCTGTAAAAGGTTGAAATCCACATTCTATTGCAGTCAGTCTTGCTACAGATTTAAGTGGCCTGGTGTTGCCTTGGATGTGATCATCAGTTGCTGGTGTCCTAGAAAGTGTTGGAGCAGAGGACACAATAGGGGAAATGTAGCACAGAATAAGTAAACAGGTAGTACGGGAAATATCTGGTGAATCTAAATGGATTTAAGGGTATTAAAAGAGCTGGCAAATGTAATCTCAGAGCCGTTGGCAATAATCTTTGAAAACTCCTGGAGAACAGGAGAAGTCCTAGCAGACTGGAGGAAAGCAAACGTTGTCCCCATCTTCAAAAAGGTTTTTTAAAAAAAAAAAAAAAAAAAGGATCCCAACAATTATCGTCCAGTTAGTCTGACATCAATATCAAGAAAGATTCTACAGAAGATCATTGAACAGAGAATCTGTGAACATTTAGAAGGGAACACCATAAGTACAAAAACTCAACATGGGTTTCTGAGAAACAAGTCATGCCAGACTGATCTGATCACTTTTTATATATATAAAATTACCAATTTGGTAGATGAAGGTAATGCTGTGGATATAGCATATCTTGATTTCAGTAAGGCATTTGACAAGGTCCTCCATGATATTCTTGCAAACAAGCTAGTAAAATGTGGGCTAGACAAGTTAACTGTTACATGGATTTGTAATTGGTTGACTGGCTGCACCCAAAGGGTGCTCAACAATGGTTCCTTTTCGTCCTGGAAAGAAGTGACAAGTGGGGTCCCACAGGGCTTTGTCCTGGGCCCAGTGCTATTCAACATTTTTATCAATGACTTGGATGACAGAATAGAGGGCATGCTTATCAAATTTTAAAATGACACCAAATTAGCAGGACTAGCTAATACCCCAGAGGAGAGGATCAACATTCAAAATGACCTTAATAGATTAGAAAGCTAACAAAATGAATTTCAACATGGAGAAATGTAAGGTACTGCACTTAGGGCAGAAAAATGAAATGTATAGATATAGGATAGGGTACACCTGGCTTAACAAGAATACATGTGAAAGGGATCTAGGAGTCCTAGTAAACCACAAGTTGAACATGAGTTAACAGTGTGATGTGGCAGCTAAAATGGCCCATGTGATTCTAGGCTACATCAATAGGTCTACAGTGTCTAGATCAAGAGAAGTAATAGTGCCACTCTATTCTGTATTGGTCAAGCCTCACCTGGAATACTGTGTCCAGTTCTGGGCACCACAATTCAAAAAGGATGTGAACCAGCTGGAGCATGTTCAGAAGAGGGCAACTAAAATGGTGAAGAGTCTGGAAACCATGCCCTATGAAGAGAGTCTTAGAGAGCTGGGTATGTTTAGCCTGAAGAAGAGATGGTGAACATGTGATATGACAGCCCTGTATAAGTATTTGAGTATGGAGCAAACTTGTTCTCTGCTGCTCCAGAGAAAAGGACCCAGAACAATGGATGCAAGCTACAGGAAAAATAGATTCCACCTCAGCATTAGGAGGAATGTCCTCACAGTAAGAGCTGTTTGACAGTGGAATATGCTCCCTCGGAGAGTGGTGGAGTCTCCTTGTTTGGAGGTTTTTAAACAAGGGCTGGATGGCCATCTATTGGGGGTGCTTTGATTGTGTGTTCCTGCATGGCAGAATGGATAGCCCTTGTGGTCGCTTCCAACTCTATGGTTCTATGATTCTCCTACACACTGTTTCCTTTCCCTTAGCATTTCTTTCAGATCTGATCAATATTCAAGAAAGTGTGTAACTCTAATGTTCCCAGACAGGGAGAGTAAACTTATTACACTTTTCACCTTCTATAGTCATCTAATCACAATTATTTTTAGTCAATGATTTGAAAAACCCTCATCCCAGAAGTGGGCCAGTCACTGAGCCAAACAATCCCATGCCTTCTGGTTTTATTTATCACCCTGTGTCATTAGGGCATGCTTGGCACGTAGAGACAAGAAACATGTGAGACTTCTAGAGTTTGGGGAGATGTTAGGGGAATGATTCTGCATAATGGAAATAAAGTATTAATTTGTCATATGGTAAACAAGGATATGCAGACTTGGTGAGGATTCAAAATAGCCACTTAAGTATGGGAGACTGGGAAGAAGACCTGAGCTAAACAGGAATTCACATCTCTGTGACAAAATGAAATGAACATGAAAACAAGGTTCTACCATCCCTTCATCATGCACAGTCAAATTGTGAGTTTCGGCCTATTATTCTAGTAGGTTGAAGCATATTTCACTTGTTTGTTTGGTGCCATCTTAAATACTCTTCCCTACATGGATACGTTCAGGTTGTGTGTGCACAGAGATTTTCAGCTATTCCTTATTTACTTCAGCGGTTTACTTTACTCTGCTTTAGTACTCATTTACTATTATATTCAGATTTTTGACAAATTTCATTTTTTGGACTACAGCATCCTAAATACTGTGGCCAATATGGCCAGAGGCTGGGCTACCTGATGAATTGTGGGAGCTGTAATTCAAAAGTTAACTTTTCAAACCTCTGATTACATTTGCAGTTGATTTTTTTAAAAAAAAACCTAGTTCTCCATCTGGAAATGGAGTATGGTACACAATGTATATAATTAAAAAGTACATGGAATTGTATTGCGTATTATTGTCACCTCGGGAACTGGCAAATCTGCTGGTCAGATCCAGGCTTTTTGGGTTAAGAGATAAGTGATATATTGCCATGGGAGTTAAATGCCGATGTTTCTTGATTGGGAAAAAGTTCTGAATGTGGAGTTACGCATGTTGTGATTGAAATATATATCTGAGAGAAGTGCCTTAACTCATCCTGAGGGAACTGGGGAATCTGAAGAGAGGAGTCAGACAAGCTCTAGGCCCAGAAGGCAGGCAGATCTTCTGCAAAGACTGAGGAATCCAGGGCAATGCAGCCCCCATTTCAGCCAGAGCAGGCAAATACTATGTAGAGGCCACTTTCCTTTGTGTAACAGCAACAAGTCAACACCTCATGCACAGGATTAAATACCAGACATGAAGCAATTAGCCACCTGGTTGTCAAGGCCAGGCGACTATAAATCTTCCTGCAGCAGAGAAGATTCCTTATTGCAGTTTTATACCAGCTTTATGGTGCATCTGTAGGCTCTTCCTAGTTTGACTTCTTCATATCAGATTCCTCAAAGTGAGCTATTGCAGGAGGCTAGTATGCTGATGCAGACTGAGAAAAGCTTAGAAAACTGGGTTTTGGACTCTGTAAGATAATTAAATTTTAGGGTGCTAGCTATTTCCCTTGAACAAGGATTGGAAATAATCATTTGGGGAAAGAGTCATTGAAGGCTACATACTGTCAGTGGTGTGAAGTCCCAAAGCTTAGAGTTACACAGTGACACAGTATTTTCATAGGCACAAATAACAAACTGGCTTCAACCACCTTTCAGAAATATGCTTTCTAGCAACTAGCTCTTTCCATGCTTGCAAATTAAAGACAAGTTCCATTAATCTGATGAGGGATCCGCTCTTTTGTCAGTTCTTCTTGCCTACGAGGCTTACTTAAGAGATTGCTCACATGTGCACAGTCCCAAAACTTTCCTACCAAAAAATCATACCTATTCCTGAATTAATGGAACTTATTTGTGTAATTCGTAAGTGTGAAAACAGCAGGAAGTCACCAGTTCTTCCTACAGAGGCTCACTTTAGACTGCTTCCATGCATGTGCATGCTGCTTGCAAAGTGAACTGAGAGGGGGGAAAGCTGCCATGCCGATTATGGAGGCTCACTTGTTACTGAAAGAGCAGTGTTTGGTGTCTTTTCGCCTCTGCTTCTGCCTCTGCCTCTGTAACTGCACACCGTCTTTGTGATTTCAGCCTGCATTCAGTATGTTGTGTTTCTGACACTATGGCCAGTATGTTTCTCCCAGTACTACTGTATGGTATTTTTGTTTATAATATAGTATACAGTATTTTACACACACACACACACACACACACTACTTATATATATGTGTGTGTGTGTATGTATACATACACAAGCACACACATACACGCACACACATATGGTAATTAATTATAATAATATACACAACAGAGCAGGATATTATAGGTAAGATTTTGTTCATTTTATTTTACCTTTGAATATATTGTGTATATATTTTAGCTATTGCAGGCATTTAAAAGTGATATACAGTGGGTTATTTATGGGGGTTTTTGGTGGCCAAAAACTTTTGCAAGCTAAATAAACCCCTTGGGTTTCACATTTCAGCCAATTCTAATTTCTAATAGTCCTTTGGTCCATAACCTGTCAGATAAGCAGGGACTCCTCGTATATATCAAGAACATGTTTGCGCTCTCACATGCATATATAAGCTTTGATGCAGCAAACTACTCCAGAGGGAACATGTGATCTCTTATTTACCATCACCATATGAGCACTTTGTGTAGTGTCTGACTTCTGTTTCCACACTTACGTTTGCAAGTGCAGACAGATATCTAAGGACTCTACACTGTTATTCTTCTCAGTCTTCCTCCAATGTAGCATCTTTTCCATCTATGGAAATTGTTAGATAAGAAAGATGTTCACATGTTGCATTCAGGAAAGGGGTAGTTTGTGTACACTAGTAATTTCTCACATGTAACATTCAACATATGTAGCCTGTTGGATCTGTAAAATGATTACTGATCTGTAAACTATACAGTTAGTCACATATAATAGATTGTATATGTGTTCATATGAAGGTTTCTGGGTTTAAATCGTTATTCAAATATTCCTATTCAAGTTGCTTGATTGACAAATACTAGGAATTTGGAATTTTTCAAATCTTGTGGAAACTGTTTGGTTTCCCCCCGCCCAAGAAATTATTCATGAAAGTACTGCTGCTTCCTAATCCCAAAATAAATACTAGCATGTCCAGTGGGACTTGGATTGGATTATGCTCGCTGGAAAAGGTGGTAAGGTAGTTCTAGCTAAACCATTATATAAATATAAATAGTTCAATTATTTAGAGTGTTTTATATGCCTGCCAAAACCCCAGTTACAAAAATTCAAGATGGAATAAAAATGCTAATGAAATTTGTTGCCAAGAATTTAGGCAGAGGGGAGAAGTGAATAATTGCAATTCAGATAACTATACAGGGCAGAATCCTGTTGGACAGTAACAAATAGGCAACCTGTAGTTACTCATTTGTAACTGCTATGTGTTCAAAAATCCTACATAGCCCCTTGTTTAGGGGCTCTGTGAGGACTGTGAAAGTCCCCTCAAACCCCACTTACCAGTAAGTAGCCACTGGAATAAATGGGGGGTCAATTCTGCTGTTGATCAAGAAGTGGCTGCTTAATGTTCCCATCCACTACCCTTCATGCAAGCAATCTCTGGTACAAAGGGATTTGCAAGGGGGGGGGAGCTTTGGGGGCTCCGGTGCTAGAGATCACTCACAGGAAGGAGTGGGAATATCAGACATCCACTTCTCAATTGACAGGGAAACAGACCCCCATAGATCCCCATGTTTGCTTATTAGTAAGTGGGGTGGGTTGTGGGTCCGGTTGTTACAGTGCTACATAGTACAGTATGTAATGATCACACAGGATTCGGCTGGCCTTTTGTGAATTTCAAAGCAAAACAAAACAGAAATATAATGGGATAGATAATAAATCCACTTAAGGTTTCAGTTAGGGTTGCCATATCCCCAGCTTAGCTGGATTGAACCATTAGCTGGCCTAAATTTGAAGCTTGCTTGCTTACTTGCTTTTTTTTTTTTTTTTAAAGGATCAGTCCTCCTGGAAGCTACGTATACTGGAAAATATACAACCGCATGGTTTTGAGAAAATATCACAGCATTGCTGAGCTGTAAATTGACCCTTTCCTGGGTCAACATTGCAATTTGGGAAAATAGTCTACTCTGGAGAAACCAGAACAGGTGAATTCATACACAGCTACCAGAATACTTTGCCCGAGGCCCATTCGCACTACACAGTTATAGGGCTATTGTTGTCGTTGTTAACTGCTCTCGAGTCAACCTCGACTCATAGCGACCCTGTGGACGAGACATCAAATGAGTTGATTTTCTTTCTATCAGCTTTCTTCCCATGCTCTCAGCCTCAGAGGATGGCAAAACTCTGCTGAACAAATCTTGCCAAGAAAACGCCATGATAGCCTTAGCATCATCAAATGACTGGAAGTCACACAACGACAACAACTATACAGTCTATATTATGTAATCAGTGGTCAGAGGGAATTAATATGCAAAAATTGGAAGCACTGTGTGGTGCGCGAACCGAAACGTGCTAACCCTCTCTTGTTCGCCCACCACCTATCTCCTACTGAGGCACTGATATCTTTGGTAGCATGTTTCAATAGTTTAACAGAGGCCAAGCAGTATTTCAAAATGTTAACAAAATATAATTAAAGCTTTGTTTGTCTTGTTCTTTAGTTACAGAAGTTCCTTAAACAAATATACTACAGCCACTCAAGCAACCTTCTCCAATATTAAAGCCAAAAGCTTCCTTAACCTCCAGGCTTATTCTGAGCCTCTCTTTCTCAGACTCCCTCAAGTCTCTCTAGTCCCTACTGGACTTCTCAGACCCTTCCCTGGTCTATCAACTAACCTACAAATGGTCCCTCAGGAACCTTAAGAGCACACCCTCCCTCCAAGGTGTCTCTTCCCTTCCAAACTCCAACAAACTAAACCCACTTTTGCTCCCTGTCCAGGTTCTTTTATAGCCCTGCCCAGCCAGCTTCTCATTGGTTGGACTCCAGGTGCTCTGTGATTGGCTGATCATTACCTTAAGTGATATAATTAACAACCAATGGCTGGGTGGTAGTACATTGAGAGTCTGCATGGCATAGTGGTTTGAACATTGGACTGTGACTCTAGAGACCAGGATTTGATTTCCCACTCAGCCCTGAAACCCACTGGGTGACCTTGCAAAAGTCACTCTCTCTCTCAGCTTCAGAGGAAAATATATCAGTCTTCGCTACGCCCATATGCTTGTCACAGGAAGAAGCAAGAACATTGATTTCTCATTAGTCAAAATCAAAATGATGGTTTTAGTTTGAAATAAAGGAAACCATTCCTTCTGATGCTATTGAGATGCTTTACATTCCATTTTGTGGGAATGTATACATCCTGTGCTTTGTGTTATTTATAGTTCCAACCAGGTGTGGTGAGCCCAGAGCCAACTGTGCCACAGAAGTAGCAATTGTCTATACTGAATAGACAAATTCTTGTTATCCAAGTGGCACTACAGTGGTCCCCCGGTTTACGAATCCCCCGGGGAACGAAATCCCCGGGACCCGAAAAAAGCGGGACCAAAAAATATCCCCCGGAATCCAAAGGATACGAAGGAGAAAAACCGTGCGGCCCCTTTAAATCAGCCACGCGGTCCGTCTCCTAATGCGGTCCCCGGGGAAACGAAAACTTCCGGGTTACGAAAGGTAATCCGGAACGGATTACCTTTGTAACCCAGGGGACCACTGTATTATGTTGTGTTACCAGGTCTCAGAGTGGTTGGCTGAAGGCACTGGCAATTGCTCTGCTTCTCTAGGCAACTCCCATCACCCTCTATCTTTGACTATACTGGTTAGAATTGTTGAGACCTGATGTCAAACAACATTTGGAGGACCATCTTTACATTTCATGTTACCCGTAAATAAAGATAACAGCTAGCAATTTTTTTTCACAGCTCCAAACAATACAAATTTTTGCTTGAAATTAGTCTTGGATGTTTTGTTTGTTCCACTTGATCTACTCTCTGAGCCTGGATAGTGACTATTACATGGGATCTTTGATATGGGAGTTTTACACAGATATTATAATGCATATTTACCAGAAAATAAACTATTCAGCAAAAAAAGAAGTGACTGACCACAAAAATTACAAAAATGCATAAATTCACAATGTTTTTTCCGCATATGTTACAAACTCATAAACTGATGGCTGATTGTGCAAGAGGCCTGATACAAAATATTTCAGACTTTAATAAGATTTTTAACACTGAAGTTTGCTTGAACCACATATCTAGGCCCATATTTGTACTCTGAAAGGAATGCTGTGATGACCCTATTTATAAAATCCTTATTTTGCTCTTTATATCTGTCAGTCTGGCTCCAACCTAACCTCTCCCCGATGTACCTTTGTACATTAAACCAGGCTGAAAGAGAGAAGTGATTGAGCAATCAGAGGAAACTGTCATGAGGCCATCATCCTTTGAGCATAGCGATCAAAAATTACATTGACTTTTGTGTGAAGTTGAACATCCAGAATTGAGCCAAATTTAGACGTATCTCCAGAATGTAGCCAAACTAGATTTTGAGCAAATTTAGTTGCAGCTCCAGAATTTAGACAAACCTCCCTCAAAAGCAAGGAAAAAACCCTTCCCCTGTCCAAGAACAGACACATATTTTCTCCCTGTTGTAATGAGATTTTCACTTGTTCTGGAACTTTCTTTGCTACTTTTTCTAGATCTTCTTTGATTCTGGCCTCACTTGTTTTCATGGGGATAGCACATTAGTCAGCTTCAGGAAAAAGAACACAAACACCAGTTGTCATCTAAATGTGCTCATTCAAACCAGGGCTGTAGCAATGGGAGTTGCAGAATGATGGCACTAACCATCAAATATGTATTTCCCCCGAGAGATTCTCCTTCAGTCCCCATATTGCTAGGGTTGAAGAGAATGGAAGGTTGAAAATGGCACAAACTTTGATCTGTCACATTTGCCATGGATGTTTGTGTTCCCTTGGTCACTTTGCTTTCCCTCTTCATTTGGATGTCTAACCTGTATTTCTAAATGTTCAATTGAGGTTTTAAGTTAGAAATTTGAGAGCTGGAGGGAAACTACACAGGGGAGGGGAGAATCCTATACTTTTGATCAGCCCCACTTCTCTCTATCACCATTTTTGATGCTCTCTTAGTGTGAAGAGAGATAAGTCTGAATGGGAGCGCTTCACCTCTGCGTGGATGTTCTCCACATGATTGGGGACAATGTTTTTATTTTATATTTCCATGGTTTCTGAACATTGGAGAACATTCAGTCAGGGAAAAGTATCCTAGGGCTGATCTAGACTGGCAAAAAGGGGTGTGTTCATGCCTGCGTGGAAGTGTAGCTTTTAGATGACCCACACTGAAAGTTTGGCATGAACGCACTTCTTTTGCATTTTAGTGGGGAAAAAGCAGCTTTAAAAAGGAGCTGCTTTTCCCAGCTTCTTTTTAAAAAGGGTGTAACTGCACAGCTGCATCTAAATGCTGCAGTGCAACTGTGCAGTTTTTTAAAGCTCCCAAACCCTAGCTCCAACCCTAATCTGAACCCTAGACCTGTGCAGTAGGGACTCTGGGATGCTGTAACTGTTATGTAACTGTGCATAAAATGTCAATTCATTCATAAAACAAAGAAGTTTATTCATAAACTTAAATTGTAACAGATTTAATATCTTTTTAAGGGGGGAGGGATGCAGTTTGTTTTATTGATGTAATAGTATTTTAATGTGTAAGCCGCCTCAATTGATCTCAAAGGGGTGGGGTATTAATACTACTACTTCTTATTATTATTATTACTATTATTAATATTATTATAAAATAAAAGGCTTCATTCATGATGCACCGATGCAACTGCACACTTTCAAAAGGGAAGCAAAACCACAATGGTAGTTGCTGAGCAACAGAAAAGACTTCAGATAAGTCGTCCCCACACCTCCAGGTGTCCTATGCCTTTTTATTACATGCCTGGGACTTGCAGTGCCGCTGCTAAGTATTAAGGAAAAGGCAACTTCATGTTGCCCTTTCCAGCCAATCTAGAAAGCCCCCTAGGGTGCATTGTACATTGTAGAAATAATGCAGTTCGATGCCACTTTAACTACCATGGATCCATTCTACAGAATTCTGGGATTTGTAGTTTTGTGAAGCTTTGGCAGAGAATGCTAAAAACTTTGTAAAACCACAAATCACAAGATTCCATAGGATGGAGCTACATCACTTAAAGTTATATTAAACTGTTATTATTTCTACAGTGTAGATGCACACCTCGTCAGACTTGTCACTCAGTTTTTGCAGAGAAAGGTGGAATAGGGATGAGAAGGAATAGGGTTAGTATGTCTTCGAATGTGACTTGAAGACACGCACACACAAACAAAGTATTTAACATGGAGCCTTGGTATACATTATAGCCATTCAGCCAAGGGGATTGGTATTGCCAAGGGGATTGGTATTGCAATTCCAGCTGATGGTTATCATTTTTGGCCAAGTGACCAAGTGGCCAAGCGAATAGAGGTCATTAGGGAGTGAGTTGTTCCCTTCTTCACCACTGGCCACCTGTGATGAGGCTGATAACGAGGAAAGTTACTATGTCATGGCCCCGATTCTGTAATACAGAAGTGGTAGTATCATCATTACAGCTGATGAGTAGAAATTTTGACTCAAGAATACTAGCCCCCATGTTACCACAAGATCTAGAGTCTCTCTATCACCACCCCTTTTGATGTCAGTTTCATAATAAAGGGAAGTTTTAGGCAGATAGTTGAGAGGGCACCCCAGTGCAGAAAACTAGCCATGTCATATAATGGCCATATGAGGAGAGCCTCCTGGCTCGGCATGGGGGGCCACCAGGGCACTTAGCCAGGACAGATGAATTAAGATCGCAATCTGCATAATCCATTCACTGATAGGAGTGATGGTGGGTGATATACTTGGGTTTACACATGAACAGAAGTCCAAGATTACCTCCCAGAGTTAGACTCCTTTGTCCAGAGATGTTCAGAGTGATTGTCCAGCCATCAACAGACTTCTACTTTTATTCTTCTCTCCCTGGAACTTCACCTTTGTCCCCAAATTGCTTCTGGATATGTTTTGGCCTATAGGTTCTGCCACTACCAATTTGGTGATTTGAGGTCAGACAGACACTCTATCTGTATCTTCCTAGACTCCTCAGCAACCACTGGCCACTTTGGATCTGCAGGCAGCATGCTGAGCGACTTTCATCTCACAGAACCCCCTGACTGGAGCCTCTGCTTCTAGAAACAAATACAGTATTGCCCTTTGCAATCCTGATAATCACTATCTGCATTTTATATCGTTAGTTCTTGTATATGTGTATGAATGTGTGTTTTTGTCTAAAAACTGATTTCCCCTTTTGCTGTTATAAAGAAATACATTCAGACCTTGCATTCTGGAATTCTGCTTCTTGAAACTGGTATACACAGACTGATCCCTGCTTTTAGTTGCCTAAAGCCCTTTCAGCACCATTCCCCCTCTTAAATATTGGTTGTGGGTGCCCTATGAGACCCTGTCATTTTGGGTAACAGAGTGACTAAAATGTGTAGCCATACCATCAGCTCAAATTTCCTGTGTCCTTGGTCTAAAGAGCAACAAGTTGAAATAACAATCAAACAGGTCATATAACTACATTTATTTCTTACTGTAGACTTGCAGTGTTTAACGTGTAGTTCAAAGACATACTTACTTTAACAATTATCCAGTCCAGCAAAAGCAAATGTTCTATCTTACATTCTCATTTAAATTGTTTTATGTGTCTTTTATATTATAGAGGCTGAAAACATTGTTTTCTTTTTTTGCAGTTTTGAATTCATGCAAAGTTTGAATGACAATATCCAGGCACATTAACCCAAATACCCATTTATATGGATAACTTCCATTAAAGGTATATTTGCATGTTTGAAGGGCATCCAACAATGAATGGAGCGGCATGGGACTTAACACCTAAAGGGAGAGAAATGGCCTCTGCACCTCAGGCAGAAATGTTATTGAGTATTTTAATCGGATGCAATACCTCCAACCGCTCTAAAAGACAATTCAAATGGAGTGTGGAGGAGGTTTCTTATTAGAAGAGGAACAGACTGAACACAGCATAGCCAATAGGCACCTCCATTCATACATTTTGCTTGACAGAAATATATCTGAAGTATAAAAATTATAGTCTGAAATGGGAATCTCAATTACCTGCAGAGCTTTTGGAACAATGCAGATCTTCATACGAGGACTTGAAAATTAACTCTCCCTGTATCAATTTATTAGTGTGTGATAAATCTCATTTTAGGGGCTGACCAGATCAAATATGAGATATAAGCTACAATATCATGTTTGCCAGTTTAAGTATTTTTGTTTATTGCCAAAAGCAGGACAGCATGGGCATAATTATTGTTAAGATATCATTGCTGTCTGTGAATGTATCTATGAATTCTTGGCTGTGGTAAATAAAATGTAATTTCTCTGATAGATTTCATGGGTCTTTTACATCAGTGGTTGTCCATAACGAATTTTTTTTTTCATGTTTTCCAAATTTCTTACACAAACTGAAGCACAAGTCCAAGTGATTCATTGAGGGCTTGAAATGGCAGAGTCATTTCACTTACCCCACTTTTTCCCCCAATAATTCCTTTCTACCCCAATAATTCCTTTCTAATCAGCAAAATGATCACTATTTAATGATGTTTAGATTAATCAGAACTTGGATTTTCCGCAGAGTCAAGGAATGTATTAAGACAGCCTGTCCTGAAAGATTGATGGATCCAGATGGTATCCTGCCATTTTCACAGCCTCCCAAAAATGGAGAGAAGATTCAAATGTGTATGAGACTTGTGCTTGTCTCTGGCCCTTGATTTATTGATGGCTCATGAGTTAAGGGGAAATGACTGGCAGAATTGTTAATGGTAGTGATGAACACTTCCTTACAATAAAATGCGATCCATGGCTGTGATGAGCATCAAATTGTCTTGGATAATTTTGGACCAATCACAAATATTCCATTCCTGGACAAGGTGTTTCTGGGTTATCTAGATTGATATCAGTCTGTCTCCAGACTGGGTTATAAGACAGAGACCACTTTGGTCACCTTGATGAACCATCTATTTTGGGAAATGGAAGGAAAATGGCTGCCCCCAGGCTCTTGAACTCTGTGCAAACAAAGGATAGGCTTTGGTGTCCTTTGAACTTCCATGGGCAGGCAACACCAGCCAGCATTCACTTGGGGACTTATCTTCATAAGCAGATTTACATCTGAAGAAAATACAATTTAGCCATTTCACAATATACATATTCAACATGGGGATCCATCAAAGTGATTATTGCATATCAGGACTGATGCACTATGGAATCTGATGCACAATGGGGCCCAATGCACATGGGAACGGTGTGCATTGGGACATCATTTCGGAAGCAGTGATGCACATCAGCACTTTTCAGAGCTTATTGAGACTCTCTTGCAGATGTCCCTTTTTACAACTTTGCAATTCACTAACAGGTTTTTTTAAACACCTCTGCTATGTAACTAGGAATACATAAAGATGTGTAACATAGACTATGATAGAGAATTGCGGCTGGTATTCTTAATCAGACAGGTTTGGGGCCTTTAAACTGACCTGTCCATTAGTCACCCCAGCAATGTTTTGTGATCACTGTCTACTTTCCAGTTTTACTGATGTGTTTTTTTGCTGATTTGCTTTTAGTTTTTTGGTTACAATTTGCATTTGTTCTGTATTTTGTATTTGTTAGGCCCTAATTTTAATGGAAATGGGGAATAAAACATTGAAATGTAATAAATAAGAAAAGCCACTTGCATGTAAATAAATAAGTGGATGTTTACATAAAATGTTTTTGGGACAGTCGGCTTAGACCTGTTGTGCTGAAAGCATGGCCCAAATAAAACAGCATCACACAAAGGCATGGCTCTCTTCATGACAATTGGGTTGTACAAGGGAGGCATACATTACATAACTGAAATTAATGGCTGGGTAAACTGGGCATCAGAGTGCTGTAAACTGCACCCTTAACAGTCATAAAGAAATGGAAAGGGTATCCTCCTGGCACATAATCTGCAAAGTCAATTTATGAGCAAAGCAGAGACTATTTTTTTTTCCTTTGCCCTGAGAGAGTGGACAAAACTGCTACCTTCTGAAATAAGAACAGCACTCTGTAATATTACTCCCCCTTCCTTACTTTTGGGCAGTTAACTTTAAATAACAGGCTATTCATAATTCAACAAGAATTAATAATTAATCCTTCATTACCTAAAGAATTTGCATAATAACAAGTGTTTCACGTTAAAGTTAATTTAATATTATTAATTACAGCATTGGCTAATGGAAGTTCTTGAAAAGTTTCTCCCACACAGCTTGTACATTGCCTGGGAGACAGCGCACGAGAATCTTTTGAGGAAATTATCTCAAGGGCTGCATCTGCACTGCAGAATTAATGCAGTTTGATACAGCTTTGACTTTCATGGCTCCATGCTATGGAATTCTGGGATTTTTAGTTTTGTGAGATATTAAGCCTTCTCTATCAGAGAGCTCTGGTGCCACAAAAAAAAAAACAACCCTAAATCTCACGATTCCACAGCATTGAGTCATGGCAGTTAAAGCAGTGTCAAATGCATTATTTCTGCAGTGCAGATGCAGCCTAGGATTCAATTTCTTTCTTTCTACTTACGTAAACCCTAGATCAAAGCCTAGCAAAGAAAGTAGCTGTGACGATGTGCGCAAAAACAGGTTGAGAACGTAAAAAGAGAACTCTGGATGGGTCAGCAAAGCCTGGGTCATTGTGGAAAATAGCCCCTTGTCTCACAGTGAAAATGAACTGTTTAAAATACCATATTTATTGCCAGGAAGCCGGCAATTATATGGACATGGATGAACCTATACAGCTTACTAACAGCTGCGTAAAATGGCAGCAGTCTGCAGACTATGGCTTTTCTAGATTTTGTATTGCTTATTCTTTCACATGGAAACCAGTTTCCCTTGAGCAGTGGACATGGGAGAATTCAGACACTACACAACAGTGTGACTTACTACTGCAAGTATGTGATGAATGTGAGAAACTAGTTTTTGGGGTCCCTTTGTAGATAGTACTGGGTGATCTATTGACTCTGGAATGCTTTTAGATACAGTGGTTGAACTAGTCATAAAAGAAGGACTAGACAGCAATTTTTGATCCTAATTTGCACTTCCTGGACACCAAATGAAACACTGCTATTCTCTGGATTGCAGATGTCTCTAAATTTTGCAATACGATTCTATCAAAATTGTGCACAAGGTTTTACATATTTGGAGAAAGTATTACAGAAGTGAATACATTTTTGAAAACTTGTGTTTATAAAGTACATATTTAGGGAAATGTATATGAAAATAAAAAGCTAGCATGGTGTAGTGGTTTGAGTTTTGATCTACAACTCTGGAAACCAGGCTTTGAAACCCACTGGGTGACCTTGGGCAAGTCACACTCTCTCATGCTCAGAGGAAGGCAAAGTCAAACCCCGTGTGAACAAATCTTACCAATAAAAACCTGTGATAGGGTCTCCTTAGGATCCCCATTAGTTGGAAACTATTTGAAGACACACAACAACAAGAAAGTGCTACTACGTTCCCTATTTTCATACGATAGACTGAACATATAGACAGTTCAGGCTTGCACTATGAATTTTGGGAGGAGGTCAAATCTTTAAAAGTTTTAGTGTCAGCAAAATGGCTAAGGCACCATAAGGAAAGTAGCTCCAGTGATTATGAAAAAGAACATCCACTTTAAAACTGAAGCTAAAACTACCAATTGATTTAAGGTAGTGTATGGCAGTTCATGTAAGAGAGCCAGCATGATGTTATGGTTTGAGTGTTGGAAAATGACTCTGGAGACCAGGGTTCAATTCCTAGCTCATCCATTGAAACCCACTGGGTGACCTTAGCCAAGTCACATGCTCTCAACCTCAGGAGCAGGCAAGGGCAAACCTCCTCTGAACAAATTTCGACAAGAAAACCCCAGGATAGGGCTGCCGTAAGTGGGGAAACAGCTTGAAGGCACACAACACACACATATGAAAATAAATGGGTATTTTAATGCAGATGATGTGGAAACAGGACTGAACAGACATCTGACTTGAACAGAAGGAAAACTGATGTGGAGCAAAACAGACAGATCCATCCATCCCTAGGCAAGAAAAGTTCTATCTGTTGTGCCACCTACATTTTTGTTCAAAATTAAAGCAACTTCAGATATATATTTTTTTGAACTTAAAAAATTACTTTTATTTTTGGAACCAATAAAATTATGGCAAATATTTACAAATAATTATCTCACATAAAGGTTACATAAAATCAATATGTTCACAAGTAACAGTCACTCTCATGAAAAGACACACAGATATCGAAACTACGCCAATCTTATTGCATGTTTCTTCAACTAATCTAAAATAAAATGTTTTGCAGTCAACCATTTAACTTAGAATAAAAATCACAAAGTCCAGTATTGACAACAAAATTCAGAACCAAAGTGGAAAAAAAAGAAATCAACTCCTTCCCCAAATGTCCCTCCCTTTGACCCACCTCTTAAACACCCACCCAGCTCTGGAAAAAAAAACCCAAACCCCAAAACAAAACAAAACAGAACAAAATAAAATGTCTGACATCTTTGGCAAATTGGCACTGCTGTCATTACATTCAAATATTATTACACACAAAAGCAACGCACGGCACTAAGAAAAAAACACCAAGATTTCAAGTCAGTTCTTTTTCCTACTAGAAAAAAAGAATACAAAACATACACATTTTTTAAGAAGCAATTTTATCTGTGTGGAGACTGATTTATCTCCTACGTTCAAAGGCAATTCAATTGTGGGTTTTTGTTTTTGTTTTGTTACTTATTTGTTTTGTCTATTTTGTTGATTTTTTTTTAAAGTAAGCTTCTAAACAGCCATCAGAGACTTTGGTGAATACAATCGACATTTATTTCTTTTATGCTGGATATCAATAATACAAACAAGTCTGTCTTGGAGAAAAAATTAGCATTCACTCAGAAAGGGATTCTATTTGCAATATAACATGTTTTTTCTTTATGTATTTTCAAAGGCCACTAGAAAGTGACAAACCAGGACAGTGTTTCTTTCAACATAAGGCTGAGCAAAACAAAGGAAAGATCAAGGATTTGGTTCATGCATTATATTTTTGCAGATTTCATTCGGGAAGAAAATTGAATTTATGCTTTATTAGTTACCATCTGTTTACATTGGCCAGGATCCAGAGCACAGTGCAACTAGTTCCATCCTCCTCCCTGAAGTGGATTTTGGGTTCTTGTTTTTCTGACAGTAGCCTCCGCGGTCTCATGGCAAACCATCATAGAAACTGAGGAGGACTTTGGAAAGCAAATTGTGATAAGGCATAGATATCTTCTGTTCAAAGGAAGTTCTACTAGCACGCCCAAGTTCTCAGGTGTACCTGAAGTAGCTCTTTGGGTGCCAGGCATTATAGGTTTCCATTACCTCCACTCAAGATGCTTCTTGTCATAGATGAATTCTCCCCCATAGAATGCTTCAAGACAGCTTTATAGCTACCCAGAGGTAAGATACTAACCACTTCCTGATATCACAAAGCACGTATCCACACTGCCATAATAATCCAGGTTGACATAACTTTAATTGCCATGGCTCCTTCTTTTGGATTCTGATAATTGTAGTTTGTTGTGGCACCAGAGCTCTCTGACAGAGAAGGCGAAATGACTCACAAAACTACAGTTTCCAGAATTCCATAGCATTGAGCCAGGGCAGTTAAAGTGGTGTCAACCTAGATTATTTCTGCAGTGCAGATGCAGCCAAGGTGAAAGTATGTGTGTGTGTGCCAGTCCCCAAGGCCCACTGCTGAAATTTGCTTTACAAGGCAAAATGAAAAATTCCCAACATTGGCAGTGCAGACCTGACAAAGTAACTGGAAAAAAACTGTTTATACTGGGGTTTGGACCAGCTTCTGAGGAAATCTGTGGGTGTATGGGCATGCATGCATCCACACGCATGCAAACACACACATACACACAGACTCATAGTCAGAGCATACATTGAACATAAAAATGCTATTGTCTTGATAGTTAAACTGAAACAAAGCATAAATGATGGCATTCAGAGAGGAACAATAGGATCAGGTTGGAAGCAGGATCTAACAACCAAGCAAAGTTGAGATATTTCTGGTACCATATCTTGCATGATATATTTTATCTGGCTTTGCCATGTTAGGCCACATTAATGCTAGCCATAAGTTACGCTTAATGGTTTTTAATCAGGGCGGTGGGATTTTCAATTTATACTGAAAGTGTCACCTTTTGTAAATCACAATTAAAATTGGGCATTGATTATTCAGAATGTTTAACTTGCTATTTGCATAAATATAAGGAAACAGTTGTATTAAATTGCAGTCTGGCCTAAATATATATATGTTCATTCAGGGATTAATTCTCTATTCCTTCAAAGGGAAAGTGGGTGGGGAGAATAAAAACATTTACTGTGCAAAAATCAAATAGCTGATGGCAAAACACATAAAGTGAATCAACAGAATCACATGCTTAAGACAGTCCTTAATCGGTTTGGCTTTAAATATAGCCATAAAATAAGAAGACATGTTTTAAACAATTGCTGCTCTTATGAAGAAGGTTAAACAAAGGAAACCCCATTGTGTGCTTGTATATCAATAAAATGATACTGGTCATTTTACTGTATAAAACTATTAGCCACATTTCTTTTGCTTAAACTTTTATTCAGAAAATTAACTTCCTTTTTTGGCAGAATGAAAGGTTTAATTTTTTTTCTCAGATCCGTATAATATTGGTACATTAAAATCCTGAAGGAAGTGAGAATTCAGATTCTAAATCAAAAAAGATGTATCAAGTCCAGTTTTTACATATTCTGTGTACCTTGCTTGGAAACTGTCGGCATATTTCTTATAAAGGAATCCCAGCTACGGTAACAGATCTTAAAGAAGTTGTAAAACTGTGACTTTATTATATGAAATAACACCTTTTTTCTTTCTTTTTGAGAAATGATAGGTTGGATTCAGACTAAGGCATGTTTAGAGTAGAGCCACTGCAGTTAATGGGATATTGGACTCATAGATTTCAATGGGTCTAAGGCTAAGCAGAATTCCGTTTGGAATAGACCCATTGAAATGTCTGAGTTCTTCCCATTATATTTTATGTAGCTCCCTCGGAAAATCTTTGAGGGCAAACAAGGGAGAGGAAAAAAATAAACCTCAAAAGAACTGGAGATGTTTCAGATAAGCATCCACTCTTTTTAGGGCTTATCAAAATAGAGTCACACCTCCAAATCTTTTGAGAGTGACCAATCGATATTAAACAGACATGAACACTGGAAGGAATTTTCCAAAGTGAGTGGTTTCAAGACTGAAGCTACTTGCAACTAACTTTCCTTTCTTCAGCAGAGGCCTCTTTTAACAAAGTTCTAGCTAAACTCGGGACACTATAATCCCTTGCAATCTAGTAAGCATTGGAGAAGGTTGTCCTGCTGAGCTGTCTGTAAAGCATCTCTAGAAGGATCTTGGAGAGGAGAATTGATCTTCCCATCATCTTTTAAGGCAGGGGATGCAGGACTTCCATTAAAACCTCAAACAGGCACATTTTTCTGAATCTTTAGATTGATCTAGCTTCACTGATGTAAGCAAAAAACTGATACATTTTTTTAAAATGAAGTATTGTGGCCCTGAAAGACCAGCAGATGTGGTATGGCATAAGTATAGTTCTGTATGTGAAATAAGCATGGATTGTAATGCATGAAAGGTTAAGCCATGATAAATTCCCCCTCTCTCTAAGGTGCCACAAGAAGTTTGGGCGTTTTGGAGACTAACATGACTACCTTCTCTGGGAACTGCTTGAGAAACCAGTTTGCAAAACATTTTCGGTAGTGGAAGAAGCCAATAAAACATTGTCGTTTTGCAGTGTGGCAACAGCTTCAGATAGTTTAGTGCAGAGGTACATAACATATGGACCCAGAAGCTACAGACAGACCACTGCTATGTTTTGTGCAGCCTGCACAGGGCCTATGGGCACCCAAAGGCACCTGGAAATTCTGCCACCTCTCACTCACTCCTCAGGTCCCAACACGACAAACCATGGCAAAGGGGTGGTGCTCACACTGCCTCTTCCCTGCTAGTGCCCTATTTTGGTAATGGGCACCAATGAAAGGCCCTTTTCCTTCCTCAATGCTTTGTATGAATAGAGTCCATCCATAGAAAAGGAAGGTGTTGGATTCTTGTCTCTTCTGCACTCTCACTGGTTGCCAGCTCTCAGAACCAACTGAACTGGGCACCTGGCTGGTTTGGTACCCTGTGGCATGGGAAGCAATCAGTCTTGGATCTCATATGATGTTTGTTTAACTTAGTGCTAGAGCTTATGCATCCAGATCATGCCCAAACAGCTCCTAATCTGCAAAGTTAAATTTGAATTGAATCTCAGTGTAATTGACTGAGCTGATAAAAATGAGCAAATAATTTTCCCTGTGATTTCAGATGTGGATCCTAGGGTTATTTTCAACAATGTCTTTTGCCTCACATAAGCACATGGAACATTGTGCCAAATTGTTTGTCCTCAATTACAAAAGAGAAGAGAGTGGGAATGGTCACACAAACATTCGTAGATCAGTTTTCTTTCCAACCAGCCATGAGCAACCAGCACACCAGAACTGAAGATGTATCCCCAGTAAATGTCATGTAAGCTTTGGAAATTTGAAAAGTTACTTGTGTTACCTAGACTCAAATTTTATTAAATTGATATGGTGATTGAATGTTTTACCTGAAGGCTTCTATATGGGAAAAGCATCTCTATGTAGACTTCCATGGGAGCTGCACAGTCCCAACTACTATGGAAACCTATGGGTTTACACTTTCTTCCTGGTGACATCAATGCTCAACATAAGGATGGGATGGGGAGCTGAGTGGCTGTGGACCTCCAACATTTTAAACAATATCAAGAGAGATTTAGCATGTTTTTTATATTGGTTTCAATTTACCACTTTTTGAGAAAACAAATTTCACTTTGGGAAATATACAACTACTCCAGTTTCTACATATATTCTATTTCAATGTACATAAGGCTTCAGTTATTTGGAATTCCTTCTTTTCATGTTCAGTCAAACTTAAAAGACAGAGGATGTGTGCTAGTGTTAAGTGTGGTTACAAATAAACATAAATTAATGTTCAGGAATTAAAATGGCACTAACTGTCCATGTCTGTCTTTTATTCATATATTTAATGCCCATAGATGGAGCATAAATGACTGTCACATTAGAATCATGTATGTAGAAAGAACATTAGCCCCAGAAATAGCCACAATGAATGGTAACCTGGTTCAAAGTTGTTTTAAAGCTTACTGAATTCTTGGAATCAGTGCACCAGTAGCAAAACACATTTTCCAATGTGTTTTAAATTCATCATGTGTTCCACGTTGCAGTATTTGATGCTAAACCACTCTATAGTTACACAAAGAAGCAAGTTATTTACATTGGTGCTTTGTCATTCAGGCTGACCAATATTTTTTTTTTCCTCAGTGCCCCTTCCTTAAAATAAAACCCAACCGGTACGGTCCATTTTGGAATCAGACATCCTGTTACAATGCACATTGAAGAGAGACATTCAACAAAGGAGTGCTGAGCACTGAGAACTGCTCCCGTTCCCCTCACATTGCTAGGAGAACTTGAGATAGCTGGTCAATCCAAAAGCAAGACAGCTGTGTGTAACACAAGGTTACTGCATCTTGCAAGCCACAGGAAACGTCAACAAAACTGATTCTTTGTTTGCTCTGCTTTTTATGGGAGATTCAGTTAAGGTCACTAGAATTTCATTAATGAAAAAAAGGAAGTAATAAGCAGTTCACCTAGCTAAACGAATAACAATCCAATCATTGCATGGGTCAGTGGGGGATACTTTCTTTTATCCTTCCTTGTAGTCTGATTTCTGCGGTTGCATTCTAGGTGATTCCAGTGCTGTCAACCGGCGTGGTATGTTTAGTAAGTGCCTCTTGGTTCCTTGTGTCAGTGACGATCATAAGCAGCAGCTGCTGCAGGTGGTGCTGCTCCACGAGCTGCAGCACTGTAATAGTAAGGAGAGCCTGGAAGAGAAGAGACACCATGGTGTAAAAACTCCAGGGATTCTACTCAGTTAAGCAAATAAAGACTCTGACAATCTCTGCAGCTCCCTGCAATGAGACTATACCTAGGAAACCTAACAGATCAGTTATTACATATTATTCAGATCAGTGCATTTGCCAAAAGATTCACTGCGCCAGAAATACAGTTGGCCCTCCTTATCCACGGATTTTTTTATCCACAGATTTGAGCATACAGGGCTTGAAAATATTCCCCAAAAGTATAAATTCCAAATAGCAAACCTTGATTTTCCATTTTATATAAGGGACACCATTTTGTTGTGCCATTATATTTAATGGGACTTGAGCATATACGGATTTTGTTATCCACGGAGGGTCCTGGAACCAAACCCCAACGGATAACAAGGGCCCACTGTACCTACAGCACAGACAATTCACTTACTAAAACAAAACCAGATAACAGGAGTTCTGTATCAATAACCTGCTCTCCTAAAATATTTTACATCCAAACCTGAAACAGCGCTAGGGAGGAGTGTAGCCCTCCCTGGGCCTGCCTTCTTGGCAGGGCATGGGCTTAGAATCCGGGAAGGTTTCAGTACCTTGCAAAGAGTATGGATGGGGTCCCCTTAAGGGACATGCGAAGGAGAATGCAGCAGAAATGGCATGTCCAGGCAGGGGCTTATGCATTTCCAGCAAACACACACACACCAAGGGGAGAGTTAGGGTTCCTACCTGGGAGGACTCCCATTTGGGCAAGTCCCCATTGCTCCAGTTCCATTCTCTGGTGGAGGCCGGCAGTTGGTCACAGCAGGCAGGCTGGCCAGTGCGCAGGTCTGACCCCATGCATGTGCCAACTAACTGCAGCTGTAATCAATAAATAGTTGTGGCCATTTTCAACCCAAAATTGTGTGTGCGTCTTTGTTTGGCAAAGCAGACCCGTCCCTGGACAGGCAACAGCAAATTTAAATTAAAAAGCTTACCACATACCACTGCTTTACCACAGTTGCACTGTGTTAATCCCATTTTTGCCAGGACCTTATTGCATGACACAATCACTCTTCTGGTGCTGTGCCAGTGTTGAGTCATTTGGAAATCATTTCTTTTCAATGATCTCCTGTCCTGCTATGGTTTAGTAACCACTTTCAGAGTGAATGTCTTGTTTCACTTCATTGCAATATTGGAAGCATAGTGGATACGGTTCATTGTTCACGGGGGATTCCTGGAGATCTCTAGCAGGGAAATCCAAGACTACTGGAAGAACACGGATTCCCAAGAGAACTAGTGTACTCCATTCTCCATTCTCTGACTGTTTTGGCTTTTTTTTTTTTTACATTAATAACTTTAAAAAAAATAGTAAGGGAAATAGCACAATAGTCCAATTCTGAGGTAATCCTATTAAGGATTACTGCCCGGAGAAACCACAAGGTTCAGGAAAAATTTAAAGAATAAATATATTATGTTTAAAGAATAATAGAGTCAGCCCTCCTTCTCCATGGATTTTTTATTCATGGATTCAAGCATACACGGCTTGAAAATATTTTTTAAAAAGTATACATTCCAAATAGCAAACCTTGATTTTGCCATTTTATAAAAAGGACACCATTTTGCTATTCCATTGTATTAAATGGGACTTGAGGACCCATGGATTTTGTTATCCACGGAGGGCCCTAAAACCAAGCAGATAAAAAAGGCCCACTGTATACAAAAGCAGAACCAGACAAGTGTCAATTTGTGGGGGGAAAGCATTGGGGGGAATGATGGTAGTGTTGCAATGTGTTCTTATCTTCCTGATCTAAATGGGGAATGGGGAATGGGAAGAGGGCTTTCAATGACAGCATCATTATGCAGTTTTCAAGTACATGTTCCTGGTTTTTGTTTTTTAAAAACACCAATCATGGAGCAGAAACAGGAGCAAATAGAGTGGTGTAAATGGTATTGGCATATTTCAAATGTGCAAAAGCAAATGTTGGAACTAACAGCATTGATGTGCATATGTGATGATGGTGCAAAAGGGTATATAGCCTACCTTTCCAAGTTCAAGCAGAATGACCCAAAACAACTGACTAGTGTGAGAAGCTGTAATTTAGACCACTGATTCAAATCCATTTTCCCTTTCTTAGTGTTCTTAAATTTCATTTTAGTTGCTTGATACAATCATTCAAACTTATTGATTTATAACTAAAAACATTATACTACCAAGGAAAATATACTTCACTATTACTAAAGACTTTATATTGCCAAAGATGATAGCTATATAAAGTATATTTTGCAATTTTCAGAAATAAGACTTTTTTATTTTGTTGACAATCTACTCTTTTTCTCATGATTTGTGTCAAATTCCATCAGGATGTAAGCTAAAAATTCATTTCTTTCCCTCTCCCCACTCCACACCTTCTGGTTTTGAAAAATGGGTAGTTTATCTGTGTACAAACAGAAAAACACTGAGCAAGATAAATTACTGTACATAATACAATCCAGAACTTCTCAGAAGAAAGGACAAGGACAAGGAATTGTCAGAATGTGGGTTTTTGCTTTGAGGGGGGTGGGGTGGAATACAGAATTTCTATAATTATAATTGTAGCATCATAATATAATTATAACTATAATTATAATATAAGAAACTTTTATGACTTTACTGAGAAAAAAATGTCTTTAGAAACATTGGTTTAACATGGGAAAGATCTCCTCTCCCCAAAAGCTGAAGCATTGAGAGCTATAACAAATATATAATACAAATATATAATATATAAAAAATATAATACAAATACATAATCCACTGTTTTTGTGAACAGGGGGGTCTTTGAAACATGGTATCTGGTGCAGCGCAAACAGATGTAGTAGGAAGGAAAGATTCCTGTGCATGCACAAAAATGTATGAATGCTTTAGATCATGTCTATATTTTTTTAAAGCATTTTTCTTAATTTTCATTGTAAAATTGTGGTGACTTCTAACAGTTGACATCATCTTGCTTCTGTTTCCCTAAAAGGCCCATTTGAATGTCTCTGAAAAGAAAAAAAGAGCTGCATGGGGAAACAATTGAAGTAAGCTGAGGACAAAGGGAGAAAGTGGGATGTTTAAAACAGTTGAAAAAGTAGGACAACAAGGGAATAATATATACTGGGTTCAGACATACAAATATCTCTTTAGCTATACAAACTACTGATGGCCTATTACACAAAGGCTGTCTGTCTTAGGTGATAGTTGTCAACCTAATGCATTAGCATGCATATTGGAACTCATCTTGGATGGCTGAGAATCAAAGACCAAGTGCAAGGCCAGTGCACAACTTTTCAGGCATGCATGTAAGTTCTGAATATCTTCGTTCTCAACCACAGCATATGAACACCATGTTGGGAAGTTTAGGAATGCAAAATGCTATTTTAAACAAATTTGTGTCAGAAATGAAATGTTTTACCAGCAGCCAATTGGTCTTATCAATATTTATGAAGTAGCACTTTTCTCTGGATGTACGAGAAAAAATTTATTGTAATTTTTTATTGTTTCTTTAGAATGTGTGCAGAAGCTAACAAAAAGTCATGGGGTTTTATTGGCCTGAAGTTATACCAAGACTAGGGATGGGTGTTTGTTTGATAGAGGAGAATTCTTATACTGCACTAATTTGAATGCTTATTCAAGAATGCAGCAACCAGCTGGAAGTGAAAGGAGATCAATCATGCAAGCAATAAAATAAACTTGCACATATTTGGAAAGCAAGAACCTCCTCCAGGTGATGAGAGAGGACTTTGAGGATACAGGGGATGGAAGAGTAATGCTGTCATTTTTCATTCAGGCTGCAACAAATGCAGCAAATGGTCAGCTTATCTATGCAAGATAAACATGTGAAGAAAAACCCTGTAAGCCAATAGCTGTTCTGTACATGTCTGCAAGTAAACTTAGGGCGCATTCCCACTATGAAATAAAGCAAACTGATCAGTTTAAATAACTGTCGGGGGGGGGGGGAGTCAGGGTTTTTAATTTGGGAGGGCAAGAGCCTCATTTTGGAGGAGGCCCAAGGTGGAAAATCCTCTCTCTCACCCATTCACACCCACCCCAGCACTTTTGATGTGTCAGGATCCTTCCACAGGAGCCCATCCAAGCATGGACCAAAAAAACCCCCAAAACTTCCCAAAAGCCAGGCTGCCCAGCCTGCCACTTATGTCACTGATGACACACAGATGATTAACATGGATTTTAAAGCGGCCCAAACTAGTGAGCATGGCAATCATGCCAAAAAAGAAGTGATTACACGGGGATAATGAAAAAAATCTGGTTTCATAGTGGAATGACAGACCTTTTGGGATCGATTAACAACATGGAGTGAAAGCGAATCAGAATTCAGATTAAAGTGTAAGTTGGAATGAGCCCTTAGTAATTTTAAAGTAAAGTTAGTAAGGTCTGCAAGGAAAGTTAGTAAGTTAGTAATAAAAAGGAGATCGGAATAAACTAAGAATCATGTATGCAACAGTACAACAGCTAGTGCGCAAAGATAAGCAAAATAACTACAATGACAAATGTAGAGAAAGAGAAGACAACAGCAAAAAGGGAAAAACGAGAGACCTGTTCCACAAGATTCAAGAAATCAAGGGAAAGTTCAAACTAAGGACTGGGATGCTCCATGACAATAAAAATAAGACAATAAAGACCAGGAAGGAATGAAAAAATGATGGGTGCAATACACAGAAGACAACATGAAGGACATATAGAAAGAAGAGAAATATGAAGATGAACCCCAAATGCTAAAAACTGAAGTGGAAGCTGCAATAAAGGAAATGGCAAAAAACAAGACTCCAGGAACAGGGGATATTCCAATAGAACTGTTGCAATCCACATTGACAGAGTCAACTCTAGTGCTAACCAATATATGTCAACAGATATGGAAAACAAAATGATGGCCAACAAATTGGAAGCAATCAATATACATCCCCACCCACAAAAATGAGACACAAGAGACTGCAGCAACTATAGAACCATAGCTCTAATCCAAATGCAAACAAAATCATGCTCAAAATTCTGTAACATAGGCTCTAACCATACATGGAGAGAGAAATCCCAGAGGTCCAAGCAGGGTTCATGAAAGGAAGAGGCACCAGTGATCACACTGCAAATATATGATGGCTAATGGAGCATAGCAGGGAGTTCCAAAAGAAAATCAGCACGTGCTTCATAGATATAGCAAAACCTTTGGCTACATAGATCATGAAAGGCTATGGAATGCCCTTAAAGACATGGGAGTGCCAACACACCTGATAGTCCTGATGAGGAATCTGTACTCAGGACAAGAGGCTACTGTCAGGACAGAACAAGGAGAAACAGAATGGTTCCCAACTGGCAAAGGAGTCAGACAAGGCTGCATCCTACCACCCTACCTATTCAACTTATATACAGAATATATTGTTAGGAAAGCAGACTTGGACATGAAAGAGAAAGGAGTGAAAATAGGAGAATGGCATATCAACAGTCTGAGATATGCTGACGACACCATAATGCTAGCAGAGACCCTCACAGACCTGGAACAATTACTAAGGGAAGATCAAAGAATAAAGTCCAAAGGCAGGCTTATTGTTGAACATAAAGAAAACAAAAATAATGACCACAGAGAACTTGCACACATTCAAACTAGACAATGAGAAAATAGAAATAGTAAAAGAGTTCTCATACCTGGGATCAAACATTAATTGGAATAGAGACTGCAGCCAGGAAATCAGAAGAATATTAAGAATGGGGAGGGTGACTATGAAAGAACTAGAAAAGATCATAAAATGCAAAGACATACAACTCAGCATAAAAGTCAAAATCATACAGGCCATTGCATTCCCTATTACCATGTACGGATTTGAGAGCTGGACAGTCAAGAAAGAAGATAGGGGGAAAATCAACTAATTTGAGATGTGGTGCTGGAGAAGAGTGCTAAGGATTCCATGGACAGCCAAAAAGACAAAGAAATGGATTGGACCCTGAAGCATATCAAGCCCAAAATATTCCTAGAAGCCAAGATGACAAGACTTAGACTGTCATACTTTGGACACATCATGAGAAGGAATGAATCATTGGAAAAGACAATAATGCTAGGAAAGGTGGAGGATAGTAGAAAGAGAGGAAGGCCATATGCTAGATGGATGGACTTAATTAAAGAGACTATGAATATGAGTTTGCAAGAGCTGTGCAGAGCAGTAGAAGACAGGGGAGCTTGGAGATGTCTCATCCATAGGGTCGCCATGGGTCAAGATCGACATGAAAGCAGTTAACAACAAGAACAAAAGTTATTAAGTAAAGCAAGTTACATCTGCAGTAAAGTTAGATAGGACACTAATATACTGAGAATTACACATTTCCAAAAATATTTGCTATACAAATGCTTCATTTGAATTTTTCAAGAGAACAAGACATTGTCATATTTAGAAAATTCTCATTACCAAAAATCTAAGCTGGAATTCTGTATCTGCTACTCAAAAGTACATTTAATTAAGTAACTTCACTGGTAGAAGGGAGATCTCCATCACCCAATGCAGCTGATACCCAAGAAAGTAGGTTGAAGAGGGAATTATAATCGTGGCAATATTGTCAAAATCACAACTGAGGAACAATTGTAAATATGAAGCAAATATAAATGAGTAACTGTTCTGTTTCCACAATTGCTCTTTACAATGTTGACACTGTTACCATAATCACAATTCTCTCCACCCTACTTTGTTGGGCACCAAATTCATGAGAAGAAGGAACCCCATTCTGGTGACACATATTCTGGTGAATAACATGCCTGACAGGTTTAGGAGGAGGCGATCAGGCCAGAAGAAGTTACTTAATTAAATATACTTAACTAAGGACTTTCCCACACAACCCCCATTCTTGCCACAGTTGCGTTAATGAAAGGGAATGCATACATACTGGTTTGTTAGCACTTCCTATTTCACATGAATAACACAACCAGACTATTACTGGTCACACACACTCTCATCCTTAACCCTGCCTTTCTACTCTATGTTCTATCCAGCATGCACTTCATTTGTGTGGAGGTAGTATTTTAATGCAATTCCAGAGTTATGCTAATATAAAATAAATAAACAAATATACTTTTTTAAAAAACCTACAAGCTGTTCTGGAATAACTGTTGGGGGGGGGAGACATTGATACCACGTGCATGCCCAGTTCCAGAATTGTCGCTGGAGTAATGCTATAGCAGCGAGATTGGGAGCTTATTGACAGGTTTTCCCCATCTGTGGCAAGGGACACTCTAACAATGCTTTGAGAACAATGCAGTGATGAGATCAAGTTGGTGTTGTGTGATAGAGTCCCCAAACGTATTATTTTCCATCTTCTATGGTGGTTTAAAAGCTGCATATGATAACATCCTGGGTAGCTGATACAGAATACCACCCGTAATTTATAGTACAGTCAAGGTATCCAAAAATAATTAGGTAATCATATTTTATATTTTATTTATATTTTAAATATTATATATATTATTTATATTTATTTAGATTTTTATTTTATTAGAAAAAGATAATCAAAAATAAATTTCAGCTTAAATATTTGAAAAAGATCTTAAGTCTCTACCATATATAAAATTCAATCCAACATATACCAATTTTTTTTAAAATGGCTTTTAACAGGAAGTATTATTTGTTTTCCAGCTTCAGGATTTGTTTTTCTTGATAATCAGGACAGGCTGAAAGAAAGTATCTTATGGGAGCCTTTGGAATTCATTTTCCTCAATAATCAGCTCAGCCTAAAAGAAAATATCTTATGGAAGCCTTTGGAATTCATTTTCTTTGATAATCAGGAAAGCCTGAAACCAAGTATCTTATGGAAGCCTTTGAGAACCGAGTCTTCTTGTTAGTCAGATAGATATAAAAATTCTTCACTAACAACCACAATTACAGTCATTCATAAATCCAGTCAGGTCAGGATCGAAGCTAATAGAAATATCAACAATATCTAGGTGGATAAACAAGGAGTATCAAATGAGCACACAGAGCATCCAAAGAGAAATTCCTAGAGACAGGCAAACAGGATTAGCTGATAAAGGAAGCAAGCATGTAGGCACTCAAGATATAATCAAACAAGTTTCAAGAGGGAAGAAAAAAGAATCAAGAGAGCGAAAACAACATCAGAAAGGGGCCATCGAATTATTTGATACAGGCCAGTCCAAATTCTCTGACAGTCTTGTTAAAGAACACAGCCAGCCAAGCTGGAAACTGGCCAGTGAGGAACTGGTGGATCTAGTGAAATAGAAATATCAGGACAGAATGTTAGGACAAAACACTAATTCCTATTTGTTTGCTGCATTTTTCCCTTCCATGTAAGAAAACCATGAGTGGTGTGTTTACAGCTGTTTCCCCTTCAATCTAGCTTTCTGTATGGACTTAGTTTTTGCCATGAGCAAATGCACCACCCGTTACCTGCATTTTTAACTGGAATGAACCTGGTTGGACTGCATAACAGGTTTTCTGGAAATTAGGGCCTGCCTTCCAAAAGCAAACAATCAGCATTCAAAACAATAGATTTGACAGAGTTTACTAAATCCTTCTTAGTTCAAATGAAATAGGTTGAAACAGGCCAAAGATCATTGAAGTGAATGTGAGTATGCATTCTCCAAGTGGTTTGGTATTTGTTTGCTTGCTTTAAAAAATAATACGCAAAACTCTTTCAAAAGGCTGTTTCCAAATAAAATAGTATGCGTCCTCTTCATACAGAAAAAACAACAACAACAATGAAATTACTCAACAGCAACACTCTTCCATGTCATGGAGGCATCTACTGACAGCTTTAAAGGAAGAGAAACAGGGAGAAATCAATACTGAAGTGACAGTTATCATGGAGAAGTCACAAAGTTCAAGACATGTGTAAGGGACCAATATTTCAAACAGATGAGCATTTGGAAGGAAACTGGAGGCACCACTGTATGGCACTGATGAAAAAAGACTTTCTATATAATACTTAAAGGCAGGCAATTGGCACATATTTCAAAATAGGAAAGACCTTTGTCAGATGCCTTGCTTGCCATTGTAGGAGCAAAAGTAAATAAGTAACATCTTTCCTAGCATTTCTTAAGGATTTTGCTATCAAACTGATAGATGCTTATTCAGAATGTCTTGCAAATGCCCTGGCTGAACTGCAGCCTCAGAAGCCGATGGATCAGTACAATACTTGTTTCAGAAAATAAAACCAATTCTGCTAATCAGGTGCAGAAAAAAACAAGAAAGTTCTTGTGGTCCCTTGAATATTAGAACACATATTGTGGCATAAAGCTTTGTGGTCTGTTATGCAGAGTCATCTCAATCTCTAACAAAATCTAACCCACACTTATTTATGCGACATTACTTGTTAGCCCTATAGTGACACCAGACTATACACTGCAATACTTATTATTACTGCACTGCATAATAATAATTTGGCCAAGAGCAATGAATGGCATAGTGGTTTGAATGTTGCACTATGACTCTGGAGGCCAGGGTTCAATTTCCCAGCTTGACCATGAAACCCATTAGGTGACCTTGGGCAAGTCACACCCTCTCAGCCTCAGGGGAAGCCAATGGTAAACCTTCTCGGTACAAATCTTGCCAAGAAAACCCCATGATAATTTGTCTTAGGGTTGTCTTAAGGCAGAAATGACATAAAGGCAAACAACAACAACAACAACAACATGCAGCTTAAGAAGCACCTTAGGAAAATCTAAACTCCTTCCCCTTAGGGTCAGAAATAAGTCAGAAATGACTGGAAGGCACACAATAACAATACGTAAGAAATTAGACACTGGACACATGCCTTTTTCCTATCCAGATGAAAACATCATCTGTGAAATGGCTCTGACAGTTCTTACATCGATGTGGCCTTTCAACCAATTTTAGACTTGGCTGAAAGGCAATGCTCTGGTTACAGCCCACCAGAAGCATTATGAAGTGACTCTGGTATTGAACAGAAGTAATATCCTGGGTGCTGCAGAACAACTACTATTATATATAATATATATATTATCTATATAATATTATCACCTCTATCCTTTAATCTCTGTCCAGAACTCAGCTGCACGTATTATCACATCTGCTGGCCACTTTGACCATGTTTCTCCTCTCTTATCCTCCCTTCATTGGCCCCCCTTCCCCTTCCACATCCAGTACAAGATTTTGTTATTGACTTTCAAAGCCCTCCACGGACTGGCTCCTCCTTACTTGTCTGAGCTTCTTTCTCCTCACACTTCTTCTTGTACCCTCCATTCTAGTAGTCAAGGTCTCCTATCCCAGCCAACGATTTCCACTGCTCTGTCCCAGATTCATCCCTTCTCACTTGCTGCCTCTCACTCCTGGAATCTTCTTCCCCCACAAATAGGCCTCATCATTTCTCTAACCAGGTTCAAAAGTAAGTTAAAGACTATACTGTTTAGTGAAGTGTTCCCAGGATTGTGCCATCTGCCCCAGGATGCCTCCTTTTAATTAGGTATTAAGATCCTGTGCCCTCCTTCCAGTCCATCTGCCTTGGTCCTAGCCCCAGAGGGAGAGAAGAACGATTGGACCTCATCCCCTTCCCACCACCTTTCCCTTCTCCTTTTGTGGATCTGTCTAACCATAAGATTGTATGTACAGCACTGTGTAAATTTACAGTACTATATAAATAATAATAATAATAATAATAATAATTCATTTGATTTCAGAATCACAGAATCATAGAGTTGGAAGAGATCACAAGGGCCATCCACCCACAATCAAAAGCATTCCTGATGGATAGCCTCTGTTTAAAGACCTCCAAAGAAGGAGACACCACAACACTCTGAGGAAGTGTGTTCCACTGTTTAACAGCCCTTACTGTCAGGAAGTTTCTCCTAATGTCTAGGTAGAATCTATTTTCCTGTAGCTTGCATCCATAGCTCCAGGTCCTATTCTCTGGAACAGCAGAAAACAAGCCTGCTCCCTCCTCACCCTTCAAATATTTAAACAGGGCTATCATATAATTTAAGATAACAGGGCTATCTTAACCTCCTCTTCTCCAGACTAAACATACCCACTCCCCAAGTCTCACCTTATAGGGCAAGTTGTCCAGACACTTGTACTATTCCAAAAAAAAAGTTACTAAAGCCTTCTGCATGTTCCAAACCTTTGCACACCTTACAGTAGGTAAGGTGGACTGTCCTTACATCTTTTATTGGATAAGGTAGACTCCATCAAAACATTAGGCAAACATTGCCTCTAACTTTAGATTTATTAAAATATTTATTGCCCACCCTGTATCAATTGATCTCGGGTAGTCCACGTATCCAAAGTATTTGTGAGAAACCTTAAAAATGTAAGACAATTTAAGACAATAAAAAAACTATTTAAAACTGTTTAAAACCCTTAAGAACAGTGTATGCACTATATGAGGGTCAATGTGGTGTAGTAGTTTGAGCGTTGGACTATGATTCTGGAGACCATGATTTGAATCCCCCTCCCCCATATATAGTATATACTGTATATACTATATCAAGGCACTATAACCACTGGCTTATCTACACTATGGAAAAACCCAGATCCCACTCAAATCTGGCACAAATCTGGTATGATAAACCACATGATATACTGTCCTATCCATACCAAACTTAAAGTATACCACCTTACTTTGGGTTTAAAAAACTCATAGCTTTCTCTGGAATTTACAGGAAACTTGTGTTTCCTGTAATACGGACAATAGATCCTCCTTGGACTTCGGGGGGGGGGGGCAGTGTGGCAGGACAGATGACTGCCTGGCCGTCACAGCCATTTATCTTAATGTCCAAGAGAGTTCTTGGTGCAGAAAGGCTGCAGAAATCTTTTTCCCTTCCTCAGTGCCGCTGTGATCTGGCACCTCATTTCTGGCATGAGAGCAAACAACTTTGTGTCATCAGCACTAGCACCAAGAGGGAAAAACCATTCTGTAACCATTGTGAGCCAAAACCTGACCTGGACATTGAGGTAAATGGCAGCAGTTCCCAGGCTGTGATCTGTCCTGATAGAGGAAAGGCAGTGGTGGCTGGAGATGATTGAGGAAAGGCAGTGGCAGCAACATGCAGATGCATGGCCACATAGCCTGAAAGCTCCACAAAAAACTATGGATGCCGGCCATGAAAGCCTTCGACTCCACATGATCCTTAAGCCCTGAAAGCTTTGGCGAAAATCTTGGGTGCCAACATAAAGGCAGTAGCTGCACCAAATGGGTCTCAAAGTGAAGGGCCTTCCATAGCTTTGGCACCACAATAAAGAGAAAGACTCTTTCCCAGCTTGTGTTCCATTGAAAAATGTACTGGTTGAAAGGTACAAATATATAAAATAATTCTTTATAATTGTTGTAAGGAACAGAATTTGCTGTGAGCTAAAGCCACCTGGCTGTATCCAATGTTAGTCCATAGAGAGCACACCCATCAAAACAAATGTAACTTGTTATTTACTTCAGTTAACATTGATTGAAATGTGTCTACTTAGGTAGGCCTAAGATTGGATTCGGCCCACTGTATGCATAGAAGAGTTGCTTCACAACTGCAGATTCACTTAGGTTCCTGTTCAACATGGAACAAGAATTCGCCAATGCACCTTCCATAACGGTAACACAATTAGTGTCCTATGCAGATTGAGGGCAGGAGAAAAAAATCTTGTGCATGTAGTTGTATGACGATAAGGTTCAGCATGCTGTATAGCTTGCTCAAAGTTCAGGTTCAAACCCAGAGTGTTTTCACTGTCCCACTATTATAGGAGAATATTGAACTCTTCAACAGACAACTTTTTCTTTATTCTCCAAACATGACCTTCCATACCATTTCTTACAATGTGATGTTTTTAACATAATCTGGCTATTAAAAGACAATTCGTCTCTGTAGCTCCTTGGCAGCATTTTATATATTTCCTAACTTGGACTTTTCCCCCTTTCAGTTCACACTTGTGTGGTGAAATCAAAAAGGCCTGTATTTAAAGGGAAAAATGAAAACATCACATTGCAAAACATTCACTCTTTCCCCCTGTCATTACACTCTCCTCTAGAATAAACTTGTCCATTCTTCTGTCATTTTTTCCTTTCTAATTCATATTATCATCAATTTATTTCTTGACACAGTCATTTCTGGCTCATACTTGTTCTCTAATCCTTTTATAGAAACCCACAGAAGTACTGATTCTAATCCTAATTGACTGGTTCCAAACCCTTTCACCTCATATGAAGCCATGCCAATATTGTCAATCTTATGACCCTGTCCTCCGTAAGAACAGCTATATATATAGCTCAGGTGTATCCAAAAGGGAGCTCTGTCAGGCTCACTTACATTTCACAATGTGCGCAAATCACATCAGTTCAGAAGAGGGAACAGTGCATCAAACAAGATCTACCATGATCAACATCAAGTTGAAAGTAATGAGTGAAAATGGTAAAGAAGTTATTACAACAAACCAGCATGAAATTGAATCATTTTTCTTCATTAGACTGTGTTGCTATTATCCGCTTTTAGCATGTTTGTATTAAGTAGACTTTAAGCACGCAAGCTTGCTAGGCTTCAGTGACTGAAACCTCTTGGGTGTGTGTGTGTGTGTGTGAAAGAGAGAGAGAGAACATATAAACTAGAGAAGACATTGCCATGTTATGCTAGTACTCTAGACAGCTTTCATAGAGATTTCTAAATTCACAGTTGGCTCAAAGATTTCTTGTGTACAAAAGCTGAGCATTTGAAACCTCTGGAACTATAAAGTGGAGGTACACAAAGACATAATTGCTGTTTCTGCACTACTCAGTGTGCCTAGTGCTATCCAGAAAAGAAATCAAGTCCTTCCTTGAAAGGGGCTGTTTCAATGTAAGACTACACAAGGGAGAGAATATACAGAGTAAGAAAAAAAGAGAGAAAAACAGAGGTCACAATGCATATAAAATGTTAGTAATGTATATGTATAATTTAAAGCTGAATTCAGATGTCTGAATTTGAAACAGCAGGCCTGATTGCTTTAATGAAAGTCAGAAGCAAACATCTGTTAAGTTTCAGTGACAACTTCAATGAGCCTTTCCATATTGGAATCTGAAACATAAGAGCCCGTGAGTAATATGACACATGGCAGGTGCCAGTCAGGTCATTTACAGAGCCACAGGAAGGCGCTCATATACTACCGTGATGGGTTACAGTCAGCCCTGAACAGTACAAACAGAACTATTATGCTGAGATTACTGACATCAGTAACATGATTTATGTCATCTTTAGATGTTCCTATAATTGATGTGCTTATCAGATGAAATTCCAAGTAGAGAAGTTACCAAATGCATATCAAAAGTCTGATTAGATTGCTTTACTTCGATCCATCATCCTGGTTGCTGTAGCACTCCAGCCTGGCATTCAGAACAGAATGGGAAGTAAACAATGGTGTGGGAATCTATCACACCAGTTAGAAAACTTGGTAGGATACAGGAACTGTGCGCTAAAGCATCTCTGAGTATGGAATAAACATTTCTAAGGAGACACTGCGGTGGCGGGGGGGGTAGGGGCAAGGAATGTGTGCACAATGGCAGAAATCAATACAAATCAGTAGCAAGGCTATGATGTTCTAAAATAAAAAATATGGAATGGAAAATCTGGCAACAGGAATATCTTTCACCCTTAGGAGATTTATTTGCACTTAGGGAAATCTTTTTAATGAAATTAAAAGTTAATTGATATAATGTAATTGCTTAATCTTCAATTTGCAAAGAGAAGAAAAACATTTGGCTGGACTCCCTTTTCTTCATACTACAGGTTGATTCTCCCTCATCCAATGTGCTTGGGAACAGAATTGTTTGGGATTTCAGATTTTCTCAGATTTTGGAATATTTGCATAGACATAATATCTTGGAGATGGGACTGGACTTTACATATGGAATCCTTTTGTTTCATAGACACCTTATAAACATACCCCAAAGATAATTTTATGCATAATATTTGCAATATCAGTCAATGCTTATTGATTAGCCCATAGGCCATCTCAAAATACCACAAAGCTAAATAGAAATATTTGTAATAATTTTGTGCATGAAATGAAAGTTTGTGTTCATTGAACCATCAGAAAGCAAAAATCTCAACCACCTATGTGGATTTTGGAGTATTTCAGATTTTAGAAGTATGGATAAGGGATACTCAACTTGTATTCTTATTATATGTAAATTAATACTATATCTTGGTAATCATGGTGGTATAATTGAAAGACAAAGCTGTGCTAATCTGGAAAATCAGTATGCACAGGGATCTTCCAGCCCTTTTGAGACTAACTGAAAGAAAGAAGCTGGTAGCAGGAGCTTCTGTAGAGTTGAACCTACTTCCTCAAATGAATGGGGTGGAATCCAAGAACACACCTATATAAACCAGTTGTGTGTGAGAATGTCAATTGAAATTCAAAAATTTGTGAGTATAGAGATGAGGTAGCAAGTTCAGTTTCAACTATGGTTGATGGTGGACAAAGGAAGGAGGAAGAATGTTACCTAAAACCAAGGAGAATAGATAACCATGGACTTTATCGCATGCACTTCCTTAACCGTTTTGGGGACAGGGATAGGACTTGCGGGGCGAGCATGAATGGATTTTGCCACACACGCAAGCATCCACAAAAAGGTCCCGTTATGGCACCCGTCCCTGTCCAGTGCCAAGAAGCGTTAAATGTTCTGCTCAGAAGACTTCCGTCTGGACAAAATGACGCCTGCCGGCACTGAACAGGAACAGCTTGGGGACAGGTGCCGGAATGGGACCTTTTTTTGGATGCTTGCGTGTTCGGTAAAATCCGTTCACACTCGCCCCCACGATTCCCGTCCCCGTCCCCAAAACAGTTAAGAACGTGCATGCGATAAAGTCCCATATCAATGAGTATTAGAATGTAGTACAGGAACCAGAGCGGAAAAGTGATGAACTGGTCAAGGGCACCCTCCTGAGGATGAGGGATTACATAGTGTTGTAATGCATGCAGTGATCCAGTAGATCATTGTCTTTGTTCAATCACTGTCTTTGTTGATGGACTGGAGCCTGTGGATACATTCCAATTCTGCTATTTCCAATCTTCCTTTGGACAGACTCTAGTCCATCAGTAGGGGATTGAACAAAAACTCATGAGGTGGAGTCCGGTAATCGTTATAATAAATTCTACTGTAGGATTTTAAAGAACTTAAAATCTTGAGGGTCAGGCTACTATGTAGATCAAGAATATTCACTATGTACTTGTCCTCTATGAGAAAGGAGACCCAACATATCGATATACCTTGCTGGGGGGTAAGGAGGGGGCTGTAAGATTTTTGTAAGATTTTTATTTTCTCTTAGTAAGACTGAAAAGATCAGTACCCCCACTCCTTTGCTACGTCTGTTTGCTTTCAGTTAAAAAAAAAAGATTTTATGTAAAATAATGTGTATTTTGTCCAAAAAGCTTTTGAACAAATACAGTTTTTCATAGATAAGTCCCCAAATGCAAAAAAGTAATTTAAAAAATGTACAAAACTCTCATGACAGTGGGAAAAAAACTTTTTAATTTTGTTTTGCTTCTGTATGCAAAAATGTTTTTTAAATATATATATATATATATATATATATATATATGCATATGGTGGGGGTTGCCTAGTTGACATCAGAAGCAGGTTTGGAGGTGACTAACACATATACACTTCAAGCTGGTTACTTAAACCAGCTTCACTGCCTTTTTCACCCTCTCTATCCAACTTATTCTCAGAGAGTGCTGTTGCTACATTTTTCTCATTAAATCTGAGTTTCAGTGTCTAAGATGTGTTTAGGTTTAAAACTAGGTTTGGTTCAGCAATGTTTCCAGTATGATGGACACCGTTATACCTTTTTAGAAAGATTGCTGTTGTTTTTTTACTTCAGTGCAATGTTGGTGATGTAATACAGAAAATTTTCCCCTGTATCATGGGATATGGGTGTGTTTAAGTGAATACTTCTTTTTGGTTGGATGTATCAATTTTGTATTTGAAAAATATTTGGCAAATGTAGACATTTTTTTTCTTTTAAATTAATTCCCGTAACTAATGGTCAACAGATTGGATCCTGTGTGTTCTTACTGGTACTAAAAATACATACTTGAAGGTTGAAAAGATAAATATTCACCATCTGTTGTTCAATAGTCAGAAGATCACACTGCTTTTGCTAATCCTGAATGTGTTACTATATAAATATCAACTGCAAGAAAATGCGTTTTGGAACAAATGGCCAGGTGATATTGATGTGTATTTGTTGTTGTGTGCCTTCAAGTCATTTCAGTGAAGTGTAAAGAATGGGGAACTTCTGAAGTATTTCTTGGTGAGAGACATCATCTGCTTGAGCAGAGCTAAGATTTTTCTCTATGATGTGTTTAGGGATGAAAAATTATTTAGTCAATCATTTTCAAGTAAACAGTCCTTTATAGCACCTGCCAATATTTTTTGCAAAATGAAACACACCTCAACTCAAAAATTTACACATTTGCAAATTTTTGGGGAGGGGAGGAAGTGTGCACAAAACACTTTACGAAATGTGAACAGCAAAAATTAAGTATGAGTAGAAAAATATGCACAAGTAGTCCAGTCAATACGAAATTTTAAAACACATAACAATAAAACAATAGATTTCCAAACTATCCAAAAAGTTTCACAGCCTGATATGAAACAGGGGTGGAAAGATAATGCAGGTAGAATTTTTTTAAAAAAATGCAATGAAATAAAAACAGAGGGATTTTCACACCTTTAGATATACTAAATCTTTTTTTTTTTAACTTGTAAAGATTTTTAAATGAGACAGCTTTGTTAAAATGTGACACAGCCCTTAGCTCAGTGTGCTACAATCCACTCTACCTCATGAAAATCCTTCTGCTGCATGTGCGGACCAGACCTCTCCTGTTAGCCATCAAATGCAAAATAATCAAGTGACGAGTAATCAAGTAATCTCCATGCAAGGGAATAACAGCTCCATGCCTTTTGTAACCTCACAGCTTGATCCTGAAATCTACTGTGTGGGGCTTTGAATTTCAGAAGCACATTTTGAAACTGGCGTTGAGTAGCCTCTCTGTTGAAATAAAACAGTAATAGAAAAGGCCTTCCGATTTTAGCAACAACACATCCTTCGCTGCAGCATAGTAAATGGCAATTTTGCACTGTAAAAAGTAGTGTGACACAGAATGCTGTAACCACTCAATTGCTCCCAAAGGATTTGTTTAAGGGCAGGAAATGTGATGGGTAGAGCTTAGGTGGCTCAATTACTTAGGGACTCAATTACTTAAAACAAAGAAAGTGGATTTTTTAAAAAAAAAATGACAAAAATTCAAAATTATTTCTCTACTAGAGGTTGCCCATAACAACCTTGCCATCCATAAATCTGGGATTCTCTAAGGCACAATATCTCTCTGCTAGAGAGGTGACAATTAATTGGTATTTTACTTACCTCATCCACATAGATTATGCAGGAGAATTCTAATCACCATGTGCTACACGCATGTAAGGTCAGGGTGGGGCGGACTTTTGACAGTGGTATAAAATGGATGTTGCTTATCCTCTTTGTTAAAATGAGGGAGGGCTGAGTTACTCAGGGATTTGCTATAATGGAAGTCAAGGACCTAACAGAGAGATTTTCCAGGACCAATGGAATTCTGCTTCACTGCAAAAGTTAGATGTTGCTAAAACATGTACTGCATGCCCTAAGTCCTAAATTTGTAAGAAAAAAGCAAAATGGAATAGGCAAAAGATTGAGGAGAGGGAACTTGGATGAAAGATATTCGTTTAGAAGTATAGAAGCTAAATTGCTTTTCTTTAACTGTAATATCATCATGAATACTGAAGAATGTACAGGAAGAGTGTATCCAGAGTTCAATATGGAGAAATGTATTTTTGTTCTAAGGGAAACTTGTTCATGCATGGTCTGTTCTCCCTTACTTTCTCTCCCCTCCCAAGAGCACATTGTTCTGCAGTAAAACAATGAAACAATACTATGAAGACAGCTGAAGGTGAAGGCAGTTGAACAGCTGAAAGTGTTGAAGATACTGTAGTTTAAAGAACATTCCAACGTCCCGTAAGATATGATTTTATTTTTATTGTCAACTATCAGGAGGGAAGAACCTTATTCTACCAGTGCAAGATGATCCTCCTCCACTGCTTGGAATATATCTATTTATTTGTCAATCATCTCTCAGTCCACAATGGCCCTTGAGGTGATGCTAAATAGGCAGAAATGCTTTTAAAATATTGAATAAATAACTAAAACCACTGAAACTTCTCTTTAAAAATAGTTGCAAATGTAGTTTTAAAAGCAACTTGGTTTATTTGAAAAAAGAAAAAAGCTCCAAAATAGTATTAAAAACTGTTAAAACACTCCTATTTTCAAGATTCAAAGCCAAACAAAATATTGCAGTCTTCATTTCCACAAGAAACTCAAGGGATAGAGTGAGCCTCGTGATCTTGGAGCTCCATAGCTGGGCTGTGGCTACAGAGAAAGCCCTCTTATATATTCCCACCAGCCTAGCCTCTTAGGGAGATGGGACATGTAAGAGGACATATGCTGAAGATTTTATTTAATTATTTCAGGCAAGCTCACAGAGAAGGAGGCAGTCTTTCAGATTTCCTGGTCTCAAGCCACTCTAGTACATGCTGCCAGTACTGTCAATTGGGGTCAAGTGGATTTTGCATGGCTTTGAGCTGCTTTGTATATTATTGTTAACAAAGGTGAAAGTGAGATGAAGATACACACCTTGAAAACTGCTTCGAAAGACCTTCACCTCTTTAAGAAACTCATTCCTGCATTTCCACATAATGCTAAACCTAGAAACATCCTCAATACAAGTCATAGCAATTACTGAGCTCACACATTTTGCCTACAGACATTTGGGAGAGTTTGCTTGCATTTTGGATTAATTGCCATTCATCACGATGTCTGAATTAAGAAAAACCGTGATCAATCTAAACTATTGTTTGTTGAAACGAACCTGGTTCAAGGCTTGATGTTGGTTGGTTTCAACAAACTAACCACAGTTTAGGATGACAGATGACTCTAAGATGTAGTTCATTAAGACAGACACAGATGTTTCCACCACACAGTGTAGAATTACAGTAAACAAACATTTTGATTACTTAAAAGTAAATTCCACTGAAATTGGAAAGTCTCCTGATTAAGGGAATGGTCTATCATCTATAAGTTCTATTATTATTATTATTATTATTATTATTAACCTTTATTTATATAGCGCTGTAAATTTACACAGTGCTATACATACAATCTTTTTAATTAGACAGTTCCCTGCCCTCAGGCTTACAATCTAAAAAGACATGACACAAAAGGAGAAGCAAATGGTGTTGGGGAAGGGGATCAGGTCCAGCAGTTCTTCTCTCCCTCTGAGGCCCGGACCAAGGCAGATGGACTGGAAGGAGGGCTCGGCTTCTTAATGCGTAGTTAAAACAAGGCATCCTGGGGCAGACAAGGGCACAATCCTGGGGACGCTTTCCTAAACTATATAGTCTTTAACTTAATTTTGAAACTGGTTAGAGAAGTGGTGAGGCTCACACGTGGGGGAAGAAGGTTCCAGGAGGGAGGGCAGCAAGTGAGAATAGTATAGTACCCTATGCTCAAGCCAGTTTGGTATAATGGTTTGAATAGTAGACTAGGACTCTAGGGGACCAGGTTTCAAATTCCCACTCAGCCATAAAAATCCCTTTGGTGACCTTGGACAAGTCATACTTTTTCAATCTCAGAGGGAGGCAATGGCAAACCTCTGGATTTTGTTGTTGTGTTCCTTCAAGTCATTTCCGACTTGTGGTGACCTTAAGGTGATTTTTCTTAGGCTGAGAGTGTGTGACTCACTCAAGTGTGACTCACTCAAGGTCACCCGGTGGGTTTCCATGGCTGAGCAGGGAATCGAACGTTGATCCCTCTAAACAGATCTTGCTGAGAAAAGCCTAAGATACATTCACCTTAGGGTCAACCTAAGTCAGAAATTACTTGAAGGCACACAACAGCAACAACAATCTTATGATCAATATAACATTTTTTCTAGTGCCTTTAAAAAACATTCATTGTTTGCTTCTTAGGCTAGAGTCCAACACATTTCAATGCAGGTATCCTGCCATCACTGGTGGCAGTATTAATGTTTTTGAAGTTGTTCAAATTAATCTATGCAGTCTTTTATGTACACTTCTCCCCCTCCCTCCCCCCTCTCTCAGACTGTTAAGAAACTTTATTAAAACAATATTCTTTGTAAAAGTATGAAATATCAAATATATCATATCAAGACATTGGGACACTATTTTAAATACTGTATTCCGGTTTTCCTTTTAAATTGATAAATTTTTTAAATAGCAATTGTTGTGATCAGCTATGAATAACCTTAAAATAGACTTGTCCAGATGTCACTCTCTTTTGTTGTATAACCAGTGTTTGGGTGAACATCCCTGCACACACTTATCCCCATTATAGCCTTTGTTGTAGTAGCTTTTCTGTCTTTCACATTGGGCCACTGCTCCAGTTGTAAAAAAAGGTAGGAGAAGCTTACCTAGCAATCCGGGATTAGGAAATCTCCAGGAGTCATTGTATGTTGAATACTGTGGGTGACTGTATGGGCTTCCAGAAAAATCACTTCCTGAAGTGAGGAGAAAAGGGGACAGAAGAACAGTAACATGTTAAACCATCAAGACTAAAGTTAAATAACATAGGAGTTTATCACATGGAAGGAATTTCTCTCAATTGCGAATGGAGACAATTCGCAATTAGGTGAATTCACTAGTTTAGCGAATTTACATGAAATCTGATTGCATTCGGAATGCGTTCGGAATGACTTCTCATTTCCCGAAAATGATCCCTTATTGCCCGTAACTGCATGAGATACTCTAATACACAATTACGTGAAACCCCATGATTGTGTTCGGAATGACTTCCCATTGCCCGAAATTGCGTGAGATATACTCATTTGCAAAAACATGAAATCCCATGATTGCGTTCAGATTGCCATTGCATTATACTCCCAAATTCCATCATATGATAAACTCCATAGAGACAGTTGAAAACACATTGCATTTTCACAGATAGCCCAAGATAGCAAATTAAAATGTGAAGGCCTTCCAAGGTGTAACACTATAACTTCATCTATACTTAGATAGTTTCTGATATTAAGCCTTAGGTGGTAGTGTTTTATGCTGCAATTATATCTGCTGTTCTCTTTCTTAGAAATTTTATTTGCTTTTTTATGTTTTAATTATTTAATTGTTCAGTATCGTTAGCCACCTTAGAAATACTTATAGAAGGGTAAGAAAAAAGTCTATAATTAAGCAAAACCAAAATAAAACTAAGAAGAAATAAAATCATATTGGCTGGAGAAATTCAGCACAACTGAAAAAGTAAAACACATAATTCTAGATATATGACTTTAGTTTTGTCCACATTAACTGAAATAATCCTCATTGATGGGTGGGAGGAATAGTTTTAAAGACTTGACAAGTGTTCAGAAGAGAACACTATGGACCTCAAGACTGACAACAAGTTTTTCTAAGCATTATGTTTGCAGTTGTTAACTACAACAGAGGTTTTGACTTTGGATAGCTTCTTACAACAGTAATAAAATGAGCTGTAGAGAGCATTGAGTTTGGTATGTACAAATTGGGGGTGTAATTTTGACAGCATTTCACTTTCCGAATGACAATTTTTGTAAATCAAATTCTAAAGCATACAAGTTTCACATCTACCATTTAAAAATTTCATTCTCAGCTTTTTAGTTGGCTTGGGTCCATCTTATCTCAGGGACCGCCTCTCCCCTTATGAACCCCCCCCCCCCGCACACTCCGATCCTCTGGGAGGAACCTGCTACAGCCTGTGAAAACTCGGCTGTTGCAGACCTCCCAAAGGACTTTTTCCGCTACCACTCCCAAGCTTTGGAATGGTCTGCCGGATGAGATGCATCTGATAACATCACTTGATTGTTTTAAAAAAGCTCTGAAGACGCATCTCTTCCGGCAGGCCTTCCCTGAAACCTCTTAGATCCCAGCTCCAAACGAGACCTATTAATTCAATTCGGCCCCTTGACTGGTGCTATTTTTCTCCTCAATCTAAGAACTATGGAGGATGAATCATGTTTTTAATGCTGTTATGGTTTTAAATTATTCCTAATTTAATTTATTTTTAAGGGGTGGGTGGTTGGGAATGGGTCAATGAAGTGTTTTAATTTGTATGTTTTAATCTTGTTGTACCCGCTCCGATTGTACTCATAGAGGAGCGGGCTAGAAATAAAGATGATGATGATGATGATGATGATGATGATGATGATTTAGTTTCTGTTTTTCATATGTTCAGAAGATTGGCCCACTAACCAGAGCTTGTATATATGTCCTTCATTCCAGCATGTCATGTATGTACAGTGGTCCCCTGGGTTACGAATACTTCGGGGTACGAAAACCCCGGGGTACGAAAGAGCTGGGGCCGCAAAAACGGCCCCGGCTTACGAAAA